>CM066330.1:93090626-94290626 GCA_033807585.1 Hydrophis major | reverse complement strand
CTGTGGGACAATTGTTTTGCTTCTATTGGGTTGAGTCTAAGTTTTGCTGATCTTTTTTCTTCATTCTTTGGGTCATTTTTTCATTCATAGGGCATGATTTCTAGCCTAAAACACCATATATTATATTTTATGAGCAGTCCAGCAGAGGAGTCAAGCAAATAAAAATTGACATATACCAGTGGAATGAATACAATTACTCAATTCAACGTAATAAGGTGAAAATGATTGTTCTCCATATATTTGATATTCTTTCCTTTCTCTAATTTTATTAGAGAAAATTAAGATTACTTTGATTACAGTACTAGAGTGGCACTGAAGGCCCTGAACAGTTTTTTTTTAGTATGTGTGACCTTGAGCATCAGATTTTGACTCTTATTTTAAGCAAAGTGTTAGATTTGGAAGAGTGGGCACAAGAAAGGAGACAAGGCATCGAATAGTGACTTCAACTCTCTATTAGTGACTTCAGAACAGAGAAAAATATTAGGGCAGCAGCTCCTTTTATAGAGCTGGCTGCTGTCACAACACCCAATGATTTGAGTTTGCCGCGCTGAGAGCGTCCAATCAGCAGCGACCTGCTATCAGCCAATCCAATCAGCCAAAACTGACCAATCATGATCCGCTGTCAACGGGCCAATCAGAAGTGCAGGTTATGAGCCTGTCATGGAAAGAAAACTATTAGAATCGCAAGCTAATGAGTTTGCTTAGTTCGTAACACCCCTCCCCCCTAGGTTCCATCTCAAGGGTGGGGTGATGTATTCTCGCAGGTAGGCAGGTCGTTTCACCTGCCTACCTGATCTACATTGCTCCACCAGTCTTTGACTGGACTCTGGTTCCGGTGGGCTGTTTGTTAGACTCAGCGGTAGTGGTGATCTGACTTCTCCATTGGGTGACTCGGGGTTGTCATCTCTACTCCCGTCAAGGCTGCTATCTGGATTCTCTGGGATTGCTGATGCCGCCATGCTGCTACGTGGTGAGATGACCATCTGTCCCGGCTCCTCTTTGGAAGGTGAATATTCCAGGCTTGGTTGTGCTGATTGCTGAGTTTCACGTACTGGATCAGGTACTAGTTCATTTTTGGCCCCCTCAATTTCCCTTCCCCCCCTGGTTTGGAGTTCAGGGCTTGTGAAAGGGGTAGGTGCCAGCCTGGAACGTAACTGGTCGATGTTCCACAGTCTCCCATCAGCAGTTTGCAAACAGTAGGAACGGGGACCTGTAAGTTCAGTTATGGTAGCAGGGACCCACAATGGGTCACCGGTAAGGTTTTTTGCAAAGACCGGGTCGCCTACCTTGAATGTGCGATACTTGCTACTGGAACCCAGAGGCTTTTCCGGTGTGTAGGCAGGGTGTAGACGATCAAGATGTGATCGAAGTTTCTGGCCCATCAGAAGTTCGGCTGGGGTTTTGTTTGTGGTGCTGTTCGGAGTAATATGTTGGAGGAGAAGCATCCTGGTTACCTTGTCATGGATGTTCCCTTGTTCCATCTTGTGTAAGGTTTTCTTTATGAATTGGACCATTCGTTAAGCCCTACCATTGGCCGCAGGGTGAGCCGGCGATGTTAAAGCATGGCATATCCCCCGGTCTGCTAGGTACTGTTCAAATGCCAAGGCAGTGAATTCTGGGCCATTGTCTGAAACCAAGATGTCTGGCAAGCCGTGTGTGGCAAATAGTCTGTTTAGTTTTTTAACGACTGCCTCTGTGGTGGTGCTCTTCATTTTGTGGACCTCAAGCCAATTGGAATAGGCATCCACTGTTATGAGAAATGTATGCCCTTTGGTGGGTCCCACAAAATCGATGTGGATATGAGACCAGGGACCTCAGGGTGCTTCCCATTCAGTTGGTGGTGCTTTTGATGGAGCTGAGCATGTTTCCTGGCACTTGTCGCAGGTGGCGACCCAGGTTTCTATTTGCTTATCTATACCTGGCCACCAAGCGTAGCTCCTTGCTAGTGCCTTCATTCGCATGATGCCCGGATGTCCATCATGCAATAGTTTTAGGACCTTATGCTGTAGTCTTCCTGGGATGATGACTCTGTCTCCCCATAAAACACATCCTTTTTGGGAGAAAAGTTCTGTCTGCCTGTGTTTGAAAGGCTTGAAGGTGTTGTTGAGTTTGTTGTCAGGCCAACCCCTTTCTACCCAGCTGAGGACTTGTACTAAACAAGGGTCTTTCCTTGTTTTGGATGCAATGTCTTGTGCAGTCAGTGGTGGTGAAGGGAGTGTCTCAATTTGTAGTACAGCTAGGGTTGGAGCAGGGTCGTCTAGGACTTCTGGTAGCAGAGAGCGGCTCAGGGCGTCAGCGTGGGGAATGGCTTTTCCCGATCGGTGTAGCAGTTGGTAGTCGTATGCAGCTAAAAATTCTGACCAGCATGTCATTCTTGGCGATAAGATATGGGGAGTTGGTTTATCCCCCGCCAAGATGCCTAGTAATGGTTTGTGATCGGTGATTACAGAAAAGGACCTTCCATATACATACTCATGGAATCGTTTGATCGCAGCCACAATAGCGAGAGCCTCTTTATCTAGTTGGCTATAATTTCTTTCAGTTTTAGATAAAGTTCTGGAAAAAAATGCAATGGGTACCTCAGTGCCGTTTGGCAGGACATGGCTCAGGATGGCTCCTACTCCAAATGGTGAGGCGTCACAGGTGACGTTTAAGGGTAAAGTCTCGTTATATTGTATTAATACAGCATCTGATGTTAAAAGGTCTTTTACTTGCTGAAAGGCTTGCTCTTCTCGATGTCCCCAGACCCAGGACGCCTTCTTATCGAGGAGCCTATGCAGGGGTTCAGCAACAGTCACCTTCTGGGGTAGGAAGATGTTATAAAAGTTAATAAGTCCCAGGAAGGCTTGAAGATCTGTTTTGTTTTAAGGTCTTGGGGCGTTTTTTATTGCAGCCAATATTTTCTCAGTAGGGTGAATTCCCTGTTTGTAAAGAAGGTAACCAAGGAATTCAACCCTCTCAGTACATAGTTGGCATTTGTCCTTCTTGACTTTCAGGCCAGCATCTTTAAATTTTTGGAGGACCGTTCTTAGCCACTTTTCTAGTAGACTTCTAGTGGGGGCAGCTATCAAGACATCATCGAAATATGGCACAACCCTCAATGGTGACCCTTGCTCGGATCTTTCTTGCATCAAGGGATGAAGCATCGCCGATGGTGATGGTTTGGTGCGCCTCTTCTCATCTGGTAGAAGTGGCTGGTGCTCGATTTCTGTGGTAGTAGTTCCATTGGTTACTTGGGCGGTCCCGATTTAGTGATGGGGTGCCTGTCGTCTGCCAGAAATTATTTTCTCTTCGGTTTGGGCTGGACTCTCGCTTGCCTCTACAGACTTTAGCAATGTAGCCCCTTTTTCCACAGGAATGGCAGAGGGCATCTAAGAATTTGCAGTCTGATCGTGGGTGGTTTCCCCTGCATTCAACACACTGATACAAGGGCTTACGAATCCATTGATCTCGCTGATCGCGGTCTGACTTGAGTCTGTTGACCTCCTCTTCCTTGCTTTCTGATGAGGATTCGAGGTCTTCATGTTGGGTGGTCGTTGCATGCTTCTCGGAAAGGGGCGTAGGGTCACTGGTGAGTTGGTGGTGCGGTCCGTTCGCTCGGTGCATTTGAGCTGCCAACTTCCTGGTTGCTTCTGCTGCAGTAGCATCGGTGATGACATCCGTGAGGGCAATGTCCCCCTTTGCTATAATCTTGCTCTGTGTTGTGTGGTCTTTTAGACCCAGAACAATTCGATCTCTCATGGCTTCTTTGAGGTTTGCAAAGCCACAGAGCCCTCCCAGGTTTCTGAGGTTTGCGACAAAGTCTCCAACACTTTTGCTTTCCTGTTGGTTCCTCTGGAAAAAGTCGTATCTCCTGATGAGTGTTGGCACTGCTGGGGCATAATGGGCCCGGAGGATTTGGGCGAGGTTATCCCAGTCCATCGTCTTGACTTCAGCTGGTTTTGCAAGTGCTTTTGCCATCTTAAAAATGGCAGGCCCGCAATGGGTCAGGAACACAGCTCGTTTCTTGCCAGGCGTAGCATCCTTCAGGTTGTTGGTCTCCAGGAACATCTGAAACCTGTCCATATACGAGTCCCAATCTTTGTTAGCTGGGTCAAAGGGAGCGGGTGGTATGGTGCTACTGGTCATTCTGCCACGATTGGTGCGCTCTCAGCTACGTGCTCCGTTAGCGTTCAATGAGTGTTCATTCAGCTCTCTCATCTCCGCATCCCACCTTCGTCGCCAGTGTTAGATCTGGGAGAGTGGGCACAAGGAACGGAGACGAGGCATCGAATAATGACTCCAACTCTTTATTAGTGACTTCAGAACAGAGAAAAATATTAGGGCAGCAGCAGCTCCTTTTATAGAGCTGGCTGCTGTCACAACACCCAATGATTTGAGTTTGCCATGCTGAGAGCATCCAATCAGCAGTGACCCGCTATCAGCCAATCCGATCAGCCAAAACTGGCCAATCACGATCCGCTGTCAACGGGACAATCAGAAGTGCAGGTTACGAGCCTGTCGTGGAAAGAAAACTATTAGAATCGCAAGCTAATGAGTTTGCTTAGTTCGTAACACAAAGAATTTCAGGTGAAAAAAGAGTCAGAAGGGAACTAAAACTATATATTTTAAAGACAAGAAGCCCATTTGAAAGACAAATGAAGATTGAATCACCAAAAACTTTGTGGTTCTCAGAGATAGCTGATGATGTTTGGTAAATTAACTAGTTTTTATTGTTTGCTGACAGGAATAAATATAATTAAATGTGGAGAAATTGCTATCATTTTCCTTCTACAGTTACATGCTTGAAGACTTCTGCAGTCTGGAGTTAGTAAAGGCATTTTTTTGGATGAGTTCTATCACAATTACATAACAACAGAACCTCAATGAGTAGAATGTGTCTTTGCTCAGCTCATACAACAAACTTCATAAGTGCTCAAAACCATTTGAGAAAAGAGAATTACTAAAACTAGAAATGTAATGACCCTGTTATTCATTAAGCAATCATTTTATCACATTTCCAGGAAGCACCACATTTCCAGATAAATAATGGCAGGGTGAAAGAAATTCAATGGACGGTTACAAAGCTGATACAACAACTTGAGGATATGTCATATGAGGACAGGCTGAAGGATCTTGTTTAATGTATAAAAAATAAGACTTATAGGAAACTTATCATCATCTGGGTAAATCAAAGGGTGCCATAGGAAAGATAGATAATATTGGCTCCTAATTAGGACCAAAATAATGAATTGTTTGGCCATTGGAGTTAAACAACTTCCAGCTATTCTTAAAAGAGCTGCTCTATCATGCTATTGGTTTTCCTGATGCCTATGTTTGCAAATTCTGTTTTAGAACATCTCTTGCTCAGTCATCTCCTATTCTCCAAAAGATCTGGAGAAAATATCCACTTTGCAGTAGTTTCTGTCTGCTATGAGATTACATACAAATTGAAAATAGTGAAGGGCAAACCTTATATAAGCAGAGATGATCGCCTCAGACAAGTGTGAATTTTTTGAAGGCATAGTACTTCATAAAATACTTTCCTTAAAAACATAGCTGGGTCAGTTTCAAGTAAAACTAACGGTGTTTTAGTGCCATTCCATGAAGGGATTTGAACACAAATAGTTTGATGCCAGCTGAAACATATTGTGCTCCTCCTGTATAGGAGACAGAATAACTACAATACTTATTTACACCTTCTGAGTAGCATAAAAAAGAAGAGCTTTCCAATTGTCACTTGAATGAAAAGTCATACCCAAAATAGATAAAATAGGCACCTGCTCAAACACCTGCGCATTAATAATGCATTTCCCATTTTTAGATCTTTTGAAAACCTAGATTTTGTCTTAATGCAGTTTTACTGTAGCTGATATGCCTTACAGAAGAAAGATGAAAACTAGGGTGTCTTCTTCAGGGTGTCATATTCCTTTTCAAATTCTACTTTTGTTAAATAATTAACCAAGGACTTGACGTAGTAACTGAAACAAAAACAGTAACACAACAAGCAAAGGTTATATATGGAGCAAAGATTAATTACATTGTTAAATGTCTAGAGGAAAATGGTCGGCTAGTTGAAAACATGAAATAATTTTGTAACTGAAAAAAGAGTAGATGTTTCTTATCACTTGCAGTGCAAAGAAGAAGACCTGTGACTTTGTTAAGAGGGAGACTAAATTTAATATAGTGGTTAGAAGGACAATTAATTCCTAGTTCATTTATAGATTAGAGTAATAGAGCAATAGTCATCAGTCACTTGATATATCTTTGCACTTTTTCCTCACCATTTATTTCTAGAAATGCTCACAAAATAAATGAATGCAGCATATAACATAGATTTTGGTTTTGCTATACATTTTCCATTGAAGACTTTACACAAATACTGTTCTGTTGTAATTCTTCCTTCACTGAACTATTTGGGTACAAGAATATTTTCTGTCTCTGGCTCGTCTATATATAGACTAGAGACACGATGGAGCAGTCGTTAAAATGCAATATCTGCTGACTGATGGCTGCTTGAAATTTGGCAGATCAAATCTCATCAGACTCATCCTTGACTCAGCTTTCCATCCTTCCAAAATGGGTAAAATGAGGACCCACATTGTTGGAGGCAATATGCTAACTCTAAAAAACTGCTTAGAGAGGGATGTAAAAGCACTGTGAAGCAGTATATAAGTCTAAGTGCTATTGCTATTTCAATATAATATTCCAGATACAATGTGTAGTAAAATGGACATCCAATAAGTATCAAACAGATATCACCTTTCACTTCTTAAATTTATTATTACACATATTACAGCCAAAGTCTAATCTGTAAGAATCAAAGATACTCCTGGTGCCTTTCTGGATTTCAGCTGCCAATTTATTTAATATCATTTAGAGGGTACCATATTCCAAATGACTCTGAGCATCTTAAATAAACTAACAGCAGTTTTAAAAAGAAACAGATTGTAAACATCTAGGAGGAAAACTGTATAAAAATAAAACATTCTGAATGGGATCAATACCATCCAATCCAAAAGTTTAGGGAATATCCAAGTATCCATTGATTTTCTAATTGTCACCAGGGCAGGAGCCACATGATCACTGGAGGTGGAGGTGGGTTCCATTCCAGCGGGCAAGCACTTGGATGAGGAACTCACATGTCCTAAATTCTGTCAGATTACTCTTTCAACAAAGCCCTGAAAGCACATTCACTCTACCCCGTTCTCAAAAATGGGAAGAATGAGATTGCAGAAAAAAATCTGCAAGCACATCTCCATGAGAGGATGAATTATTTTTCAAGGATCAAATCATACTCTTAAAAACAACCCTCCTTCTGACTTATTACTGGAAAATGTCATTGAAAGCAACCAGTTCCAAATATAAGTGAGCAGATAACAATCTCCAGAAAAACATTGTATTGTTTATCTTACAAACTCCAGATAGCCTTCTGCATTTTTATCCTCACTTTGGCTCCATAACGTAGTCTGTAACAGCCTTCTTTCACTTGAGATTCCCATACTAGAATGAATTTTGGATGCTAAGCTCGGTAGACATTATGGGAATTGAATAAAAGATTGAGTAAATCTAGTATAAATTGAGGAGATGTTGCTGATGAAAGCAGAATATATACAGTAATTGAATGAGGTTTTTGGGCCAGTTCTCTTTCTTTTTTTTCAAGTGCCTTTCACTCAGTAGTGAACTATATCAGCAGGACATTAGTTGTCTCCACTGATTATCACTATCCTGCATCTATTATCTCAGTCCATTCCCTGGAGATTTTTCTGACTTCCCTCACTGGTGTCCATGGAGGTAGGCAAGAAGGCCCCTAGTGTAATATTCAGTTCAATTTATCACAATGGTGTAATTTGGAACTACTATGGAGAAGTTTCTTGTGTCTTGGCAAACTTGTTGCAAGTGTAGACAAACAAAGGCATCTCACATTCTTAAGCCATTCAAAAGTGGCATCATAAAAATTGAATAAAACTTCAGAACTTCATAAAAAGATGGCAGATGTAAATGGATAACAGAGAAACATTTCTCAGTATTAATAGTTATTTTTCGAATGTGATGTATGCAATAGGGAACTGAGGATTTATTAGAATTCTGATGAACATTTATACCTAAGGAGTTGCATATTAATTGTTGCTCTACTTGTTCCAAAGCTTCTTTTCCCCAATTTGGAAATCACTGGATACATCTTCAAAATCACTTTTAATGGACTGAGAAAACCACTGAGCTTTCTTTTTTTCCTTTTTGCAAAAGTTATTTTAAAATATTTTTTTAAAATGCTCTAAGAATATAATTGTTAATTAACACTGTTGTGATTTTTAGTTGGAGAATTAAAAATTGAGGAGAAAGAAAAGAATGCAGTAGCCAAAATTGTGATACCCTTGGGAAATATATTTACTTAGTTAGTTGCTGTCAAATCTAAAATATGTCAGCCTGACTATTTTTCCCAGAAAGAACCCTTTTACTTTTTTCTCTCTGTTCTCTTTTATGTTGCGAAAAAGATGCAGCAAGGGAAAAAAATGTTAATTGACATCCACGTTGGCCTTTAATCTGTTATTCTGTTTACAGTAGATCAATGAAAACTACTGAGTCCTAGAAAACTAAAGGTTTTGAACAATGGTGGGATTCCTCTTTTTTTTTTTTTTTTACTATCAGTTCTATGGGCGTGGCTTGATGGGTGTGGCAGGGGAAAGATACTGTAAAATCTCCAATCAGAGGTAGAATTTGCCAGTTCTCCAAACTACTCAAAATTTCCACTACCGGTTCTCCAGAACTGGCTAGAACCTGCTGAACACCATCACTGGTTTTGAAGAAAGTACAGGTACACCATAAGATTTTTGCAAAATGTATTATTTTGGCTATATCCAAATAATGCTAAAAACATCTATGCTTCCAGATTTTCCCACTGTAAATATAGGCTACTAACCATTGCAGGAGGGTTGAAATGGAAAGTTATCATGTTCTGCTCACTGAGGATGCATTTATCCATGCTTCCTTGGCACACATCAAAACTAATGTTTCCCATACCTACTGGCTCAGGTTGTACTGTAGATTTAGCAATATGTTTTACTTCTTTAAGCACTAATCTCTTGACTCTTATTGGTTAATGCATGTTATGCAAGAATCGTGTCTCTGCTCTGATTACTGTTGTCCATGACCATATGAGCTGAAATTACTGGGCTGCCAATCAGTGGTGAGATTTAACAAGTGTAACAACCAGTTTGGTGAGCGTGCACTTTGCTTGTAAGTATAAAGTCTTATACTTACGTTCTACTGCATCAAAGTGACTAAACAGCTGAGGCATGGCAAATCACTCTGCCACATGAATAAGCTGTGCTAAAAAAACAGGAAATAAAGCACAGGAAAGAGCAGGGTCAGGTGGGCAAAACCAAATGTTTACCGGAACTACTGGTTCACTTGAACTGGTCTGAACCAGTAGAATCCCACCACTGCTGCCAATGCACTTTTGATGGGACTAATTGAAGAATACATCCTTATGTAGCCCACTCAATAGATCAACAATTATGCTTCACATTCTCTGTGTATTTAAATATTAAAAAAAACACTGGACTTTGATTTCTTTGGCTTCCATCTTCTCTGTCATATCAACCACCCTATACCCTTGTATTTCCTTACCTCTCTTGAAACATTCTCCTTTTTGCCTCCATTATCTCCAACACTTTCAACATGGAAATACTGCTGGTGGCCATGTCAGTCTTTTCACCATATGACTTGATGGCCAGATTGTATTTCAACTGGAAATGTTACAAGTATCCCAGTGGCACAATAGCCAATATCCCGTGCTTCCCTCTCCCAGAAAAAAACAGTTGAGGTAGTATAATGCTTTGCTTTGGACAAACAGTGTGTTCAACTGTTGTTCTGGTTTGCCTAGCAATGGATCCTGGTTTTCTTTGAGCAGATGTATTGCAGAAGTACAGAAGTACCATTATAATTTCAACAGTATATGAATCTGGTATCTGCAGAGTATCAGACACCAGCTTGATCTACAAGCTGCTACCAATAAGAGTGGAAATGATCAACTTTAAGGCTGGTGAAAGGGTGCAGAATTGTTTCTCATGACTTCTGGAAAATTATTTCTCTTTCCTCACCATCCCCAAAAATGAAGTTTCTGAGCTGTGTTTGAAGAGAGCTTTAAAAAAAAAAAGAATATTTAATCACATTTCTTTCTGTTCTACTACAGCACAGATGTCTCTCATGCAATGTCCACTGTCACAGTGAAAGACTGATAAAGTTATGGAATGAAAAAAAAAAAAACCTGAAACAAGAAATAATTTAATGCCCATTACCAGGTGGGACCTCTGCTCAATACTTCAGTTCAGATATGGAATATGCAGAGAGCTACACTTAGACCAAAAAATTTCATGCAATGCTAACTCTCAGGTAATAAACAATTTTGAGATTATTGTCATGTTAAATTCACTTGCAATACTCAAACTTTGCTAACAAGGAAAACAAGATCAGGAGGAGATATAGAGAGCAAGAGAGGAGTTAAAAGAACAAGCTAAGGCTGAAGGAAAATAAACATTAACCGCAGCTTTACTTGTAACAATGTAGCAATAAGTAAAACAGGAATGTCTCTAGAAGGTTTTAAAAAAAACAAAATGATGGTCGTAACCATAACATCAAAATCCCAACCATTTTATATGTGCATTGGGACAGTGCTTTGATCCCATCATGATTACATTTATGTATGGGGAGTTCAAAATCTGTCAGAGTAACAATTTTAGTGAAAACATTTTAAAATTATACAGTATATTGAACAAGATGTTTTAGAATATTTTTAGGTCATTATATAGTTTTAGTACTCAAAGAGATATCATTGGCTGGTATAAGTAAATTTTTGAAGTTCAACATGAGACAAATCTAGCAATTTATGTAACTATTTGCCTCTTTAGTTAATTTCTTTGGGTTACAAAGTAGAACAAGAAATAGCTTCCAGAAGCTTAAACTTACTTTTATGTGTGCATGTCTTTGAGTCAGTCTTGACTTCTGTTGACTGCACGGAGAGGTCCATTTTGCCTTTTGTCTTCTTCCCAGCTTTGTGCCTAAGGTAGGACTAGAATTCATGGTTTGATGGTTTGTGGTGCTATGTTTTTAACTACTACATGAATCTAGTTTTTTGAATCTATTATTGAACAAGTTTTCAAAACAGAAAATGAACCCCCCAAGTTGCAATGTTTTCTATACATATATCCAGGAAATTAATTGAAGTGGACATATGGAGACTACTTAATTCTAGCAGGAAATATACTTTTTTTAAAAAAAAAATCTGCCCCACATGGCACATTTCAAGACTGGATTAATTTAATTGGGATATGCAACATTGGCTCAGTTTTAATTTCTGATCATGCATCTCTAGTATTGCCATTAATTTTGGATAAAAGCATTCCAGTTACTGTGAGATGGCATTTTAGTACTTCCTTGGTGAAAGTTTTTCAGTGTCTAAGATGCACAAAATAACAATGTAGATTCCCCCTCAACAAATAAAAGATTAAATGTTTTGGGGGTATTTTGGGATATATTTAAAACATTTCTGACTTGATTTGGGCATGTCCATCAGAAGATGTGCTAAAAGCTCCAATTGAGTGGCAATAATAAAGGCATTTTGGTATGCCATGCAGTCTATGACAAGCTTCTGTTAATTCTTGGTGATTCAATGAGCCAGAATTTTACCTCCTGTTTAGATACCCAGGTAGATGTTCCAACTCACCCTGCCTTTCTTTGTCTTCTGCATGGCCAGTTCCCCAGAAGTCACTGCAGCTGTGCAGAGCCTGGACGGGAACAGGTGCAAATATCTGATGGTGTATATTTCCTGGAGACCATCTGCATATATTTTTAGCTCTTCCTGAATTCTCTAGAAAGAGCCCAAATTTTGTGCATTTCTTTTGCCTATGTGACTGGAAAAGAGTGATCAGTTGGAAGGATAGATGAGTTCAGTTTGTTATTGGGGCACTTTTGGGGGAGATTGAAAGATGCTCCCTCAGAATTGGAAGTGTCTCATGGCTATACACTTATATTACCAAGATGCCCAATATGGTGGGCCTGTTTGCCTTGTGGAAAATTCTTTCACAACTGCTGAACACTATACATACATATCATTAGCACATCTAAGCACTGTGCTTTATAAGAACAAGGCACAGGGTCAGAAAGCCAAAAGTGAAGCAGAATCCTGGATTCAACCACATCCACCACGGGTCCAAGATATCATTGGGATGTATCAACGCCAGTTACCTGACAATGCTCCAAAGAACTATCTTGAGAAAGCTGCAATATTTTGGGTTGGGTTTCACAACTTGGTACAGCCAGCAAGCTTCATCTAAACAGCTGCATCAAGAATCAATATTCCAATATATATCCTTTGAACTAGTCTGAGCCCTCACTAGAGGGCTCAGGATGCCAATTAGCACTTTGAATAGACTATCTCAACAGCTAGCAAGCATCTATTGGTAGAGAAATCTATATCTACAGATACAGATCTCTATCCAGTAGATAATCTATCTAACACTAAATTTGAAGACCAGAACTATGTGCTAGCTAGCACAACTCAGTACCACAAAGGGGGAAAGCATTCATTTCTCTCTTCTCTTTCTCTCCCCCTACAATCTTCAAACATTGTTTTACAGAAATTCTCAAGCAAAGTATGCAAAAAATGATGCCTCTTACCATATGTATCTCCCTGTGGTAGAAAGTGTCAATACTGTATTTCTTCCTTCCTTCCTTTTCAGTTTGTAGCTGAATACTTCCCCCATTCCTCTGAAATCCTACTTCAAATTTCCCTCATTGAATTGAGGTGCTACTCTCTGAACACCTTTCCTTTCCTTCATTAATCTCTTTTTTTAAAAAAAAAAAGTTCCATGTATTACTTCCTGCTTTTTATTTGATTGCTTTGTACACTAGACTCAAATATGATTTGTGCTACGTTCCAGTAAATTGTCAACAGAATATTTGATTGCCTTGTGCACCATTATTTTAAAATATTATTTAATAAATTGTATTGACTAGATATTAATCATGGTTTTATTTTTAATCATCCAGAAAAAAATGCCAAGCTTGCTTAATAATTTAATAGAACTGGCATTGTAAGAGTTTTCAGTCCACAATCAGCCAATAGTATGAGTTGTAAGAATATTCTTTCTGCATCAACTCAGAAAGCTCAAACTTCCCAAGGAACTGCTGATACAGTTCTACAGAGGAATTATTGAGTCTGTCATCTGCACTCTATAACTGTCTGGTTTGGTGCTGCAACCCAACAGGACAGACACAGACTTCAGAAGATAATTAGGACTCTAGAAAAAAAAAAAAAAACAATCGCTACCAACCTGCCTTCAATTGAGGACCTGTATACTGCATGAGTCAAAAAGAGGGCTTTGGAAATATTTAAAGACCTCTCACATCCCAGACATAAACTGTTTCAACTCCTTCCTTCAAAACGATGCTATAGAACACTGCACATGAGAACAACTAGATACAAGGACAGTTTTTTTTCCCAAACGCCATCAATCTGCTAAACAAATAATTATCTCAATAGTATTTACAAAGTCTGCACTACTATTATTATTAAACTTCTCATCACTTCTTATCACCCATCTCCTCTCACTTGTGATTGTATGACTGTAAATTTGTCACTTGTATCCTTATGATTTATATGGACTGTTCCCAAGTATGATTTGATTGCTTATTGTACTCTATGACTATTATTAAATGTTGTACCTTATGATTCTTGACTCTTGTATCTTTTCTTTTGTGTATGCAGAGAACATTTGCTCCAAGACAAATTCCTCGTGTGTCCAATCACACTTGGCCAATAAAATAATTATTTTTTAAAAGATACTTCATTAATATTTTATAACTTTAAAAAAACAACAACAGAAATATAAATGTTATAACATCAACAGTTTGTGACATTCATCTTATACTAATATTTTGTGCATTATTTACAAATACATAGAATTTGTGCAGATATAAATCATTAATTTATCTAGTGCTTATTCCTATTTATTTACAATCCATTTATTTATCCAACAAATTATCTCTGCTCAATCCAATCATACCATTTTCCCCACATCTTGTAATAATCAGATTCCTCTTTCTCTAGTAAACTCAAAGTCAATTTGTCCATCTCAGCACAGCTCATTATTTTTTGAATGATCATGTATGTTTCCAACACTGGGCATAGGCAATCCTAGTTGCAGTTAAAATGTGCAATATTAAATATTTTATATTTCTCCCATATTTCTTTCTGAATATTCCCAATAAAAATCATTCCAGTTCCAATTCTTTTTGCTCATTGGTAATCTCCCCTAACCATTTTTGAATTTTTAACCATATTTTTGAGTCTCCAAGCAGGACCACCACTATGATAAAATGTACCTTCTTTCTTTTTGCACTTCTAATTCTAATTCAAAATAAGTGATGGGGTCAATGTAATTTGAGAAGGACTGAGCTAGTTAAATACTCCTGGACTTTGGCATCAATTGAAATATCTCAAAATAAAATACTCATTGCGTAGTTCAATCTCTGAATACAAAGAACTTTGATCCCCAGAATTTTGGCTACCTATATCAGTTCCTTTCTTAATTTTCTGAAAATTCTTCAATCAATATGTGACACAGTGATATCAGATTTTGTTTTCAGTTAAACGGTTTTTTTTAAAGCCATACAGAATTGGTTAGATGGCTTTCATAGGCAATTCAATCCCAACATTGCTAAAACTGGAATGCTATCAAACCATCAAATTATCTCCAGCAATCCAGAACCTTGAGGATGAATTTTGTACATGGCATTTAAGAAATCATAAATCTTGTGTGTGTGTGTGTGTATGTGTGTGTTTTTGTCTTCAGTAGCTGCAAAGAGCATGGTTTAAACATAAACATAAATGATTATGTTTAATGTATCCATTTTGCCCATTTTTTTTGAAAAAAAACAATGCCATAAACTAATTGGTTTTGCCCCCAATTGAAAGAGTGTGAAAAGAAGATGTCCCAGGGCCACAAAAACACAAAAAATAGTGTGTGTGTGTGGGGGGGGGGAATGGAACTTATTGACAATATCATACAGTATTTTTCATTAATAGAATTAATTTCAAAAATTTCAAAAAGGCAACTACAAAAAAAAGCCATTACTATGATCCAGTGTGGAAGCTACCAAAATATGCAAAGGTAAATCTTCACTAGAAAAGAGATACAATTATCAAACCTGTTTAGGTTCATGAAAGATTTTTCCAATACCTAGATGAAAGAAAATAAAATAATTTTCATTTTATTGGAAATTGTTACTGGCATTTCATGTATGAAAACATACAATCAGATGCATTTTCTTTTCAGAATACTGACCTATGTAGTCACAAATCACTGCTGTATAAAACAGAATTGATAGATTAGGTCAACAGGCCACAAAATAGTGTCAAGGCTTTTGGCTGTTTATTTCATAAAGGACATTTTTATAAAGCATTGGTACTCATAGCAAGTATAGTCAAGAGAAGATATACTGAAGCAATCAAATATACTGAAAAGAATGGTATATCTCAACCTGGTAGTTTTGCCCTTTCAATCATATTCTTGGATCTGAAGTCTACTGAGAAGTAAATAAAATGATCCTGTGCTTTGTATGAGGATATTTTCCTTCCTCCTGGAGACTTTTAACTGTTCAGATGGCAGCAAACTCTTGTTGTTGGTGACATCTTACCCAAATTATGGTCCAGTCTTGCAGTTGCTATTAACCCAACGATGTTTAGAGTCCTAAAATATTGTGTACACATTGTGAACCTTTAATGTGAGGCAATTGTACACAGAGAAGTACCTAACCCTGGTCTTAACTTCTGCATGCAGGTTTCCAAACTGGGGAATTGGTGGATAATTCAGATATTGTCAGTAAATTTTAAATATGTAAAGTGACTAAAAGAGGTGTGATTAGTTAAATGGGGAATCATAACATTAATAAGTTTTCAATAAGCGTATTTAGTTTTAGTGTGATGGACCAATCTATTGTATCAGGCTTCAGCTGAACAAGGTTGAGTGTTCTGGCATTGTGGCAAACCTATCAAGCAATTTATACTCTCATCAGCTAACTGGTTTGTCTTGCTTGGTGTTTCTCCTGTAACTCACACTCTGCTAAGTAACAAATAGGAATCAAGTCAGATGTATTTGAATGCATGTTGACATAAATGGTAGAACATCAACAGGAACTTCTTCATATGGCAATGAAATAACTGGGTAATATAGTCATTGTTCTTCTTTGCACATCAGACTTCAATGCTGTGCAAACAAGAGCAGACTCACATCATAAATATTAAACAAAAAAACTCCCAATGTGAATTAATTAGTTAATTTATCCACAGTGTATTAGACCTAATCACAAAAATAGTCATATATAAGCAACTCCCCTGAGATCATGTGGCTTACTTACAGGATATTTTATTGTTCATTCTGATATCCACTATGGAGAAAAAATGGGGCTTCTCTAGGCCCTTTAGTTTGATGGATATTTTGGTATTTGCCACTCTCTGACATCATTCTATCAGATTGTATAAAAAAGAGATAGAACCGGATATGTGATATTTTGCTAAACATGTCCATAGGGGGACTTACTCTAATTGGGCTACTGCAATTAAAAAAAAAACCTCCCTTCTGAAGCAGAAAATAAATAAATAGAAGGCAGAAAACAATGAAGTGACAAGTGTCTTCTTCTTCTTCTTCTTCTTCTTCTTCTTCTTCTTCTTCTTCTTCTTCTTCTTCTTCTTCTTCTTCTTCTTCTTCTTCTTCTTCTTCTCCTCCTCCTCCTCCTCCTCCTCCTCCTCCTCCTCCTCCTCCTCCTCCTCCTCCTTCTCCTCCATCATCATCATCATCTTCATCATCATCTGGAAATTTTTCTTCTGGAACTCAGAGGATGCATATTGCATTTGTAGCTCCCAATTATATAAAATTTCTTGAAGCTTTTATAACAATGGAACCAGAATAGGCAGCATTAAATCTTTTTAAACTAGTTAAAAGGGGGAATTGGATTCCATTGACTTACTCTCAATACTAATAAGTGTTCCTAAAACATAACTCTTTTTTTAACAAAGAATTTTATTTATTTTCTACAAACAAACAAGACAAACAAAACATTAAAACATCAACTCTCTTATTTACATACAGTGTGTCGGTTGGTTCATCAGTTTTGTGCATTCATTTTGTAGTCTCAATGACAGTTATGTTACATAACAACTCATATTGTCAATCCAAACTTATATATCCTAATATTGCTATTAAAAAATCATTTGACTATACTTTTAATCATCCATGCTTTTTGAGATAACAATACTTTAAATAGTTTATTCTATAACCAATCATATAATCATACCAAATCTATCCTAAAAACACTTTATAAATATAATGTCAAATAACAAAGGTGAAAGAAAAAATAAAGATATTCCTTGCTGTCTAACATTCTAAATATTCTATTATCGTATTTTGTCATCTAGCCATTGATAAAAAAAGACCCCAAATTTCATAAAATTGTTATCCTCTTGCTCTCTAATTTCAAATGTCAATCTACTCATCTCAGCACATTCCAATATTTTCTTAATAATTTCTTCCTCTGATGGTATTTTCTCACTCTTCCAATTTTTAGCAAATACAATCCTAGCCGCTGTTAATACATTTACAATCAAATATTTCAAGTCTTTGCTGTATGTATCTGGTAAGATTCCCAATAAAAAGAGCTCCGGTTTCAAATCTATACATTTCTTTGTCATTTTTTCCAACCACATGCGAATTTTAGTCTAATATTTTTTAGCGTCCTCACAGGTCCACCACATATGGTAATATAAGCCAGGTATCTGATGACATTTCCAGCATTTTTCAGATTTATTCTAAAACATTCTTGCTATTCTTGTCAGGGGAAAGTGCCACCTGTAAAATATCTTATACAAATTTTCTTTATATGCTGTTGACATTGTCATTTTATAATTTTGAGACCACAATTTTTGCCATTTCTCTAGATCAATCCCATATCCAAAATTCTTCCCCCAAACAATCATAGTTTCTTTAACTTGTTCTTCCTCTAATTTAATTCCCAGTAAAAACCATATAATTTTTAATCACCTTCTCATCAGTACCCATCAAGATCTTATCTAGATCAGTCTGTTTATCATAGAATCCCTCCGTTTTAGAATTTTCATCATACCTTGAATGTATTTGCGCATATGAAAACCAATTTATCTTTATACCTTGTTCCTCTAAATTTTGAATCGATTTAGGTTCACCCTTTTCATCCAATAATTCCCTATATCTAACTGTTTGTTCCTTCTTATAAATTATAGGATAGGAAAATGCTTCAATAGTCGATTACCAAACTGGAATTTTCAAATAACATTGTCTTTTTATCTTCTCCCAGTTTAACCACAAAGACTCCTGTATATAATGTCTTCTAAAATAACCCCGTGTTTTAGTTCCCTTATACCATAAAAAAGCATGCCAACCCAACAGCAAATCATGACCTTCTAGTGTCAACAATCTAGTCTTTCTTAATGTTATCCATTCCTTGACCCATATCAGACTTGCAGCTTGATAGTACAATTCCCAATTGGGCAGGCCAAAATCTCCTCTAATTCTACCATCTTGCAAAAGCTTTAACTTTATTCTCGCTTTCTTACCTTGCCATATAAACTTCAACATTATTTTATTTAAATCTTCAAAATAGTCTTTTCCAAGCCTAATTGGTATTGTTTGAAACAGAAATAGAATTCTGGGTAAAATATTCATCTTAATTGTTGAAATTCTCCCTATTAATGACAATTGCAAGTTTTCCCATTTCTTCAAGTCTGTAGCTATCTGTTGTTTAAGTTTCATATAATTATTCTCTTTTAATGTGCTATATCTTGCTGTCAAATATATCCCCAGACACTTAACCTTATTTGTAACTTGGATTTTCAACAGGTCTGCCAGTTCTTCTCTTTGTCTCAGTAGCATGTTCTTTGTCAAAATCTTTGTTTTGTCTTTATTTATTTTCAAACCAGCCACCTCACCATATGTCTCTATCTTTTCCAATAAGTTTGGAGCTGTTTCTAGCGGATCTTCCAGAATAAAAGCTAAGTCATCAGCAAAAGCTTGTAGTTTGAATTCTTCCTTTTTAACTTTCATTCCTTTTATGCTTTTATCATCCCTAATATTTCTATTCAACACTTCCAAAGTCAATACAAATAGCAAAGGAGATAGGGGCAATCCTTGTCTTGTGCCTTTTCTTATATTAATAAAGTCTGTAAGTTCTCCCTCCATCATTACCTTTGCTGTCTGTTTATTGTATATGGCTTCTATTGCTTGAATAAATTTTCTGGCAAAACCCATCTGTTTCAATAGTAATAACATAAATCTCCAGTTCACGTTATCAAATGCCTTTTGAGCATCTAGGAATATCAAAGCAATTTGCTTTTCAGGATGAGCCTCATAGTATTCTAAAGTATCCAAGATTACTCTCATGTTGTCTCTGATTTGTCTCTTTGGCAGAAATCCATTTTGATCTGGGTGAATAAAATTATTTAAATATTTTTTAAGTCTTTCTGCTAAAATTGAAGCAAAAATTTTATAGTCTGCATTCAATAAGGAAATAGGTCTATAGTTCTTAATTTGCAGTGGGTCAGCCTCTTCTTTTGGAATAAGTGTAATATAAGCCTCTGATACCTCTGATACCCATGTTTTGGGTATCATCTTCTTTGACATAATTTCATTCATAACTTCTAACAATGGGATGCTCAATGATTCTTGAAATGTTTTATAGAATTCTCCCTGAAGCCCATCTGGACCTGGTATTTTCCCATTATTTTGTTTCTTAAGTGCTTCATTTAATCATTGTTATATTGCTTTCTAGCATTTCTTCAGTCTCTTTAGCTATCTTCGGTAAGTTAGCATTCTGTAGATACTGCTTGACTTTTTCCTCAATAATATTCTCTTGTTTATATAGTTGTCCATAGAAATCTCAAATAATTTCCTTTTTCTCCTTATTGCCATAACAAACTTGGCCTTGATCATCTATTAGCTTCAGTATTTTTCTTGATTCCTTCTCCTTTCTCAATTTATATGCTAGCCATCTACCTGGTTTATTTGCATCTTCAAAGTAATTCTGTTTAGAATTTCTCATTTTCTGTGCCAATTCTTCTTTCTCTATTAATTCCATTTTATGTTTAATTACATCCAGCTTCAATTTAATATACATTCTGCGTTGAAGTATCTTCTTTTTTATTTTCTCTAAAGAAAAAAGCCAGTTCCTTCTCCATCTGTTGTATAAAATATTTTTCCTTTAAAATAGTATTGTTTAATGTCCATCTCGATCCTTTTTTTTTTGTCCCTTCCATTTAATTGTCATTGGGCTGTGATCTGCCCAAGTACTTGTTTCAATATTTGTTTCTTGAATATTAGATATTAATTCTGTTAAGATCCAAATCATATCTAATCTGGACCATGATAAATGTCTATTTGAATAAAAAGTATATTGTTTAGCTTTAACATTTCTTTCTCTCCAAGTATCTTTTAAAGTAAATTCATCTGCCATTTAAAAAAAAAGATTTAGGGATAGTCTTTCTATTTTGCTTTGTTGTTGTTGCTATATAGTCCAATTTATTGTCCACAATTCCATTAAAGTCTCCCATCATAATTATATTAACATAGTCCAGTCCAATTATTTTCATGTGTAGTTTTTTATAAAACTCTTGTTTATCATTCGGAGCATAAATTGCAATCAAGAGTATTTTTATATTATTGTCCATTATTTCCACCATTAATACTCTTCCATCTTCATCCGTGTAGATCAGTTTTGCTGGGATAGCCTCTTTAATGTATAGAACCATTCCTCTTTTCTTACATTGAGTCAAAGAAGTAAATATTTTCCCTAATTTTGGCTGCATTAACAATTGTTCATGTTGTTTTTTAATATGAACTTCTTGTAGACAAATTATATCAAATTTTAATTTCTCTAATTTATGAAAAGTTTTCCTTCTTTTAACAGCTGAATTGAGTCCATTTATATTCATTGTAATCAACTTTTTCTCTTCCATGATTATGCTTTATATTTAGGTCTAACAGCTCTCGTGGATCTCATTTCATGCTCTTCTTTACTATCCACCTGTCCACCTACTGCACCTTTCTCTTTTTCAGTCTCCAATAGTTCCTCTTGAAACTCAATTAATGAGACCTCTTTCTCTGCCTCCTCTTCTCTCCTTCCAAAAAATTCTGCATAGAAAAGTTCTGCTTTCTCAATTGAATCAATTCTATGTCTCTGCTCTTGCCACGTAAACATTAATCCTTCTGGAATCAGCCATCTAAAATTCACTTCGTTTTCCAATAGCGTTTTGGTCAGAAATCGATATTCTCTTCTCATCTCTCTCACTCTTCTGGGTATTTGTTTTAAAACCACAATCTCTTTGCCTTTGTATTTCAATGTCTTCTCTCTTACCACTTGTAGTATTTGTATTTTAATGGATTTTTTGGTAAATCTAATATGGACTTCCCTTGGTAATTTGTTTCTCATCGCATAACTTGTATAAACTCGATATACCTCCTCTACTCCATCCATCATCTTTTCCTCTGTAATTTCCAAAGCATCCGCCAAAATTTCTATCATTATCGCAGCCAAATTTTGTCCTTTTTCTTCTTCTATATTTTGAAATCTGAGATAAAATTCTGACCTTTCCATCTCCCACCTCAACATCCCACCTTTTTCTTGTTCAACCACTGTTAATCTGCTGTCAATATTTCCAATCTTCTTCTCTCTTTGTTTTCCTTCTTCCTCAATTTTTTGGAATCTCTCCTCATACTTCACCATCATTTGTTGAATATTTTCCACTTTTTCATCAGTCTTCTCTATTCTTTGTTCAGTAATGTCTGTTTTTATCTTGAGATGTTGAATTCCTTGCATAATCATCTATAAAGTCACTTTTTCTTGTTCTTTATCTTTCTTCAACATTGTCTGAATTAAACGTTGTCCTCCAGCTGTTGGGGAGGCAGAGGTAGAAGTAGAAACGCCAGATGATATTGGTTTCCTGCTCATTTTAATGCTTCAAAAGCTTCAAATTCTTTTTAGTTTTTAATCCAATTGGTAGAATAGCCAATTATAATCCAAAATAGAACAATCCAATAGTAAAAAGCCCAAACCCAAAGAAGAAAAAGGAGGAAAAAAGAAGAAAAAGAAGAAAAATCTTCAGGTTCTTCGAGACCCTAACCCAATTACGAAGTAGTCCACCATAAAAAATGAAAAATAGAAAGAAAAAAACCCCCAAAATAATAACATTGATTAAGAAGAAAAAAAACAAAAATAAAGAAAAAAAGAAGAAATTCCTTCAGATTCTTCACACCTTAATCCAATTGGGAAGTCTCAATGATCAAAAAGAAAAAACAGAGTGGTCCAAAAACATGAATAGAAAAAGCAAAAGGATCCCAGTAAAGATAAGGAGAAAAAAAAGAAAAATAAAGAAAAGGCTCTGAGGCTTTCCCTTTGAAATAAAAAGCAAAAATAAGAATATTGCTAGAATTAAAATTTACAAAGAGGCTGGTGAGTATCACAAGTAAAAAATAAATAAATAAATAGGAAAGCACACTGCACTTTATTTAGTTGTCCAAGGCTCTTATTATGACTCTCTTCTCCACTAGCTTCAAAGCCAAGCATCAAGTGTTAAAATATTGATAAGAGTCCAGGAGAACACCTGTAATATTTTGCTATGCTCTCCCTCTATCTTATTACATTAAAATGTCCTTGAGAAGGAGTCTTCTTACAGTTCTCTCCAATTCAAATAAAATATTTTCAAGCCTCTAGTTGGCAGTGTTACAAAGTTTCTTAATACTCTTTCCCCCCCAGCCAGAAAAAAAATAATTTATAAAAAGAAAAAATAGCCAAAGGGAGCCTCTATCCTAAAAGAAAATTAAAATATCAAAAGGAGCATAAAAATATATGTAAAAGAAAATTCAGTCCAGTTACCGACAAAGTCACACTAAAGTCCCAAGAAAAAAAAGTAAGAAGAAAAAAAAATCCAAGCCTCAATTTGACATCACTTTAAAAAACGCCACTCATACAGTTTTTGTCAAAAAAAAAAAAAATCTCACAGGTTTCGTCTCTATTCAGGGTGCCCTTTCAAATCTCAGTGAATTTACAACAAAAAAGAAGTTTCTCACCCAGCCGACACACTTTCACTTCCAGCCACTTCCTTTCCGGAGCTGTCCTGACTTCAGCAGCTATGGAGGCTGCCTCTCCGCTGCCAGGGCTTCTCCCAGATCAAACCAGGGGTTTTGCGATATCCCTGGGATCCTGGGACTATGCCCTTCACGATCACCGTCTCTACAGGACGGTTTAGGTCCATTGGCACCGACCAGGGGTGAAAATATCAGCTGCGATCTCAGAGCCCCAAGATCGCAGCTGTATCGCCGAAACGAAGCTCCGCCTTCTCCTAAAACATAACTCTTGAAAGGAGTTTTGCCTTTGGAATTTCAGTAGTGTGGAAGAAATTAAACAACTTGAATATTAATTCAGAATAGAGAGCATAATGTTTCTGAGCGTCGAAAGAGTTCAAAGTATATTTATTACTTAGAAAACTTTCAGTATAGCTTTAACTGTGTATTAGCAGTTTGATCTCCAGAGGAAACTAGTTTGACAATTAGACTAAGAGAAGGTTGTGAACTGCAATTTAACAGGTGCAACATAGAACAGATATTCTATTTTAAACCTTTCCCCTTTTTATAATCAATTTGTAACTAATTACTTATATTCTTGTAGTTTCCTGTTGGTCAATTATTAATGTACTCTCTTCTATGTTTCAGTCTCTTGGCCTTGAAATATTAGTGAGCATGTCTAGGTGTGCTTGAAATGGCTTTGCAAATCCATAATAAATTTGAAGATTTAAGTATTCTGGTGTCCTGCTTGAGTGGAGAAAACAAACCATACTTTGTCCCAGCAGGGCCAAAACAGAAGGGGGGAAAAATGTGTTGTGCCACAGATTTTTCCCCAGTCTTCCTCCTCCCTCCCTCCCTTCCTCCCACCAGTTCTTTCAGCATTTTGTATTAAATTTACTTCTATCAAATATCAAGGTTTTTGAATCAAAGTACGGATGCTAACCTCATTCCAATCCCTTTTGTCTGCTGCTAAGATCAGCTTTCTGGCACATAGAATAAAAGATGACAGCAAATTTAGTAAAGGAAAATACAGAGAGAATTGCCCTGAGTTATAGCTGAAGCTCAGAGATCATTTTTATGAAACCTATTGGGAATTAGATAAATGAGCAGCCCCCAGAATATACTTTGACTTCCAAGTGACAGGCATACATCCTCCTATAATAAGAAAATGGATTATTATTAATTATATTGTCTAACTTAAAGAACAAAGAACAAAGCAGAGGCAGATTTGAAATCACTGTGGAAAAAAAATGGGAAAAAATCATTCTTTAATTTCAGATAATTAAACAACATATAAACTCCATTGTAAAATTTCAAACAGTGCTTAATACATTGCTGTCATTTAATAACAATACAGAAATGGCATAATGAATTGTCAGAATTCTTCGATACCTTGAACAACGTATATGGTAGTAAGGATTTATATTGGATGTACACTCACACACAAGCAGACATAATTCTTTCACACCTAGACCCCACACCATATATATATATATATATGTGTGTGTGTGTGTGTGTGTGTGTGTGTGTGTGTTTTCTCAAATTTTCGCGGGTACCTACATGTATGGCATTCAGCTTTGTTCGAGTATTTTCCCATGTCATTGTAGTTGTTCTTTTAAAGTTGTAGCAACGTTTCAGCAGAATCTCATCTGCCATCATCTGTACAAAAGCCTGATGATGGCAGATGAGATTCTGCTGAAATATTGCTACAACTTTAAAAGAACAACTACAATGACATGGGAAAATACCTGAACAAAGCTGAATGCCATACATGTACAAACCCAAACTATGGTTAAGATATATCGATGACATATTTGTGATTTGGCCCCATGGAAAAGAAAACCTAAACAATTTCCTAACACACCTAAACAGCGCACACCCCAAAATCAAGTTCACCATGGAAACAGAAACAAACAAACAACTACCATTCCTAGATGTACTAATCTACAAGAAAACAGATGGCACACTAGGACACACCATATACCAGAAGAAAACACACACTAACCGCTACCTCAATGCCCAATCCCACCCAGCACAGATAAACTCCGTGGCCAAAACACTAATTACTAGAACCAAACGCCTGGCAGACAGGACACACATTAAGACTGAGCTATGCACCTTGACTAAAGTATTGACAGCCAACGGCTTCCACAGAAGCAAAATCACAAGCTTGATCCACAAAAACACACTGAAACATAATAGAGACCCAGAAGATGAACAGACCTATGGAACAGCTGTCCTGGCCTACATAAGAGGTACTACAAACAAAATAAGTAAGGTACTACACAGACATCACATCAAGACTGCCTTCAAAACAGACAGAAAAATAGCAGCCATCCTTAGAAACCCCAAAAATAAAATTGACCTGGAAAACAAAGGCATTTACGAAGTCCCCTGTGCATCATGCCCAGCCACATACATTGGACAGACCAATAGAAGAATAAGTACCCACCTGGATGAACACAAAAATGCAGTCAAAAAGCTGGAACACACTTCCTCACTAGTCCAACACATGGAAGCCATAGGTCATAACATCAACTTCAATAGCACCAAAACCCTAGCCACTATAGAAAACCCTAGCCACAGAATCATCAGAGAAGCCATAGAGATTGAAAAAAGACCAGAAAGCATGAACAGAAGAGATGATTCCACCAGGCTGTCAATCATTTGGAAGTCTGCACTCACAAACAAAAAAATCTCCACACCACAAGCCAGGCAAACACCTGGGTACAAACAGATCCCCCCTAATACCTTCAGCTCAAACACACCCCAACCAGGCACCCAGATGAAACCCAGCTTCCTAACTAATGATAGCCATCCATTTACCTGAAGCCAAGCTGCACTAAAGGCCTTCAATAAAGTAACACAATGCTGCCAGCCAATCAAGATACAAAAAGAGCCAAAAAAAAAAAAAAAAGACAGAAGATATCAGAAACACCAATCAAGCAGAACACAGAAAACTCCAAGACCAATAAACACAGACCAAGACTCCCAACATATCAGAAGGAAGAAAAAACCATTCTGGCACA
The DNA here is from genome assembly GCA_033807585.1 of Hydrophis major. NCBI lineage: Eukaryota > Metazoa > Chordata > Lepidosauria > Squamata > Elapidae > Hydrophis > Hydrophis major. The sequence goes on along the minus strand of CM066330.1, from coordinate 94,264,471 downwards.
GCAATAGGCTGCCCCAAATTTAAATCTGAAACCACTGTAAAAGTCTGACTCACAGATGAACAATATACAGAAGCCTGATGATGGCAGATGAGATTCTGCTGAAACATTGCTACAACTTTAAAAGCACAACTATTATGATGTGGGAAAATACCCGATATGCTCCTATGAAGGAGCATGCTGGTATCTGTTATTCTCTCCATTTCAGAATAAAGTACACTCATCTCTTATTGAAACATTCTGTTTATAGAAAAGGTCATGTACATGAATGTGTTTTGCTGGAATATTTTCCTTATATGTTTAAAATAAACTAAAACACATGTAAATGAAGGCAATTATCTTATGCAAGAAAAACATACACATAGGAAAGATAAAATGTCCATTTAATTGCTTTAATGAAAGATAAGGAAACATTTGATTTTGCTATAAATAACAAAGCAGCTGATGTAATTCCAGATAATGAAACACTGGTCTGTAATAAGTTAGGGCATTTCATTCCATTGATAATCACTGGCTAAATTTCTAAACTGAAAAGAAAACTATATAAAAAAAAGAGATGGAGGTGGTTGTGCATTTGCAGCTGTCACCCAAAATTATTTGGTCACTTTAGATTGAATAAACATATTTTTTTCTGTGACCTCAACTGATTTGTTGTGTTTTATTAGATTACTGGCTTGGAAACAATTGGGAAAAGAAGGTGTCTTATCTTTCAGACAAATAAGCTACCATATATTTGTATTAGGTTCCAGCCACAGTTGCAGAGTTACACATTTGTATTTAGTTCCAGCCACAGTGGTGAGAATGCAGTATTGCAGGTTACTTCTGCTGACTGCTAGGCTGCCTGCAATTTGGCAGTTTGAATCTCACCAGACTCACGATTGACTCAGCCTTCCACCTTTTTGAGGTCAGTAAAATGAGGACCCAGATTGTTGGGGGCAATATGCTGACTCTGTAAACCCTTTAGAGATAACTCTAAAGAACTGTGAAGTGGTATATAAGTCTAAGTGCTATTGCTATTTAGAAGAATTCAGTGAAGCCACAGAAAGAGAAGGTGATCACAGCTGATGATTGAGAGCCCATTTCTTCATACATGCTCATGATGTCAACGTAAGTACAAGGGTCAAGTTTTTGATCATGAGCCTGTGACCATCATGCTAACTTTTTTTTTTGTTCATTTGATCCCCTGCCTCTTCATACTCCTGCCTCTGTTATTGTTATCAAGGTCCATCCATGCAAAGGATTATCTTACAAAAGTATTTAAGGTAAGTCATGAAATATCTGATGTTAACATACCCTCAATTGTGAAAAGTTCTTAAGAAACCTTGAATTCAATCACTTATTTCTCATTTAGGGAGAAAATCTGAATATTTCTCACCCTGGGTCTCCCTTCCTTTTGTTGCCATGCTGCTAATATAGGAATTCATTTGCATTATTAGATTTCTTTTTCTTTCTCTATCTTACTGGTTGTCCTTCTAATCCAATTTGTTTCAGGTAGAAGAATATTGAAATAAATAATGTAAATAACAGGCAAGAAAATTAAATGAAGATGTGCAAAACCTGAATTATTTGGAGGGTTCAACTATTTCTTCACAATGATGCATTGATTTTACATTTCCTCCTTCCTCTTCATAATTTAAGCATAACTCTTTGCTGATGTTTGAGTGAAAACTGAAATGTGGAGAAAATTGTGTCTTCTTAAAAATCACTTATGCTTTTATTATAAATTCAAAGATCAAAACAAAATCAGTAATTATTTAATATAGATTATATGTGCTAATATCCTTCTGTTTTTATAAAACTGAAATATCCTTTTTTTAAAAAAAATCAGAGAAACAAATTTGCTCAAAATTAAACAGGCTACTATTTATCATAAGGTAAAAATGGATTTAGATGGATTAATCAGAATCAGATAAGAACCAAATCATGTAATTGAACATTTCAAGACAAATGTGTGTTCTAATTTTGCAGAATCTAAATTAAGAAAGCAATGAATATTTTTTTTTGCTTGCTTGCATGAAATATACATTTATTCCACTGAATCTTAAGAAGATTCCACTGAATCTTAAGAAGATTCCACTGAATCTTAAGAAGATTCCACTGAATCTTAAGAAGATTCAGCGAATCTCTGAATTCTTGTGAGCTTAGTGATATTTTATCTACTACAGATTACCTGGTTTGAATTTGGGAGAAGGTGGAGCTTCGTTTCGGCGATACAGCTGCAATCTCAGGGCTCCAAAATCGCAGCTGATATTTTCGCACCTGGTCGGTCCCAGTGGATCTAAACCATCCTGTAGAGATGGTGACTGTGAATGGCACACTCTCTGGATCCCAGGGACATTGCAAAGTTCCTGGTTTGATCCAGGAGAAGTCCTTTTGCTGGCAGCAGAGAGGCAGCCTCCATAGCTGCTGAAGTCAGGACAGCTCCGGAAAGGAAGAGGCTGGAAGTGAAAGTGTGTTGGCTGGGTAAGAAAGTCTTTTTTTTTTTTTTGTAAATTTGCTGAGATTTGAAGGGACACTCTTAATATGAGAAGAAACCTGTGAGATTTTTTTTTTTTTTGACAAATTTGTATGAGCGGCGTATTTTAAAGGGACGTCAAATTGAGGCTTGGGTCTTTTTTTTCTTTCTATTACTTTTTCTTTGGATTTTAGTGTGATTTTGTAGTTAACCAGACTGAATTTTCCCTTATATATATTCTTATGCTCCTTTTTGATTTTTTAATTTTCTTTTAGGACAGAGGCTCCCTTTGGCTATTTTCTCTTTTTATATATATACATGTAAATGCCTTCTCTTTTTTCTTAACTCAAACTAAGTTTTTCTGGCTGGGGGGGGGGAGTGCATTAAGAAACTTTGTAACACTGCTAACTAGAGGCTTGAAAATATTTTATTTGAATTGGAGAGAACTGTGAAAAGACTCCTTCTCAAGGACATTTCAACTTGAAAAGATAGAGGGAAGAGCGCAGCAGAATATTATTACAGGAGCTTTCCTGGACTCTTATCAATATTTCAACACTTGAGGCTTGGCTTTGAAGCTTGTGGAGAAGAGAATCATAATAAGAGCCTTGGACAATTAAAAAAAGTGCAGTATTTTCTTATTTTTTTTTTTTTTTTCAGTTGTGGTACTCCTTCTTACCAGCCTCTCAGTAAATTTTAATTTTAGTAATATTCTTATTTTTGCTTTTTATTTTAAAGGGAAAGCCTCAGAATTTTTTATTTATTTATTTTTTCTTCTTCTTCTTTTTACTGGGATTTTTTTTTTTTTTTTGCTTTTTCCATCCATGTTTTTGGACCATCCTGCCTTTTCCTTTTTATTATTGAGATTTTCCAATTGGATTAAGGTGTGGAGAACCTGAAGGAATTTTTTCTTTTTCTTTTTGTTCCTCTTCTTCCAAATTATTATTATTATTATTATTATTATTATTATTATTATTATTATTATTATTATTATTATTATTAGGCTTTTTTCTTCTTTATATTTTTCATTTTTTATTGTGGATTACTTCATGATTGGATTACGGTTTAGAAGAACCTGAAGATTTTTCTTCTTTTTCTTCTTTTTTTCCTCCTTTTTCTTCTTTGATTTTGGGCTTTTTACAATTGGATTTTCCCATTTTGGATTATAATTGGCTACTTTACCAGTTGGATTAAAAGTTAAAAAGAATTTGAAGATTTTGAAGTGTTTAAAATGAGCAGGAAACCCATATCATCTGGCATTTCTACTTCTACCTCTGCCTCCCCACCAGCTGGAGGACAATGTTTAATTCAGACAATGTTCAAGCAAGACAAAGAACAAGAAAAAGTGACTTTACAGATTATGCAAGGAATCCAAGATCTCAAGATAAAAACAGATACTATTGAACAAAGAACAGAGAAGACTGATGAAAAAGTAGAAAATATTCAACAAATGATGGTGAAGTGATTCCAAAAAATCGAGGAAGAAGGTAAACAAAGAGAGGAGAAGATTGGAAATATTGACAGCAGATTAACAGTGGTTGAGCAAGATAAAAGTGGGATGTTGAGGTGGGAGATGGAGAGGTCAGAATTCTATCTCAGATTTCAAAATATAGAAGAAGAAAATGGACAAAACTTGGCTGCGATGATGATAGAATTGTTGGAGGATGCTCTGGAAATTACAGAGGAAAAGATGATGGATGGAGTGGACGAGGTATACCGAGTTTATGCAATGAGAAATAGCTTACCAAGGGAAGTCCATATCAGATTTACGAAAAAAATCCATCAAAACACAAATATTGCAAGCTGTAAGAGAGAAGACATTGAAATACAAAGGCAAAGAGATTGTGGTTTTAAAACAAATACCCAGAAAAGTGAGAGAGATGAGAAGAGATTATCGATTTTTGACCAAAATGTTGTTGAAAAAGAAAGTGAATTATAGATGGCTGTTCCCAGAAGAATTAATGTTTACGTGGCAAGAACAGAGACATAGAATTGATTCAATTGAGAAAGCAGAAATTTTGGAAGGAGAGAAGAAGCGGCAGAGAAAGAGGTTTCATTAATTGAGCTTCAAGAGGAACAACTGGAGATTGAAAAAAAGGAAAGCACAGGAGGTGGACAGGTGAATAGTAAAGAACAGCCTGAAGTAAGCTCTACAAGAGCTGTTACATCTAAATATAAAGCATAATCATGGAAGAAAAAAAGCTGATTACAACATATATAAATGGACTCAATTCAGCTGTTAAAAGAAGGAAAACCTTTCATAAATTAGAGAAACTAAAATTTGATATAATTTGTCTGCAAGAAGTACATATTAAAAAACAACATGAACAATTGTTAGTACAGCCAAACTTAGGAAAAATATTTACTTCTTTGACTCAATGTAAGAAAAGAGGAGTGGTTCTATACATTAAAGAGGCTTTCCCAGCAAAATTGATTTAAACTGATGAAAATGGAAGAGTATTAATGGTGGAAATAATGGACAACAATATAAAAATACTTTTGATTACAATTTACGCTTCGAATGATAAACAAGAAGAATTCTATTAAAAAATACATATGTAAATAACTGGACTATGTTAATATAATTATGATGGGAGACTTCAATGGAATTGTGGACAATAAACTAGACTATATAGCAACAACAACAAAACAAAATAGAAAGACTCTCCCTAAAGCTTTTTTTAAATGACAGACAAATTAACTTTAAAAGACATTTGGAGAGAAAGAAATGTTAAAACTAAACAATACACTTTCTACTCAAATAGACATTTATCATGGTCCAGATTGGATATGATTTGGATCTCAACAGAATTAATATCTAATATTCAAGAAAAAATATTGAAATAAGTACTTGGGCAGATCATAGCCCAATGATAATTAAATAGAAGGGACAAAAAAAAAAGATTGAGATGGACATTAAACAATACTATTTTAAAGGAAAAAGATTTTACACAATGGATAGATAAAGAATTGGCTTTTTTCTTTAGAGAAAATAAAAAAGAAGATACTTCAACACAGAATGTTTGGGATACAATGAAGCATATGCTAGAGGTTTGATAATAGAATATATATAAAAAAAGAATAATAGGAAAAGGCAAGCCACTAAGGCCTTGGAAGATGAGTATAAAAGACTTGAAAAAGAATTACAGAAAACGCCACAGAAAAAGAATATTAAATTGAAGTTGGATATAACTAAACATAAAATGGAATTAATAGGGAAAGAAGAATTGGCACAGAAAATTAGAAATGCTAAACAGAATTATTTTGAAGATGCAAATAAACCAGGTAGATGGCTAGCATATAAACTGAGAAAGGAGAAAGAATCAAGAAAAATATTAAAGTTAATAGATGACCAAGGCCAAGTTTGTTATGGTAATAAGGAGAAAAAAGAAATTATTCGAGACTTCTATGGGCAATTATATAAACAAGAGAATATTGATGAGGAAAAATTTAAACAGTATCTACAGAATGCTAATCTACCGAAGATACCTAAAGAGACTGAAGAAATGTTAGAAAGCAATATCATAATGATGGAATTAACTGAAGCACTTAAGAAACAAAATAATGGGAAAGCACCAGGTCCAGATGGGCTTCCGGCAGAATTCTATAAAACATTTCAAGAATCATTGAGCATCCCATTATTAGAAGTTATGAATGAAGTTATGTTAAAGAAGATGATACCCAAAACATGGTCAGAGGCTTATATTACACTTATGCCAAAAGAAGAGGCTAACCCACTGCAAATTAAGAACAATAGCCTCTTTAAGAACTCTTTATTAAATGCAGACTATAAAATCTTTGCTTCAATTTTAGCAGAAAGACTTAAAAAATATTTAAATAATTTTATTCACCCAGATCAAAATGGATTTCTGCCAAAGAGACAAATTAGAGACAATATGAGAGTAATTTTGGATACTTTGGAATATTATGAGGCACATCCTGAAAAGCAAATGGCTTTGATATTCCTAGATGCTCAAAAGGCATTTGACAATGTGAACTGGAAATTTATGTTATTATTATTGGAACAGATGGGTTTTGCCAGAAAATTTATCCAAGCAATAGAAGCCATATACAATAAGCAGACAGCGAAGGTAATGATGGAGGGAGAACTTACAGACTTTATTAATATAAGAAAAGGCACAAGACAAGGATGTCCCCTATCTCCTTTGCTATTTGTATTGACTTTGGAAGTGTTGAATAGAAATATTTTAGATGATAAAAGCATAAAAGGAATGAGAATTAGAAAGGAAGAATTTAAACTGCAAGCCTTTGCTGATGACTTTGCCTTTATTTTGGAAGATCTGTTAGAAACAGCTCCAAAGTTATTGGAAAGGATAGAGATATATGGTGACGTGGCTGGTTTGAAAATAAATAAAGACAAAACAAAAATTTTGACAAAGAACATGCTACTGAGACAGAGAGAAGAACTGGCCGATCTGTTGAAAATTCAAGTTATGAATAAGGTCAAGTATCTGGGGATATACTTGACAGCAAGATGTAGCACATTAAAAGTTAATAACTATATTAAACTTAAACAACAGATAGCTTTAGATTTGAAGAAATGGGAAAACTTACAATTGTCATTAATAGGGAGAATTTCAACAATCAAGATGAATATTTTACCCAGAATTTTATTTCTCTTTCAAACAATACCAATTAGGCTTGGAAAAGACTATTTTGAAGATTTAATAAAATTATGTTGAAGTATATATGGCAAGGTAAGAAAGCGAGAATAAAGCTAAAGCTTTTGCAAGAAGCTAGAATTAGAGAAGGTTTTGGCCTGCCCAATTGGAAATTGTACTACCAAGCTGCAAATTTGATGTGGGTCAAGGAATGGATAACATTAAGAAAGACTAGATTGTTGACGCTAGAAGGTCATGATTTGCTGTTGGGTTGGCACGCTTTTTTATGGTATAAGGGAACTAAAACACGGTTATTTTAAAAGATATTATATACGGGAGTCTTTGTGGTTAAACTGGGAGAAGATAAAAAGACAATGTTATTTGAAAATTCCAGTTTGGTTATTGACTATTGAAGCATTTTCCTATCCGATAATTTATAAGAAGGAACAAACAGTTAGATATGGGGAACTATTGGATGAAAAGGGTGAACGTAAATCGATACAAAATTTAGAGGAACAAGGTATAAAGATGAATTGGTTTTCATATGCACAAATACATTCAAGGTATGATGAAGATGCTAAAACAGAGGGATTTTATGATAAACAGACTGATCTAGATAAGATCTTGATGGGTACTGATGAGAAGGTGATTAAAAATTTTTATGGTTATCTATTGGTAATTAAGCTAGAGGAAGAACAAGTTAAAGAAACTATGATTGTTTGGGGGAAGAACTTTGGATATGGGATTGATCTAGAGAAATGGCAAAAATTGTGGTCTCAAAATTATAAAATGACAATGTCAACAGCATATAAAGAAAATTTTTATCTGATTTTGTCTTGAGATCTTGAATTCCTTGCATAATTATCTGTAAAGTTACTTTTTCTTGTTCTTTATCTTGCTTCAACATTGTCTGAATTAAACGTTGTCCTCCAGCTGGTGGGAGGTAGAAGTAGTAACGCCAGATGATATTGGTTTCCTGCTCATTTTAATGCTTCAAAAGCTTCAAATTCTTTTTAACTTTTAATCCAACTGGTAGAATAGCCAATTATAATCCAAAATGGAAAAATCCAATAGTAAAAGGCCCAAAACCAAAGAAGAAAAATGAAAAAAGGAAGAAAAAAGATCTTCAGGTTCTTCTAGACCCTAATCCAATTACGAAGTAGTCCACCATAAAAAAATGAAAATTAGAAAGAAAGAAAAAAAACCCAGAATAATAATATTGATTTAGAAAAAAAAAAGAACAAAAAGAAGAAAGAAGAAATTTCTTCAGGTTCTTAACACCTTATTCCAATTGAGAAGTCTCAATAATCAAAAAGAAAAAACAGAGTGGTCCAAAAACATGGATAGAAAAAGCAAAAGGATCCCAGTAAAAATAAGGAGAAAAAAAGAAAAATAAAGAAAAAGCTCTGAGGCTTTCCCTTTGAAATAAAAAGCAAAAATAAGAATATTACTAGAATTGGAATTTACAAAGAGGCTGGTATCACAAATAATATATATATATATAAGAAAGGGAGCCTCTATCCTCAAAGAAAATTAAAAAATCAAAAGGAGCATAAAAATATATGGAAGAGAAAATTCAATCCGGTTACCTACAAAGTCACACTAAAGTCCCAAAAAAAAGTAAGAAAAAGAAAAAAAAAATCCAAGCCTCAATTTGACATCACTTTAAAAAACGCCACTCATACAGTTTTTGTCAAAAAAAAAATCTCACAGGTTTCTTCTCTATTCAGGGTGCCCTTTCAAATCTCAGTGAATTTACAACAAAAAAGAAGTTTCTCACCCAGCCGACACACTTTCACTTCCAGCCACTTTCTTTCCGGAGCTGTCCTGACTTCAGCAGCTATGGAGGCTACCTCTCCGCCACCAGCAAAAGGGCTTCTCCCGGATCAAACCAGAGATTTTGCAATATCCCTGGGATCCTGGGACTATGCCCTTCATGATCACCATCTCTACAGGACGGTTTAGGTCCGTTGGGACCGACCAGGGGCGAAAATATCAGCTGCGATCTCAGAGCCCCGAGATCTCAGCTGTATTGCCAAAACGAAGCTCCACCTTCTCCTCTTATCTCAGATAAGAACCAAATTATGTAATTGAACATTTCAAGACAAATGTGTGTTCTAATTTTGCAGAATCTAAATTAAGAAAGCAATGCGTATTTTTTTTTCTTGCTTGCATGAAAGATACATTTATTCCACTGAATCTTAAGAAGATTCAGTGAATCTCTGAATTCTTGTGAACTTAGTGATATTTTATCTACTACAGATTACCTGGTTTATGTATTCTTTAAAAGTAAATAAATAAATAACATTTTAAAATATGTTAACTTTCAGCATGAAGGATGGAAGTAAGCAATATTAAAAAAAATACATAGTGTGATATAGTGGCTTGATTTGGAAGTAAGCATTTTAAAATATAGTGTGATCGAGTGGGTTGATTTGTTTCTTTAAGGTTTGAAGCCAGTATCTTTTTCATTATGTTGTGCTAAGATATAGCTATTGCATCTTGCACATATTTCTTACCTCTTTCCTTTTTCCTCTTTCCTCCTTCTCAAATAGAAAAAAAAGTTTCCTGGTTCAAATTATTTAAGGTAATTTGGTAATTTGCATATTTATTCCTTCATATTTTATCAAGTGTACTGCCTTCGCATTATTTTGTTCTTTACTATGAAAAAAATAGTGAACAGATTTCTTCTGATAATCTTATTTAACTTGATTCTGCCATATGAAAACTTCAAAATTAAAATAAGAAATAGATTACATATCAAGCTAAGAAATTAGAAGCCCTCTGGAGACATTCCAAATATACTTTAAGAGTTATGAATAGATGTTCTATGTATCGCTAATGTTCCATGTTACAGAAAGAAGCTGCAGAGGAAATGCTTCTATTCTGAATTAATTGTATGCAGATAATATAGAAGAATTATGTCAGTGTATTTTTAATGAACTATCTTCATGCAGAACATAATTTACTGAGAATAGTATCAAATGACTAAAATTAGGATAGATGATGATGACATTTCAGATTTGGAAAGAAGATTGGAAATGTTGAGGCATTAGTGAACTCATTCCTTCATGCTGTTAATGCTAGACTAAGTATGTCTTTTTTAATGCTTCCCACTAGCTGTCAAAGTTTCTCTCTTCCTAAATAATAGTGACAGAATATTTCTACCTTCTCACAAATTCTTGGCAAATGAAGAAAAAAACACAGATGATTATCAGTCATGTTCATGTTGCTCAGCACCTCATCCTCATAGTTAAACATCAACATTCAAGTTCTTCTTCAAACTCTGGCAGACAGAACTAGAATTCCTGACAAAAAATAATAATACCCCCCCCCCCCAAAGTAAAGTAAAATAAAATAAAATAAAATAAAATCTTGTAGTCAGTTTTCAAAGTAAATATGTAGGAATATCAAATTATCAAAAAGTTTTAGTAAGACTGAGAATTTGAAGGATTTAAAGGTTTAACTAAGAATGTGACTTTTGGGTTGCTATCTATGAATTTTCCTCTACAAAGTGAATTCTTGTTCTTTACAGTAACTTCTGCTTTATCCAAAAACATTTAAACTGTTAAAGCAGAAACCACTGAATTCAATGTTGCAATGTATCTAGAGATAATCTCCCATACAATATTGCACAATGTTGTATTTCCATTCAGATGTTTTCTGCCTATAGTTTATTCTTCAGCAAGAGATGTCAAGACAGGTATGAAAAGCTATTTAAACTACTGATCAGCATTTTATTCCTGCAATCTAGTGGGATAGAAAAGAGGAAAAAAGAAAGGAAAGGAGGAATTTGAATCTACCACTGGCATGTGCATACCTCCCAGCTGATTTTCAGCCCATTTGAGACTGTTTTCACCCTCCTGGAGGCTCAAGGGAAGCCGCTGCAGGCTCAGGAGTCTGAAAAATGGGCCTTCTGGAAATACTGGAACTACTGAATTGGGCCCATTTTCAGTCTCCTGAGGCTCCAGAAACTTTTCTTGAGCCTCCGGGAGGCCAAAAACAGCCTTCCCCAGGCTCCACAGGCCTTCCGGAGGTTGAAAACGGGCAATTCCAGTATTTCCAGAAGGTCCATTTTTCGGCTTCCCGAGGCTGCAGAGGCTTCCCTCGAGCCTCCAGGAGAGCGAAAACAGCCTCAAACGGACCAAAAACCAGCTGGGAGGCATGCACATGCATAGTGCAGGGGGTGGGGCAGGGTGTTGTGCACGCATGCGCAGGGGGGCAGGGCACATTGCATTGTGGGTGCTGGCACACACGCACATGCTTTTGGCACACCACAACAAACAGGCTCACCATCACTGATATAGCCAATCCCTCTTGAAAAGAAAAACCAAATTATCTACACATTTTGCCACATTGTTTAGAATAGTCTTGGTGTCCCAAAGGTGCTTTTTCAGGAGACAACTGGACTTCCTTGTTTTTTCTTTTGTTTCACTTCTCATCCAAGAAGCTTCTTCACCTCTGACAGGATTGTGGGGAATGGAAGGATTTATATTCCTTGCAGACAGTTGGTAATTTGCATCCTTTTAGAGGGTTGTTGAAGCATCTGTATCCTCAGGGTTACCTGAATAGTGCTTCTGATTCTTGTAGTCTGCAAATGTTCCTCTGGAAATCCATTCCTACTCCCACACCATTCAAAGGGTGTTCATCCCAAATTGTATAAGGGAGGGAAGGAATATAAACCCTCCCATTCATCACTATCATGTCAGAACTGAAGAAACTTCTTGGATGAGAAGTGAAATGTCCTCAAAGAAAAAGCAAGGAAGTGCAGTTGCCTCCTTAAAAAAAAGCACCTTTTGACCAAGATGACTGAGAATCTCTATAGATTTTTAGCTATACAAAAATATACAGGTGACCCTGAGGATGCAGCTAAACCTACCCAAGTGCTTCAATGACCTTTCAAGAAGCTGCAGAAGCTTCTTGGATGAAAAATTAAATGTCTTTTTTTCAAAGAAAAAATAAGAAAGTCCAGTTGCCTCCTGAAAAAGCGCTTTTGGGACAGTGGTGGGATTCAATTTTTTTTTACTACTGGTTCTGTGGGCGTGGCTTGGTGAGTGTGGCCATGTGACTGGCTTTTTCTTTTTCTTTTTTGCTTTTTTGTTGCCCTCACCCATTTTGGGGATCTTTCTAGCCTCAGTGGAGCTTCTGGGGAGCATTTTTGCTCCCCTAAAGCTCTTCTGAGGCTCAGGAAGGAAAAAAAAAACAGAGCATGGGAGGGGTGCACAGCACCCCTCCAAGCACCATTTTGGGAGCTTCCTAGCCTCAGGGAGCCTCTAGGGGGGCATTTTTGCTACCCTAAGGCTCCTCTGGGGCTCTGGAAGGCAAAAAATGGAGGGGGGGTCTGAGCTCCTCCCTCCATTTTTTGCCTTCCTGGGCCTCAGCAAGGGGAATCCTGGCATAGCTGATCTATGCACAGTTGATTGTTGGGAAGGGAAAAAAAAGAAATACCTTGGGTGAATGTCAGGCGGGCAGGTAAGCAAGCATCGGGCGGAAGGGCGACCGGATCTGGGACATGGCCAGCCAGAACTTACTACTGGTTCAGTGACCCATGCCAAATTCTTGCTACTGGTTCACCCGATCCAGCGCGAACTAGTTGAATACCACCACTGCTTTGGGACAACCATGACCTGGATGAATGGGAATCTGTACAGACTAATAGTCTAAGTGCCTCCTGATAAGCCACTTTAAATGAATGTATGAATATGACTTGTGTTTTAATATAGATTGAAGATCAATACAGATTAGAAGAGATTAACTAGAGTACCACATTCAACTATCTTAATCAAGATGAGACAAGTGAGCCTTCTAGCTTAGTACTTTCTATACCTACCGTCATTGGTTACCTACCATTTCAGTGATATAATTTCAATAAGTCTAATTACAACCTGGAACATTTGACATGAAAAGTCTACATTGTACAGGTAGTCCTTGACTCACAACAGTTGATTTAGTGACTATTCAAACTTACAATGGCACAGTTACAACCTTTGTAGCATCCCCATGATCAGTTATCAAAATTCTTGGCAACTGGCTTATATTTATGACCATTGCTGTGTTCCAAGGTCATGTGACCACCTTTTGCAACTTTTTGACAAGCAAACTCAATGGGGGAGCCAAATTCACTTAACAGCCATGTTACTAACTTTTCAACTGCAGTGAATCACTAAACTAGTGAGGCAAAACATGCCGTAAAATGGAGCAAAACTCACTTCACAATAGAAATATTGAGTCATAAGTCAGAGACTACCTGTACTACTGAGTTATGTTGACCATTCTCCTATCAAAAGTTGACAAAAAATATAATGTGGGTTAACACTACCATTTGTTCCATAAAGTCTTGGGTTCCATAATTTGCAGTACACATAAACCAAACCAAGCCAAAACTCTTAGCAAAAGTCATATCTTACATCATTTGCTGATTTCAACATTATTTGTAGATTTGGATTTATTTATTTATTTATTTATTTATTTATTTATTTATTTATTTATTTTGCTGAGAACAGGAATGGAGATTTTAATTGGGTGAGGGAGCAATGCCAAATCCTTATTCCTTCAGATTTCATCCCTTTTTGCTGCTTCCTTGGTTTCCTCCCACCCTGCCTTCTTTTTATTTATTCAAAGCATCCATGAATCAGTTGGGAGTCAGCAAAAAGAGACCATTAATGAGATCATTTTCACTGAAATTGACTCATTACCATGTTGACTGACTTCCAACATTTTGTGACAGTCATGAACTCATTTCTTCTCAAGGCATGTTTGTCTCACTGCCTATTTGAAAATAATGAGGCTTTTAAAAACATAAAATGGAATTTCTTTTTTTCCTCAAGAAAAAAAAAAGGTTCAGCACTATAGAAAATGCTGAAGTTCCTTTCTGAGCTCTCTAAACTACAAGGCTCATTTCTTTAAAGCCTTAGGGCAACCAGGTTTATGCAGAGGATGAAAACTACAGTAGGGTTATAAGAACAACAACAACAAAAAAAAAAAGATATGCAGAAGCCTTTCTAAACCTACTCAAACATCTTTTTTATTTTTTTTTTTAAAAAACCAAAAATGGTTAGCAAGATACCTCCAGGAATCAATTAAGAGAACCTACCCTCATTTTCCTTTGCCATTTATTATTCAGAGCTCCTGGAAATGGAAGATCCATTTAGCTATCATTGCAAACACATTACTAATTCAAGTCTTGAATTGGTCTACAGTAGTTTTTTTTTTTTGTTTGTTTGTTTGTTTTTTTGAAAGCTTCCTTGCAACTCAAAAAGTTGTCATTTGCTCCTTTCACCATTTTTCCATCTAGTCTGGCATAGTCAACACAGAGTAGCAGAGGCACCTCATGTTGTGTAGTTTTATTTGAAGATGCAAAGAATTGTGCATTATATAGAGATTACATCCTGTGGCAATAAATCTGTAAGCAGAATTATATTTTTCTTTCTTGAATAATCTGAAACTAGACTGGATAAAATATGAGCTGCAAAACTCTAGAGAACCAGTAGATAGAAATGAACAGTTTTGCCTACCTCTTTGTTCCCATCTTCTGGCAGACCAAATATTTCAATCCAGATTCAGGTAGCCTAATTTTAATGATATGCTTCATTGATTTGATGAACAATACTCCAGTTAGATTTATTGATGGTTTTTCTCATGACTTGCAGTCAGAGCCACAAAATAGGTATCCAGCCAAGTACTATTTGTGCATTTTATTTTGTGCCAATATTTTAGTATTGTCATGGTTTATAGCCAAACAAATACAAAGCACTGTTATCATAACTCAGTGACATATTTCATTTAAATAAAGTATTTTCTCTGGACTGCCCTGAAACCTCTGTCAATGAAGTAGATTGGCTAGAAGAAATATTTTGTGATTTAAGAGCAGACACAGTTTAGGTCTTCATATGATATTCTTTCATTTTTACAAGTTACATCACCATCATGTATTCTAACAACTCAAATGTTTGATCACTATCTCTGCAGGCAGTACTTTTGTAATGGAACATGCATTTTATTGAGCTTTTATCTTTCATGCTATTGTTGCACATTCTCCATTATCAATATATAATCAGATTTAGGAAAGGAATTTTTTGATAAGTGTGGTATTCATGCAGTGGGTCTATGTTGTGCTTGAACAAATATAGAATGTACTATTAAAACTAGAATTAAAACAGCTTAAAATGGTTCATGCACAAAAATAACTACATTTTATGTATTTCTCTCTCACACACATATAAAACAGCTGAGATCATTATTTTGTGCTAAGCCATTTGAAAACAAAGAAGCTGAGAACCCTTGATACAGTCAAGATCAAGGGAAGTACTAATACTACTCTAAAAAGCCTTAGTAAGACCACACCTAGAGTATTGCATCCAGTTTTGGTCACCACATTATAAAAAAGATGCTGAGACTCTAGAAAAAGTACAGAGAAGAGCAACCAGGATGATTAGGGGACTGGAGACTAAAACATACAACAAATGGTTGCAAGAACTGGGCTTGGCTAGTCTAGTAAAGAGAAGGACCAGGGGAGACATGATAGCGGTCTTCCAATATTTGAGGGGCTGCCAAAGGGAGGAAGGGGTCAAGCTATTTTCTAAAGCTCCTGTAGGTCAGACAAGGAATAATGGATGGAAACTGAACAAGGAGAGATATAACCTGGAAACAAGGAGAAACTTTCTGACAGTAAGAACAATCAACCAATGGAACAGCTTGCCCTCAGAAGTTGTGGGAGTGCTGTTAGGGATAACATTGTTTGCCCTAACTGGTTTAGGTAAATAATAATATGTAATCATAGTTTGCATGTTAAGGTGTCTGCAACTTTAACTGTGGGATAGTAATTAAGGGAGTGGTTGTGAAAGCACTTTAAAAGAAGCAAGGCTGCAGCTTGCTCTCTCTCTGGCTTTGATGATCCCTGATTACTGCAAGGACACAAGACTGCATTGCTCGAACGGGAGAGAAAAACAAAGGACTGGCTTGTAAGTGAATTGACAAAGGATATTCAAAACGGACTTTGCTAACTGAATATCCCTGAATGGACTGACTAAATGATACATGACTATTGGACTGTTATTTTGACTATGCTATGAACTCATAATGGAATAAACTATATTTTTGATAGCACAAGCGTATCTGTTATTTTTACTGTATGTTAATAAACATACAAGCTTAGCTCACTCATTTATCTGTGTGCCTATCTGACTAACGCTGCACATTCTGTTTAGCTTGTCTCCCTAACCCTGGTTGGGGAAACCAGGCTTAACAAGTGCCATCAGTTGAGACTTTCAAGAAGAGATTGGACTGCCATTTGTCAGAAATGGTGTAGGGACTAGATGACCTACAGCGTCCCTTCCAACTCTGATTATCTGTATCTGTATCAAATATTTAAGTAATTAGAATTAGATTATATTAACTGTGGTTATGTTTGTCCAATTTTTAAAAGAAACTGAATACTTATTGCAAAAACAGCATACCAAGGTCAGCACAGGAGATTGTTGCATAAGTACAAATAAATTCTGATTGATTAACATACATATTTTGAGTTTTTGCTAACTGCAGGGTAATTATTTAAATAAGTTGTAGACATGACCTACAAACTGTGGACACTAGTATCTTTTGAAGAAGAGAACTGCAACATAATTAGTAATGCATAAAGTAAGTTATGCTATGTTGCAAGGGGCATGTGCATTGGAATGCTGGTTCAGACTGGGAAAAGGAGATTGCAAACCGCAAAGATGTCTCTAGTAAGAAAAAGGAAGAGCAGGAAGGAAGTGGGAGACAAAAACATGGTGGTGAGATTTTGTCAGTGTTCTTAATAATGTATATGAATCCAAAATATTTGTGTGGGATTCGTTATCTAGTTTGAAATGATTGCAAGCCAAAACTTAACATAAAAGAAAACAATGGTAATTTTATTTACTTCTTTGCAAAGAGGTAAATGCGGGTACAATGCACATACCTTAAACCATCAATATACTTTCTTTATATTTCCTATCACCATCACAAGTTTGCCTCCCATCCTTTCCTCATTGGCTGATTACTTAGGCCATCACAATCTATCTGAGGCACCTAAAGTGAATATATTTTCCCCTTATTTACAATTTATCTCTCATAACTATTAGTTTCTAGGGTTTGTCTCTGGTTGCCAGCAAATTCCATCCCTTCATTCCTATGTGCAGATTTAGATTTGAGCAACATTTATGAGATTAGATAATTACATAGTGTATTAATTTCAAAGATTATTATGTCCTTCTACAATTTCTGTAAAAACACTCATTTCTCCTTTCCCACATTTGTTATTAGAATAACAACACATAGATTTGTCTGGAACAGCACTTCCAGGAGACCTTGCTCATGCTTGGTCACTTCACATATAGATCACTGTTGAGGAAGCCCTTGAAGACTATCTATAATCTACAACTAGTTCAGAATGTGATGGAATACATAGTGATAGATGCCCATACATTTACCAGTGTTACATCTCTATTATGTGCATTACATTGCCTCCTTGTTTCCTTTCAGGTGCAATTAAAGGTGCTGGTTATATGGAACAGGGCCAAATTATCTACAGGACTGCTTCTTCTTAAGAACTACCCATTCTAACAGATGTGATAGGATAGGCAAGTTCCTAGTTCCTTCCCTTAAGCATTGCCATCTTGTGGGATCTAAGAAGTGTGCCTTTTCTGTGGCAGCCTCTGCTATACAACGGCAGTCCCTGATCTTTCTAGCCTTCTAGATAACACTTAAGATCAGGCTTTTCACCCAAGCACTGGGATAGAGTGAGATCTAGAGTGAGGTTTTATGAAGGGCTGCTTGTTTACATTTATTATGGTGCCAGTTTTTTTTTAACTATATGTGGATTTAATTGTTGATTTGGAGCTGTCCAGGCTTTGATATGAGATGGGCAGCTATATAAATATTGTTAATAAATAATAAAATCTATAAGAGATAAGTTCCTTGTATAATTCTCTACTATCAGAATATGTGTTAGAATGTTTCTATTCTCTTCGCAAGTACAGGAGATTAGAAACTTGTTTTTATGTATCCACATATTGGCAAAATGGAGCAGCTGTCGGAATAAAGGCAAATAACTTCATATCCAGTATTCTGCCAAATGAATGTAAGACTAGGAAGGAAGACTATTTTAGTAAAACAGAACAGAGTGCGGGAAGGATGCTGCATTCATCATTGGATGAATCACTCTGTATTTTTTAAGTACTTATTTCTCTTTATAAATTAGTTCAAGGTAACACAGCATTCCAGTTACATTGTAAGGAGACTATTGTTTTTCCTGTTGCCTCAGAAATAAAAATTACCACAACCAGAAAACACAGTTCCTTAGACATAACTATTGATTTCAATGAAAATGAGTGAAATTAATTTGCAAATGCTGAGAGTTAGTAGAGATTCCATATTTAAATGATAATTCTCACTTAAAGTACCAATGGTAAATTTTATTTACTGAAGGTGTTAGCTAATGGATGGGTAGAGAGCAAAATCTGGGAAATGGCAATTATAGAAGATGTTGAGAATGCTCCTTGCACCAAAACCTCATGTTCCTATGGTGGAGGAGGACATTTTATAATAGATTGCCCTGGCAGGTAAAACCAAATGTTTGGAGTTTTTACCACTGAAGCAGGATCCCTCTTCTTGGTTTTTTTTTTTTTTTTTTATTGGCTAGGGAAGCAATGAGCAGCCCCAGGTGATTATTGTAAATATTAGAAAAGGAAAGTAGTCTCTAGGTCATCCACACATTTAGTGAGAAAGATTGTTCTGTGTAATATGTCTGCTTTCCTCACTTCCTTTTTTTATAGCAGCAGAGAAGTTTGTCACAGCGCAGTTACAGCGTAGCTATTTTTTCTGTCGACACGGAAAATGAAAGGTCTGGACATCAAAGCAATCAAAGTCATCCAAAACAGATTGCACATTTCAATATTTCCAGTTAGAAACGATGCTTCTCTTTAGCAATAGCACTTTATATACCTTTTCATAGTGTTTCACAGCCCTCTCTAAGCCATTTATAGAGTCAGCATAATGACCCCAACAATCTGGGTCCTATTTTACCAACTTCACAAGGATGGAAGACCGAGTCAACTTTAAGCCAGTTGAAGGTTTTCCCCAGGTCAGCAGATTGATTCCTTTTCCAGGAAAATTACATGTATTCAGATTGGCTTTCAACATGATAGGTATATTCCCTTAATATCCACCACCTTGTGGTAGGGGAAAAAATAGTGGGAATCATTATCTTGTTCTTCCTCATTTTTTTTCCTGGGAATCAAGGAATAATTTTGCCCAAAGCTTTAGAGTAAATGGAACAACATTCTTGTTTGTAAAAAATATCAAGATGGATTTGCTGCAAATCCTGAGTTTGGAGTGTTGTGATTTCAGTCAGTGGCTTTTTAATAGGAGGTATTTATTTATTTATATTCAACTATATTAAACATATGTTAAAATATTTAAAGAAAAATAAAAAAGGAAAATGGATAAAAGAGTAATATATAAGTAAATAAAGGAAGGATTTAAAAAGTAGGCATGATGATGCAAAGTCTGGATGGAGCTGAACATGCTTTTTTTCTGGCATATGGATCATGGTCCATTACTGTTCTGAAAGGACTCATGGTGCACTAAAGTAACAGTGAGCAATTTTAATGGCCTTTGATATCTGTGTTCCCATAAGTAATATATGCAGAATGGCATATGAACAGCTGTTTATTAATTTGTTCAACATTAAAGACTGAATATTTTTTTTCTGCTGCTGGCAAGTCTTTATCAGATCAGTTCTTCAAGCAGTACCCGCCATCTGTTAGGATTCTTTGCTGTTTTCCCTTTCAGGAGAAACTTCTCTTGTGTATCACATTATTATATGTTCATCTCCTGTTGTAATAAGATAAGAATTTGAATTTGTGAAATTCTTAGAGGTCTTCTAGTCCAACCTTTGCTTGAGCAGGAGACCCTATACAATTTCAGATAAATGGTTGTCCCACAACTTCTGAAGGCAAGCTATTCCTTTGCTTGATTGCTCTCAAAATTAGGAAATTTCTCCTTAATTCTAGGATGCTTCCTTGGTTAGTTTCTATCCATTGTTTCTCATCTTGTTTTTTGCTCCTTTGGAAAATAGTTTGACCTCCTTGTCTTTGTAGGGGCCCCTCAAATGTTGGAACATTATTCTCATGTTACCTTTAGTCCTTCTTTTCACTAGACTAGGCAAACCCAATTGTTTCAACCCTTCTTGATATGTTTTAGTCTCCAGCCCTCTAATAATCTTTGTTGCTCATCTTTGTACTCTTTCCAGAGTCTCAACACCTCTTTTATACTGTGGTGATCAGAACAGGATGCAGTATTCCAATCTGTGGTGAATTTCTTGTATTGGGAGCTAGGGTTTCTTACATTAGTTAGTAGCTGTGAAGCTAAGCTATTCTAAAACTGGAGAGGTGGCTGCTGGAGTGAATGGGAAGAGAAATATGTTACCAGCTTTTCTTTATCTACCCTACAAAATAGATACTCCCATTAAAAGAAATACTACATTCTCCCCTTTTTGGCATTTAATCAAGTACATTGCAATTACTTGCCATCCAGAAAATGTGTCTCACACTATTCCCTTTCAGAGTAAACAACTGCATGTAAAGTTCAGGATAAAGATGAGAAGTAATAGGCAAAAGAATTGAAAGGCAGGAAAGAAAAAATGGAATTAAATATAATTTACATCAAAACTACTTACTCCACATCTTTTTATCCTTTATATCTAGGCATGCTTTGTTAATTCATGAGTTTGGCATGCTATCTGAAATTTCCCTATAAGAAAAGTAGAGAGGCTTTCATCCCCTTAAATTGTCCCCATTCTTTTCTCGAAATATATTATGGGGAAAAATATGTTGTGTGATGTCATTGCTCTACAGATTGCTCTGCACATCTCTTCAAGCAAAAGGTGCTTTATGAGGCAAAGTTGGGCAATGCAAAGACTGCTGTTCTCATGTTGGGCAGTGAATTTAGCCAGCTGTTACAAAGAAGAGAGGGTAATAAAATAATATTAGCAGTTTTCATGGCTCTAATAACTTCTAATTAGACCCACAGAGGAGTTGATGACCCTGGCAAGAAAATCAGTCAGGAGGCATAAAGTCCCTTCTTGCCATTGGACAGTTTGGTTTGAAACCAGCCAGATAATAGTCCTGTGTTGTTTTTCAAAGTTGCTGGTATGCTTTTGGACTTTGTAATCTTTGTAATTTGGCAGCTCCAAAGAATTTCATGGAGATTTGTTCAGCCTGTAGATTAATGGCAATGTCCCTGCAAATTAAAAAAAAAAAAATCCCTTTCTACCCAGAACAGCTTGCAGAGCACATTGGATCTGATCCAAACAGGGTTTTTAAGTGATCTGTCCTACGTGAAGTATTCCCCATAGGAGTTTTGTTGTTCTGAGCCCCCCTCGCCACATCTTGAAGTATCCACGAGCCCACAAAGTTTCAAGATAAACTCAGCTGGAATGGGGAAATGAAATGTCTCAGCCATTCACCTGTTAACAGGCATCTACATAAAGAATCCAGATTAGAGTGAAATGAGTATTTAATGAAGTAAAAAAAGTAATTAATATTTTAACACTTGTCTAGTGTGAAAGCAAAAAATAGAATGAGCTTCTCCCCACTTCTGTCACTTCTGCATACTGCTGGATCTGTATATAATGAGAGGGAAAAGTGTTATTTAGTATTGTGATATTCCAAACCAGAGACTGGTTCAATAAAGTTGAAATTGCAGACAAAAGAGTCAATTAAATCCAAGCAAAATTCCCCCCTTCCCAAACTGACAATACAGTGAGGTGTGAGCTATTGGATACATGCTGTCATCTTGATCATTTTCTCCAAAGTTAATTTTGTGAAGAAAATATTCAAAGGCAAAGGTATGTTATTATTGTTGTTTTGAATCAGAATTGCCTAAGTCCCAGGACTTCCAAAAATTGTCACCAAATTAAATTGTGTAATGTGATGGAAGGGGGAAATTATTCAATACATGGGAAGCAACAATCTTAAAATGCATTTAATTAATTTAACATTAACATTTAAATTTAATTAATATAAGCCTAGTTCTGGTTCTGCCTTTGCCATTCCTGTTTTTAATTTTCATTTTGTGGAAAGTCAAAGCTGATATGTTGCCACAAGAAGATGCATATTTTCTGTGGACAGTTGCCAATTGGAGTATCAGCATTGCTGATATTGATGCAGTGTCTATACCCAATCTGTGCATCCTGTTCTCTTATTGCCTCCCTTCCCAATTTCACCAGACCAAAAAAAAAAATTCTAGTCATTATTATTTTACTCAGAATAATAATTTCTAAGTCATGATGGAGAGGTAAGTAGTCAGAAGTCTTTAACAGCTACCTAGCATTATCAATTTTGAAATGGGTCAGGCCCATCACAGCCTATTTTCTCTGTTTCTCAGCTTGACACATTTTGGGGGAGCTTTGGAATGTCAAACCAGATATCAACAACTACCTATCTTGTGGGAACCAAGGTCATCCAAACAGGTGCTGGCCAGACACTGGAAGAGGTTACCAAGGAGACACCAGAACATCTAATTGTACAATGTGACCTGTGACAAGGAAAAAGGAAGCTCTCTAATCTTTAAGTATATTAAAAGTGTGGGAAATAGCCAGAGCTGGTTTTAAAGTCATCTGTGCTGAAATGATGTATTCAATAAAGCAGTTCTTTGAGGGAACTGAAAGTCTCAGAGTGCTGATTCACTTGGATTAATCAATCAGCACCTTATATGGCAGTAGATATTTTATGCAGGTTGTATTTTTGAGAGCAAGTCAGCAAGCAAATGAACAAAAACCAGAAGGCATATCCACTCCCAACTACCATATATGGACTGTTGCCCCATAAACATCTTGTAGGCTGTTCTTGTCCCTGGAATTAACTATGCACATCCCAATTATTGTTTGCTAATCCCTAGTTTCCTTACTCCGATAAATAATGCCTATCTATTCTGGTACATCAACAAGAATATGGAAGAAAAATAGCAGAATGAAGGACTTCCTGACATGTGCAAATGGATCATGGGAAAGTTTTTTATTATTTGTGAGGGAGTGAGCAAAGGAATCATTTCAAATGTCTCTAAAACAAAAATATCATTTTGCTGTGGGTGAGCAACATAACATCAGAAGCACATCTTTTTTTTTTTTTTTTGCCTTCAACATTTATTTTATTTTGTTCAAGGGCGGTAGTCAGAGAAGCAATAGTGTATTTAGTCCAACACCATTTTTGAACCCTTAAAAATTAAGCACAAGCTTAATATTCTAGGGTAGAATGGGGAAAATAGTAGCTGTCACATGGATACACCAACAGGTTGCCAGAAGTAGAATTTGTGAAATTTTTTACAAAATACTTTTCTTTTTATAAGATGGGAAGCCTAAGCAATGGAGGGGGATAGCAACACAGAAATATCTTAGAAACAAAAAAGTCAGCTTAAGCAATGTTGTCTCTCTTCTAAAAGTGCACTGGAAGATTGTGGCACCTCTTCTTTCCTTCCCTTCTCTTCCCTTCCCTTTTCTTCCCTTTCCTTTTGTTTTATGGGTTTCAATTTTTATTTGTTTAGTTAGTACCAGAGGTGGGATTCCACTGGTATAACAACAGGTTCAATGATCGCGCACTCTGCGTGTACGCTCCACATTTTTAAAAAGCCCATACGTACCTTAACTGCAGCCTCTGTGACTCAAACAGCTGAGGAGCAGCAAACTGCTATGCCATGCAAATCAGGAAATACAGCACAGGAAAGAGCAGGGGTGGGTGGTCCACCCCTGCTCATCGCTGTGAACCAGTTCAGAGCCAGATGATAATCAGAAGAAGGGGTTCACCCAAACCGGTGTTAACCAATAGAATCCCACCCCTGGTTCTCTTTCTTCTTTCAGGAAGGGACAGAAGAAGAGAGGGAGAAAGGGAGGGAGAAAGAAAGGAGGAAAGAGGGAAGGAGGAAGGAAGGGAAGGGAAGAAATAGTAAGGGATGGGGGAAGGAGGGAGTGAAGGAAGGAATGAAGAAAGGAAGGAAGGAAAAGAATACTGAAAAAAAAAGGTGGTATTCAGCGGGTTCTGGCAAGTTCTGGAAAACTGGTAGTGAAAATTTTGAGTAGTTCAGAGAACCAGCAAATACTGTTAAGTTTTGAGCATGGGCGAGAAAAAATGGAGACAAGCCTCTGAACGGTGAACTTCAGCTCTTTATTTACATTGTGACTTCCTCAATTCAACAGCAGTAAAACCCACCTTATATAGGCAAACCCTGTAACGTTTAACCAATAACGAGCTAGGAACGCTAGCTCTTATAATCAACAAGAACTCTCTGTTAAGGGCCAATCGGATTCCCCAGAATGGGCCAATCCAGTCCGGCCGCTTAAAAGCCAATCAGAAGTGCAGGGCCAGAACCCTGCACTTACTCCAAGCTCACACTTTATTAATCTTATTGCATACACAACACCCCTTCCCCCTGGCTTCTTATTTCAGGGCGTAGTTACATAGTCCCTTAGGTAGGACGGTTGTCTTTTTAGTCTCTTTGATTTTCGTTGTATCAGCTGGTTGCAATCATGCTGAGGTGGGGGGTTGCTGACTTCTTGGCATTTGTTGTTTGGCAGTGGGGCTGTTTCTGGTTCAGAGTTCACTTCTATGTCGTTGCCCACATTTTCTGCAATTCCCTGAGGTGCAACCGTTTCTCCCTCTGGCTCCACTTCCTGAGTTTCTATTAAACCGTCATTTCCTTCAAATGGGTTTCCTAGGAATTCATCTTCTTTCATACCTCCCCCCCCTCAGTTTGGTCATAGGGGATTTGCGGACTGGCCGCTGAAAGCCGTGATCATAATTGGTCGATATGCCGTTTCCAAAGTTTATTGTCAAGGCATTGCACAAGGTAGGATCTGGGACCGGTTACACGTACTACTGTCGCTTCCACCCACAACGGGTCGCCCAATAGATTTTTTGCATAAACCAGGTCTCCTACCTGGAAGGTGCGACAGAGGCTGCTGGATCCTAGTGGTATCTCCGGTTCATAGGCCGGGTGTAACCGGTCGAGGTGGGAGCGGAGCTTTCGTCCCATTAGCAGTTCAGCGGGAGTTTTGTTGGTGATGCTATGTGGGGTGATGTGTTGTAAGAAGAGGATTTGATTGACCTTGTCATCAAAGTTGTCGTAGTCTACCTTTTTGCAAGGTTTTCTTCACAAATTGGACCATACGTTCTGCTCGGCCATTGGTCGCAGGGTGCACAGGAGAGGTGAGCGCATGGCGGATGCCGCGGTCAGCGAGGTACTGCTCGAACGCTGGTGCAGTAAATTGTGGGCCGTTATCGGATACCAGGACGTCTGGTAATCCATGGGTTGCAAAGAGTTTGTTTAAGATTTTGATAACCGCCTCGGAGGTCGTAGTCGTCATGCGATGAATTTTGAGCCAATTCGAGTAGGCGTCGACGGTAAGCAGGAAGGTGTGGCCTTTGGTTGGCCCTGCGAAGTCCAGGTGAATTCGGGACCAGGGTCCACGTGATGTCTCCCATTCAGTAGGCATGGCTTTTGGTGGGGTGTTGCTGACTTCTTGGCATTTGGGACAAGCTTTAACCCACTGTTCGATTTGCTTGTCAATGCCCGGCCACCATACGTAGCTTCAGGCAAGGGCTTTCATTCGCACGATGCCGGGGTGGCCATCGTGCAAGGTTCTCAGCAGCGATTTCCGGAGTCGTTCTGGGATAACGACTCTATCGCCCCAGATGACACAGCCTTTCTGGGAGAAGAGCTCGGTTTGTCGAGACTTGAATGGTGTGAAGTCATCTGATAACTGGTCCAATGGCCATCCGTGTTCTACCCAGCCTAGGACTCATACTAGGGTGTGGTCGCGTTTGGTTTCTCTCGCGATATCTTGGGTGGTTAGTGGCGGCGAGTTAAGTGCCTCGATTTGCAACGTGGTTACCGTTGGTGCCGGATCGTCGAGAGTCTCTGGAAGCGGTGCTCGGCTCAATGCATCGGCATGGGGAATGGCTTTCCCCGGGTGGTATTGCAGCCGATAGTTATAAGCAGCTAAGAATTCTGACCATCGGGTCATCCTAGGGGATAATATGTAGGGAGTCGGCTTATTTCCGGCTATTATCCCTAATAAAGGTTTGTGGTCAGTCACAATAGTAAAAGCCTTGCCATACACGTATTCGTGGAATCTTTTCACAGCTGAGACAATTGTGAGGGCTTCTTTATCAATTTGTCCATAGTTCCGCTCAGTTTTTGAAAGAGTCTTTGAAAAATATGCAACAGGGGCTTCGTTCCCATTAGGCAGTATGTGGCTCAAAATTGCACCCACCCCGAAAGGTGATGCATCACAGGTTATAACTAACGGCAAAGTCTCATTATACTGCATGAGTATAGAGTCAGAAGTGAGCAGTTTTTTTAACATTTTGGAATGCCTGTTCTTCACGGTAACCCCATAGCCAATTTGCTTTTTTATCTAACAATCGGTGTAATGGTTCAGCGACAGTTGCTTTGTGCGATAAAAATACATTATAAAAATTGATGAGGCCGAGGAACGCCTGGAGCTCGGCCTTGTTTCGTGGCCTGGGACCGTTTTTGATTGCTTTTAATTTACTTTCGGTAGGGTGAATGCCCTGGCTATCAATCAGGTACCCTAAAAACTCAACACTATCAGTACACAATTTACATTTGTTTTTTTTAACTTTAAGACCGGCCTCTTGGAATTTTTTTAGGACTAATTTTAACCAGTCCTGTAAGATTTTTTTTGTAGAGGCTGCAATTAATACATCATCAAAATAGGGGACCACACCCTTAATTCCTTGCAATAACCTTTCTATAAGGCTCTGAAAAATCCCCGGGGCTACAGTAACTCCGAATTGCAGCTGGGTACATTTCAAGGCACTTCGGTGCGTCACAATAGTTTGGGCCTGTGCCATTTTTTCATCTACTGGTAATTGCTGATATCCCTGAGCTAAATCCAATTTAGCGAAAACTTTCCCGCCCCCCAGGGAATGGAGGAGGTGCTGCACCACCGGAACTGGATACGCATTCTGCTGCAGGGCGTGGTTCAAAGTGGCCCGGTAGTCCCCACAAATTTGGATTGACCCATCTGGCTTAATGGGTGTTACAATAGGGTTTCCCAAGGGGAGTGATCGATGGGCTCCAACACCCCCTGAGCTATTAGTTTGTCAAGTTGTTCGTCGATTTTCGATTTTAAGGCAAACGGAACTTGACGGGTCTTTAGGTGAATGGGAGCTATTTTTGGATCTAGGCTGAATGAAATCGGGGTCCCCTTGTACTCGCCTAAGCTGTCCATGAAGACATCCCTGAACTCATAGATAAGGTCTTCCTCCCAGTCACAGCCACCGACTCGGTTTATGCCGGCCACTTCAATGCCGAGTGGCGCGAACCATTGGAGGCCCAGTAGGCTAGGCCTATCTCTATCGATGACCGTTAAAGGTAAGTACGCTGTGTGCTTCTTGAAGGAGACTCGGACTCGGCAGGACCCGACGACAGGGATTCGATTCCCCTGGTAGTCCTTGAGGATGAGGCGTTGGAAACGGAGATCTTGGCATTGAATTGTGGGGATGAGTTGCTTGAGTGTCTTCCAAGACACCATCGAGAGGGACGATCCTGAGTCGACTTCCATGTGGCAAGGCTGGTTCTCGATGGCTACTGTGACTCGGATTTTCTTAGTGTCCAAGGCTGAGGCGCGACCAATAGTGATAGTATGGTGAGCCTCTTCTCTCTGCAAAGCTCGATTTCTGTAGGAGTGGTTTACTGGCTCTCGCCTTACAGGATGGTTTCCTTTCAATTGGTGATAGTTAGCCCCTTTTGAGGCCTGGCTGGGTCCTGGCAAGCTGCGGCACACCCATCCAACGTGGCCTCGTTTCTCGCACTCATGGCAGAGTGCGTCGCGGAATTTGCATTCAGACCTGGCATTGTTGGCTCCACAGCCAGTGCAAGGGCGTAAGGGCTTCGGGTGAGTGTCCCGGTCAGACCGCAGTTGATAGACCCCTTCTTCATCACTGTCTGACGATGAAGAGAGGTCCTCATGGTGCGTTGTCGTGAGCTGCCCTTCTGAACTAGGTGAGATTTCGCTGGCCGGTGGTGGTACCGGAGTGCGGTTTCGGCGTAGTTGTGCAGCCAACTTCCTGGTTGCTTCTGCTGGAGTAGACTCGGCAATGGCGTCGGCAAGGCTGATGTCGCCTTTCGCCATCAGCTTGCTTTGGATGCCTGGTGCATCTAATCCCAGAACTACGCGATCTCTTAGTGCTTCTTCTAGATCGGTGAATCCGCAGAGGCCTCCCAAATTTTGGAGGTCTGCTATGAAGTCGGCCATGCTTCCTCCCTTTCGCTGGCTTCTTTGATAAAACTCGTGGCGTCTCACGAGCGTAGGCACGGTCGGGGCGTAGTGGTCTCGCTGGATAGGTTCGAGGTCGTCCCAATCCATGGCCTTCACTTCTCAGAGTTTGGCTAGTGCTTTAGCCACCTTAAATACGGTTGGACCACAATGCGTTAGGAACACCGCCCGTTTCTTCCCGGCTGTGGCATCCTTTAAGTTGTTCATCTCTAGGAACATTTGGAAACGATCCATGTAAGACTCCCAGTCTTCTTGTGTTGGATCAAACGGAGTGGGTGGTACGATGCCGCCGGACATGGTTCCGTTGTTGGCGTCGTTTGTCTCGTGCTCGGTGTTCTTTGAAGTTTCGTCGGTTCAGATTTCTCCATATCCCATCCTCGTCGCCAGTGTTAAGTTTTGAGCATGGGCGAGAAAGAATGGCGACAAGCCTCTGAACGGTGAACTTCAGCTCTTTATTTACATTGTGACTTCCTCAATTCAACAGCAGTAAAACCCGCCTTATATAGGCAAACCCTGTAACATTTAACCAATAATTAGCTACTAATGCTAGCTCTTATAACCCATAAGAACTCTCTGTTAAGGGCCAATCGGATTCCCCGGAATGGGCCAATCCGGTCCGGCCGCTTAACAGCCAATCAGAAGTGCAGGGCCAGAACCCTGCACTTACTCCAAGCTCGCACTTTTTAAATCTTATTGCATACACAACAAATACCACCTCTGACTGGTCCCGCCCCCATCTATTCTCTGCCTCCTGAGTCCCAGTTGATTGGCTGGGTCTTCTTTTGTTGCCCTGCACAGGAGAACGGAGCTGGAAAGGAAGTTAGTGGGGTTGGGAGGGAATGGGATTTTACAGTAACCTTCCCCTAGGAGTGGGGAGGGAATGGAGATTTTGTAGTATCCTTCCACTGCCACACTCTCCAAACCATGCCCACAGAACCGCTAGTAAAAATGTTTGAATCCCACCACTGCCCTATACCCACCAATATCAACACACTGAAGGGGGGCAATTCATACATATCTTTTATTATGACAGTGCTTTTATTGCTGCATTGGTCTTTTGTTGTTTGAAAAGCTAAAAACATGTAGCAATAACCACTTCTTTTACATTAATCCACAAACACATATCATTGAAACTCTAAGGCTTCTTTGTTCTCCACTCAGATATTCTTCAAACATCAAACATCTACAAAGAGACAACTCTTCTGATGATAAAAAGAAAGCCCCCCCTCCTCTCTCTTTCTCTCTCTTTCTCTCTCTCTCTCTCTCTCTCCTCCCTCCGTCCCTCTCCCTTTCCCTCCCCCCTCTCTCTCACACACACAAACACACAGAAGAATAGACTAATTTATCACACACATACTCAGAGCCCATTATAATTCAGGAATAAAAAATGCTTCAATTATCAAAAAATAACCTCTCAAATTATGTCGTGTGTGCTAGGTGTTTCAATGTTGGGAGATATATGCTGTGTAATTGATAACTATCAGAATTTGTTGCCAATTTGCTTAGCAAATCCTTTTATTGTTAGTCCTTAGATGTGTCCTGAGTGCAAGGCCCTTTCATGCTAATGCTTTTGGCCTTGGCTGTTAACGTATCTTGGAAAGTGTTGTGAATTAATAAAAGTGCTTAAATAAAGATTATTAAAACCTTTAGAAAAGTGCAGGGTTCTGGCCCTGCACTTCTGATTGGCCGATAATAGCGACATCTGATTGGTCCATTCAGGAGAATCTGATTGGCTATTAGCGGGCCTCTTTCATTGGTAAGGGAACTAACGCTTCCCGTTTATTATTGGTTATTTGATCAGCAGCTTGCCTATAAAAAGGGCTATTGCTGCCATCGTTTTTGCTCTGTTCCACAATGTTAAATAAAGAGTTGAAGTTCACTGTTCATCATCTCTTCTCCACTTCTTGCGCCCATGTGCAGAACTTAACACTGATGACGAGGATGGGATTTGGAGACGTCAGAGCTGACTGAGCACTACAGAGCGCTAAACAGAGCACGTGGCTGAAGACGCACCAACGGCTGAACCATGTCTAGCAGCGTCATACCACCTGCTCCATTCGACCCGGCACAAGAAGACCGGGACTCATATATGGACTGATTCCAGATTTTTCTGGAGACCAACAACCTGAAGGATGCCACTACTGGAAAGAAGTGAGCGGTATTCCTAACTCACTGCAGGCCGACCGTGTTTAAGATGGCCAAGGCACTAGCCAAACTGGCTGAGGTGAAGTCCATGGACTGGGACGTCCTCGAGCCCATTCTACGGGCCCACTATGCACCAACCATACCAACGCTTGTTCGAAGGCATGAATTTTATCAGAGAGACCAGCGGAAGGGAGAAAGCATTGCAGATTTCATTGCAGATCTCCGGAATTTGGGAGGCCTCTGCGGGTTCACCGACCCTGAAGAGGCCCTGAGAGACAGAATAGTTCTGGGATTAGATGCGCTAGCTACACAAAGTAAGCTGATGGCGAAAGGCGACATTAGCCTTACAGATGCCATCGCTGACACTAGTGCAGCAGAAGCAACCAGGAAGTTGGCTGCACGAATGTGCCGCACCCACACCTCGCTCCGCCAACTTGCCAGTGAAATCTTACCTCACCTGGAAGGACAGGCAACAACAGTCCACCACGAGAACCTCCAATCATCATCAGAAAGTGATGAAGAATAGGTCAACCAGCTCCAGTCTGAACGAGACCAACGCCATCAACGTAACCAGAGAGTGCAGTACCAATACGCTGGCTGTGGGGCAAACCACCCACGATCAGACTGCAAATCCCTAGACGCGCTCTGCCATGTGTGCGGGAAAAGAGGTCACATCGGAAGAGTCTGTAGAAGCAAGCAAGGATCCAGCCCACCTCAGAGGGGGACCAACTACCGCCAGCCCACAGGAAGTCGTCCTGTGAATCGAGAATACCCACCAATGGAACAACCACTCCTACAGAAACAAACCCAGTCAACGAAACAAGAAGAGGCACACCAAACCATTACGATTGGTCACACCTCATCATTAGACGCCAAGAAGATCCAGGTGAAGGTCGCCATTGAAAACCAGCCCTGCATGATGGAAGTCGATTCAGGATCGTCCCTCTTGATGGTTTCCTGGAAGACCCTTAAACAATTAATTCCCACCGTCTGGCGGCAAGACCTCAGATTCCAAAGAATCATACTCAAGGACTATCAGGGAAATCGAATTCCAGTCGTTGGGTCCAACAAAGTCCGTGTCTCATTTAAAAATCGTACTGCATCCCTACCACTAGCCATAGTCGACAGGGATCGGCCTAGTTTGTTAAGCCTCCAATGGTTCGTCCCACTTGGAATTGAAGTAGCCGGCATTCACCAAACCAACAGCAACGACTGGGAAGAGGCCATCGTATGGGAATTCCAGGATGTTTTTACAGATAAATTAGGTGAGTACAAAGGGACCCCGATATCATTTAACCTTAACCCTGAAGTAGCTCCCATCCGCCTTAAGCCTCGTCGAGTTCCATTTGCCCTTAAACCAAAGATTGAAAGCAGCTTGATAAATTAATAGCCCAGGGTGTGTAAGAACCAACCGACCACGCTCCCTGGGAAACCCCAATCGTAACACCCATCAAGCCGGATGGATCGTTAAGAATTTGCGGGGACTACCAAGCCACCCTGAATCATGCCCTTCAGCAGAATGCTTACCTGGTACCGGTGGTACAACACCTTCTCCATTCCCTGGGGGGAGGAAAAGTCTTCGCTAAATTGGATTTAGCACAGGCATACCAACAACTGCCTGTAGATAAAAAAACGACAGAGGCACAAATGATCGTTACGCACCGAGGTGCATTTATGTGCAACCGACTCCAATTTGGAGTTAGCGTGTCCACAGGAATCTTTCAGAGCTTGATGGAGAGAATACTACAGGGTATAAAAGGGGTTGTACCTTATTTTGATGATGTTTTAATTGCTGCTCCGACTAGAGAAATACTAAGGGAACGCCTGAGGTTAGTTCTCCAGAAATTTTAAGACTCTGGCCTTAAAGTAAAAAAAAAATAAGTGTCAACTGTGTACAGATAAAGTAGAATTTTGGGGGTACTTAATCGATAAACAAGGCATTCACCCCACCGATAGCAAGCTAGGGGCAATCAAAAATGCCCCAAGGCCCAGAAATAAGACTGATCTCCAAGCTTTCCTGGGCCTTATCAATTTTTACAGTGTGTTCCTGCCCCACAAAGTGACTGTAGCTGAGCCCCTACATCGTCTGTTGGACAAAAAGGCAACCTGGGTCTGGGGACACCGAGAGGAACACACGTTCCGACAAGTGAAGAACTTATTGACTTCAGATGCTATTTTGATGCAGTATAATGAGACTTTGCCTTTAATGATTACATGTGATGCATCATCATTCGGAGTGGGTGCCATTTTGAGCCATGTGTTACCAAACGGTAGTGAAGCCCCTATTGCCTACTTTTCAAAAACGCTATCCAAAGCTGAACGTAACTATAGTCAAATCGATAAGGAGGCTCTTGCTGTCGTTTCTGCTGTTAAACAATTTCATGAATTTATTCATGGGCAAGTTTTTACTATAGTTACCGACCACAAACCTTTGCTGGGGATTATAGTGGGGGACAAGCCATATTATCTCCCAGAATGACTCACTGGTCAGAATTCTTGGCTGCATATAATTATAAGTTGCAACACCGCCCAGGGAAAGCCATCCCCCACGCTGACGCACTAAGCTGTGCACCACTTCCAGAAACCGTTGACGACCCAGCTCCAACCGTCACAACGCTCCAGATTGAGACACTTCAATCACCACCACTGACAGATTGAGATATCACGATCGAAACCAAACGCGATCCCATTTTGGCACGAGTTCTTAGCTGGGTCGAGTGAGGATGGCCATTGGATCAAATCCCTGACAACTTCAGTCCTTTCAAGAATCAACAGACGGAACTATTTTCCCAGAAAGGCTGCATCATTTGGGGGGATAGAGTCGTCATCCCAGAGTGGCTGCAATGACCGGTATTGAAAACCTTGCATGAAGGCCACCCCGGCATCGTGCACATGAAGGCGCTCACACGAAGCTACGCGTGGTGGCCGGGTATCGACAAGCAAATCGAGGCCTGGGTAAAGATTTGTTGCAAATGCCAGGAAGTTAGCAATGCCCCACCGAAAGCAACCCCAACAGAGTGGGAAACACCCAGGGACCATGGTCCCATATTCATATTGACTTTGCGGGACCTACTAAAGCGCACACATTCTTAGTAACGGTGGATGCCTACTCAAACTGGCTTGAAATCCATGAAATGAAAAGTACTACAACCGAATCCGTCATCAGGAAATTGGACAGATTATTCGCAACCCATGGACTGCCAGATGTTCTGGAATCCGACAAAGCCCCCAGTTTACCGCGCTTTCTTTTGAACAGTATTTAGCGGACCATGGCATTCGCGATGTGCTAACTTCGCTGGCGCATCCTGCAGCCAATGGAAGAACCGAGCGGATGGTACAATTTGTCAAAAAGACCCTACATAAAATGGACTATGGCGATATCGAAGATAAGATTAACTGGATACTCTTTCTTCAACACATCACTCCGCACAGCATCACGAACAAGACTCTGGCTGAATTGTTAATGGGAAGAAAACTCCGCTCCCACCTTGATCAACTACACCCATCATACGAACCATAAAAACCACATGGATCCAGTGGGAAATGCCGCAAATTCCAGATAGGGGACTTAGTCTTCGCTAGAAACTTTTCTGGCGATCCTTTGTGGGTCGAGGCAACTGTAATCCAAGTCACAGGACTCAGGTCGTACCGAGTAAAATGTCGCGATGGAAGAATATGGAAGCGCCATATTGATCAGC
Source organism: Hydrophis major (assembly GCA_033807585.1). NCBI lineage: Eukaryota > Metazoa > Chordata > Lepidosauria > Squamata > Elapidae > Hydrophis > Hydrophis major. Next base: position 94,230,238 of record CM066330.1, on the reverse strand, counting down.
TGCGTTCAAAGCTGCAACCTGGTTTCTGCGACTCCAGTAACTTCCAAACTGAGGGGGGAGGAGATGCCGAGGAGACCGAGTTCAAAACGGCAGAAAGCACGAGTGGAAGAAGTGAGCATTCGGACTTAACGCATAAAGAAGGATCAGAGAGGGTGGTGGACTTGCTTCAAAGAGACACCTCATCAGAGGCAAGCCCACAAAGGCTAGAGGACAACAAGGACATTAGCGGCACCGAGTTTTTAAATGAAGGACCGGAGGCACCCTACTCGCCAGAAAACGTCCCGCCCAAACAAGATAATAAACAAGTACCGGGGGGGACAGCGAAAATCTAATAGACAATCTAAACAACCTGCCTACCTCAAAGATTACGACACCGCACCCTTAAATGGAACCCGGGTGGAAGGGGTGTTGTGAATTAATAAAAGTGCTTCAATAAAGATTATTAAAACCTTTAGAAAAGTGCAGGGTTCTGGCCCTGCACTTCTGATTGGCCGATAATAGCAACATCTGATTGGTCCGTTCAGGAGAATCTGATTGGCTATTAGTGGGCCTCTTTCATTGGTTAAGGGAACTAATGCTTCCCATTTCTTATTGGTTATTTGATCAGCAGCTTGCCTATAAAAAGGGCTATTGCTGCCGTAGTTTTTGCTCTGTCCCACAATGTTAAATAAAGAGTTGAAGTTCACTGTTCATCGTCTCATCTCTACTTCTTGCGCCCATGCGCAGAACTTAACAGAAAGAAGAAAGTTTCTCAGCTAAACCATGCCCAGTGATGGACAGTCCTTTATTCAAAATGTAAATCTCAGGAATTGCCAAAGTTTCTTTTGAAGCTGAATAGATAGATCAGCCTCTGTGTCTCCTCCTCTCTTCTCACAGCAGCATTTTGAGCCCTACTCTGTTTCCAAAATCCTGATGGAGTTGCTGATTTTTTTTTTCTTTTTTGGACTGACAGGGTTTTTTTTTTTTTTTTTTTTTTTGAGCTCTATGATGAACTGCTATTGATATTCTCACAATAGATTTTCTTTCTTTCAAGCTGTGACTGATTTTATGCTGGATCTATAAAATTGTCTGGTTGTAAAATGTTCTTACAGCATCCCATAACCAGATATGAATTTAGATGTGAAAATCCGCTGGGTATCATTCACATATCACAAAGAATCTTATTTTTACCGAATGGACAGGGTATTCTTTTTTAATTTCAGTGGTATCTGGTGAAGCTGTCCCTTGGTCTTTATTTTCAAACAAAGGTATAGCCTTGGAAGGTATGCTTCTGACACATTGAGAGAGACATTACATGTTAAGTCCTGGGCGTGGGCACAAGGAACGGAGACGAGATGTCGAATGGTGACTTCAACTCTTTATTTAACAGGAAAGAACAGAGCAAAATACCTGGGCAGCAGCAGCTCTTTTATAGAGCTGGCTGCCGTCAAACAACCAATGAACTGAGTCTACCACTTTCACAAGTGTCCAATCAGGGGGACCTGTTAACAGCCAATCGGACTGGCCAAAAATGACCAATCACGATTCGCTATCTTCAGACCAATGAGAAGTTCAGGATAACAAACCTACTGCAAGATGAAGCTGTTGAGGGTTGTATTGCTGTGTTGGCTTAGTCCATAACACCCCTCCCCCCTTGGTTCCATCTGAGGGGTGGGGTGACGTATTCTCACAAGTAGGCAGGTCGCTTCACCTGTCTGCTCGACCTGTACTGTTCCACCAGGTTCTGTCCTGGTTCTGGTTCCGGTGGGCTACTAGCTGGGTTGGATGGCGAAGATTGTGGTCCAGGGCTGCTTTCCCTGCTTACGTCAGCGCTGTCTTCTGGGTTCCCTGGATCCGTTTCCATCGTGGTTCTTTCATGTGGCGAGGTCGCTCCCTGGCTCGGTTCTCCTTTGGATGGTGAGTATTCTCTGGTTGGTTGTGCAGGCTGTTGGGTTTCGATTATCATTTCTTCTTTGTCTTCTCAACGTTCCTCCCCCCCCCCAGCTAGCGGTCCCGGTGCTAATCTGGAATGGAGCTGGTCTATGTGGCGTTTCCACATCTTACCATCTTCCGTTTGTAGGCGATAGGATCAGGGTCCTGTAAGTTGTGTTATTGTTGCGGGGACCCACAATGGGTCGCCTGAGTAGTTTTTTGCAAACACAAGGTCCCCTTCCTGGAATGCCCGACACTTGCTGCTGGATCCCGGGGGTTGTTCCGGCGTGTAGTTTGGGTGGAAGCGATCGAGATGCGAGCAAAGTTTCCAGCCCATGAGGAGTTCAGCTGGGGTTTTGTTCATGGTGCTGTTTGGGGTTATGTGTTGGAGAAGAAGCATTCGGTTTATTTTGTCGTCAATGTCGCCGTGGTTCATTTTGTGCACGGCCTGTTTTACAAATTGAACCATTCGCTCAGCTCCACCATTGGCCGCAGGGTAAGCTGGTGATGTTAAAACATGGCAGATGCCTCGATCTGCCAGGTATTGTTCGAATGGCAGGGCAGTGAATTGGGGGCCATTATCTGAGACGAGGACATCGGGAAATCCATGGGTAGTGAATAGTTTATTCAGTTTTTTAGTGACTGCGTATGTGGTGGTGCTTTTCATCTTGTGGATTTCAAGCCAGTTTGAATAGGCATCCACTGTTAGGAGGAAAGTGTGTCCTCTTGTGGGTCCCGCAAAATCAACATGGATGTGGGACCAAGGACCTCGAGGTGTTTCCCACTGCATTGGGGGAGTCTTTGGAGGAGTGGAGCGAGTCTCCTGGCATTTACTACATTTTGCTACCCGGGTCTCTATTTGTTTATCTAAACCAGGCCACCATGCGAAACTCCTGGCTAATGCCTTCATCCGCACGATGCCTGGAAGTCCATCGTGCAGCATTTTCAATACCCTATATTGCAATTTCTCCAGGACTATGACTCTGTCTCCCCACACTATGCAACCTTTCTGGGAGAATATTTCTGTTTGACGATGCCTAAATGGCTTGAACGTATCATTGGTTGCACCGTCTGGCCAACCCCGTTCTACCCAGCCGAGGACTCATGCCAAAACAGGGTCCTTTTTTGTCTCTAAGGCTATGTCTCGAGCGGTTAGTGGCGGCCATTTGAGGGTTTTGATTTGTAATATGGCTACGGTTGGAGCAGGGTCCTCTATAATGTCTGGTAGTGGAGAGCGGCTCAAAGCGTCAGCGTGGGGAATGGTTTTCCCCGGGCGATGTTGCAATTGGTAATCGTAGACGGCTAAAAATTCTGACCAACATGTCATTCTTGGTGATAAGATATGGGGAGTTGGTTTGTTTCCTGCCAAAATACCAAGTAGCGGCTTATGGTCTGTAATTATGGTAAAGGGTCCCCATATACATATTCATGGAAACGTTTAATTGTGGATACAATAGTGAGGGCCTCTTTATCAAGTTGACTATAGTTCCTTTCGGTTTTAGACAAAGTTCTCAAAAAGAATGCAATGGGTGCCTCATTTCCATTTGGTAGGATATGGCTTAAGAGGGCTCCTACTTCAAATGGTGAGGCATCACAGGTAACCGTCAAAGGTAGAGTCTCGTTGTATGGCATTAATACAGCATCGGAGGTTAAAAGGTCTTTTATCTCTTTGAACACTTTCTCTTCACACCGTCCCCAAACCCAGGAAGCCTTTTTATCAAGGAGTCTATGTAGGGGCTCGGCTACTGTTGCCTTCTGGGGCAAGAAAATGTGATAAAAGTTAATGAGTCCCAGGAAGGCTTGGAGGTCTGTCTTATTCCTAGGTCTCGGGGCTTTTTTGATTGCGGTTAGTTTTTTTTCCGGTGGGGTGGATTCCCTTTCTGTCGAGAAGGTATCCCAGGAACTCCACTCTCTCCGTACAAAGTTGACACTTGTCTCTTTTTACTTTCAGACCAGCGTTTTTGAATTTCTGCAGGACTTTTCTGAGTCATTATACTAATAACTCCTTAGTGGGAGCAGCTATTAGGATGTCATCAAAATAAGGCACGGTACCTTTTATTCCTTGTAATAGTATCTCCATTAAACTTTGGAAAATGCCCGGTGCCACGCTTACTCCAAATTGGAGTCTATTGCACTTAAAAGCGCCTCTATGTGTAACTATTGTCTGGGCTTCTGCAGTTGCTGCGTCTACAGGTAGTTGCTGGTATGCCTGAGCTAAGTCCAATTTCACAAATATTTTTCCGCCACCCAGGGAATGAAGAAGGTGTTGAACCACTGGTACTGGATAAGCGCTCTGTTGAAGAGCATGATTTAGAGTGGCCCAGTAATCCCCGCAAATTCTTAATGAACCATCTGGCTTCATGGGCGTTACTATCGGGGTTTCCCAGCGGGCGTGGTCAATCAGTTCCAATATGCCCTGGGCTATCAGTTTATCTAGCTGCTCATCGATCTTCGGTTTTAAGGCAAATGGTACTCGACGAGGCTTAAGTCGAATGGGAGCCACATCGGGGCTGAGATTAAATGATATAGGGGTCCCCTTGTACTTGCCTAATGTTCCTGTGATCACGTCCTGGAATTCCTGCATGAAAGCCTCTTCCCAGTCGTCACTTCTGGTTTGGTGTATGCCAGCTAGTTCAATCCCTAGTGGGGTGAACCACTGTAATCCTAACAAGCTGGGTCGGTCACGATCGACGACAGTCAGGGGAAGCGTTGCTGTGCAGTCCTTAAAGGATACTTGGATGTTGCTGGAACCGACAACTGGGATTCTGTTTCCCTGGTAGTCTTTCAGGATGATTCATTGCATGCTGAGGTACTGGCAGCAAATGCCAGGGATCAGCTGTTTGAAGGTTTTCCAGGATACCATCGATAGGGATGATCCCAAATCAACTTCCATCACGCACGGTCGATTCTCAATAGTAACCCTTATGTGGATCTTTCTTGCATCGAACGATGAAGCATGGCCGATGATAATGGTTTGGTGGGCCTCTTCTCGTCTCATTGAAGAGGCAGGTGCTTGGTTTCTGTAGTAGTAGTGGTTGTTCCATTTGTGGTTGAGATGGTCCCGGTTCTCAGGAGGTTTGCTTATCTCCCGACGGAGGTTGTTCTCCCTTCGGTTGGGACTGGACTCTCGTCTGCTTCTGCAGACCTTCCCGATGTGGCCTCTTTTCCTGTAGTTACGGCAGAGTGCGTCGAGGAATTTGCAGTCCGATCGCAGGTGGTTTGCCCCACAACCAGCACATTGGCGCGGACGTCTCTGGTTCCTTTGCTCTTGTTCCGAGCAGAGCCGGTGAACCTCCTCTTCATCACTGTCTGAGGATGACTCGAGGTCTTCATGGTGGGTAGTGGTAGTGTGCTTCTCAGTGGCGAGTGGGGTCTCATTGGTGAGTTGGTGAAGCGGTGCATTCACTCGGCGCATTCGAGCGGCTGACTTCCTGGTTGCTTCTGCAGCAGTAGTGTCGGCGATGACATCTGTAAGGCTGATGTCGCCTTTCGCCATCAGTTTACTCTGCACGTGTGGTGCATTTAAGCCCAGAACTATGCAGTTTCTCAGGGCTTCCTCTAAGTTTGCAAAACCACAAAGGCCTCCTAGGTTCTGGAGGTCGGCTACGAAATTACCAATGCTCTCTTCCTTCTGTTGGTCCCTCTAGTAAAATTTGTGTCTTCGTATCAGTGTAGGTACTGCAGGTGCGTAATGGGCCCAGAGGATTGGAGCGAGGGTATTCCAATCCATGGTCTTCACTTCCGCTGGTTTTGCCAGTGCTTTAGCCATTTTGAAAACGGCGGGGCCCCAATGAGTCAGGAACACCGCTCGTTTCTTGCCACTGATAGCATCTTTTAAGTTGTTGGTTTCCAGGAACATCTGGAAGCAATCTATATATGAGTCCCAGTCTTCGGTTGCTGGGTCGAATGGAGCGGGTGGTAAGGCGCTGCTGGTCATCTTGCCTTTTGTTGCGTGCGCTCTTTCGCCATGTGCTCTGTCTTGTTTGATGCATTCTTAGTTAGTTCTATTGTCTCCGCATTCCACCTTCATCGCCAGTGTTAAGTCCTGGGCATGGGCGCAAGGAACGGAGACGAGACATTGAACGGTGACTTCAACTCTTTATTTAATAGGAAAGAACAGAGCAAAATACCTGGGCAGCAGCAGCTCTTTTATAGAGCTGGCTGCCGTCAAACAACCAATGAACTGAGTCTACCACTTTCACAAGCGTCCAATCAGGGGGACCTGTTAACAGCCAATCAGACTGGCCAAAAATGACCAATCATGATTCACTACCTTCGGACCAATGAGAAGTGCAGGATTACAAGCCTGCTGCAAGACGAAGCTGTTGAGGGTTGTATTGCTGTGTTGGCTTAGTCCATAACAATACAGATTCAAAGGCAGAAAGGGGAGAGGAGATAACTATGCAGTTAGAGAGAAATATGGAGAAGGAGAAATTAATATTAAAAGTGCTCATGCTTTCAGTGACTAAGAGCATGCATTTTAAGCATGAAAGGAACCAGGTCATTGAAGACTATGTTAAATCTTTTTTCTAATGGCATGATCATTTTTTGTGAGTGTGCCAGGAAGAAAACAATCATTTGTTTTAATGTGTATGTGTTTAATGCATTCAAGCATTTTCTTCATTCCTTCTCCCACCTGCCATCCCCCCCCTATGTTTTTACACACATATACCTCACACTCTAAGAGCCACTATATCCAGACTTGTTTACCACCATCTAGTATGCTGTATATAAGGCTACACAGATGTTTAGAAATTTAAATTAGCCCATTTATAACAGGAGTGATGTATATTTATCTTGTTTTCTTCCTTTGTTATTTCTCAGATAAATAAAATAACATAGTAACTCAGAAAAGTAAGAGCAAATATAATCAGAGTAATTTGACTTTTAATCAGGTACAGAATTACAACTTCACTTTTCCCTTAATACTAGTTTGGGATACTCTCAGAATGTTGCTTTTATCCTACAAAGCCTAAAAACCCACTACTTTATATATACTGGTTAAACATTCAGATATTGTTTCAACATATAGCAAATAAACCATTAGGGGAACAGGCTGGTAAAAGCAAATTTGGCCTATGCAGCAAACTGTTAATATGGTTATTGTAAAGGCTGGTCTTGGCTTTCTGCTCTGTAAATAGGAGATAATGATAATACTAAAAATACATAATAAATACACTACTGTATGATGGGATCATATTACTGGAACTTGTTATGTACATATGTGTGCATTCAATTTATCCAGAGTATCCATTGAACCAGTAAATTATGCATGTTCAACTAGATTGTACTATATATGGCCCTGGACAACTGGTAATGTAGTTTGTAAATTTATTATATATGTATGTATGTGTCTGTGTTTGTGTATATGCATATATGTATATATCTATATCTAGATAGATAGATAGATAGATAGATAGATAGATAGATAGATAGATAGATAGATAGATAGATAGATATATCATCTCTATCTCTATCTATCTATCTATCTATCTATCTATCTATCTATCTATCTATCTATCTATCTATCTATCTATCATCTTCTAAAAAAGATGTTGAGACTCTAAAAAGAATTCAGAGAAGAGCAACAAAGATGATTAGGGAACTGGAGGATAAAATACATAAAGAAAAGAGGGGGTCAAGCTATTCTCCAAAGCATCTGACATCAGGACAAAAAGCAATGAATGGATGGAAACTAACCAAGGAGAGAAGAAACTAGAATGAAGAGAAATTTCCTGAAAGAACAATTAATCAGTGGAATGGCTTGCTTCCAGAAGTTGTAGATGTTCCAACACGGGAAATTTTAAAGAAGAGGTTGGACAGCCATTTGTCTAAAATGGTATAGGGTTAGGGGGGTTGATTAGAAGACCTCCAAGGTCCCTTCCAACTCTATTATTCTGTCATTTGTTACACACAACATACATGCATATACTATATTATATATTTTATATGTGGCCCAAGACAATTCATCTTCACTCAATAAAGCGCAGACAAGCCAAAAGTTGGAAAAACTCGCATTAAACTCTTCTGCATGGAAGGTAACAAATTTCAATCCTGGCAGGCATTAGCTCAGTTATCTAATTTGTCACAGGCCTTTCTACACTTGTGCCTAATTCTTAGGTAAAGTTATAGTATGAACTGTGGCAAAATCATTTGTTACGGCAGCATGCCGAATGTATTACTTTAGATTTTTTTCAAGCTAAGTAGGAATTTCCTTATCTTATGACGTCTTCTTAGCTGTTTCTGCATACAATGCTAGATGCAGATGTTTTCATTTTATTTATTATTTCTCTGAAATAAAAAAGAGAAACAATATAAGAATCTCTCCCCATCCTTCTCTAAAGTAGATCAGCTTTTTAGATCAGCCCACAATTTTAGTGAAAATTGGTTTAGGTTCTCAATGAAAAAGTGAAATGTTTATTGCTGTAAAAAAAATATTTTCTTACAGCATATTTTTAGAAAGGCTGAATTTATGCACATAAAAAAACTCTGAACCTGAACTTTCTGGATTTAAATCAGATAATTAATATTATACTCTAATAGAGCAGGAACTGGAAAAAATATTGATTGGTTCCTATGGAACAAAACTATTCAGCCCTGCTAATTGAAATAAACAGCATACTACTTAGAGATAGAAACAGCTTTAAAAGGAAATAATGATTTTCAAACCTATTTAAAGTTTGTCATAGTATTGTCTCATTTGGCTTAATATCCTTATGTTTATTAATATGGTGTTTCAAAAAATCATTACAATTTAATGATTTGAATTATTTTGATGTACAAATTAATAATTTGGGATTGATCATTAAATGAACTATTCTGGATTTACCGGGCAAATATTATTTTTCCACATTAAGAAAATCCCAGGATTACAGCATTCAATTGATGATATTTGTTCATCTTCTACCAATTATCTGCTCTCTGCTGGTGTACTGGAAAGATCGATCATACTGTGCCAAGTCAAGATTTAATAATGTATTATAAAATAAATTGAATGATTTTATTTATAAATGTAATGTGTTACTGCTTCCCTTTTTTTCTTATTTTGGCTTGTTTAATTTCCTTCTTTTCTTTTTTGAATTTCTTATTTTTCTTTACCCATCTCTCTCTACATATATTCTTTTTTAATTGTGTGTTAAAGCATTGCCTTTATCCATTCTCTGACTCGTAAGTAAGAGAGCATTAAGGTAGCATTTCCCCCTCTGTGTTGGCATTGAGGTACCATTTCCCCTCTGGCAACCTAAAAGAATGCAGTGTTCATCACTGGAAATGAGAACAAATTTGCAAGCCATTCTTATCAGGGTGAAATTAGGTGAGCAGTAATGAGTCAACTCAATGGGAAGAACAAGTACTATCTATATACAGTATATGCCCTTTTTGTCATCAGATACCTGGCCTATATAATAAGCTGACCAAAATGACCAAAGGAGAATACAGAGGTTGTTGATGTGAAGACCCAGAAGCTCATCACATTTTACAGAGGTTTTCACCCCAATTCCAGAGACTGTATACCCTGAAACTGTATAACAGACAAAGTATGGTTAATGACAAAATCACCATCCTGGATTAAGTCCAGAGCATTCAGGATTAGATCAGTAAAATGGCATACAAAGATTAGCTCCTGAGAGCATGTTTGAGGCAACAGCAGACATGAGAGAAAGATTAAGTGGAGGACATGTATGATGGGATGTACCAAAACAGATAGCTGGTTGGCTGACATTAGGACAGTCTAGAAAAGGGTCTGAAAAAAGCTAGGCTAAAAGATGGCACTATGATTGTAGCAGTGCAACATCAGGTAATAATAGTAAATCCATAGAAGTAGGTGTCTACCACACTACATAGGATCTGATGTGAAGACCTGCACAAAGGTCTCAGACATAGTCCAACATATAATGGCAAGGTGTAAGATGCAGGTAGAAGCAGCATACAGTGAAGTGTAGCTCTGTGTGTCATCATGCCTCTTGTTCCTATGTATATCAATGGGAAGGAATAGCTGTCAATGTATTATTTATTTATGTATTTATTTATGTATTTATTTATGTATTTATTTATCAAATTCTATTTTAATTCTGGGTGGCATAGAATACCAAGAACAACATGCAATCATAATAAGAAAATAAAATAATGAACATTGGATGAAATAACACAAAAACTATCTCAAAGATACAAGAGTCTTATCTGGTTCCCATCACCAACAAACCTGGAGAAACATCCAGGTTCAAGGTCCCATTTGAGCAAGAGCAAAATAAGGTCAATACAAATCTTTAGGGAGTTGCTATTCCAGAGCACACACATATTGTTAAAGAGAAAGACCACCTCCTGGGCCCTGTCAGATTTAATCAATGGTTAAGAGGGTGACAATTTTATATGATCAAACAGGATGCATAGCATTTATATGAGATGCATCTCCCTCAGATACCTGACCAAATGTCATGAAGGGCTTTATATATGATTACTAGTGTCTTCATTTGCACTTGGAAGCTTATAGGAAACCAGCACAGCTTATTCAGAAGACGTATATATGGGATAGCATAGTATGTCACAAATGCCCATGCCATTGTATTCTGAAGCAGCTGCAATTTACAGTTGGAAGTCCCTGATAAAGCCCATGTGAAATGAGCAAGATGTGAATGACTTTCACATTCCAGAAAGAGACAGAGTTGGTTCACAAGACAGATCTGTAGGAAAATCTTCCTGGCCACAACTTCTCCTTCATGTGCCCAGAAAAGTCCCTTAAATAGAAGTGTGCTCCATCTGGCACTAAAGATGAAAACTCCAGTTCTGGGCTTTAGGAATTTGGAGTCTTTGCGTCACATCCTGAATATGTTGAAAGCTATCTAACAGATTGTTGCTTCAAATCATCAGGGAAATGCCAGATATTTTTCCCCAGTCATGGCTGTTGAAAAGTACTTGTGGAGTTTTCTGGCTCAAAATCCTACAGTGCATTTTGCCTGCAGCGAAAGTGTGAGCCATCTGTTGTTTCACCTCAAACTTCAACATATCCACTTCATTAACTGAAATGTACAGATTTAAATGAAGAAAAACCAGTCAGAAATATCTGGATGTTAGGGATTATGGAGTAGGAAAAAAATCAAGGAATATAGAGATTGGAATAGGAAGTAGCCTAGAAGAATAAAAGCCAGAAACTATCATGGGTATGAAGACTCTGAAAGAAAAAGAGGAGATAGCAATAAAGCAACTGCCATAACAATAACAATAGCACACTAGAGTTAAGAGCATGATAGTTCTTATATTGATTGAAAAAGAGGATGTTCTCCTGTTTTTTTTTTTTTTTTGAAACAAATTTTATTAATTTTAAAGACAAACAACACATCATTAACCATTAAGTACATAAAACCTCTTAACATTATAAATTTTTACAAGTCGGATAAAACATTATTTTTATACAACATAATTCTAATTTATCCCATTTCCATATGGACACATAAATATCTTTCAGCAAATTTCTCATTATTTCTCTTTACTCTTATTCAATTTCATTTCTTTTCTATATTTATCCATTTTATAGTCATCATATTCATTTCTTTCTGACTTGTTTACAATTACATTCCTCCAAGGTTTTATTAATTCTTTTTTTTTTCTTTAAAAAAAAAAGATTTTTAACAATTTTACAGAAGACACAATACACAAACATACAAAACACAAAACATAAACAAAACTAAAAAATTTTTTCTGAAGATTGTCTGATCCCGGGTTAAAACTCTTCACACAGACACAAATTCAAATATCATATTCACCCCATATATCCTTCCATATCTTATTATCATTTTCTTTTATATATATATATATATATATAAACCATTTTTATAAAAACAATGCACAAAGAATCAAGGCATAACAGCTTATAAATTCTTTTCTAGGAAAAAATAATAGTAAAAAACCAATAGAGCATAACAATTCCAAATTATAGTATCAATACTTTATCTATTTAACTTCATATCTTATCCCTACTTCTCCTTTTCATCCAAATTATTTCTTGTTAATTAAAATTTTATTGCCTTTTATCAATATACAAAATCCAAAAAAAAAAAAAAAAAAAAAACCATAACAAAGCCTTTATATATCCTTCCATATCTTATTACCATTTTCAATAACATTCTTTGTCTGTTCTATTTCCAACTATCCATTCATCTTTTTTCTTTTACTATACTTCTCCTATACACCAATTGGAGTAACATCTATAACTCATTACCCTAACTTAAAAGTACCTCGTGTAACAATTTTTCTTGGGATTCTGTTTAAAAGATTCTAAAATTATATAATGAATTTTATACTCTAAATACACATATAAAAACACAAACCTATGTACCCTCCAGAATCCCTCTCTTATCCTAAATTAAATTCACCCATTGCCTCTAAATAAACTTTTTTTCTTTAGATCTTGCTTCCCCCCACCAAGTCCTCTCCTCCCCCCCTTTCTCTCCTGCTTATTCTTCTCCTTGCCCTTTTTACCCCTTTGTTTTTTCTCCTCTCTTTTTCCACTCCTTTTCCTTTGCTTTCTAACCTTGCCTCCACCTTTTCGCTCATTTTTCTCTCCTTTGGTTGTTTTTACAATTCTTAAAATCCCCCTTTTCTTATCCTTTTTCTCCTCCTCTCCGGAAGGGACCCATTGTTCATCAAAGATGGCTTCTTCTTCCTCTTCTTCCTTGTCCCAGTCCTTCTGCTGCGTAATCAACTTTTCATAAGTACATAACGCCATTTCCAAGAATTGAAACAAAGCGCCAAAAGTATCTTCCTTTTTATATTTTTGATATTCAATCTTTAGATCATCCACAAACAATGCCATTATGAAAAGAGAAACTTTTCCCAAAACAACCACAAGTATTTTTAATCAAAAACAATTAAAAAAAATTCCAAAAGTTAATACTTTTCTTCCTTCTTCTCTTTCTCTTTCTGGGGTTAATGTTTAGTCAAAGAGGTCCAATTACCATATATCTTTCTTTGGGATTCTAGGCAATCTCCTCCTTTTTCAGCTTCTGCTCCAATTTTTTTTTCCTCTCCCTTCCCACTTAAAATGTCAATTTTAAATAATCAGAAATCCATACCTCCAACAAGGGTTTCCAATTTCTTAAACTTTTCAATGTCCAAAAATCCTTTTGTTCCTTAGCTTCAACTCTCAAAACAATTCACTTTCGATGTCCAATATATCCAAACATTTCTGCTGTTTCCATGGGGTGGGAGAGTGAAGAAAAAACGAAAGTTCCCTTTAACAGCTTCTCCGCCGCTTTCGCTCTTCTTAGGGATACAATGTATCCTCCAGCAATTCAAACAGCTCAGTTCCAGGCAATTTAAAGGATGTTACTTGACCCGGCTCAGACAAAACTTTCACTCTTCACATTTCCTCCAGCGCAATCTTACCCGGTTGCTGGCTTCTTCGTGGCGGCCATTGCTGACCGCCGCTCCACCGCCTTGGGAAAAAGGGGTTTTTCCGGAGAAGGGGAGGGTCTGTGACACCCCCACCTCCCTGTCCGACTCCCCTCTCTCTTCAGCTGTCCCTACAGGGCAGCCATATCCCCCTGACCCATCTGGGTTGGGGGTACCTCGACGGCTAGCACAGCAGGAATCGCGAGCTGTCGCGAATTCCTGCTGCCCCGAAGCCACGCGAAACCTTCCTGTTTTATTAGGAAGGTTTGTATCCTCAATATAAAGGAGCTCTAAAATTCAGGTTATCACAGGAATCTTTTTTTAAAAAAAACTGTTTCTGCTTCTCTGTTTCTCTGTCTTAGATAAAATTGATAATGATGATGAGACTTTCACAGAATCCAAAAGATTGAGATACCACAGTGTAAACATAATACAACAATTTAGAATGGCAATATGCTAAATTGATACAAGTTCCTTACTGGCAAATCCATGCAGAATTAAGCATTTATATTCTTGTCTATCCTAAAATAAATATTAATGACAACAGCGTTATGCCCTGCCAGCAAGAGACAAGTGTGTAAAGTATGCATTTAGGTATGAAATAAATTAGTTTTTAAAAAACGGCTAAATGTTGCCTTTCAAAAGATGATGAATATTTCATTATCACAGTGGAAAATATTCCTAAATTATGTACCTTAGCCTCACAGTGATATCTAATTCATCCCATTTCTACTGGAACAAAAGAAATTCATTATATCATTCTACTTCAGTTTCCCTTGAAAGGGATTCTAAACAATATCAGTTATAAATGAAATTCCTCTAAATTCCACATTTTCTTTCTTTAGTGAGGTAATCAAATCATCTATAATCTTAGATCCTCTTTTTCTATTTTTGCCTTCTCTAACTGTAGAAAGGTACAAAGTATTACAAAGAAATGTAAGCCCAAAACTGAATCAAAAATAAAGAAGAGTAGACAAGCACTAGCCATCCTTTCAAAGTTATTTCTTTCTCTAAACAGAGTGTTAAGCCTGGGTTCCCCAACCAGGGTTAAGGAGACAAGCTAAACAGAATGTGCAGCGTTAGTCAGATAGGCACACAGATAAATGAGTGAGATAAGTTTGTATGTTTATTAACATACAGTAAAAATAACAGATACGCTTGTGCTATCAAAATATAGTTTATTCCATTTAGAGTTTATAGCATAGTCAAAATAACAGTCGATTAGTCATGTATCGTTTTAGTCAGTCCATTCAAGGATATTCAATTAGCAAAGTCCGTGTAGAATATCCAATGTCAGTTCACTTACAAATCAGTCCTTTGTCTCTCCTTTTCAGTAGGGGAAAAACGCAGTCTTCAGTCTATCCAGTAATTAGGGATCATCAAGCCAGAGAGAGCAAGCTGACGTTCCTTGCTTCTTTTATGGTGCTTTCCCTTAATTACATTCCTATATTTAAAGTTGCAGACACTTTAACTTATAAACCATGATAACATATTTATTATTTCACCTAAACCAGTTAGGGTAAACAATGTTATCCCTAACACAGAGAAACAGAATTACCATGGACAGATTGCATTTTGTTTTTTTTTAAAACTAATGAAAAAAATATCATTGTATTAAGCAAGACAAATATAGATTCCTTTCATTTAATAAAGGGCACATTTAATGACATTTGTGGTTGATCTGCCATTCTTTAACTTCTTTTTCCTTGGCTTTAAGTAACACGTAGCTGACCATTCTGGAATACCAGCTTCCCTGGATAAACCAACACATTCTCCACAATTTGTCTTTGTGCTTTATGTATATTAAGAGCAATACATGACTGTATGGGAACTGTGCCACTGAAGGGGGACAACCCACCTTCTTATAAACAGAGCATACCTGTATTTCTTGGAACCATGACAATGTCATTTTTGAACACAGCAATGTTTATCTTTGCTATGATGAAATTCTTGTGGAGTTCTTCCATGAACATCCATGTTCCACTGCAAAGCCTTGAAAAATTAAAAGATCCTTAGTTCCAATTTATGTGGTGGCAATACAAAAAGTTAAATTGAATCAAGGAAATCTGTTGGATAATCAGTAGCATTTAATCCTTTACTGACAATATTGAAGCAACAATATTATTTCATCATTCCAAGGAAGTGTCTAATGCACGTAGAATTGATATTTTGTCATCCTTTCATGCAAGAGAACCAAGATAGAATGTTTTCAGAGTAGTTCTGCAGGATTATCAAATGTTGGATAGATGAACCTTCCCACTCCTAAGGCAGTGCTTTGACTCACTTGATCATTTAATGGCTGCATCAGGAAGAGCAGGAGATGGAGCTCATTAAATGAAGCTGCCTCACTTAGCAGTCATTACAACATGCAATTGTAATTGGTAAGCTCCATTACAGTCTTAGATTGAGGACCACCTGTATTTGTTTTAATGCTGGAAGAGAATCACTGAATTATATCATTTAAAAAAACAGATATGTATAGAGCTGATAGCCATCCTATGATTTTGTTTGCCAGGGGCAGAATAAATACTAGATGGACTTCAGCTATGACTAGATTCTCTACTACTCTGGCTTGCTGCCGCTGTAATATCCTTGGCCCTGGATTCATCTGCCTTGCTTTTATATAAGTATGGGGCCACAATGTTAGAGAGTTAATTTAAGTGTATTGATCTCTATGAATAATAATATTCTTGGTTTGTGGTCTACAGGCAATGGTGGTGAGGCTTTTTTCCCACATGTACTATCTATATGCAGATAAAAGCATATGAGGCTGTATGGAAGCAAAATCATTCCATACACAGCCTATGTTACATCACAAAAAGAAAAATTGTTGATAGATCATGCCAACTTAATCTTTTAAAACTCCCCATTTGTACTTTTAACCAGTAAAATGTTCCTTTGGGCTATTTTGATGTTCCTTTGGACTATTTTGATAAATGTAATCATCGTGTGCTTCAAAAGAGACATGATTTTTAGTTCAGGTCAAACAAGCACAACAAACAAAGATTGTTCAGAAGCTAAACAAAGAGGATTTTACTGCCAGAACCAATTAGGTAAGAACTATGAAGGAATAAGCCAATACTTCTGTCTTTATGGATAGTCCATGAAAACAGAAAAGAGCCCAGTTAATTGTTCACCAATGCATGTGAGAGGCACCCCTTGCATCATGATAATTGGGCTCTTGGTTACCTAGTATTCAGTTAGCAGAACAGAGAACTGTGTTAATAGAAAACTTGAGTCATAAAAGGAGAGTTAAATTCAAAGCTTAAGTCCTGAAAGACAGGACATTTTGACATGAGAACTGACATGTGTGTTTCTGAGTTTAACTGATCTTTTTTTAAAGCAGCAAAAAGACAGCTTAATTTGGCCATTGCTTTTGTGGAGCCTTTTTATGATCATTTTGACTTTAGTCGTAATCTTACTAGAATGAGGCTTGTATTTTCTTTTATTCCTTTTATTCTTCTGGCCACTGGGTTCATTTCCTATTCTGCATCATGTTTTTTTCCCCCCATTCCAGATTCATTGGTCGTTTTAAGCACATCATAAAAAAAACTAAAAGAGCAATTTCAAGGAATGTTTAAAATGGCTGAAGGCCGGATCCCAGAGTGCTGACTTTCCAACTGCTGCCTAAATTATCACCTACACCACTGTTTGGAGGTCCTGTTCACATAGCGCAGACCTACTTTTTCAAGCAGTGGCCTAATTCTCAAGATCGCTGACCGAGACAAGGGGATACGTGAAGACACACCTGATCCCTAAGTTGGCTAGGTGATGATCTGAAGTGACAAAAGAAGAGTAGCCTTCTGCCAAAAGACGTTCACCTACATTTTTCAGCCTAATACACCCTCTCTTCATATTCCCCCAAGTAGCCACCCAAACCTAATCTTCTCCTCTTTCTGCCCTACACCCCAATTATTCTCTTCCTGACCTAATATTTTTCCCTCAATATAACTCTGTTTAATTAATAAACTGATCTTAATTAATTAATTCTATAATTATTTATCTTTAGCGATTAATAAATTATTACAGATTATTCATGTCTACTGGTTATTATTTAGGATAATTAATTGTTTTGAATATTAGTATGATCAGAATGTTTAGTATAAATTAGTGATTAGTGCAGTTAATTGACTGTGTATTTAGTGATTAGTATAATTAATTATAAGAGTGATTACTGATTAGTTAAATTAATTGACTAGTGTTTTTAGTATAATTGACTGTTTGGTGTGATATTACTTTATTGATTATCTTCTTCGATTGACAACCCAATCAACAATCCATCTCAATAAACCCACCATTCCAGGAAAAGAATCCAACGTCAAACCACAACCTAAAAAGAAAGAAATCCCTACTAAAGAACTGCAAGACTCTTGCTCTTGCCTTATATGCAAGGAATCTTTAAAGGAGAATGAAGATTATATCAAATGTTCTCTTTGCAATAACTACGCTCACCATAATTGCTTAGAATTACCCAAGCAAATGACTCTATTCCTAAAATCATCCAGCAATGCTTTTCCATATGTCTGCCTACTGTACAGACCCAAACTAGAAAAATACATTACCCTGTTTGAAAGAGTTGATACCATAGAAACACATATAACATCCCTTGACACCATTATTGCATCCCTGGACGCTATACAAACTAGATTGACAAACCTTGAAATAAAAGAGACAACACAAAAAAACAAACACTAAACATCTACACACCATACTTCTACCCAACAACTGCAACCAAAACCCAGTCCACAAAAAAATACAAATCTTTCAAATATTGATATCCCCATCCTCATTAAAGAAGCTCTTGAGCATGAACAGAAATGACCAAATGCCATCTTATTTGGTCTAGAGGTCAATGACAATGATGACATCACTAACGTTCGAAACATCATTCAGGAATATCAAGCATCAACCATCTTCCCTGATGAAATATTTGATATTTCCCATGTCAGTCCCGAGCTCAAAAATATAGATGGCTTGATGTCCCCATGCCTCTACAGGATCATTTGCAAAAGCGAATCAAGCAAATGCAAATTTATCTTCTCAATAAATTCACTTGCAAAGAGCAACAACAACCACAAGAACCTTTGTTCTTGTCCTGATCTAATCTTACAACAACATGTATGACCCAGAGAACTACGTTCTGAACTCACAAGACTACATGATTTAGGTAATACTAATTTATACATCGACTACTGTGCTGATTGTATCAAAAGCAAGACCCACAACCCATGTCACAATAACCATCACCCAAACATCCAACATTAGGAATGCATTCCCCTTACTTCCTCCAGACCCACTCCTTGATATCTTAAATGCAAACTACTCAATGCAAGAAGCCTCGCAAATAAAATGCATGAATTCTTTATCTTACTAAGCACTGCCACATTCAATATTATATTTGTGTGTGAGACATGGTTGAATGCATCTTTTCCAGACTCCATTGCCATTGTAAGAGAATATAAGTTTATTGGTCTGATCGCGAAATCTGTAGAGGAGGTGGTGTTGCTACATTTTATTTTAAAAGTCTCTAAATCTAAAAAAGATTCAAATTATACAAGAACTTGCTCTTTCCGAAACCATCATTTGTGATCTGTCCTTAAATATCTCAATCCACTTAAATATCTCAATCCATTTCTTACTTTGCTATCGAGCCCCTGACTATGATATAACTCATTCAAACAAGCTAACTTTACTACTGACATGGGCTGCCTCTTGCTCACACCCTCTTATTTTCCTTGGTGATCTCAACTTACCTCTTATAAATTGGACGCTAAATGAATGTACATCTGAACCCACTCATTCAACCCTATACAATGCCGTTACTATGCTGGGACTAGATCAATTAGTATATAACAACACCAGACTAAACAACTGCCTTGACCTCATCTTCTGCAACAGCTCAAACACAATTTATGGCCTATAAATACAGGAACCATTTTCAAACAGTGACCATAGCATGATTGACTTTTGTCTAAATTTATACCCAGTAAAAGAGGATCATAATGATGGATCTCCAAAATACAATTTTAGAAAAGCCAATTATGAACTCAGAGCTGACGGCTTATCATCTCTTGATTGGCACATTCTGTTCTCTGACTGTAACACTACAGAAGAACATAATAACACTTTCTTGCATGAAATTGAAAGAGTCATTAAACTATATGTTCCATTAATAATCCCCCTTAATAACACACACACACAAAAACAATTTACCCAAATTAATAAGAAAACTTCAATTTAAAAAAAAATCCTTACGACGTAAAAACAAAACTAAATACGTAACTAACTTTAAAAACTGATACAACACCTTATGCTGACTGATAAAGGCAGAATGCATCTATTACCACTGCAAGCAAGAGGAAAATCCTCTACACACAAAATCTACCCATGCCTTCTATAACTTTGTAAACACCAAATTTAAAGACTCAAAAACCATCCCACCTTTAAAAGGTCCTAATGGGAAAGACTATAGCAATGAAGCTCTTAAGGCAAACCTCTTCAACACATTCTTCAGTTCAGTCTTTGTTAATAGTAATGGTTCATGCCCCTCATTTCCTAATCGTATGATAACTAACTGCAATGATCTACAAATTGACTTTACTGAAGATAATGTAGAAAATGCAGTACCTGAAACCATCCTTATCTATTGGCGATGGATTATGTGCATTCTTCTTAAAAAAAGCTCTCCACTACTATAGCAGAACCACTAAGCATAATATATGAGTTACCATTCAGAACCAGATCTTTACCAAAGCTATGGTCTTTAGCAACGGCCATCCCTATTTTTAAAAAAGCTAGCCCTTACTTGGTTGATAACTATAGATCAATCTCATTGTATTGTGTTATGTGCAAAGTTATGGAATTAATTATTAATCAATGCATTACCTTCCACCTAGAGTTTAACAACTTTCTCTCCAACAATCAATTTGGTTTCAGAAAAAAATTGTCCTGCAATTTGCAACTCCTACACTGCAAAAACATAATGGACTACACTTCTCGACCAGGGTAAATCAATAGATGTAATTGACTTCTGCAAAGCATTTGACTCAGTGGTATATGACAAACTACTATTAAAAATAAATTCTTATGGCATTTCTGGATCCCTTCGCAAGTAGATTTCTGCCTTCCTGACAAACAGGCAACAAATAGTAAAAATAGGAAACGCCCTATAAAACCCTGCACCAGTTATCAGCGGTGTCCCTCAAGGGAGTGTTCTAGCACCCACACTTTTTACACTCTATATAAATGACCTTTGTGATCACCTTATTAGTAACTGCATTCTCTTCACTGAAGATATTAAACTATTCAACACCACCGTCAATGCTACCATCCTTCAAAAAGACCTTGATTATGTGTCAGAATGGTCTAACAATTAGAAACTCCAAATATCTACCAAATATCTACAAATATTTATAACTCCAAATATCTACAAATGCTCTGTCCTACACATTGGTTAAAAAAAGTCTATATACCAAATACAATCTAGGTGGATATCACCTTGTTGATGACCCTCACATTGTCAAGGACCTTGGAATTCTCATATCGAATGATCTAAGCGCTAAAGCTCACTGCAACAGTGTTGCCAAAAAAGCTTTAAGAGTTGTAAATTTAATTTTATGAAGCTTCTCCTCTGGTAATACTGTTTTTCTAACTAGGGCATTCAAAACCTTTGCTAGACCAATACTTGAATTCAGCTCTCCTGTCTGGAATCTGCACTGTATATCTGACATAAATACAATTGAGCGAGTCCAGAAGTATTTTACCAGAAGAGTACTACATTCCTGTGTTCACAACAGAATAACCTACACCACCAGACTTGAGATTCTTGGCTTAGACAACCTTGAACTACGCCAACTAAAATTAGATTTAAGCATAGTACATAAAATCACATGTTACAACATCTGACCAGTTAATGAATATTTCAGCTTTAACAACAACAACACTAGAATACACAACAGATATAAACTAAATGTAAATCACTCCAAACTCGATTGAAGGAAGTATGATTTTAGCAACAGAGTGGTCAATGTCTGGAACTCACTACCTGATTCTGTTATCACCTGCTCAACCCCCCACTCAAACTTTACCCTCAAACTAACCTCTGTTGACCTCACCCCATTCCTAAGACGTCTGTTAGGGGCATGCATAAGTGCACAATCATGCCTACCATCCCTGTCCTATTGTCCCCAATTATTAGTTCCTATTTCTTGTATTTAAACTTATGTTTATTCTTGTTTTTGTTATATTGTAAGCTTTTGACAAATAAAATAAATAAATGAAAATAAAACAAACCTGCCCCAGCTTCATTACTTGGTTTCTAAAAAATAACTATTATCTTTAAAAAAATAAATCCTTCAACTGTACTGAATTCAGATATGATATATTATTTTACACCTTGATTAACTTTATTACAAGGAGAAAAGCAATTTTTATTTCAAAGTTTTCTTGTAAAAATTTCAGGAATCATTTTATTTCATCTATAAATTTTAAGAAATTGTTTTGGTCAGAAAATAATGTTTTGAGGCTTTCAGGTTGTAGATCAAAATGTTTATTTGGCACAAAGATTTTATTATTTTATTTATTATACTATTTTATTAATTATTCTATTTGATTCAATTTCTATAGCTGCCCAACTTAATCAATGATACAGAGTGGCTTACAGTCTTGATATTGCTGGACAACTTATTACTTTAACTGCCTGAAATTTTATTTATCTCTGCTTTTATTTGACTTTATTTTTGTTTATGTCAACAATAGTATATAGGTCAAAATTAAAAGAAAAGCAATGAGTGTTTAGCATTGTATCTATGTAATATTATTTGGGTTGTACAAATCATTTTGATGTTTGGACTGGATCTGGCATTTTTTGTCCCTCTATCAAGTTCTTCCCATGGACCTGGGATGGCAGGTGTTGTTGCTTAGTTAGATTAAAGATATTGTCTCATGATGTAAGCTGTTCCAGTAAAGCTACCTTTTGCAATTGACTTATGGTGATTTTCTTAATGCTGATGATGTTCAAGAGTACTCCACAAGTTTTGGATTAGTTAAACGATAGCTATTATTATTATTAGTATCTTTAATTTCCATTGCACAGTTATTCTACTTCCATTTGCAGGTCTTCATATTTTATGATGTTTCTTCAATTCTTCCTCTTCTATTCCGCTGTATCTAGGTATTGCAATGTCCACTAACCAAGTTTTTTTTTTCCCTTGGTCTTTCTTATTTTCATTTAAATCTGGCATGTTATGTGGCAGGTGCCTGCCTGTCTGTTTGAATTCTACAGTCCCAAACTTCAATTTCTTCATTTTCTATTACTTTCTCTTTTTTGTACCACAGTTCTTGTTTGTAGATAAATGGTACTTCTTGCAGATCTTCCAAAGCACCATTATTGCTGCTTTGTCTTGCCATTCTTTGTAGTCAGTCTATGCAGTCTTTGGAAGCAGCTAACCAGATGCTCCACTGTTTCTTCAACCTCTTTGCAGAGTCACATATGCTATTTGTTGCTGTCTTCTCAATTCTGGTTTTGTATGCTTTTGTTCTTAAGTCTTGGTCTTGTACAGCCAAAATTAATCCCTCTTGTCTCTTCAATTGTCTTGCTCATAGCTATTTACAGTTCTTGTTCATATCTGCTTTGCCTATTTTTATATGTATTGGCCATATAATACTTTGCCTTAACATATCTCTTTTCTATTCTTATTTAGTCTTTCCAATGGACTCTGTAGAGAGATATTAAGGACAATGCCTGGGTGAACAATACCACTTTAGCAGAGATATTGAAGTCTGCCATTAAAAAAACAAATAAGTTTAAAACAACAAAGTACCTTTTATTTCTTTGACTGTTCCTTGTTTTCTTCCTTTGTCACAAATCATCTTCTCTGCCAATTTAGAATGGCTGTGAATGATCATTGAGGGGGAAAAATGAGAAGGACAAGATATGAAGCAAATTTGACTTTGCAATTGTGATTAGCATTACTGGTAAGATAGAATGATATTTCAATACAATAAGTTTTTGGTATTCTCAATAGAGAAAAGTGGCTGCTTTCTACTTTTAAGTCTCTGAATGCAGTACAATAACAGAGCTCTGTTCATGATAAATGAACCTTTTACCTTGAGTCCAAATCATATTTGTTTTAATTGTTATTTAGAGCAAAAGAGACTATTTATTAAATTAGGGAGCAAATCAAACACAGATTATCACATATCTATGTATGTGATTTTTCCTTTTGCTTTATTGCAATATGTATTTTTGGTTGCTGTGCCATAACTGTCTGGTTTGGTACAGCAATCAAAATAGGACAAGTACAGACTTCAATGGATAGTTAGGACTGCAGAAAAAAAAACAAAACAATTGCAACCACCCTGCCTTTTATTGAGAATGAATATACTGCACAAGCTAGAAGGAGGGCTGAGAAAAAAACCAACAGATCCCCTTACATCCTGGACATAAATTGTTTATGTACTGAGAATGAAGGATATTTCCACAAGTGGCTGGATAGAGGAGTTACCAGGCAACTGGATGACACTCTGATTGGATCATGTGACTGTTTGGAAAAAGAGGGAAATGTTTACTTTTAATTAGGTGAAAATAGCAGGAACATTCAGAATCAGTTTTCATCACATTGTGCAAGTATGATATATCCAATAAAACTATTCTTTGAGGAACCTACCTGCCTCAGAGTTCTGTTTGCTATGGGTGTATTACTTGGAACCCTGATAACAGTTCAATTTATAACTACCGTATATACTCGAGTATAAGTCGACCCGAATATAAGCCGAGGCACCCAATTTAACCACAAAAAACTGGGAAAACTTATTGACTCGAGTATAAGCCGAGGGTGGGAAATGCAGCAGCTACTGGTAAATTTCAAAAATAAAAATAGATGCCAATAAAAATTTTCACTAGGACAGTTGAGAATAAGTTTGATGTTCACAATTTCCTCTTTGAAAGAGACCAGTAAATAGGGAACAAGAAGATGAAGAAAAAGAAGTGTGTTTTTTCACACTTTTCACACTGAAGTGAACAAAAATGGCATCATAGGAACAAGCTTATTCTCAGCCCAAAGGTTTGTTTCTGATTTCTTCCCTGATTTAAGGGAAATTTGGGAAACGATCTCGCTATCATGAAAGGTTTGATTGATTCACTAACCCAAAAGATGATGATGATGGCAGTGGTAGGCAGGAGTCACTCTCTCCCTTGCAAGAAAAAACCAAGAGCCGTTCTTATGATATCTCTCTCTCTCTCTCTCCCCCTCCTCCCCAGTGGACTGAAAGCAGCTGGAGCTGAGGAAATGAAACTGAGTGGAGCGACCTCGGGTCGCGTTGCTTTTTCAGCCTAGAGCTCAGAAAAGCCTCCCCCTCTCATGCTTAAAAGTTGCAAAGGAAACACGGAAGCAGGGAAGCGGCTGCCCAGCTTCAGAGCTCCACACCATTTTTTTTTCAGAGGGGAATCTGACTCGAGTATAAGCCGAGGGGGGTTTTTTCAGCACAAAAAATGTGCTGAAAAACTCGGCTTATACTTGAGTATATACGGTAAATATATTTGCCCATGTACTATGGCTGTATCACTATTATCCTTCTCATCTTTCCTATTACCTTTTCCTAGTGGTATTTTATGATTTATCACTTTGTTGTTTGTATGTTATGATTTATGATTGCATCTTATAATTTAATCACTTTTTTGTATGTGCACTGAAACCTTATACATTGGAGATAAATTCCTTGTGTGTTCAATTACACTTGACCAATAAAGAATATTCCAGTTCCAATTCTAATATATGTATATTATATATTTTACCAGTGGTTTAATGCCTATCTTTTGCCTTGCCTCACCTTTTTTCACCTCACCTTTCCTCTTAATTGTGTCTTAATTGTGTGCTTACTGAGCACACAATTACTAACTTACTGAGTAAGAGGGATATTCAGAATCTCCTGACAATTAAAGCTCAATTATTCTGTGAAAATTAATCCAAGGATGCATTTTACTTAAGATAAATACCTTATTCTGAGTTGCATTAAGAACAATCTATTTAACATTCTTAGTAAAAACACACAAAAAAAACAGAAATAAGTAGGGAGTAGAGAATTTACTTCTCCGGTATATCTCGTGCTTACCTTTTACCTAAACTAAAATAACTTTGTTTTAGGGCCAAATGCTCCATAATACAAATCAATTTAAACAAAGTGGTGTAACTATTATTAGCTAAAACCATCCAATATAAGATGTTGCATTAGACGATGTAAAGGTGGATGGAACAATCAGACTTTTAAGAAACATCTGATGTTTATTGTAAAGATACAATCTCAGATCTCTGTAAGAGCCACTGCAAAAAAAGTCCTATCTATCATACAACAACAACTAGATTTCCCTGAAAGCAATTAAAATTATAGAGAGATAAATTAAGGAGAATGGGCATGGGTAAGTTTACCAAGGATATCTATTTTATTATTACTTAAATATTTAACTGCTTTTACATTGTTATTCTGTTTTGTTTTGTTTTCAGAGGCCTCCCTCCCCTTTGTAGTCTTAGTATTAAAATTGATCATTTTAACAGAGGTAGTGTTTTAATATGTTATAGCATTCTATCAGCAACCATAGATTTTAGTTATCTTTCAGAAGTTTTAATGGTATTATTAAAATGGTACTTGTTTGTATTTTATGTTGGTTTGTGACAAAAATAAAGTCTAACTGTTCTTTGTGCTAGGCTTCCTTGCTTCAGAACTTTTGCATGGGGACAAGCAACTCTTCAAATTCTGTTGTTCAAAACTGATACCAGAATTCCCTAGGCAGAAAAGCTTAAATCTTAAAGTTGCCATGACTGGAGACCCCTGATCTAGACATAACAAGGATTAAAAATGCATACATTCTTTTCTACATAAGGTTTAAGATGCAACTTTAAAACAATATTACAGTTTTCCTATCTCTAATAATAGCTATATGCTGCTATAGATACTACTGGTACTGATCTTAGAAATGTAAAAGATTAAATGTGGTTGGTCATTTTAACAATATTTTGGCATTTTTAAAGAATTCCAGAAGGAAGAAGAAATCCATCACAGGATGGATTAGTTCCATCCTCTCTCCCCCTGCCCTCCTTTTAAATATGGCAATATACAAAAGCAGTTATAGTATAGCATAGACAGCAGAAATGAATAGAATTCATGAACAATAATACACATTATTAGATAACCGCCAACTCCCTAGCCCCCAACCCCTAAGCCTAAATAAATCGACAGAGATCATCAGCACTTAAAAAAACCAACCGCACAATAGGGCAACATTGGTCAATTGAACTCAACTGAGATCAACCAGTCAACACAGATAAAGTGATATCAACCCAAGTCAACCAAAATTGACATAACCTGAGGCAAATTGAGATCAACATTAATTCACCTGAGGTCAACCAAGGTCAATATTCATCAATAAAAGTCAACATCAATTCGCAGTGGTCAACAAATTTCAACAGTGGTCACTGAGATCAGTCTTGGTCAATAGTGGTCAAATGTTTATAAAAATCAACTGATGTCTTACAAAACATACTTAAAAAGAGAAGTTCTATGGCATTTAAATTCACAAGAAAAAGTTATATAGAAAAAACAATCAAATTTATTTTATTTTATTATATCAAATTATATAAAAATATACATCAATGGTGAGGAAAAGTAATTTTTGTGGACAAATTATGTCTTACTGCTGCATTATGTATTTCACAGCTTTATACAAGTATTAAATATGCCTTCAGATGTCAAAATCAATGTCTAGAAATGCATTAGCTTGTACATAACTTTGACTACAACGACACAACTTGTTTTATACTTTGGACTTAAAAATTATCAATAACTGAGCCAATGACTCATAAATTAACAATATGAGTCATACATTTGGATAAACATCTGAAACTGGTATAATAAGTGAAACACTATATATTAGTACATTTTTTAAATTTTCTGTTGAATTGTATTTTTGAAATCTTGATGCTTAAACAGGAATAAAGATACATTATGACATTTTTATAGTATAATAGCAAAGGGAATGTAGCCCAAGGCAATTTAACAGTAATTAAAGAAAATCATTTTGTAGAAACAAAAAATGTAAATGTATATGCAAACTAGGCCTAGAACTCTGACTTCTATTATGTTGTAAATATAGACCCACAGTATTTCCAAGAATGTACTATTTCGATAATTTATTTTTGAGCTTACTTCTATTTTTATCACCCCCAGTACTTTGAAATTCTTTCCTTGACAATGATATTACATAGCTTAAATTAATAATAATAAAAAAACCCTATAGAAGTATTTTCACTTTCATTGTTATGTTCCTTGGGATATGTTGTTGGTTTAAAAACTAAATAACATGTAAACATGTCCCCTAATAATTAAATCTTAAAATCTACATTATCAAAATTCAGCTTTTGATCCATTATCGTGCCCCAAATCAACAATAAATATTTTATGGTGTGGAATTAGAGGGTAGTGTGACCAAAGCAGGACCAGAGCTAGCAAGCAAGGCTGTTTTGATAAGTAAAAGCTCACATTTAGTTGCATATAGTATAATTTAGAAACATTATTCTGTTTTTTATTATGATTTCATATGCACATCCTGCTTGTTCCTCCTGGAAGATAACCCAATATTCATCTCCTGAAGATAAAAATACCTCACTTCAACTCACAAAGAAGGCAACCTTTTGCTGCTTGTAATGTTTTCTGACTTCTGAATCACTGCTAATTAACAAACATATGCAGGAAACACACAACAATAGTAATGGGAGACTTCAATTATCCTGATATCAATTGGAAAACTAATTCTGCACCAAGTGAGAAATCAAATAAGTTCCTAATCAGCCTAGCTGACAACTTTGTTGTCCAAAAGGTAGAGGGTGAAACTAGAGGGACAGCCATACTGGACTTAATTCTTACAAACAGAGAAGAAATGATAGAGGGAGTTGAAACTGCAGGAACCTTGGGTGAGAGTGACCATGTCATACTAGAATTCAACATTACACAAACACAAGCAACAGAACATAATGACACCAGGGTCTTGGATTTTAAAAGAGTTGGTTTCAATAAACTCAGAGAGAACTTGGAAAAGATTCCATGGATGAAAATCCTAAAGGGGAAAACAACTCAAGAATCTTGGGAAACTCTAAAAAGTATGATCATAGAAGCTGTTATGAACTAATAAAACACTTAAATAAAGTTTATCAAAGCTTTAGAAAATAGCAGGGTTCTAGCCCTGCACTTCTGATTGGCCAATAATAGTGATATCGGATTGGTTCGTTCAGGAGAATCTGATTGGCTGTTAACGAGCCAATCTCTTTGGTTAAGGGGGTTAACACTCCATGTTTCTTATTGGTTACTAGAATAGCAGCTTGCCTATAAAAGGGCTGCTGTTGCCCTAGAGTTTTGCTCTGTTCAGAATGATTAATAAAGAGTTGAAGTTCACTGTTCACTGTCTCGTCTCCGTTTCTTGCGCCCATGCGCAGAACTTAACAGAAGCCCAGACCAGCACAATACCACTGAGAAAGAAAAACAAGAAATCCAAGAAGAAACCAGCATGGCTACACAAAGATCTATCTGGCAAATTGAAAGAAAAAAAGGACAAGTACAAAAAATTGAAAGAAGGACATACAACTAAGGCAGAATATCAGCAGATAGCCAGAATCTGCAAAGATGAAGTCAGGATAGTGTTATGTATGTAAATAGTTGAATAAAGGCAAGCTTGGGGTAAAGTGCAGGGTTCTGGCCCTACACTTCTGATTGGGTGTTAAGCGGCTAGATCGGATTGGTTGGGTTCTGAGAATCTGATTGGCCCTTAACGAAGGACTCTTATTGGTTCTGGAGCTAGCATTTTACAGCTCCCTATTGGTTATTTCACATTAGAATTGCCTATATAAGGCAGAGTTGTTGTTATACAAGTTAGAAGTCACTATGCAATAAAGAGCTGAAAGTTCACCAACTAAGACTGTCTCCATTCATTCTACCCAATGCCTGAATCTATAACAGATAGCAAAGGCTCAGAACGAACAAAGACTTACAACAAAAGTCAAAGATAATAAAAAAAGTTTCTTCCAATATATAAATAACAAGAAAAAAATTAAGGAAACAGTTAGTCCACTAAAGAGAGAAGATGGCAAGGAAGTAACAGGCAACAGAGAGATAGCAGAACTACTTAACTCATTCTTTGCATCTGTCTTCATGCAAAAAGAAACTATAGCTCATCCCACCAAAAACATAACTGTAAAAGACAGACCAGAAATAAAAGTTAAATAAGCAAAAAAAAAATAGTAAGAGAACACCTGTCTGATCTTGATGAAAACAAATCACCGGGGCCTGATGGATGAAATCCCAGAGTTTTAAAGGAGCTGGCAGAGGTAATCTCAGAACCACTGCACCATATCTTTCACAAATCCTGGAACATCGGGGAACTACCAGAGGACTGGAAAAGAGCTGATGTGGTTCCCATCTTCAAAAAAGGGGGAAAAAACAGACCCAGGAAACTGTAGACCAATCAGCCTAACATCAATACACGGGAAGATACCGGAAAAGATAATAATAAAAAAAAAAAATCTGCCAACAATTAGAAACAAGTAAAGTAATAAGTAGCAGTCAGCACAGGTTTGTTAAGAACAGATCATGCCAAACCAATCTGATTTCATTCTTCAATACAGTGATTAAATTAGTAGACCAGAAAAATACTGTGCACATAATATATTTAGATTTCAGCAAGGCATTTGATAAAGTAGACCACAACCTACTTCTTAGTAAGCTAGAAAAAAGTGGAATAGATAGCACCACCACTAGATGGATTCGCAACTGGCTGGCAAACCGTACTCAACGAGTAGTCCTAAATGGGTCTAAGTCTACATGGAGGGAAGTAAGCAGTGGGTTGCCACAAGGTTCCATCTTAGGCCCAGTACTCTTCAATATCTTCATTAACAACTTAGATGAGGGAATAGAAGGGGAACTTACCAAATTTGCAGATGATACTAAGCTGGCAGGAATAGCTAACACCCAAGAAGATAGGCTCAAGATTCAGATGGATCTTGACAGACTAGAACACTGGGCCATATCTAATAAAATGAAAGTCAATAAAGAGAAAAGTAAAGTCCTACACTTAGGCAAGAAAAACCAAAGTACACATATAGATTGGGTGAAACCAGGCTCAATACAGTAACTGTGAGAGGGATCTTGGAGACTTAGTGGATAACCAGCTAAATATGAGCCAGCAGTGTGCAGCCACCAAAAAAGCTAATGCAATCCTAAGTTGTATTAATAGAGGGATACAGTCAGGATCAAGGGAAGTACTAATACCACTCTATAAAGCCTTAGTAAGACCACACCTAGAGTACTGCATCCAGTTTTGGTCACCACATTATAAAAAAGATGTTGAGACTCTAGAAAAAGTACAGAGAAGAGCAACCAGGAT
Organism: Hydrophis major; assembly: GCA_033807585.1. Classification (NCBI taxonomy): domain Eukaryota; kingdom Metazoa; phylum Chordata; class Lepidosauria; order Squamata; family Elapidae; genus Hydrophis; species Hydrophis major. The sequence goes on along the minus strand of CM066330.1, from coordinate 94,199,517 downwards.
GATTAGAGGACTGGAGGCTAAAACATACAATGAATGGTTGCAGGAACTGGGCTTGGCTAGTCTAGTAAAGAGAAGGACCAGGGGAGACATGATAGTGGTCTTCCAATATTTGAGGGGCTGCCACAGGGAGGAAGGGGTCAAGCTATTTTCTAAATCTCCTGTAGGTCAGACAAGGAATAATGGATGGAAACTGAACAAGGAGAGATATAACCTGGAAACAAGGAGAAACTTTCTGACAGTGAGAACAATCAACCAATGGAACAGCTTGCCCTCAGAAGTTGTGGGAGTGCCATCAGTTGAGACTTTCAAGAAGAGATTGGACTGCCATTTGTCAGAAATGGTGTAGGGACTAGATGACCTACAGCATCCCTTCCAACTCTGATTATCTGTATCTGTATCTGCTATCCAGTCTGTTTGTTAAATGTCTTTTCAGTCATTTTACTGAAGGCAAATGCTTCATATCAGTGGTGCTATTCAACTGGTAACAACCAGTTCAGTGAGCGTGTGCTTTGTGTGTGCACTCTGCGTTTTAAAAAGCCCATTTTCAGCTCTAATACTTACCTTCTACTGCAGCCCCTGTGAATAAAGCTGAGGTGCAGCAAACTGCTTTGTCGCATGAATCAGCAATGAAATAACGCATAGGAAAGAACAGTGGTGAGTGGGCAGGGCCAAATGCTTACCTGAACTACTGGTTCACCTGAACCAGACTGAACCAGTAGAATCCCACTCCTGCTTCAAATCTGATTGGTTCTGGTGCACTATGGTGGCAACATCTTCTCCCATTCTTCGATTGCTGTCCCTCTATGATTATTTAGTCTTGCAATGATGAACCACATCAGAAACATAAAATGTTTTAAACACTGCCAAGAAAAAATGCAAAAGAAATCTCGGAGTAAGGGAATTATATTTGCAGGTGAAAAGAACATTGATTTATTTGTTTATGTAATTCATCTACTGTTTCAATCTTCACAAACATTACAAAGTTAAGTGTTGAGAAATTGTAAGATACTACTTAAGTGTCTGTCTTAGTGTTAGTTTTACCACTGTCATCTGTCACCACTGATTAGTAGGAAGACGAGAGTGTTAAATATTTATACTTGAATACAGAAACATAGATTGTTCTCAGCAGCATGGAACAGTCACCAAAAACAGGTAAAAATGGTTGATGTTCTGAGTTAGTATATAATTATTTCCTTGGACAATAATTTGCATCAATAGTGCATTAAAGGAAGAACAGTGAGACTCTTCTTTTATGTGTGCAGGAAACAAGGAAATGCTGTGAAGATGATGATATTTGGTGGTACAATTATTCGAGTTGGGATGACTTGGCAGAATAGCAAAAGAGAGGCAAGCTCTTGGTGACAGGGTTGGGTATGAATCCTGTGACTACTGTTCAGTTCCCTGTGCTACGCTGGCAGCCATTTTGCCTCCATCATGCCATAAAGCATCAAGCCTTGGAAGAGACAGAGTGGCTCCTTTGGTGCTGGAGATATTTGGAGGTGTGCGTAGTAGACCTCCAATACACATGGACTCCAATTACACACTTGTCCATAATAATTCAAAATTGGAGAAGAATGGAGAAGGAATTGGCTTTTTTTTTCAGAGAAAATAAAAAAGAAGATACTTCAACGCAGAATGTTTGGGATACAATGAAGGCATATGCTAGAGGTCTGATAATAGATTATACAAGAAAAAAGAATATTAGGAAAAGGCAAGCTTCTAAGGCCTTGGAAGATGAGTATAAAAGACTTGAAAAAGAATTACAGAAAATGCCACAGAAAAAAGATATTAAATTGAAGCTGGATGTAATTAAACATAAAATGGAATTAATAGAGAAAGAAGAATTGGCACAGAAAATCAGAAATTCTAAACAGAATTACTTTGAAGATGCGAATAAACCAGGTAGATGGCTAGCATATAAATTGAGAAAAGAGAAGGAATCAAGAAAAATATTGAAGTTAATAGATGATCAAGGCCAAGTTTGTTATGGTAATAAGGAGAAAAAGGAAATTATTTGAGATTTTTATGGGCAACTATATAAACAAGAGAATATTGATGAGAAAAAAGTCAAACAGTATCTACAGAATGCTGATTTACCGAAGATACCTAAAGAGACTGAAGAAATGTTCGAAAGCAATATAACAATGATGGAATTAAATGAAGCATTTAAGAGACAAAACAATGGGAAAGCACCGGGTCCAGATGGGCTTCCGGGAGAATTCTATAAAACATTTCAAGAATCATTGAGTATCCCATTGTTAGAAGTCATGAATGAAGTTATGTTGAAGAAGATGATACCCAAAACATGGTCAGAGGCTTATATCACACTAATTCCAAAAGAAGAGGCTGACCCACTGCAAATTAAGAACTACAGACCCATCTCCTTATTGAATGCAGACTATAAAATCTTTGCTTCAATTTTAGCAGAAAGACTTAAAAAATATTTAAATAATTTTATTCACCCAGATCAAAATGGATTTCTGCCAAAGAGACAAATCAGAGACAATATGAGAGTAATCTTGGATACTTTGGAATACTATGAGGGTCATCCTGAAAAGCAAGTGGCTTTGATATTTTTAGATGCTCAAAAGGCATTTGACAACGTGAATTGGAGATTTATGTTATTACTATTGGAACAGATGGGTTTTGCTAAAAAATTTACTCAAGCAATAGAAGCCATATATAATAAACAGACAGCAAAGGTAATGATGGAGGAGGAACTTACATACTTTATTAATATAAAAAAAGGCACAAGACAAGGGTGTCCCCTATCTCCTTTGCTATTTGTGTTGACCTTGGAAGTGTTGAATAGAAATATTAGGGATGATAAAAGCATAAAAGGAATGAAAATTAAGAAGGAAGAATTTAAACTACAAGCTTTTGCTGATGATTTAGCTTTTATTCTGGAAGACCCATTAGAAACAGCTCCAAGGTTATTGGAAAAGATAGAAACATATGGTGAGATGGCTGGTTTGAAAATAAATAAAGATAAAACAAAGATTTTGACAAAGAACATGTTATTGAGACAAAGAGAAGAACTGGCAGATAAGGTTAAGTATCTGGGGATATATTTGACAGCAAGATGTAGCACATTAAAAGAGAATAATTATATTAAACTCAAACAACAGATAGCTACAGATTTGAAGAAGTGGGAAAACTTGCAATTGTCATTAATAGGAAGAATTTCAACAATCAAGATGAATATTTTACCTAGAATTTTATTTTTGTTCCAAACAATACCAATTAGGCTTGGAAAAGACTATTTTGAAGATTTAAATAAAATCATGTTGAAGTTTATATGGCAAGGTAAAAAAGCGAGAATAAAGCTAAAGCTTTTGCAAGACGCTAGAATTAGAGGAGGTTTTGGCCTGTCAAATTGGGAATTGTATTATCAAGCTGCAAACTTGATGTGGGCCAAAGAATGGATAACATTAAGAAAGCATAGGTTGTTAACATTAGAAGGGCATGATTTGTTGTTGGGCTGGCATGCTTTTTTATGGTATAAGGGAACTAAAACACAGGGTTATTTTAGAAGACATTATGTACGGTAATCTTTGTGGTTAAACTGGGAGAAGATAAAAAGACAATGTTATTTGAAAATTCCAGTTTGGTTATAGACTATTGAAGCATTTTTCTATCCTATAATTTATAAGAAGGAACAAACAGTTAGATATGGGGAACTCTTGGATGAAAAGGGTGAACTTAAATCGATCCAAAACTTAGAGGAACAAGGTATAAGGATGAATTGGTTTTCATATGCACAAATACATTCAAGGTATGATGAAGATTAAAAAATGGAAGGATTCTATGATAAGCAGACTGATTTAGATAAGATCTTGATGGGTACTGATGAGAAGGTGATTAAAAAATTATATGGTTATTTACTAGGAATGAAATTAGAGGAAGAACAAGTCAAAGAAACTATGATTGTTTGGGGGAAGAATTTTGGATATGGGATTGATTTAGAGAAATGGCAGAAATTGTGGTCTCAAAATTATAAAATGACAATGTCAACAGCATATAAAGAAAACTTGTATAAGATGTTTTACAGGTGGCACTTTCCCCCGACAAGAATAGCAAGAATGTTTAAGAACAAATCTGAAAAATGCTGGAAATGTTATCAGATACCCGGCTCGTATTACCATATGTGATGGACTTGTGAGGACGCTAGAAAATATTGGACTAAAATTCGCATGTGGTTGGAAAAAATGACAAAGAAACACATAGACCTGAAACCAGAGATCTTCTTATTGGGAATTTTACCTGATATATATCGTAAAGATTTGAAATACCTGATTGTAAATGTATTAACAGTGGCTAGGATTGTATTTGCTAAAAATTGGAAGAATGAGAAAATACCATTACAGGAAGAAATTATTAAGAAAATATTGGAATGTGCTGAGATGAGTAGATTGACATTTGAAATTAGAGAGCAAGAGGACAAACAATTTTATGAAATTTGGGATCTTTTTTATCAATGGCTAGATAATAAAATATGATAATAGAATATTTAGAATGCTAGACAGTAAGGAATATCTTTATTTTGCTATTATTTTGTTATTTGACATTATATTTATAAAGGGTTTTTTAGGATTGATTTGATATGATTATATGATTTGTTATAGAGTAAACTGGTTTAAAGTATTGTTAGCTCATAAAGCATGAATGATTAAAAATATAGTCAAAAACTTATTTTTTTAGTGATATTAGAATATATAAGTTTGGATTGACAATATGAGTTGTTATGTAACATAATTGTAATTGAGACTACAGAATAAATGCACAAAAATGATGAACCAACTGACACACTGGATGTACATATGAGAGTCGATATTTTTATGTTTTGTTTGTCTTGTTTGTTTATGGAAAATTAATAAAATCTTTTTCAAAAAAAATAATAATTCAAAATTGTCTGATATTGCTTTGGATGCAGTTTATATCTCCAGCCCCTGTTCTTTTTCTCCTTCAGGAATTTTGAAGGAACCTGCAGTCATTTGCGGTACTGTTGAAACTGATTCATAATTATTCTGAATTTTTTAAGGAAATTTGAAGTTGGGAATACAATACAAACATGAAACAATATTGACCTGGTAAAACTCATGTCTGTCTGTCTGTCTGTCTGTCTGTCTCTGTCTCTGTCTCTGTCTCTGTCTGTCTGTCTGTCTCTCTCTCTCTCTCTCACACACACACACACACACACACACATGCACAACTCTGTCTCTCTCTCTCTCTCTCTCTCTCTCACTGTATGTGTGTTTGTGTGTGTGTCATCACAACAGAAGGCAATTGAAGCAATTTCTGAATGTATTGTGAAATATGCAGTGCCTTTAACATCATGTACTTAATGAGAATTTTGAAGAAATAGAATCCAATGCATTGAGAGCATTTATAGAGAAACAACAAAAGATTCAGATGCCACAGGGCCAAGCCCAAAACTTCGATGAAGATGAGATGATGAATGATATTTTAATTTTATCTGATATTGCTGTTTGATTAATGCAGGTGCCATAAAATTTGAAAGTTAATCTAGTTGAGAAGAAGTGAACCTCTTCAAATTAATAATTTAAAAAAGGAATATTTATCTAGAGGTCAACAAGGAGAAAACAGCCAAGGATACAGTCAATATCAGAGAATTTCATGGTTTTATACACATATTTACTGAACAGTGTAAGAGTGTTGGAAATTTGGATAGTTTTTTTTCCAAATCCAAACATGATTTGGGTTTTGTTGCACACTAAAGATAATGAGAACTAAAGTCAGAACATCCAATTTATAACTGGCTTTAAAACATGGTAATTAAATTAAATTACCAGAAATTTCAGGAAATTAAATCCCAAAACGCTGAAAATGAGATATCTCACTTGCTTTGAACAATGGAAAACTGTGGCAGTGGGATTTAACCTCCAGAAACTATTGATAAAAATTCATCAAGTGGAACTGAAAAAAACAGAGGAAAAAAACGGAGAGCATTTTCAAATAGTCTTTTGGATGTAAATAAAAGCTTTCCTCTCTATGGACTTGAAGAAGACATGTCCTCACCAAACAAAATATATTTTTGGGAGGATGGGGATAGAATTACTCTCATATCATGAGCCAATTTTAAGAAACTTTATAAAAATGAAATATGTTATTATTTTTATTATTATTTGAAGGGAGATCAATTTAATTCTTATCTCCAAATATTCAAAATGAATTAATCCATATTCTGGAAAATTACACTTAAGAAAAAAAAATTATGTACTAATAGAGGGGAATATTTATAGCTCAAGGGTGAACTGTGGGGATCCTCTCTGAGCTTGGTGGTGTTCTTGCAGATATTTTATTTGCAAATTAGGGAACATCATCAATGTCAGAAGGCTGGATACTGAAAAAAAGCAAAATATTTCAGAGAGCACTCTATGTTTCACACAATATTCAAATGTGTGATTAGATATGTTCAGGGGTAGGCTTCAAAAAATTCAGCTACCAGTTCTCTGCTCGGTTGCTGGGTGGGCGTGGCCATGGTGGGTGTGGCCTAGTTGGCCTCCTAAACCATGGCAGGAGGCTGTTTTCATCCTCCCTGGGCTCCAAAGGCTTTCCTCAAGCCTCCAGGAGGGTGAAAATGGCCTCTCTGGGCTCGAGAAGCCCTCTGGAGGCTGGAAATGGCCCCATTTCTGGCCTGCTGGAACTTCTAGGAGGCCCATTTTTTGCCTCCCCGAGCCTCTATGCGGGCCCTGCATTTACCTGGGATCCAAAATGGGCCCGCATAGAGGCTCCAGGTATCCTGGCTCCTCAAAACACCAGCAAGGTTGGAGGGTCATTCATATCTTGGGGAAACATATATCCAGAAGGCAGGTGCTACAACAGAGAAAATATGCTTCCAGTGTTCCAATAGTGACATACTAGACATAAATCTGTCTAGTAGGTCAAAAATGTAATAATACTGCAAAGGTGTCCAGAGTGAGATTCAGGCAAATATAAAAGAAAATAATCCTAAATGTTTGTCTAAGCCTTGTGCAAATAATGCTCAGAACCTTTTGAGGTTCTTTATGTACAACATTTTCTGGAATTTTGGAGAAAAAATAATCCATTCCTTTCAGGATCATTTCATTACAAAGCATGGGTCTAAAAGTGAAAAGACTTTCTTGGACAAGACAGAGTCCTCATTATGAAATTGTGTATGCAGTAAAGACAAATTTTGCTGAGGCCTATGAAGAAGTCAAGGACTGTTAAAAGGTTCTAGGTGGGGAGGGCTGGCAGCAAAGTGACATGCTGCTATGGACGTCCCCTTCCAAGAGACTGTTTTGTGTTGTATTTCTGTCAGCTAAAAGGTTGGCATGATAGCTATGAGGCTGATTATTTACTCTGCAAGCTCTCTTTCTGGAAAAGTTCACATGAACATGGACTGTTTGATTCTCAATGAGAATTTTCCCATTGGATCATTGATTCTCTTCCTTTGGTGAGCACTAAGGAGGGGCATGAAAGGGAGATTGGATGACTATTAAAAGGGAGGTACAACCCATCTGGTGAGGAAGTGGTTTAGAATGAAGGTAACTGTTTTATTGAGTTGAATCCCCTGGTAGTGCATCAGGAGATTCAGCTTCCCTTATCTTGTATGAATGGCATAGCAGATGGGGGGAACCTCCAGCCTTGGAAATTGGGAGAACTGTATTTGGGGGATTATAGATGTCTCGTAAGGGTTTAGAACAGGGGTGTCAAGCTTGTGTTATCACGTTGTCATATGTGATCTATCATGACTTTCCCCCTTCACTAAAATGGGGATAGGCGTGGCCAGCACATGGCCCACAGACTGCAAGTTTGACAGCCCTAGTCTAGAGTCACTCAGAATGTTTAGGTGTAGCGGGCCTGGGAAGTTATGATGGGAGATTGAAAGTGGATCTCTCTTGGGGAACCAGAGACCAGTATCTTATGTGGGTTTCATATTCTAGTTCCTTGAACTCTACTTCAGTCCCAGACATTGTCTAGCTTTTGGCTGTGACTCAATGAGATGAGATAGGAGGGTTGACGTAGCATGCATTACCGAGACCTGAAAGAATCCAAAATGGGCTGTTGGTGGTGATACTTTCAGAAGTGTGCCCAACTGAGTTTCAGATATGGCATCAATTAAGACTCAAGGGGGAAGATAGACATGTGGAAATTATCATTTTGGAGTCTCTTACAGCTTTCAAGGACACTAGTCCTCAGGGTGATACTGTTGTTCATCAAATTGAGGCTGCCATTGTATCACTGTATGGCAACCTTCCTGTCTTCTAGCATCTATTTCATTGTCTAAAGTAGCTCAGAAATTCATGACTACTAAGCTAATGATGGGCTTATCCAGTGGTGGGATTCATCCAGTTTGCACCACTTCGGGATAACTGGTTGTTTACTTTCTGAGCAGTTTGTGAACTGGTTGTTTGAAGAAATCATTAGGGCAGAGGACAGGTTGTTAAATTATTTGAATGCCACCACAGGGCTTATCCCATGTCAACCAGGGCTCCTTGTTCTTTCTGAGGTGGCACAGTGGTTAGATTGCAGTATTGTGGGCTAACTTTGCCCACTGCCAGGAATTCAATCCTGATCGGCTCAAGGTTGACTCAACCTTTCACCTTTCTATGGTCAATAAAATGAGGACCTGGATTGTTGGGAGCAATATGTTGACTCTGTAAACCACTTAGAAGTAGTATATAAATCTATATGATATTGCTATTCTTGGCTGTCCAATCTGAAAACAGACAGCTGGACTAGATGGGTCAAGGGTCTGATCCAGCAGTGCACTGTTTATGTTCTTTCATCAGCAATGATATACACTGCTCAAAAAAATAAAGGGAACACTTAAATAACATGATGTAACTCCAAGTCAATCACACTTCTGTGAAATCAAACTGTCCACTTAGGTAGCAACACTGACTGACAATCAATTTCACATGCTGTTGTGCAAATGGAATAGACAACAGGTGGAAAGCATAGGCAGGTGGCAAGACATCCCCAATAAAAGACTGGTTCTGCAGGTGGTGACCACAGACCACTTCTCAGTTCCTATGCTTTATGGCTGATGGTTTGGTCAATTTTGAATGCTGGTGGTGTTTTCACTCTAGTGGTAGCATGAGATAGAGTCTACAACCCACACAAGTGGCTCAGGTAGTGCAGCTCATCCAGGATGGCACATCAATGCGAGCTGTGGCAAGAATGTTTGCTGTGTCTGTCAGCGTAGTGTCCAGAGCACTACCAGGAGTCAAGCCAGTACATCAGGAGACGTGGAGGAGGCCGTAGGAGGGCAACAACCCAGCCTCAGGACTGCTACCTCTGCCTTTGTGCAAGGAGGCACAGGAGGAGCACTGTCGGAGCCCTGCAAAATGACCTTCAGCAGGCCACAAATGTACATGTGGCTGCTCAAACAATCAGAAACAGACTCCATAGGGGTGGTATGAGGGCCCGACATCCACAGGTGGGGGTTGTGCTTACCGCCCAACACTGTGCAGGACGTTTGGCATTTGCCAGAGAACACTAAGATTGGCAAATTCGTCAATGGTGCCCTGCGCTCTTCACAGATGAAAGCAGGTTCACACTGAGCATATGTGACAGGGTCTAGAGACACTGTGGAGATCTTTCTGCTGCCTGCAACATCCTACAGCATGACCAGTTTGGCAGTGAGTCAGTAATGGTGTGGGGTGGCATTTCGTTAGGGGGCCACAGCCCTCCATGTGCTTGCCAGAGGTAGCCTGACTGCCATTAGGTACCGAGATGAGATCCTCAGATCCCTAGTGAGACCATATGCTGGTGCAATTGGTCCTGGGTTTCTCCTAATGCATGACAATGCTGGACCTCATGTAGTTGGAGTGCATCAGCAGTTCATGCAAGACGAAGGCATTGATGCTATGGACTGGCCTGCCCGTTCCCCAGACCTGAATCCATTCGAGCACATCTGGAACATCATGTCTCGCTCCATCCACCAATGCCATGTTGCACCACAGAGTGTCCAGGAGTTGGGGGATGCTTTAGTCCAGGTGTGGGAGGAGATCCCTCAGGAGACCATCCACCACCTCATCAGGAGCATGCCCAGGTGTTGTAGGGAGGTCATACAGGCACATGGAGGCCACACACACTACTGAGCCTCATTTTGACTTGTTTTAAGGACATTACATCAAAGTTGGGTCAGCCTGTAGTGTTTTTTTCCACTTTAATTTTGAGTGTAACTCCAAACCCAGGCCTCCATTTGATTTCCATTGATAAATTTGATTTCCATTGATAATTTTTGTGTGATTTTGTTGTCAGCATATTCAACTATGTAATGAACAAATTATTTAATAAGAATATTTCATTCATTCAGATCTAAGATGTCTTATTTTTGTGCTCCCTTTATTTTTTTGAGCAATGTATATTAAAATACTTTTATAGCATAAAGGAATTTCAGATTTATAAACTAAACTTGTATTGCTATGGAGTTGAAGTCCACACATCATAAAATCACCAAGATTGAGCAAGACTGATACACAGTTCCAGGAACCAATCCTTGATTATATAGGTGTTTCCTTTTGTGGAAGAAGATTAATATAAGGTAGTTCAATGATTTAACTGTGACAGAAGATTGATTCAATAACCATGCACCACTTCCACATTACTTTCAAGCACAGAATGAACAGAAGATATCATGTTGTACTTTGTCCCAAGCAGCAAAATGTCTTAAGCAGGCTCTGTGCTCTTTGCTATAGTGTAATGAATGATGATTTTTTTATAATATTATACAACAGAGGAAAAAATATTTTTATAAATGTTATATATTTTAATCTTCATAGATTTCTTATTGTTAATAATTTCTTTGGTCATCTGTCAAATGCTTTCAGTCATAATACTCAGAACTTTCACTTCACAGTAGAGCTCGATTGGAATTTAACTGCAGTTAATGAAATTGAAGGAGACACAGAAAAAAACAACAACAAAATAACCAGATTCTATGGCAGTGAGTTTTGAATTCATATATGTTTATTTTGAAAAATGTTAAAGATTTCCTGCATGATAGGAAATTATTAAAAAGCTTTTATTTCCGGTATAAAATGAAATACATTGCCTTTGAAATTGCCAAGAATACTAAATAGTACAATTCAAAAATAATTGAATAAAGATTTAGATGAATGTAGATCTAAAATTAAAAAAAAGGATTTCTTGACAATGTCACTTTGGTTGGAGATGATAGAAATGTTTTTGCTTAAAATAATGTTATCTTGATATATTACTTAATGATTAAAAATATTAATAAACACTGTAGTTGTGCTTGGTTTAAAAGCACCTACATAACTTTAAAATATTCAAGTGAGTTCATTAATTCAGACTTTTTGTTCACATGTTCCCCTTTGTTGAAACTGACCTAATTTTTGCAAAAGATTCATACCTACCATGCATTTTTGACATTGAAATCAAGAGAACTAGCAGCAAATATTGACTGAAATGAAAGTACTTTAGGGAATAGATGGTAGAAGTTGGTGGCAGAAGTGGTAAAATAAAGCTAATATTTTCGAGCAAAATGAAGGGTTCCACAAACTCAATTGAGTAATAAACAGGCTAAATTAAATCATAGCAGAAAGACTTAAATTCAATAACAATTCACAGACAAAGCCTTCTAGCTAAGCTCCATTCCCTAAGCAACAGAAGAGAAAGGCTATAAGCTTCACAAAGATTGAAAAAAACAGCATCAGAATACGCAGCAATTTTTTTATTTTGCCACAAAGGGTAAGAATCATACTTCTTTTGGTCTATCTGATTGTGAGGCAACATGCATCTGGCATTCATAATTAGTTCACCACCTTGTGTTATCACAATTATCTTAAACCCTCAGACCATTCATTTAACTTTTCTAGTATGATCTGCTACTTGCTTTTCAGTAGCAGCAAGGGCAGGTGTAATTTGATTAATTTATTATTAGGAATGATGGGCCATCTAACATAAGATAAATAATGTTAAAAGTTTCTTGGTCAGTATATTCATTGGTATACAGATCTGACAGAAGTGTTGCTGCTGCCACTCTCAGGGTCTCTGTACTATCAGAGTTTGCCTTTGTGCATATCATCTCCTCTTTGTTTTTGTTCAGTACAGTGAACTGCACTGTAGATATTGTTTCCTTTGAGTAGGAAACACAAACTTCTCAGCATCAAAGAAGAATCTCCAGGGGGCAAGGAAAACACAACAAAACAATGTGGGTGGGAAATGTGAAGTCTATTTGCCAGTCCTTTTGCTTTATCACCTTCTCTACAGCAGCCATTATACTGTAATATTTAATAACCTACGGAAGTTATTACATTGACATTCTGTTCCTAAAATTGCTGATCAGAGTTTTTCTGCTTAATGGATAAGGATGAAATAGATTTTTCATATCTACCATCTGAGTTAACATCTTGTGAAAGCGACTCGAGTAATGAAAAGTCCTGAACAATACCTGCCCATGATTACAGCAGAACATTAATTGAACAAACACCAATGAACCTAATTAGTGCCACAGAGAGCACTGGCTTCATGCATGTTTAATTCCAAATGCAGTAGTTTAAAAATGCTAATGAGAGAGATTAGTGAATGCCAATATGAAGATATTTTGAGGAATCATGGTTAATCCAGGAGCTCTCAAAACACAAGGGCTTAAAGAAAAGAAGGAAGTAGCTAGTTAATTTTTAAAATATAAATCATATTGTTAAGTACTTGGACATGGGTCGGAGTAAATGGAGACAGCCTCTGAATGTGAACTTTCAGCTCTTTATTGCATAGTGACTTCTCAAAACAACAACAGTGAACTCTGCCTTATATAGGCAACCCTTGTGAGAATTGTCCAATAGTGAGCTATGAACACTAGCTCTTTTAACCAATAAGAATCCTCTGTTAAGGGCCAATCGGATTCCTAAGAACTAACCAATCTGATCTGGCCGCCTAACAGCCAATCAGAAGTGCAGGGCCAGAACCCTGTACTTTACCTCAAGCTCATACTTTATTAACTATGGTACATACACAATACCCCTTCCCCCTGGCTTCTTGATTACGGTGTAGTTATATAGTCCTTTAAATAGGACGGTTGTCTTTTAAGTCTTTCGGATTTTTGTTGGACTGGTTGATTGCAATCCTGTTGAGGTAGATTGTTGTTTGGCAGTGGATCTGCTTCTTGCTCAGGTGCAATTTCTTGCGGTACAAACAATTCTCCTTCCTGCTCCATTTCCTGAGTCTCACTTAATTCGTCGCTCCCTTCAAGCAGGTTCCCTGGAACGTCATCTTCCTCTGTACCTCCCCTCCCTCGGTTTGGTCATGGGGGAGTTGTTGACTGGCTGTTGTGAGTCGTGACCGTAATTGGTCGATATGCCGTTTCCACAGTCTATTGTCACAGCATTTCACTACGTAGGATTTGGGGCCGTACTACCGTTGCCTCTATCCATAACGGATCGCCTGATAAGTTTCGTGCATAAACGTGGTCTCCTACCTGGAAGATGCGATAGCAGCCACTGGATCCTATTGGCTTTTCTGATTCGTAAGCAGGGTGCAACCGGTTGAGGTGGGAACGGAGTCTTCGTCCCATCAGTAGTTCTGCGGGAGTTCTGCCGGTAATGGTATGTGGAGTTATGTGTTGCAAAAAGAGAATTTGGTTGACCTTGTCATCGATATTTCATAGTCCATTTTTTGCAAAGTCTTTTTAACAAATTGGACTATGCGTTCCGCTCGGCCATTGGTCGCAGGGTGAACAGGCGAGGTGAGCGCATGTCGGATGCCACGGTCAGCGAGGTATTGCTCAAACATTAGTGCCGTAAACTGTGGCCCGTTATCGGACACCAGGACGTCATGCAATCCGTGGGTTGCAAAGAGTCTATTTAGGATCTTGATCACTGCCTCAGAAGTTGTAGCTGTCATACGATGAATTTCTAACCAATTGGAGTATGCGTCGACTGTGAGCAGGAAGGTATATCCTTTGATTGGCCCCATGAAATCCAGGTGGATTCTGGACCAGGGTCCACGTGGCATCTCCCATTCAGAAGGAATGGCTTTTGGTGGGGTGTTCCTGGCTTGTTGGCAATTGGTACACACTTTGACCCACTGCTCGATTTGCCAGTCCATGCCCGGCCACCATGCGTAGCTTCATGCAAGCGCTTTCATCTGCATGATGCCAGGGTGGCCCTCGTGCAGGATTTGTAACAGCATCTTCTGGAGTCGTTCTGGGACAATGACTCTATCGCCCCAGATAATACAGCCTTTTTGGGAAAAAAGTTCAGTCTCTCACGATTTGAATGGCGTGAAGTCATCTGGTACTTGGTCCAATGGCCATTCGCGTTCTACCCAGCCTAGGACATGAGCTAGGGTGTGGTCTCATTTGGTTTCTCTCGCGATGTCTCAGGCGGTCATAGGTGGCGAGTTGAGTGTTTCGATCTGCAACGTGGTTGCCGTTGGTGCCGGATCGTCGAGAGTCTCTGGAAGCGGTGCTCAGCTTAATGCGTCAGCGTGGGGAATGGCTTTCCCCGGGAGATATTGCAGGCGATAATTATAAGCAGCTAGGAATTCTGACCATCGGGTCATTCTAGGGGATAATATGTAGGGGGTTGGCTTGTCCCCGGCTATTATCTCTAGCAATGGTTTGTGGTCAGTTATAATGGTAAATGTCCTTCCATACACATATTCATGAAATTTCTTTACAGCTGAAACGATTGCGAGAGCTTCTTTATCAATATGTCCATAGTTCCGCTCTGCTTGTGAAAGAGTCTTCGAAAAGTAAGCAATAGGGGTTTCATTCCCATTAGGCAGTACATGACTCAAAATGGCACCCACCCCAAAGGGCGATGCATCGCAGGTTATAACTAATGGTAAAGTCTCGTTATACTGCATAAGTACAGAGTCAGATGTGAGCAGTTTTTTAACATTCCGGAATGCTTGTTCTTCCCGGTAACCCCATACCCATAATGCTTTTTTATCTAATAACCGGTGTAACGGTTCAGCAACAGTCGCCTTGTGCGGTAAAAATACATTATAGAAATTAATGAGGCCTAAGAACGCCTGGAGATCGGCCTTGTTTCGTGGCCTGGGAGCATTTTTTATAGCCTTTAATTTACTTTCGGTAGGATAAATGCCCTGGCTATCAATCCGATACCCAAGAAACTCAACACTGTCAGTATATAAGTGACATTTATTTTTTTTCACCTTAAGTCCTGCCTCTTGGAATTTTTTAAGAACACATTTCAAACGATCCTGCAAGATTTTTTTGGTAGGGGCTGCAATTAATACGTCATCGAAATACGGAACTACTCCCTTGATTTCCTGTAACAACCTTTCCATGAGGCTTTGGAATATCCCCGGGGCTACACTAATCCCAAATTGCAATCGGGTACATTTAAAGGCACCTCTGTGCATTACAATTGTTTGGGCTTGGGCCGTCTTTTCATCCACTGGTAGTTGTTGATAAGCTTGAGCTATATCTAATTTAGCGAAAACCTTTTCGCCCCCCCCCCCAAGGAATGAAGGAGGTGCTGCACCACCGGAACTGGATACGCATTCTGCTGTAGGGCATGATTTAAAGTGGCCCGGTAGTCCCCACAAATTCGGATTGACCCGTCTGGCTTAATGGGTGTTACAATAGGGGTTTCCCATGGGGAGTGATCGATGGGCTCCAACACCCCTTGAGCAATTAGCTTGTCGAGTTGTTCGTCGATCTTTGCTTTAAGAGCAAATGGAACTCGACGGGGCTTCAAGTGAATAGGGGCTACTTTTTGATCTAGACTAAATGAGATTGGGGTCCCGTTATACTCACCTAAACGGTCCGCGAAGACGTCGGTGAACTCAGAAATAAGGTCTTCCTCCCACTCACAACCACCGATTCGGTTCACGCTGGCCACTTCGATGCCGAGTGGCGCGAACCATTGGAGGCCTAATAGACTAGGCCTATCTCTATCGATGATCGTTAGAGGTAAGTACACTGGACTCGGACTCGGCAGGACCCGACAATGGGGATTCAATTTCCTTGGTAGCCCTTGAGGATGAGGCGTTGAAATTGGAGGTCTTGGCATTGGATTGTGGGGATAAGTTGCTTGAGTGTCTTCCAAGACACCATCGAGAGGGACGATCCCGAGTCGACCTCCATGTGGCAAGGCTGGTTCTCGATGGCTACCATGACTCAAATTTTCTTAGTGTCCAAAAACTGAGGCGTGACCTATAGTGATATGCTAAAGACATTTGTGTTGCTTCATGCTTTGCTTGCTTGTAGTTTCCATTTAACAAACCTGTATTTAATTGGTTGATCAGTCTTTGACATTTTCTCTGTGTTGATAAGGCTCTCCTATAAATGACAAATAAAATGTGTTTAAATCCCTGTTTCAGGAAAGTACCAGCTTTTATAATAACTAATTTTTTATAAGATCCATTTCTATCTACATCTGTTTTTCCCTCTTGGTTGCTTTTTTGAAGCCAATGACAGCTGAGCACATTTTAACATGATTATTTCATTATCATGTAGTGTTACATATACTGCAGTGATGCTCCCATCTTGAATGTCAGATATATTATGGGCACTTAAAAACCCCACCATCGCCTTACCAAATAAAGTAGCTTGTTTTGCCTGCACTGATTTTCAACACTGTGCTCAGCTTTGTATTTAATGGTAGCGGTCAGATTAATGCCCTAATATTTTATATTTTTACAAGGATAGAGTAATTTTGGATACCTCTGTGGGGATTAGCTGCAAAGCAACCATTCAAGTTAATGGAAATGCATGGCATCTCCACACACATTATGCTGAGTATTTACTCCTAAAATTGCACTTGAAATACCATTTAGTGTTTTGTGACTCGAAGTGTTAGAATGAAGTGGGTGATATCTTTAGGGCACTGACATATCTTTCTCTGACTGATGGCTATGAAGTGAGCACAAGCAATTATCTCTCTAGAAGAAAAACTATATGAAATTGAATTAAACTACTTAACTCCTTGTGTTTTGATGATAGATAGATAGATAGATAGATAGATAGATAGATAGATAGAAGTTAGATGATAGATAGATAGATAGATAGATAGATAGATAGATAGATAGATAGATAGATAGATAGATAGATAGATAGAAGTTAGATGAGATAGATAGATAGATAGATAGATAGATAGATAGATAGATAGATAGATAGATAGATAGATAGATGCAGAGAGACAGAGACAGAGAAATTAAACTTTGACAAAGCCTATAGGTGATTTGGCAAAATATTTCTGTCAACTGCTTAGATATATTTAGTTCTGGCTATGGATTCACTTAACTTCTGCTCAAGTAACAGGATGTCTATTTCAGGGACTTTAGTAGAAAATATCTATTTCTCTCTCTCTTCCTCCCTCCCTCCCTTCCCCTCCCCCTCCTCCCCTCTGAGACATAGAGAGGAATCTTATTCTCTATTTCTCTATTCCATTGAAACAAGAAAATTATCTCCCTCTGATAACTGGCTTGGGAATGTATAGGAATCCTAATGTTATGAATAAATAATATTAATAATACCAATCAGTCACCCAGAACTTCACACAGTCAGCATTTCCTGTGGCAAGTGAAGATCATTTTCTTTACCTTTCAGTATAAAACCAGGTCATCTGGAATTCAGACTAAAGAGAGATACTTTGCATCTCATTCTCTGCTCACAAATGATTTCATGTCATTTATAAATGCTTTCATTCATACCATTGAAACAATTTTAAGAGTCATTCTAATTCTGATTTCACATTGCTTAAAAGCATCCTAAGTGAGAATTTAACAAAATCATCAAGTGTATTAGTTGGAATTTGCTTTTGGGTCATCTAGAGTTGGCAACTTCCTCTTCAGCACAGGATCATGCCCAGCAGTTGACCATGACGTTCCTGTCTATAAATTTCCAGTTAGGTAAAAATCTATACTATTTTAGGAAGGCTTTTTTTGCTGTTTACTGGGAATGGGTACATTCACATCTGAAGTGAGAACTACAGATTTGGTGGATGTATTGTACCTTGCAGTGGCAGTTTAAACAAGCTGCACTTTTTCTAGTTCTCAAAAAGTAGTTACATGACCTTAGGACAGAAAATACATGCTTGACTTCAGGAGATATTAAAGGGCAGCAGTTGGCACTGTATCAGATGAAAAGCACTCCATTAGATTTGGCCATATCTAGAAACCTCTTAAGATCTTGAATAGGACACTAACTTTTAAGATATGGGGTAATTATCCTAATTTGATGTACCTGGTTCATAACCATTTACAGCTATTTGACAAATCTTTACGGGAATATGCAAAACATTGTTTTTATACTTTCTTCTTTCTGGCATCTTCCTTTTGACTTTGTGTAAACCAGAACATATTGTTTCTTCCTAGTTTCTAGCCAGGTGCCTTAACCACTCGACCAAACTGGCATTCATGCAAAATATTCTATCTGTATTCTGTACGTAGCATGGCTATTTTCAGATGTTTTAATGATCCCAGGTCTTTAGAAAGGACTCAATAGGTAGACAAAAATGCCAAATCTGTGTAAATATCTGGGTGATTGGGTGACCAATCATAAATTAATAATAATAAGAGTCTATTTTGTTGCTTTGAGTTACTGATTACAGAAATAAAGGTGGGATAAAAAATCTAATAAATAAAATAAAATAAATCTAAGAAATATGTAAGGACAATACCCTCCAAGACTGGGTAACTCTGTTTCACTGCTAGCCCCCTTACCTTCAGCTCTAGAGACTGGTGTGAAGCTCTACAGAGATCCCTAAATGATTAATTTATCCCAATCAACCTTGAATCATTTATTGATCATCTATTTACCCCCAAACATTTACTGAATATTTTGAACTCAGATATTTATCAAACCTTTGAATACTCCCATAAACTCTTGGTGATCAATAATCACCACACTGGGTAACTGTGGTTTAAATCACAAGGGTACAATTTAGCCAGTGAATGAGTAGCTGAAAATGGTTAAATTTTAGTCTCAAGACTCAGAAACATTGTTTGTTTTTAATTGACAATTGGAAGTTGTTGCTATGAAATTCATTTAAATGCATTCATATTTATTTTAGGTTATTTTTTCTCTTTTTGGGCTGTAGTTTAGTTGTTCTTCCCCTTTCCTCCTTGTCCATGATTGTGACACAGTATTGACAATATAGAAAGGAATTCTAGCAACATTTTTTCATATAAATTATTATTGTTTCATACACATGTTCTAAAGATCACATGTTTATATTCATTTATGCTCATAGAATATTGTATCTTTCATATTATAGAGCATTCATATTCCCTTAAGTCATTACTTTTATATGGAATTTACTATTGGGTCTAAAAAAGCAATTCATTTATGGGAAATTGAAAGACTACACATCTTTTATATTGGGGAACTTGCACTTTCCTATCAAATAGTTCATATTAAATTCTAAAAAGTTATTATATTTTCCTTATGAAGTTCATTACCTTCTCACTGGTATAAAGTGGTCAAAGAAGTAAATTGGTTTTAACACTACTCAAAGGTCAATAAAAGGATATTAATATGAACAGTATAGACTTTTTCACAAAATTCATTTTTCTTGCTTTTTAGTTTCCCTTGGGGAAAAAAAATGATTGATGTGGTGTATAAATGAATCCCTGTGTGTTTTGAGCGTTCTTCATTGGGTTTCTGTGTACCTTTCTTGGTTAATAAAAAGTTTCACTTCAGCCCTCAATTTTCATTTTATTGTGTCTGATAGAAATTACTTTTTATTGTACTCATTCCTCAGATCACCTACTTTTATTATTGTGCCCTTTTCAATTTGTTAAGGATATTTGGAAAAAGAACTTCAGAAACCTTTAAAATATTTTTTTAATTATCTGCTTTATGAAGAGAGAAGTATTTGTCACCTTGTTAAGATTATCTTTAAACTTCATGCATTTCAATTTTCTTAAAATGATTTTCAAGTCATGAAACATTAAATGCTGGTTTGGTATAAAATCCATACACTGAAAACAAATTTTGTTACTACAATTGAATGAATCAGACTCTTTTGTTTTCTTCACTTTTTTCTCCCCTCAGGTAAATTCATTCCACTATAATCCTATGTCCATTTCCTATTTGTCATGAAAAAACAACGAGAACCACTCATGAATAGGCTCAAACAGTTGTTTTTTTTGCTACTAATCTATTTTACAAGAGTCTTACAAGACTTACTGCATTGCTTGGGAATAGTAAGATAAGACTTCAAGGTTTTGGGGAAAGATCAGGGCTGTGCTACTCTCTGAGGTGCAAAGACCCTAAACTCAGTCCCTTCTTAATACTTACCTCCAGGCTCGCTGGACATATTACCACATTAATATTTTATCAAAAAACAAATGAAAAATCTTGTGTGTGTGAAATTTTATATCCACTTTATGAACATTCTTCTGAAAGTACACTTTGTGTTTATAATAGTTTATGCAAGCTATGTGCCTTCCCCTGCCTCGATACCTAAATAAAAACACAATTTGTTCATAATGTGTGTGGTTCAATGTGCTTGAATATTCTTTAATTAGTACAGAAAACTTAATAATTAAAGCCAAAGGACTGCTATGTTGTGATTAGTTCAACCATTTGAAAAATGTGCATAAGATTGGAACCGATAAATCAAATGAACTTCGCCTCCTCTCTTACCAATGGCAAGTACAGAGCAGGGTCTTTGGGTTTGAAAAAACACCAAGAACATAATACATTCTATTATTTTGACTGCACAGTCTTGGGTCACAAATGGCTAACACATTTGAATCAGCCTTATGTGAGAAGGAAAAAAAAGACTTCACTTGGCCAGTCAAAAAGGTCCTTCTGTTAAGTTTCCCCATATTTCACAACCAGATTACATCAGGTTGTTAATTTATGTTTGAAAAATATGATAGTGTCCATGTTAGTGTGTCTGTGAGAGAGAGATGGAACATTAAAAATAGAATCAGGGAAAACAGAGAGCATTATCAGTAAACAAACAAAAATCATCTGATTCATATTTAATCAAAATAACAGTAAATATAGGTAATCACTGCTCTCCACATATTCCATATTTTCCCCTGACATAGTAAAAATTACATTTCAGTGCAAATTTGGAGCAGCAATTGACAGATAAATCCATGGTATTGGATATCATTTAATTACTTGTCATTTATGTTTATTTAGCTATTTTACCTGATTAAAAAATAACACCTTTATCTAGCAGCATTTTGGCTCTAGGACATAAAATGTAGTTAGACTATAAAAAAAAAGAATAAAATGGAGGAGAATATTAAAAACCTACTGTTAAAACATGGTTATAGAGAGATGGTGGCTTTCCTGTTAATGGTAGAGTCAGTAAGGGGTTAAGACAACACACTAGACCTTAGGCATAAAGCCAATTGGGTGACTTTGGGTCAATCACTGTGTCCCAGCCCTTAGAAAGCAGCAATGCAAATCCTCCTGAAAAACCTTGTCAAGAAAACTGCAGAGACTTGTCCAAGCAGTTGCCAGGAATCAAGAATGTCTTGAAGACAACTCGCCCTACCCGAAATGTAAAAAGCAGACTTTAAGCACAATTTGGGAGTAACTCAAGAGAAGCCTTTTCCCACATGAAACACACAAAATGTACTATGGAGGTGGACATCTTCATCTCATGATGATCTTAATGGGTGGACTAATTGATACTATGATGGACACCTTGTAATTTAAGAACACTGATAATGGCAAGTGAAGAAGATATTTCTTCTAATGACAATGGATATATAGTGGGATAGGGAAGGCAGAAGAGAGCTTGGATAAAAGAAACAAATTTAGAATAGGAACCCATTTCTGCAACATTTTCAAAGAATATGTTTTTTTTTGTTGGCCAGTCCCATGGTATGTCTGGAATATAATTATATTATTTCTATTGTGGATCACCCAGATTAGCTGAACTGATGATAATCAACAGTATGAACAACCAATCAAACAAAACAGCAAATAAGGAAAACATACTATACTGGAATATAAAAATTGAAATGTTAGAAAGAATGGCCTATTTCAGTGAGCAAAAAATCTCAGATATCTGCATCATTTATGTCTTTATTAAATGATGTAAATACTGTTCTGTCCCCTCATTAACATTCTTGAGATCCCCGCGCTTTGATTGGCCAAAGCGCAGGGCACTCTGATTGGTCAGGTGAGCCGCGCCGATTGGCTCGCTAAGAATCTTCCGCGATTGGTCTATTCGAATCGCGGGAGATTCAAAGTGGTGCCATTGGCCGTGGCCACCGCGGCTAAAGGAATAAAAGCCGCGAACCTTTTGCATAGCGCCAGTTCGGTTCCCACATTAATAAAAGAGCATGATTTGAAGTCACCAACTCCTGGCATCATTTTCAAGGACACGACACTGGCGACGAAGGTGGGATCCAGACCCTGAATCGAACCACGTGTCCGATGGAAGCCAGACGAATCTCCACGATGGCGAAGATCGCACCCCCAGCACCCTTCAACACCGCCACCGAGGACTGGGAATCATACTCCGACTGATTCCGCATGTTCCTCGAGTGCAGCGATCTGAAGGACGCCACTGGCCCCATGAAGCGCGCCGTCTTCCTGACCCACTGCGGGACCGAGGTATTCAAGATGGCCAAGGCACTTGCCAAACCCGCCGACGCGACCGCGATGGACTGGGACGTCCTCGAGCCAATACTTCGGCGGCACTATGCTCCAGAGGTACCCATCCTGATCCGATGCAACGGATTCTACCGTCGGGACCAAAGGTCAGGTGAGAGTTTCAGCGACTTCGTCGCCGAACTACAGTGCCTAGGGGGGCTGTGCGAATTCAACAACCTGAATGACGCCCTGCGAGACAGAATCGTGCTCGGGTGGTAGGACCCCGTCCTCCAGAGCCGGCTGATGGCCAAGGGCAACATCAGCCTAGCAGACACCCTCACCTCAGCCACAGCCGCCGAAGCAACCCAAACATCCACCAACTGCATGCGCCGACCGAACGCTGGGGACCGCAGTGGGAACAACCACCCTGCAAGGTCGGCCGAGGCCCAACCCGAGACGACCACCCACCAGGGCGATTTCCACTTGGCATCGGGCACTTCCAATGACGAGGAGGAAATTCATAGCCTCCAGACAGGCCATGACCCACGGAACCGGCGGGGTCGTAAGTCGAGGACCAACAGTGCCGGTTGCGGAGGTGACCACCCCAGGTCCGAATGCCGGTTTTTTGAGTCGATCTGCCAGCGTTGTGACAAGAAGGGTCACATCGCCCGCATCTGCCGCCTTAAAAAGAACCACAGCCCACCCCGAGGGGACCAGAGCGAACGGAGGAGAGAGAGCACACCACCCCGGACCAGAGATCGCCGCTCTGACAACAGATGGGACCGGAACAGACGATCCCTATGAGGCGGCGATAACCGGCGAAGAGAGGAGACCCATCAGACGGTCACCATCGGCCACGCCACAGCCAATGACGCCCAGAAGGTCCACGTGGAGGTAGGCATCGAGGGCGAGCCATGCAAAATGGAGGTGGACTCCGGGTCCTACCTCTCCATGATAGCATGGCATGAAATAAAGCGCTTGGTGCCTACCATCCAAAGGAGGAACCTAGACAGCCAGAGACTCATCGTAAAGGACTACCAGGGAAACCGCATCCCGGTAGTCGGAACCGGACACTTCAACGTGACATATAAAGGGCGCACCGAAAGGCTTCCCCTGACAATCATCGAACGCGACCGCCCAAGCCTACTGGGACAGCAATGGTTCACCCCGCTCAGCATCACAGTCACGGGAGTCGACCACGTCACCGACGACAGCTGGGAGCAACAACTGGCCCGGGAATTCCAAGAGGTCTTCGACAGAAACCTAGGCAAGTACCGAGGGCCCCTTATATCATTCAGCCTAGACCCAAACATCCCCCCAAAATGCTGAAACCAAGGGGGGTGCCATTCGCACTTAAACCCAAGATAGACGAGCAAATTGACAAGCTCATCAAGCAAGGGTCCTACAGCCAATAGACCACGCCCGGTGGGAGACCCCCATAGTCACCCTGATCAAGCCCGATGGGTCGGTGAGGATCTGTGGGGACTATAAGGCCACCCTAAATGGCGCGTTGCAACAAAGCGCCTACCCCGTCCCAGTAGTGCAACACCTACTGCACTCACTGGGAGGGGGCAAGGTTTTTGCTAAGCTCGACCTCACCCAGGCATACCAACAGTTGCCAGTTGACGAGGAAACGGCAGAAGCGCAAACCATAGTAACCCACCGGGGACGTTTAAATGCAACCGACTCCAATTCGGAGTCAGCATGGCACCGGGAATATTCCAAAGCCTAATGGAAAGACTATTGCAAGCCATCAAGGGGTTGGTACCTTACTTTGATGACGTCCTAGTGTCGGCAACCAACCAAGCCGAACTAGAGGGTCACCAAAGGGAGGTCTTAACCAAATTCAAAGAGACCGGCTCAAAGTAAAGAGGGAGAAATGCCAACTATACACGGAACGGGTTGAATTCCTAGGATACCTCCTAGACCGTCATGGCATTCACCCCACAAACCAAAAAATCAAGGCCATCAAAGAAGCCCCCACACCCAAGTAGAAGACGGAACTACAGGCATTCCTGGGGCTACTTAACTTTTACAATGTTTTCCTGCCCCAAAAGGCGATGGTGGCGGAGCCCTTGCATAGGCTCCTGGACAAGGCGGCGACTTGGACTTGGGGGAAACGTGAGCAAGCCACCTTCCAAAGAACAAAGGACCTCCTCACTTCGGACGCCGTCCTTATACAGTATAACGAGACCCTACCTCTGGCCGTCACATGCGACGCATCACCCTTCGGCGTCGGCGCTGTCCTCAGCCATACCCTCCCCGATGGAAAAGAAGCACCCATCGCGTTCCTTTCAAGGACCCTCACCAAACCGGAGCGGAACTATAGCCAGCTGGACAAAGAGGCTCTGGCTATCGTTGCCGCCATAAAAAGATTCCACGAGTACCTCTACGGCCGGACATTCACCATCATAACCGACCACAAGCCGCTGCTGGGAATCCTTGCAGGAAACCGGGCCACCCCGAACATTCTGTCTCCCCGAATGACAAGGTGGTCCAAGTTCCTGGTGGCCTACAACTACGGACTCATACACAGACTGGGTAAGACGATCTCCCATGCAGACGCCTTAAGCCGCTCGCCACTACCGGAACCTGACACCGACCCAGCACCCACGACGACCACCCTCAGCATAGAGACTCTACCCAACCTGCCCGTAACCGCATCAGACATTGCCCGAGAGACCAATAAAGACAAACGTCTGGCGCGGGTGTTGCATTGGGTAGAGAAAGGGTGGCCGGAAAGGGACAACGACGAGTCCGTCAAGACATTCCGAAATCGGCAAACGGAACTCTTGTTATTAAAAGGGTGCATACTATGGGGGGATAGGGTGGTTATTCCTGATAAACTACAAGGGAAAGTTCTGGAACTACTACACAAGGGGCACCCTGGCATCGTTAGGACTAAAGCCCTGGCCAGAAGTTACGCTTGGTGGCCAGGGATGGACAAACAAATTGAGACCTGGGTAGCAAGGTGCCAACGATGCCAGGAAACTAGGCCAAGCCCACCCACAGCACCCGTCCTAGAGTGGGAAACCCCAAGGGGACCTTGGTCTAGGATCCACATAGACTTCGCCGGGCCCACTAAAGGACACACCTTCCTTATAACAGTAGACGCTTACTCCAACTGGCTGGAGGTAAGCAACATGAAAACAACAACCACGGAGGCCGTGATCAAGGAACTCTGCAAACTCTTTGCAATGCACGGCCTCCCAGACGTCGTCGTTTCCGACAACGGGCCCCAATTCACCTCGCTGGAATTCAAAAAATTCCTAGCGGAAAGGGGTATCCGCCACGCGCTGACAGCACCGGCACATCCACAAAGAAAACCATCCGGAAAATAGACCACGGGGAGATCCAGGAGAAAATAAACAAACTACTCTTCACCCAACACATAACCCAAACACCACAACGAATAAGAGCCCGGCCGAACTATTAATGGGGAGGAAATTAAGGTCCCCACTCGACAGGTTACACCCCACGTATAACCCGGAGAAGCCCCCAGACTCAAACAACAAACACCGAACTTTCGTACCAGGCGACCCCGTATACGCAAGAAACCTGACGGGAGACCCGTTATGGGTACCGGCCATCATCACACAAATAACAGGCCCACATTCGTACCGGCTACAAACAGCAGACGGACGAGCATGGAAACGCCACATCGACCAATTAAGGTGGAGGACGACAAACCAAGAGACCACCGATGCACAAACAGGCGAAACCAACCCCCAGAACCAAACCAAGGGGGGAGGAAATACCCAGGGCCCAAAACCAAAGAAGAATAAACCAGCCATACTTACCAGAAAGCAGCCAGCACGACCCCTCGCCAGGAAGAGACAGCCAGGCCAGCTCAACCGACCCGGGAAGACCGAGCGGGAGCAGCGAAACCCGCAGCTCAACCAACCTGGGAGGCCCAGGAGGGAGCTACGGAGAGCGGCCCGGCCCGACCGACCAGCCGGTTTCCACGACGGCATCAGGAGAAACAGAGATTCCGACCGAACCGGCCGGGATCCAACCTACGACTGAGCTGCGCAGGTCCAGTAGGCTCAGACAGAGCCCCGCCTACCTACATGACTACGCGATGTAAGGACTAAACCAAGAGGGGAGGGGTGTTCTGTTCCCTCATTAGCATTCTTGAGATCCCCGCGCTTTGATTGGCCAAAGCGCGGGGCACTCTGATTGGTCAAGCGAGCCGCGCTGATTGGCTCGCTAAGAATCTCCCGCGATTGGTCTATTTGAATCGCGGGAGATTCAAAGTGGTGCCATTGGCCGCGGCCGCCGCGGCTAAAGGAATAAAAGCCGCGAACCTTTTGCATAGTGCCAGTTCGGTTCCCACATTAATAAAAGAGCATGATTTGAAGTCACCGACTCCTGGCATCATTTTCGAGGACACGACAAATACAGTATTTTTCCTCACCCTATTTTAGCCTGGCTTCTCAGTTAGTAGGCTTTAAGAATTGTTAGCATTTCATCAGTACCCTGCAGGCCAGGTTTTCTGAAGAAGAAATGGCAAATTGAAGACAGCTTCACTAAAAGTGGATTCAACAAAAACACTGGAATGAAGAATCAGTAAATAAACTGGCTTTTCATAATCCCTGTCAGGACAAGGAGAGCACTTGAGATTGTTCATAAATCCAGAAAATTGTTCCCCATGAGGAGACTACAAGAAAATTATTTCCAACAGGTTTAGAGCTCTGAAATATAATAAAATAGCCATCTTGCTACAATCACAACCCATGTTTTCATAAGAACACTGGGTTCACATATTTGCTTTTCTGATGACTTTCAGAAAATGCTTATTATCTGCTTTTCAGCTGCTCAAAACTTTACAGCATCATGAGTTTCCTATAACCCTTAGTTTTAAGGATTTATTTATAGACAACAGATGGAACATGAGGTCATGGATGGAACATGAACAAAGATGTTTATTTCAAGAGGCAGCTGGACTTTCTTGTTGTTGTTGTTGTTGTTGTTGTTGTTGTTGTTGTTGTTTTGAAGATATTTCGCTTCTCATCCAAGGAGCTTCACAGAACTGAAGAAGCTTCTTGGATGAGAAGAAAATGTCTTCAAAGAAAAACAAAAAAGTGCAATTGTCTCTTGAAAAAGCACCTTTGGGACAACAGCAGTTATAGTTATTCTCCTGCTAAGGGAACTATCACCTAATAATAAAGGAAGGGTCAGCGCAAGAATAATGACAGTGATGTTGTTATTGTCCAAAAAAACAGGCTCTGCACATGACACAGATATATTAGGATACAAGTTTTGTTCTGATCATCAAGCTGCTTTCTTCATTCTGATGCTTTGATGTCAAGCATAAGGAGAATAATTTATGTAAACATTGCAATAGCAATGGCATTCTCAACAGTTTTGACCTTGACTTAATTATTATATTGGAAATCAGTGTTAAAGCTATGCTGCAGTGAAGCCACATCCTATGTAACAATTTTAGTGATGATGAATCTATTAATAGGGTGAAGAGAGCCTTTTTGTTCTCTTCTCTGGCTTGGGGATTGTTGTATGTGTTATGTTTTGAGCATGGGCGAGAAAGAATGGAGACAAGCCTCTGAACGGTGAATTTCAGCTCTTTATTTACATTGTGACTTCCTCGTTTTAACAGTAGTTAAACCCTGCCTTCTATAGGCAAACCTTGTAATTTTTAACCAATAACGAGCTAGGAATACTAGCTCTTATAACCAATAGGAACTCTCTGTTAAGGGCCAATCGGATTCCCCGGAACGGGCCAATCCGGTCCGGCCACTTAACAGCCAATCAGAAGTGCAGGGCCAGAACCCTGCACTGACTCCAAGCTCATACTTTATTAATCTTTATTCCATACACAACACCCCTTCCCCTTGGCTTTTTATTTGCAGGGCGCAGTTACATATCCCTTAGGTAGGACGGTTGTCTTATTAGTCTCTTTGATTTACGTTGTATCAGCTGGCTGCAATCACGCTGAGGTAGATCGTTGTTTGGCAGTGGGGCTGTTTCTGGTTCAGAGTTCACTTCTACGTCGTTGCCCACATTCTCTGCAATTCCCTGAGGTGCAACCATTTCTCCCTCCGGCTTCGCTTCCTGAGTTTCTATCAAGCTGCTGTTTCCTTCGAACGGGTTTATTAGGGATTCATCTTCTTCCGTACCTCCCCACGCCCTCAGTTTGGTAATAGGGGAGTTGCAGACTGGCCGCTGGAAGCCGCAATCGTAATTGATCGATATGCCGTTTCCAAAGTTTATCGTCAAGGCATTGTACAAGGTAGGATCTGGGGCCGGTTACACGTACTACTGTTGCTTCCACCCACAACGGGTCGCCCGATAGATTTTTAGCATAAACCAGGTCTCCTACCTGGAAGGTGTGACAGCGGCCGCTTGATCCTGGTGGTTTCTCCAGTTCGTAAGCTGGGTGCAACCGGTCAAGGTGGGAGTGGAGCTTTCGTCCCATTAGCAGTTCGGCGGGAGTTTTGTTGGTGACGCTATGTGGGGTGATGTGTTGCAAGAAGAAGATTTGATTGACCTTGTCGTCAATGTTGTAGTCTACCTTTTGCAAGGTTTTCTTCACAAATTGGACCATGTGTTCTGCTTTGCCATTGGTCGCAGGGTGCGCAGTCGAGGTGAGCGCATGGCGGATGCCGCGGTCAGCGAGGTACTGATCAAACGCTAGTGTGGTAAATTGAGGGCCGTTATCGGATACCAGGACGTCTGGTAATCCGTGGGTTGTAAAGAGTCTGTTTAAGATTTTGATAATCGCTTCGGAGGTCAAAGATGTCATGCAATGGATTTCGAGCCAATTCGAGTACGCGTCAATGGTAAGCAGGAAGGTGTGGCCTTTGTTTGGCCCCGCGAATTCCAGGTGAATTCGGGACCAGGGTCCACGTGGTTTCTCCCATTCAGTAGGCATGGCTTTTGGTGGGGCGTTGCTGACTTCTTGGCATTTGGGACAAGCTTTAACCCACTGTTCAATTTGCTTGTCAATGCCCAGCCACCATGCGTAGCTTCAGGCAAGGGCTTTCATTCGCACGATGCCGGTGTGGCCATTGTGCAAGGTTCTCAGCAGCACTTTCTGGAGTCGTTCTGGGATAATGACTCTATCGCCCCAGATGACACAGCCTTTCTGGGAGAATAGCTCAGTTTGTTGAGTCTTGAACGGTGTGAAGTCATCTGATAACCGGTCCAATGGCCATCCGCGTTCTACCCAGCCCAAGACTCGCGCTAGAGTGTGGTCACATTTGGTTTCTCTCACGATATCTCGGGCGGTTAGTGGCGGTGAGTTGAGTGCCTCAATTTGCAACATGGTTACCGTTGGTGCAGGATCGTCGAGAATCTCTGGAAGCGGTGCTCGGCTCAATGCATCGGCCTGGGGAATGGCTTTCCCCGGGCGGTATTGCAGCCGATAGTTATAAGCAGCTAAGAATTTTGACCATCAGGTCATCCAAGGGGATAATATGTAGGGAGTTGGCTTATCTCTGGCTATTATCCCCAATAATGGTTTGTGGTCAGTCACAATAGTAAAAGCCCGGCCATACACATATTTGTGGAATCTTTTCACAGCTGAGACAATTGCGAGGGCTTCTTTATTGATTTGTCCATAGTTTCGCTCAGTTTTTGAAAGTGTCTTTGAAAAATATGCAACAGGGGCTTCGTTCCCATTAGGCAGTACGTGGCTCAAAATGGCACCTACCCCGAAAGGCGATGCGTCACAGGTTATAACTTACGGCAAAGTCGCGTTATACTGCATGAGTACAGAGTCAGAAGTGAGCAGTTTTTGAACATTTCGGAACCCCTGTTCTTCACGGTAACCCCATAGCCAATTTGCTTTTTTATCTAACAACCGGTGTAACGGTTCAGCGACCATTGCTTTGTGCGGCAAAAATACACTATATAAAAATTGATGAGGCCTTGGAATGCCTGGAGATCGGCCTTGTTTCGTGGACTGGGAGCGTTTTTTATCGCTTTTAGTTTACTTTGGGTAGGTTGAATGCCCTGGCTATCAATCAGGTACCCTAAACACTCAACACTGTCAGTACACAATTTACATTTGTTTTTTTTTAACCGTAAGACCGGCCTCTTGGAATTTTTTTAGGACTAATTTTACCCGGTCCTGTAAGATTTTTTTTGTAGGGGCTGCGATTAATACATCATCAAAATAAGTGACCATGCCCTTAATTCCTTGCAATAACCTTTCCATAAGGCTCTGAAAAATCCCTCTGGCTACACTAACTCCGAATTGCAGCCGGGTACATTTAAAGGCACCTCGGTGAGTCACAATAGTTTGGGCCTGTGCCGTTTTTTCATCTACTGGTAATTGCTGATATGCCTGAGCTAAATCTAATTTAGTGAAAACTTTCCCACCCCCCAGGGAATGGAGGAGATGCTGCACCACCAGAACTGGATATGCGTACTGCTGCAGGGCGTGGTTCAAAGTGGCCCGGTAGTCCCCACAAATTCGGATTGACCCGTCTGGCTTAATGGGTGTTACAATAGGGGTTTCCCAAGGGGAGTGATCGATGGGCTCTAACAGCCCCTGAGCTATCAGTTTGTCGAGTTGTTCATCGATTTTCAATTTTAAGGCAAACGGAACTCGATGGCGTTTTAGGCGAATGGGAGCTATTTTTGGATCTAGGCTGAATGAAATCAGGGTCCCCTTGTACTCGCCTAAGCTGTCCACGAAGACGTCCCTGAACTCATAGATAAGGTCTTCCTCCCAGTCACAGCCACTGACTCGGTTTACGCCGGCCACTTCAATGCGGAGTGGTGCGAACCATTGGAGGCCTAGTAGGCTAGGCCTATCTCTATCGATGACCGTTAAAGGTAAGAACGCTGTGTGCTTCTTGAAGGAGACTTGGACTCGGCAGGAACCGATGATTGGGATTCGATTCCCTTGGTAGTCCTTGAGGATGAGGCATTGGAAATGGAGATCTTGGCATTGAATTGTGGGGATGAGTTGCTTGAGTGTCTTCCAAGACACCATCGAGAGGGACGATCCTGAGTCGACCTCCATGTGGCAAGGCTGGTTCTCGATGGCTACTGTGACTCGGATTTTCTTAGTGTCCAAGGTTGAGGCATGACCGATAGTGATAGTATGGTGAGCCTCTTCTCTCTGCAAAGCTCGATTTCTGTAGGAGTGGTTTACTGGCTCTCACCGTGCAGGACGATTTCCTGTCGATTGGCGATAGGTAGCCCCTTTTGAGGCCTGGCTGGGTCCTGGCAAGCTGCGGCTGACCCGTCCTATGTGGCCTCATTTCCCACACTCATGGCAGAGTGCGTCGTGGAATTAGCATTCAGACCTGGCATGGTTGGCTCCACAGCCAGCACAAGGGCGTAAGGGCTTCGGTTGGTGGTCCCAGTCGGACTGCAGTCGATGGACCCCTTCTTCGTTGCTGTCTGACGACGAAGAGGAGTCCTCGTGGTGTGTTGTCACAAGCTGCCCTTCTGAACTAGGTGAGATTTTGCTGGCTGGTGGTGGTACCGGAGCGCGGTTTCGGCGTAGTTGTGCAGCCGACTTCCTGGTTGCTTCTGCTGCAGTAGTATCGGCGATGGCGTCGGCAAGGCTGATGTTGCCTTTTGCCATTAGCTTGCTTTGGATGCCTGGTGCATCCCAGAACTATGCGATCTCTTAGTGCTTCTTCTAAATCGGTGAATCCGCAGAGGCCTCCCAAATTCCGGAGGTCTGCTAGGAAGTCGGCCACGCTTTCTCCCTTTTGTTGGCTTCTCTGATAAAACTCGTGGCATCTCACGAGCGTAGGCATGGTCGGGGCATAGTGGTCTCGCAGGATAGGTTCGAGGTCATCCCAATCCATGGCCTTCACTTCTCGGGGTTTGGCTAGTGCTTTAGCCACCTTAAATACGGTTGGACCGCAATGCGTTAGGAACACCGCCCGCTTCTTCCTGGCTGTGGTGTCCTTTAAGTTGTTTGTCTCTAGGAACATTTGGAAACAATCCATGTAAGACTCCCAGTCTTCTTGTGTTGGATCAAACGGAGCGGGTGGTACGATGCCGCCGGACATGGTTCCATTGTTGGCGTCGTCTGTCACGTGCTCGGTGTTCTTCGAAATTTCGTTGGTTCAGATATCTCCATATCCCATCCTCGTCTCCAGTGTTATGTTTTGAGCATGGGCGAGAAAGAATGGAGACAAGCCTCTGAACGGTGAACTTCAGCTCTTTATTTACATTGTGACTTCCTCGTTTTAACAGTAGTTAAACCCTGCCTTATTTAGGCAAACCTTGTAACTTTTAACCAATAACGAGATAGGAATACTAGCTCTTATAACCAATAGAAACTCTCTGTTAAGGGCCAATCGGATTACCCAGAACGGGCCAATCCGGTCCGGCTGCTTAACAGTCAATCAGAAGTGCAGGGCCAGAACCCTAATAGCAGGGGAACTTCCGGTTTGCATGGCTTCGGGGCAGCAGGAATTCGCGACAGCTCGCGATTCCTGCTGTGCTAGCCGTCGAGGTACCCCCGATCCAGATGGGTCAGGGGGATATGGCTGCCCTGTAGGGACAGCTGAAGAGAGAGGGGAGTCGGATAGGGAGGTGGGGGTATCGCAGACACCCCCTTCTCCGGGAAAACCCCTTTTTCCCAAGGCGGTGGAGCGGCGGTCAGCAATGGCCGCCACGAAGAAGCCAGCAACCGGGTAAGAACTGTGCTGGAGGAAGTGTGAAGAGTGAAAGTTCTGTCTGAGCCGGGTCAAGTAACACCTTTTAAATTGCCTGGAATTGAGCTGCTTGAATTGCTGGAGGATACATTGTATCCCTAAGAAGAGCGAAAAGCGGCGGAGAAGCTGTTAAAGGGAATTTTTTTTTTTTTTTTATTCTCCCACCCCACGGAAAAAGCAGAAATATTTGGATATATTAGACATTGAAAGTGGATTGCCTTGAAAGCTGAAGCTAAGAGACAAAGGGATTTTTGGACATTGAAAAATTTAAGAAATTGGAAAATCTCTGCTGGAGGTATGGATTTTTGATTATTTAAAATTGTTCATTGCAAGTGGGAAGGGAGAAAAAAAAAATTGGAGCAGAAGATGAAAAAGGAGGAGATTGTCTGGAACGTCTTTGTGGATCCCAAAAGAAGATATATGGTAATTGGACCTCTTTGATTAAAAATTAATTCAGAAAGAGAAAGAGAAGAAGGAAGAAAAGTATTAACTTTTGGAACTTTTTTTTCTTTTTTTTTTAATTGCTTTTGATTGTCTTTGATTAAAAATACTTGTGGTTGTTTTGGAAAAAGTTTCCCTTTTCATAATGGCATCGTCTGTGGATGAACTAGAGATTGAATATCAAAAATATAAAAAAGAAGATACTTTGGGCACTTTGTTTCAATTCTTAGAAATGGCGTTATGTTCTTTTGAAAAGTTGATTACACAGCAGAAGGACTGGGACAAGGAAGAAGAGGAAGAAGAAGCCATCTTTGATGAACAATGGGTCCCTTCCGGAGAGGAGGAGAAAAAGGATAAGAAAAAGGGGATTTTAAGAATTATAAAAACAACCAAAAGAGAGAAAAAGGAGCGAAAAGATGGAGGCAAGGTTAGAAAGCAAAGGAAAAGGAGCAAGAAAAGCGAAGAGAAAAAGCAAAGGGGTAGAAAGGGCAAGGAGAAGAATAAGCAAGAGAGAAAGGGGGGGAGGAGAAGCCTTAATGGGGGGAAGCAAGACCTAAAGAAAAAAAGTTTATTTAGAGATAATGGGTGAATTTAATTTAGATTAAAAGAGGGATTCTGGAGGGTATATAAGAGTGTGTTTTTATATGTATATTTAGAATATAAAATTTATTATGTAATTTTAGAATCTTTTATAACAGAATCCCAAGAAAGATTGCTATATGTAGTATTTCTAAGTTAGGGTAATGAGTTATAGATGTTACTCCAATTGGTGTACAGGAGAAGTATAGTAAAAGAAAAAAAAGATGAATGGATAATTGGAAATAGAACAGACAAAGAATGTTGTTGAAAATGGTAATAAGATATGGAAGGATATATATGCTTTTTTTTTTTTTGGATTTTGTATATTGATAAAAGGCAATAAAATTTTAATTAATAAATAATTTGGATGGAAAAGAGAAGTAGGGACAAGATATGAAGTTAATATTATATGAAATATTGATATTATAATCTGGAAATGTTATGCCTTATTGGTCTTTTATTATTATTTTTTCTTAGAAAAGAATTTATAAGCTGCTATGCCTTGATTCTTTGTGCATTGTTTTTATAAAACTGATAAAAATGGTTTATATATATATATATATAAAAGAAAATGATAATAAGATATGGAAGGAGATATGGGTTGAATATGATGTTTGAATTTGTGTCTGTGTAAAGAGTTTTAACCCGGGAACAGACAACCTTCAGAAAAGATCTTTTAGTTTTGTTTATGTTTAGTGTTTGTATGTTTGTGTATTGTGTTTATGGTAAAACTAACAAAATTTGTTTTTTATAAAAAAAAAAAAAAAGGAAAAAAGAATCAATAAAACCTTGGAGGAATGTTAGACGAGAATAATTTAAACAAGCCAGAAAGAAAAGAATATGATGACTATAAAATGGATAAATATGGAAGAGAAATGAAATTGAATAGGAGTAAAGAGAAATAATGAGAAATTTGCTGAAAGATATTTGTGTGTCCATATGGAGATGGGATAAATTGGAATTATGCTGTATAAAAATAATGTTTTGTTTGACTTGTAAGGATTTACAATGTTAAGAGGTTTTATGTGTTTATGTATTTAATGGTTAATGATGTGTTGTTTTATCTTTAAAATTAATAAAAATTTGTTTCAAAAAAAAAAAAAAAGAACTGCAGGGCCAGAACCCTGCACTTACTCCAAGCTCACACTTTATTAATCTTTATTGCATACACAACAATATGCATACAGGGTTGATGCACAATTATATAGTTCTATAGATCTTCACTGCAATCATCTGCTGCTTTAGTGATAATGCTAGAGCTGTTATTAGGGGGAATGTACTTTTGAACATCGGCAGAATGCTAAAATAATATTGAGTAGTTTAGTAGAAACTAGCCCCTTTTCATGCTTATAATACAGTTGTCTTAGATCAAAAATGTAAGCTTAGCCCAGGGGTGGGATTCTACAGGTTCACACCTATTCTCTAGAACAGGTTGTTAACATTCTAAGCAGTTCAGAAAACCAGTTGTTAGAAGAAATTACTGGCCTAATCCTGTAAGGAAGGCAGGAAGGAAATATTCTGGTATTGCTTGCAGAAACTGCCTCTGCATTAACTCTTATTACATTCTTGGCAGGACTAGACTTCCTGTCTCTGGAACTTCTCTAGAGTTCTTTTTCCTTCTTTGCTGGTACTTCGCTTGTGTGGCATGATCATTCAAAGTTACAATCGTAAGAGGAAAACATGAATAAAATCCATTGTGTATTGTGTAACTGTGACTCAAACTTCAAAACTGCAAGTTGATACTTTTCTACTGCAAAAGGGACATTGAAACATTGAACAATCACAGATTGTGCTCTGGGAAAATCTGGGAAAATGTCTACGTGTTAGGGAACATCTAACTTCCTGATGTCCCATATTTGGTGATGAATTGTATACTGAAATTCAATAGGTAGATTGTAAACCAAGCTATCATAGGATGGGTAGGTTAGGATATAAAATAGAATGCAAACTTTGATCTGGGTTCCTCCCATCTGCCAGAGTAGGAACCCGTTTCTGCAGAAATGCTATAATGTTATGTCTCACCTATATTCACAAGTGAGAACAAGGAGTTCCACAGTTCAAAATATTCAAACAAAACAGAGCCAGACTAAAAAAAGGGTTAACAGTATTATATTCCAGTCCTTGGCAAACTTCCCGGAATGTGTCTGGTAATTCAGAATGTCCATAAATTACAAAAACCACTCCACACGTATCCTTTTGATACATCAAACACTTTGCTTCCAAGAAAACTTTGAGAATCAGCAATCCTCCTTAAATCACCTGGATTGGCGTGTCAGTCTCTCTAATCAATGTCTGGCTTGACGCCTCCCTTCAACTTGGCGTTTCATTTTTCTCCTGATTCTAGCATCAATCCACGATCTCTCAGTTTCCCCATTAGAAGCCTCTGACTCATTTTGTGGATCAGTTGCTGGCATGAGTGAATTCGAAGGCTCTGGCGAGGATTGTCTGTCTGATAATCTCTCATCCTCTTGGCTCACATCTGTGTCCTCTGATAATTCAGACTCCACATTCACAGCAGGCTCCACCCTATCATCTTCAAAGTCATCAGAGTCAAAACTCACAGCAGGATCGATCCTTTCAGTCACAACCCTATCCCTCACCGCAGGGCCCTTCCCCCGAGTCTGACGATCAGGATGTGGTTTTGAAGAGAATTGTGCATGATATATGCGAATAAGATCTGGGGCATGCACCTTGGATACATCCTGCCAAGAGCGAATCTCCATTTCATTTTCCAGTTTTCCCACGAAGTACTGGAATCGTCCCTTCAGCCATCGTGAATCATAAATTCCGACCACTGTAGTATCCGTAACAGGTTCAGTGCTGAGCCTAGATGGAGAACCTATATCTTCTGGCGAATGGAGAGTACACGTTGGAGTGTCAGGTACTAATAAGGAGCGATGAAAAACAGGCTGAATGCGCATAGAGTGCAGTAAAGTGAGTCGATTAGCCACAGGATTAATAACTGCCTCAATAGGGAAGGGACCAATAAAGTGATGATCCAACTTCCTAATCAGGCAATCGACCCGAAGATGTTTAGTTGACAACCACACCTTGTCCCCCACAGCCAACGGAGGTGTCGTTCGGCGCGAACGATCTGCGAAATGCTTATAATCTGCTTTCACTCATTCCAATTGTCTGGAAATTAATTGATGCACCTCATAACTCTGACAAAAAATCTCGTGCCTCTGGAACTGGAGAATCTGCGATTGACAGGGGGAAAAACCTCAGATGGTAACCTACATTTGCATAAAAAGGCGTCATGTGGGTGGAGGTGTGCTGAGAATTATTAAAGGCAAACTCTGCCAATGAAAGATAGGTCACCCAGTCATTTTGTTGTTGATTTACAAAACACCTGAGGTATTGGGCGAGGATGCCAATTACCTTCTCAGTCCCGCCATCGGTTTCCAGATGGTGCACCGACACTAAACATACTTGTACTCGTAGTGCGTTCATTAGACTTTTCCAGAATTGAGTGGTGAACTGAACACCATGATCTGAAACAACTCTGTCCGGTAAGCCATGTAAACAGAACACGTGTTATATGAAAAGCCGGGCAGTAACACGGGCCAAGGGTAATCTCCTACATGGGATGAAATGGGCCATCTTTGTGAGCATGTCAACCACCACGAGCACCATCGTATAACCCGATGAAAGGGGCAAGTGCATTAGAAAGTCCATGGAGATCGCTCCCCATGGTCTGATCGGAGTCAGCAGTGGTTGAAGAAGTCCAGGAGGCGCACCCGATGCTGCTTTCGCTTGTTAACATTGTATGCAAGAAGCGACGTAGGAAAACACATCGTGACAAACCCGAGGCCACCAAAAAGTCTGGGTGACCAAGTGCTGAGTTTTGTGAAAACCAAAATGACCAGCAGTGGAGTTGTCATGACATTGCATCATGATGAGGGCTCTAAGCGTCCTGGTAGGTACATACAATAAATCCTGATGTCTTAGCAAGCCCTCTTCAAAGGACCATGGGGAATCGGGTCCAACTTCTCCCCTTCTCTGCTGCGTCAATGCATCCAATCGCTGTGCCTCCTGTATGCGAGCCCGCAAATCTACTGGACCTTGAAGTACGGCCAAGGATTCCAGTGGTAACACCGTTCGTAGAGGAAGAGGATCCTCAGGACCGATATATTCGGGCTTCCGAGATAACGCGTCTGCCCTCCGATTCTGTCCACTTGGAACATAAGTGAGGAAGAAATTGAACCTTGCAAAAAACAACGACCACCGAATCTGGCGTTGGTTCAACTTCTTAGCGGTAGACAAATGTTCCAAGTTGCGATGATCCATCTGAACCCCTACCTTGTGCTGAGCCCCCTCTAAATGATGTCTCCAGGTCTCAAATGCAGCCTTAATAGCCAACAACTCCTTTTCTCAGATGGTGTAATTGTGATCAGAAGCTGTGAGCTTCCTAGAATAGTATGTGCATGGTAAAAGAGGTGTGCCATCCTTTGGATCTTGTAACAGTACCGCTCCGATAGCAACATTAGAGGCATCTGTCTCGACCACAAATGGACAATTCGGATCAGGATGCCTCAATATCGGCTCGGCCACAAACGCTTTCTTTAAAATTTCAAAAGCCTGTTGTTGTGGGGGCCCCCACAGAAACCGGACCTTCTTATGGGGGAGCTGAGTTATGGGATCTATTAGCAAAGTCCGGAATAAAGGTCCTATAGTGTTGGTGAATCCCAAAAGACGTTGTACATCCTTGACTCGACAAGGGGCTTCCCAACTGCACAAGGCCTCGACTATTTTAGGGTCCATAGCAATGCCCTCGGGAGAAATGGTGTGTCCTAAAAACTCTATTGACGACTGAAAAAGAAACACTTCTCTCGTTTCGCGTAGAGTTTATGCTCCCGAAGATGCTGAAGCACTTGACGAACCTGTTGGAGATGGTGATCTCCGGACCGAGAGTAAATTAAAATGTCATCCAGATACACCACGACAAACCTATTCAGCATGTCCCAGAAAATGTCGTTCATCAAATGCTGGAATACAGCGGGAGCATTGGTCAGAGCAAATGGCATGACGGTGTTCTTGAAATGACCATAACGAGTACCAAATGCCATCTACCA
Organism: Hydrophis major; assembly: GCA_033807585.1. Taxonomy (NCBI): domain Eukaryota; kingdom Metazoa; phylum Chordata; class Lepidosauria; order Squamata; family Elapidae; genus Hydrophis; species Hydrophis major. The sequence goes on along the minus strand of CM066330.1, from coordinate 94,160,275 downwards.
CTCATCCCCCTTGCACATCTGAACCAGGTTGTAGGCCCCACGCAGATCTAGTTAATGAAGATAGTAGCCTCCCGCAACCGTGCCATCAATTCCGGAATGAGTGGCAAGGGATAGCTATTCCTCATGGTGATGGCGTTTAACCGTCAATATGTAAGCACTGAATTACCAATGCATCCAGCGTTGAAGCCCTCTCTGCATGGACTAGCTCATCCTTGATGGCATCAGACAAGCCTTCCTGGAATGCAGCCATATGAGCCAGTTCGTTCCAATTAGAGTCCATACACAGCAAACGAAATTCTGTAATGTATTCCTGCAGGGGATGTTTCCCCTGATTAATGTCCCATAACCATCTCGCCACAGTTTGTATTTTTATTGGGTTGTCGAACATAACTCTCATCTGTTGTAGAAAACCCTGAAAATTGTCCAACAATGGGCTATCTTGAATTAGCAAGGGAGTAACCCATTTGGCAGCCTGCCCAGATAATACACTAATCATAAATCCTACCTTAGCTTGGTCGTTTGGGAAATCTTCAGGCCTCAGAAATATAAACAATTGGCACTGACCCATAAATGCCGGGAACATGTCCATTTGCCCTGAAAATTTCTCCGGCATGGTTACCGGGCTTTTCCTCAAGTGAGGAGCTGAGGGAGCAGCAGCAAGGCTTTGCAAACTGGAAATATGATTCACCAGTTGTGTCAACTGATTTTGAAGAGTCACATTGATTTGAAGTAGTTGATTTATCTGTTGCTGTTGCTGCTCCACCAAACTCTGCAGTTGGGTTTGGTCCATCTTGTTTTGAAGATGGTTTGTTAGGCTTGGAAGCAAATATGTTATGTCTCACCTATACTCACAAGTGAGAACAAGGAGTTCCACAATTCAAAATATTCAAACAAAACAGAGCCAGACTAAAAAAGGGTTAACAGTATTATATTCCAGTCCTTGGCAGACTTCCCGGAATCTGGTAATTCAGAATGTCCATAAATTACAAAAGCCGCTCCACACGTATCCTTTCGATACATCAAATACTTTGCTTTCAAGCAAAGTTTGAGAATCAGCAATCCTCCTTAAATCACCTGGATGGGCGTGTCAGTCTCTCTAATCAATGTCTGGCTTGACGCCTCCCTTCAACTTGGCATTTCATTTTTCTCCTGATTCTAGCATCAATCCACGATCTCTCAGTTTCCCCATTAGAAGCCTCTGACTCATTTTGTGGATCAGTTGCTGGCATGAGTGAATTCGAAGGCTCTGGTGAGGATTGTCTGTCTGATAATCTCTCATCCTCCTGGCTCACATCTGTGTCCTCTGATAATTCAGACTCCACATTCACAGCAGGTTCCACCCTTTCATTTTCAGAGTCATCAGAGTCAAAACTCACAGCAGGATTGATCCTTTCAGTCACAACACTATAATAAAGCTGTTTTCCTTGGATTAATATCAAATCTTTGGTGGTTTTTTCAAGCCCCCACCCCACAATTTGGCGAGCCAAGCCAGGAGCCTCAACGGTGGTCTTGCGGAAGCCAGGGAGTAGGTGAGTTGTGGCCACGACCTCCCATTGAGAGGTGCCTGCTCCCTGAATTCTGGTCAGCTCCAGAGGCGACTGGACATCCAGATGATCCTAGGAAACAGCATTTTGCCGGCTGATAGTCTGGGACTATCTAAAAGAGAATAGAGGAAAGCTTGAGTTGGGGACGCCCACACATCCACTACCTTGGAGGTCTGGAGTGATCAGGTAAAACTTTGTTCCTTTCATTTGCATTTAGAAAAAGAAAAGGGGGGGAAGAGGTCCTTAAACTCCCTGGGGGAATCCAGCGTCTGCTGGAGGATAGGACTAGGAGTCTGAAAGAGAGGGGTCCTTAAACTCTCTGGGATAATCCAGCGTCTGCTGGTGGACTGGACTGGTGAGTCAAGGCTCTGGGAGTCTGGAAGAGTAGAGATGGGAAAGGGATAAAGCAAGGGTCTTGGAGACCAGGAAGAAGCCTGTCTGGGACAGGGAAAAACTGACAATGGCAGGAAATCAATTCCGGTAGATTCGCTCCTGGGACAGCTACTCCAGCAGTAGGTTCTCCCCGAATCTAAAGGAATTCACCAGACATTTCAAAAAGAAAAACATGATTTATCTTTGTCGAGACCAATGGCCAAAATATCCTCTGATTGGTCCTAAATTTCCATATCACTGGAGTCCTGAGGGGGAAACCAGTACCTATTGGATAAGCAAATTGAGAGACTATATTCTCCAACACAAAATGACCACTCAAATTGCATACATAGATGTATGGTTTCATGTGAAATTTGAAGGTCCCGTCCCTCCAATCGAGGGTCAATACATGTCTCAACAAAAAGACAATGAGAGTGATATGGGCGATTGGTTGCAGAGTCCTCTGCCCGCAAATCCTAATTTGAATAACACGCCCGCCAACGTTCTTATGGCACCACTGCCATTGCCGGTGGTACAACCCCCTCCTCAGCCGCCTCTCTATCCGCGACTGAGAAAAGAAGTGGAACAATTGAGAAGAGAAGTGTTCAAAATTTTCCCTTCAGAGAAAAACCTGAAGTGGATGCATTTCCTCTTAGGGAAGTTCCTAATGGGATCAATACTGCAGGCAACCCGGTGACAGTCTTTGTGGCTGCCCCCATAAAACCATCTGAGTTGCGAAAATTGAAAAAGACTCTTCCAAATCTTCATGAGAATGCTCATGAGGTGGTCGAACAGTTAGAACTACAGAGACACTGTAAAAGCCAGACAGAAGTCACAGGTGATGGTTGCAGCTATGCAGGCTGCAGCTAAGAATGAGGTGAAGAAAAGTGTGGATTGTGTAAGGGGGGCAATGGGAGGCCAGGGTGAGAGAAGGCGAGGCGGAATGCAAGGAAGTTTCAGAGGAAGAGGTTTCAGAGGGATGGGAATGAGACAGCCTGGAATGGATAGGAGTTGCTTCAGATATGGGAAGAAAGGACACTTTGCGCGCGAGTGTCCTACCAACCAGGAGGAGAGGAGTTATGCATTGTATGATGGTTAGGGATGTTCTGGCTCCTTTAAGAGGACCTGCAGGGAGCCATTGGTAAACATTTCAGTGGATCCTGACCATCAGGAGTGGCTGTTCCTGATAGACACTGGCGCAAGCCGGACTTCTGTGTGTGACCCGATAAAGGGCGCACATAGATCAAGGAAAATGATAAAAGTAGTGGGGATGAGTGGAAAATCTCAGGATGTGAGGGTGTTTGAACAAATCAGACTGGAAATGAATGAAGTGGTGACTGAGGCTGCTGGAGTGAATTTGCTAAGGAGAGATCTGTTGCCTGCGTTTGGTATCCAGCTGTGAGATACCGGGAAGGGAGTAAGGATATGGAAGATGACTGTGGAAGATGAGAGGGCAATTTTGGATGAGATTTGGGCAGGAGATGAGAAGGTAGGGTGAATGAACATTCAGCCTATCAAGATTCAAGTGCAGCCTGGGGTGACAAAGCTTTGGACATCACAATATCCAATGAGTAGAAGGGGGAGAGAGGGGTTGAAGCCTGTGATTGATAAATTGTTGAAACAGGGCATGTTGGGCCTGCTATGTCACCTTTCAATTCTCCAATACTTGCTGTGTTGAAGAAGGATGGGAAACATAGATTGGTTTTGGATTTGAGGAGGATCTCCTGATCCCTATACTATCTTGAGACAAATCCCTCCCAAAAACAAAGGTTTACTGTGATAGATCTGAAGGATGCCTTCTGGGCATGCCCCCTTGAAGAGGGAAGTAGAGACCTGTTTGCATTTGAATGGGATGATCCTGAGAGTGGAAGAAAACAGCAGTTCCTTTGTTGTTTGGACAGGCTTTGAAAAGTTAGTATCTTTTGAGAAAAGGAAGGGAATCATGTTGATTCAGTATGTGGATGATTTGTTGTTGACTGGGGAGAAAGAGAAAGAAGTTAGAGCAGCATCTGTAGCTTTGTTAAATTGGCTGAAGGAATTGATGTGACAATTTGGACTGATTCCAAATACGCCTGGGGTGTGGTCCATACCTTTGGTAAGATCTGGCAGGAGAGGGGTTTTATCAGGGTTGATGGGAAACAAGTTGAACAATTACAGCTTGTGGAACAGGTTCTGGAGGCCCTGCAACTGCCAAATCAAGTGTCAATAGTACATGTGAATGCTCATCAGAAAGGGAATATCCCAGAGGTAGTTGGAAACAGGTGGGCAGACAAATGGGCTAAAAAGCTGCAGGGGAAATAAAGCTGGTAATGGCATTAATTCCCTTGCTAGAAATGGAAGAGGATGAGGATTGGAAACCTTAGGGAAAAGAGAAAGATGATTTGGAAAAAGAAGGGTGTACATTAACTGAGGATGGGTGGAGAACTTCAGAGGGGGTGAGGGTGGTTCCCGTGAATGTAATGAGAGGAATTCTGGAAAAGGTACATGAGGAATGACACTGGGGAACAGAAGCACTGGTAACAGCTGTGAAACCACATTTTTGGAGCCCAAAGATGTGGACACTAGCCCAGAGTATCTGTTGGAAATACTTATTGGTGATTAAAGATCAATTGACAGGGTGGGTAGAGGCCTATCCGACTAGAAGAGCCACAGCATCCACAATAACCAAGATCCTATTAGAACAAATCATTCCACGATATGGGATGATGGAAGCTATTGATTTTGACAGGGGGACACATTTTACACAAAAAGTGTTGCAATCTGTGATGGGAGCTGTTGGGGTGAAATGGGATTTGCACACCCCTTGGCAGTGCGAAAGTGGAAAGGGCGAACGGGAAATTGAAGAGACATTTGACCAAATTACAATTAGAAAATGGGTTACCATGGACAAAGAACTTATCCTTGACACTACTCAGAATCAGAACATGTCCAAGGAAAGACAATGGGGTCTCCCCTTTTGAAATGTTAATGGGCGGCCCTACTTGGCAAAAATAAGGAATCCAATTCCTGAATTTAAAGATTTGTTTCTGAGAAAATATTTGCAGGCACCGTCCAGGTCTTTGTTTTCTCTTTATAAACAGGGATTGTTGGCACAAGAACCACCACTTGCGGGAAGCCAACACCCCTATGAAACTGGAGATTGGGTCCTGATAAAGACTTGGAGAAGTGAGAAGCTGCAACCTAGCTGGGAAGGCCCGTACCAGGTGCTGTTGACAACTGAATCTGCAGTTCGCACTCGAGAAGGAGGCTGGACACATTACAGCAGAGTCAAGAAGGCACCAGATCCAAATTCTACGTGGAGGGCAGTTCCAGTGGATGGTCAGCCGCTGAAGCTCACTTTAAAAAGATGAAGAAGATTGGACCCTGGACTGAGCTAACCACCTTGATGATAGTACTGATGATTGCATCAGGAGGACAGATTCCATATATTGGACCAGCTGGAGACTTGGGGACAGATTTATGGGAAGACAATACATACATGAAGGATTTGAAGAAGGTATCACAAGCATTGAACATAACTAACTGCTGGATGTGCATGCACATGCCAGGGAAGACAGGGGAGGGTTTAACATTACATGCAATCCCACTAAATCAACAGGATTTGAGACCAAAGGGAAATAAATTTGAACAGGCTCCTATGAAAAGAAACCTATCCAGGAAGGTATTTGTCCATTTGAGAGAAAAAGCATATGTGTGTTTCAAGAGAAATGTATCCAAAGGAGTGGATTTGGGTGATTGGGAAAAATGCAACAAAACTTTTGATATGCCTTTATCTTGTAGTAACCACAGTTATTCTAACACTCATCATCAATTGAGTTATTTTAATCACGACCAATACCAGATGTGTTTGAAGATATAATCAATTGGACTCGGACTTTGAATCAAACGTACGCCATGGAAAATTTTAGGTGGGTGTTGTGTGGGAAACGTGTATAAAGAAATGCCACCACATTGGAGTGGGATTTGTACCATGGGATACGTGATACCAGTAATATATAAATTGAATACCTTATGCCAGGGACGGATTCGGAATAAAAGAGAAATCAGTTCAGGACTAACGCTGGGGGGAAAGGTTGAAAACACAGATAGCACGGGGAGTGCTGGCACCATTAGGAGTAGCCATGAATTATGGAGATTTACATATCCTGAATAACTTTACAGTAGCCATGTTTAATGATGCTATCAAGACAATCAAAATGCTCAACATGGAACTTTCTGAAGTTAGAAAAGTGGCTTTGCAAAATAGATATGCATTAGACATTGTATTAGCTGCAGAAGGGTGTGTGCGTGCTTTGATTCATTCACATTGCTGTGTATATATCCATGATTTCCAACCCAATATTACAAAAACAGTGCAAACAATGGAGGAACGCATTCGTTCTAATCCATTATTACAAAGAGGTGATTCCTTATTTCCAGATTTGTGGGGGGCATTATGGTCTTGGCTTCCCAGCACTGCTTGGTTGAGATCTACAATCATGGGAATTATATTAATTATTATATGCTGTGTGATGTTGTGTTGTTGTGTTCAGTGTTTCCCTGGTGTAATAGCAATGTGTGGAAGACTAGGGAAAACTGTAAGTTCAAGATCCGGGAAGCAGGAGGAAGAACCTCTGATGATGTTTCAGAAAGAGATGGCTCTGAAAGAGGCTGGGGATCTGTTGCGTGAGTTTGAGTCAAGAATGTAAGCAGAAAAGGGGAGAATTGTAAGAGGAAAACATGAATAAAATCCATTGTGTATTGTGTAACTGTGACTCAAACTTCAAAACTGCAAGTTGATACTTTTTTACTGCAAAAGGGACATTGAAACATTGAACAATCACACATTGTGCTCTGGGAAAATCTGGAAAAATGTGTACATGTTAGGGAACATCTAACTTCCTGATGTCCCATATTTGGTGATGAATTGTACACTGAAATTCAATAGGTAGATTGTAAACCACCTATCATAGGATGGGTAGGTTAAGGTATAAATGCTATAATAAAGCTTTTTCCTTGGATTAATATTAAATCTTTGGTGGTTTTTTCAAGCCCCCACCCCACACAATGGTACTGAAAAAAGTGACTTATGACCATTTTTCACACTTATGACTGTTGCAGCATCCCCACAGTTATGAGAGGCCAGGCGAGGAGATGCATGCCTCAATGTGAGTGATGTTGAGTTGGCCACACCCAGCTAGTCACATGGTCATGAAGCCATGCCACCAACTAAGCCATGCCCACAGAGCAGGTTTTTAAAAAATTTGAATCCCACCACTGGCTTAGTCCAGCTGTCAATGAGTGCTAACAGATGTTCATTATATTTAAAAAAAAGATTGATTTATTAAGAAATTTATAGGATAGGAATTTCCATGGTCGACAAAGCAATAGGTGAACTAAAATACAGACACTTGATTTTACAGAGAGCAGTAGCAGGAATTAGGAAATATCTCTGATAGATAATGAGCAACTCACTGTCATCTAATTTCCATCATGTTTCCAGTTTTATCTGGAAACATTTAACTGATCCTTTAGCTTTTTTCTGACAAGCAAGCATTCCCTTAAATAACATTTCCCCTTAATATTAATGCTTAATTTTAGGTCTGGATAGTTGCATGTACTTTGAGATCTGGTAGTCTTTTCTTTTGTGTGTGTTTTAACGGTAGAAGTGAATAATTGTATTTTTCCATCTATAAGGCGCCCACATGTATAGGACACCCTCATGTATCATGTAGAGTATGTAAGCATGCTATAAGCCATCACTGTGCAGAAGCCATCTTGTTAGAGAGGGGTAATATAAGAACAGTAAATGCATCACAGGAATAATGGAGATGAAACCTAAAGTGGCAATGTGATACAGGAAACAACTACAATAGAGAGGAATTATAGAGCTGCATAGAGAAGCTTGTCTGGCAGAGCTGGAGGACAGGGATGAGTCACACTTTTTTCTAATTGGTCTCCTGTGTATAAAACGCCCCTCCATTTTCAAGTAAACATTTTAAAGAAAAAGTAGTGTCTTATACATGAAAAAATATGGGTACTACATTGACAGAACTCTCTACATTTGGAAAGTGGTATTAATCAATGTTTTTAGTAGGTAGGTAGTCTTTTTAATCATCAACTTTTGCTTCAAAATTTGAGGCATGTAAATGTTAAATTTGGTGTTCTGAAGTTTACCCAAATGAACTGTAAGAAAACATAAATTCCAGTTTTGTTTTTTTTTTAATTGGGGAAAAAGCTGATTCACATCCCAGCTTAACTGCTGCTCTCCTACTTGAACATATATTGTATATGCTATGCAAATGGGGGACTATAATTCACCAGGCAATTCAAATTAATATTTAATACCATTTTAACAAATGCACCAGAAACTCTTTATTGGAGATTGAAATGTAAAATCATTTCTTTCTCTAGGAAGAGTTCAGTTATGAATTTAATAAAGAAGTGCCAGGCTTCTGCTTTTACTAGATCAGCTTTATAAAATCCATTTATTAGAAATGTAGAGCAAAAAATTAGCCACTAACTCCTGTACATTTAATATAACATAACTTAACCCATCATTTGGGGGGGGGAGGGAGGAGGATTCAATGACAAGAGGAAAGGAGGGAGGGAGGAAGGAAACCTTTAAACAATATTTTTAAAACAGAACTCATACATGGTAAAATGAAAAGCTCTATTAATATATTACAGAATGTAACAATCTGCGAGTTAATATAAGAAATACAGCAAGTGACATAGTATTTGAAATATATGTTCTAAAGCAGGGGTGTCAAACTCATGTCATCACAGTGGTGCCATGTGATGTATCGCTTCTTTTCCACTTCACTAAACTGGGTGTGAGTATGGCCTGCACATGACGCATCCAGCCCATGGCTGGGAGTTTGACAGCCTTGTTCTAAAGAAAGGAAAGCTTCTCAGAATATGATTGAATTACATTGGTGCCTTCTATTTTTATTTGGAATATCATGGTGGGAGGTAGAGCTAACTTGGGGTCCAGTTGCTATAATTTTCCATTTTTCTTTATTTTTTTCCCCATGATCTTTTACTCTTAGTTAGTTGTCTATGCAAAAAAAAAAAAAAAAAAATGAGAGGCAGTATAATATGGTGGCTAAGGGTGGTTTGAGGATTAAGAATGATCCACGTTCAACCTACTTCAGTAGGGTTGTTGGGAAGAACAGTGGAGGAGTGACTCCTAGGTTTGCAACCTTGAACCTGAGGACGAAATATATAAATCTAACAAACAAACAAACAAAAAACCAAAAAACAACAATCTACAATCACCACAATTGGATGATATCTTAACATTTTTATTTCAGAATAAATGTTTTAAATCATTTTTTCCTTAAGACAAAGTTTTAGAAAAAGTGAATTGTTACATTTCACTAAACAAACATACAAAGGTGTAAAGTTTTTGAATTGTGCATAGTGTAGATAGAAAGGACACAGTTGAAAAAAGATTATGTTTCATTCTTATTCAATGGATGACTGTTTATTCCTGGCAAGTGTAATGTTATTGTGTATCACAACACCAAATATATTTTTCTGCTTCACTTACAATGTACTTTAGGCAAGGTACAATTATTTAATGCATTTAAAGCAGGTACAATTATTTAATGCATTTAAAAATGTAAATGAATTGAGTCTTCATGCATTGCATGTTTAATTAAGCTTTCATTTGACTCCTATTCCTGGTTTATTTTTATGGCTGAAGTCAGGGTTATATAATTGGCATTCACAGGACAGAGAAGTTCCAGGTCCACGTTTTGAAGTAGTGAAAATATACAGTGTACATATACAGTGTACATTAACTTATAAAGAGATACCATTTAAAAAGATAAAACAAGACTCTCTTCCCCCACAAATAAACTTATTTTTTTCAGCAAAATATTAATGAATGTTTTCCTATATTTTTTATTTTCTCTCCACCAAAACCAAAGAAAGAACAATTCATTTGGAAGAATGAAAAATAGTTATAGTCCCAAGTTCATACAGTAGGCTTCCTGGCTCAGTAGGGATTTGAATAAAATTTTCCAGACCTACCCCAGCACAAAATAATACCAATATAACCTCATTAAAAAGTTGACTATTATTAATGAAAAGTACAACTAATTAGAACAATGCAGATTGATTCCATTATAGTTTTTCAAGCAGAAATAATGATAGGGGCAGAAGAGCTAGTATTCCCTCTGAATTCTTCCTAGCTCTCCTTTGTTTCCTCATCCACCAGGGTGTAATGTTACAACAATGACTGAAAAATATAAAAATAGACAAATATCATCTCTGGGATTTCTCTAAAAAGTTGGCATTTTAAAAGATGTATGTATTCCTCTATTCCTTCTTGAGAAATCTCAGTTGGATGAGTCCACATGTATGAGACAGTCTTGTTTTTTAAATATACTTTCATTAAAAAAAAACAAAAAAAAACTTTTCCTGAAAAAGACTTGTTATTACAGGCCTCCCAAAAATATTGTTAAGAGGTACCTTTGTACAACAACTTAATAAATTGCATGCTAAGAGACTTCATAGTAGCCATTATGAATCTCTCTCTCTCTCTCTCTCTCTCTCTCACACACACACACACACACACAAACACACACTTGTTGAAAATGCATGGCTGCCAACTCTCAAGCAATCAGCGTGAGACTCACGCAATTCAACCAATTTTGACTGTCTCACTCTGATAAACGAAATCTCACGCTAAACCCCCAAAATGGAATGAACAAAAATAAATATATCTCTACATTCTCTGATATTCCGAATATCGATATGCCCAAGCCCAAAGTTTCGAGAAGTGAAGCCTCCGATCCTGAGCGGCTTCAGAGGGCGAACAGAGCATGTGCGAGAGGACGTTGCCCTCATTGATTTCTGTACTGGGGTGAGGAGAGAATTCCACGCTGCAGGAAGCGGTTGCTCCTTTCCTATCTAGGATGTCACAACTCTCTGGGCTTAACCCTTGCGCTGCACTCTGCTCTGGCAGGCGGAGATGAGAGAGACGAACTCTCTATCCCCCATGAAGTACGACTACAGGGCATCCCTGGGCCTTTCTCGAGAGCTGAGCTCCCATCATCCCCTCCCCGCACCCGTCTGGTCTCAAGGTCACTGGGATTGGGGCGCAAAGGCGCGTCCCTCTCTGGCCTCCCTCTCGCAAGGGGAGCTGCCGTGGCTGGCCTCTTGCGCGCCTCGGCTTCTCTCGCTCCCCAGCCTGATGGGAAGTCCCTGGAGAGGGAGGGGGAAGAGGGGGGGAGGGCTCCTTCCCAGGTACATTGTGTCCCTCCCCCCACCCTTTGCACCTAGATATGCGCCCCCCCCCCAGCCTCCCCTGGGTCCAAGAGGCTGCAAGAGGGTCTGGCAGGGAGGAGCCTCTCCAGGAAGGGGGTCCCGCCAGAGGGCAGGCTGGAGCGGGGCGGGGGGGCTCGCAAGGAGGGGGGGTTCCTGTCCCCTCCGAGCCCCAATCGCAGCCGGTGCAGGAGTTTCTCTCTTTTTAGGCTTCTTTCCCCACTTGATGCCAGGAACGTTTGGATGCTCTTTGGGAGCCCCTGGGAAGGAATCTCGCCTTGAGGGGTCTCCCCACAAATGCCAAGCAAAGGGGGGGAGTGGCCACTGTCCTCTCCTCTCCTCCCCCAGACAATCCAGGACTTCCCTGCAGGGGAGCAGCTGATGGCAGCATTGCTGGGGGTCCCATGCACAGACTGGAAGGGGGGCGTTTGGGGAGTGAAGGACACCAGCCTCCCCCCCCATTCTTTGTGTGTGTGTGTGTGTGTGTCCATCTGCCTGCCTGGCCCTTTCCGACCCTTCAGCTGGACTGTGAGGCTGGTGGGTCCAAGACTCAGCCTGGATCCCCCTCCCCTCCGCAGGTGGGAGGCCCAGAGGGTGGGAGAGGGCTGGGAAGGGCCGTTTCTGCCCAGCTCCAAGGCCGGGAACCCTGGCAAGGCCCCCTCCACCCCCGGGGCCATGTGAGGGAGGCTTCTGTGGCCCTGAAGAGGCAGCCTGGAGGGGCCTGATCCCAGGCACTTGGGACGCCCCTCTCAGCCAGGGACCCTGGAGGAGGAGGAGAGCCGGAGCAGCCCAAAGGGACGGAGCAGATGGGCAGAGGCCCAAGAATGTGGACCCTTTCCGGCCAAGATGGTCAGTGAACTGCATTATTAATATCTTACAAATCCAGTTCAAGTACATTGGTGCTGCTTGCATGTATGTATGTATGCATGTATATGTCCAAATCATGACTAAAGTATGCATCAGATTGCACCATTTAAAATGTAAAATTGTCAAAGCTCCCTACCATGGAAGGGGGGACACCCCCCTTCCACACCAGCCCCCCCTCGGTCGCTTCGCTCCCTCGCAGTGTCTCACTCCGAACTATCACTCAAGGTTGCCAGCCCTGAAAATGATTGTTGATAGATTGGCTTTTAATTTTCAATGCAAACATAAATAAGATTTTAAAAATAATAATCATATATTTAGCAGTAATTAATATAAAGCAAAATCTCTATTATATTATCACCATCTTTTGCTTCCTCTTTGTTCTTCCTTCAAGAATTGGCACTGCTGTGAAGTCAGAAATAAAAGCTGAAAATCTAATATTTTTTTCCAGGTAAGAAAAAAGAAACATTCTAAGATAAAGGAGGAATATTTCAGCTAAAATCATGGGGAGGACTCTCCTTCCTATCCAGCTTTCTATGAGTTGTTGTTCTGATAACTTTGGGGAAGGTTAGTTTTCTTGCCTTGTTCCATTTGATTATCTTCTCCATTCTTTTTGCTACTTAACTGTTAGTTTCAGACTATTTTACAACTTGAATATTTCAAACTTCTCAAAACTGAAGTGTAACAGATAATCAGAGTTTGAAGGAAACTTGTAAGTAACTTAGGCCAACCCCTGCCCAAGCGGGAGACCCTACACCATTTCTGACAAATGGCAATCCAAGTAATCATAAAGAGTTATGATTCAAGAGAATTGTCTAAATAAGGACTTATTTTTAGTTTATTTCCAGTTTTTCAGATGTTCATAAGTTGAGATAAGGAGGTTCAATTATCAAGTATGTGAGCGATGTATTTATGAAGTCCCTTTGATAAGGATTGCTTCTATCTTAGAAAAATGTGGAATTGTTTTTTATTTCATCAGTAAGGTGCTTTGTTTTTATTATTGCATATACTCTAACAGCTGTTATTTAAGGCGGAGATGGGAGATGAGAAGATGTTTGTGTAGAAATAATTCCTGTAACACAATGAATTTTTTCTAACACAGCAAAAATGACCAATATACAGGGGTGGGTTGCTACTGGTTCGGCATGGTTCTATAGAACCAGTAACTCTGAAAAGCAGCAGACACCGAACCAGTTCGGTGTCTGCTGTCTGTTTGGCCCACGCACTCGCTCAGGCTCTTGGCTGTCTTTTATTTCCTTTTTTTTCAACCTCAGTTGCTTTGCGTGGCACAGCTGAGATTGAAAAAGGAGGAAAGAAGAAGATTTTCAAACACTGCACGTCTGTGCCCAGCACTTGTCAGTTGTCTGGGCAGCACAGCTGAGATGTTTTGGAAATGGTTTACACACACATACAAAATGCATTCTCACCAGGGGTGGGATTCTACCTGTCAGAGAACCGGCAAATTGCACCACTGGCTGGCCCCACTCCACCCACTCACTCCTTACCTAGAAGCGTGCCATCAAACTTTCCTGTTAAGTTGCTATTTTTCCTTTTTTTCCCCCCAACCATCAGCTGATCTGCTGTGCTGGGAGATTTAGGTCAGCTAGAAAGTAGAAAATTGTTGCATTTCTTGCTTATCTAAAAGCAGATCTGAACCTTCCTTAAGACCGAAGCTTCTATTTTTTTAATGCAGACTCAGGTAGCCAATGGCAGATAGATAGATCTCTAAGTGAATCTGTTATTCTGTGAGCAACTCAATCTGCCTGCCTGCTTTGCCTGATTTTGGGTAAAAGTTGCTCTTTTTAAATAAATAAAAAACCACAATATTTACATAAATATTTATAATATTTACATACAAGCCATACCGAAGCAGTCACATGACCACCAAGCCATGCCTAGTCAGCAATTCACACCCAGCCAGTCACATGACCACCAAGCCAAACCCACAAATTAGGCCACATTCACAGAACTGGTTGTTAAGAGATTTGAATCCCACCCCTGCCAATATATGTTGATAAGATTTCTTGTGCAATATTATCTACATAAATTAATATTACAACGATCTACTAAATCTTTAATTATAACAGACTATAATAACAGGGCTTGAGAGTGGTAGTAGGAATTAAAATGGATAAATTTTGTAAAGTTTAATCCAGATACATATATAGATCTAGATATAATCCAGATACAGATATAGATATAAACATAGATATAAATATATAGGTATAAAATATAGATGATATATAGATATATGCTACATACCAACCAGAGTCAATTCTTGTGAGATGACCAGCCACATAAATTTGATACATAAATAAACTGGATGGATGGGATTAAATGGAGCATTTTTTTTGAAGAACTACAAATTGCTGAAGAAGTATTGGGAGGGTAACTTTTAAGTTCTGTGCATGGGTGCAACGAATGGAGATGAGGCAGTGGACAGTGAACTTCAACTCTTTATTTATCATCGTGAACAGAGCAAAAGCCTGGGGCCAGCAGCAGCCCTTTTATAGAGCAGGCTGCTGACCTATTAACCAATGAGAACAAGGAAGCATTAAACCCTTGAACCAATGAGAGTGGCTCATTAACAGCCAATCAGATTCCCCAGAACGGACCAATCCGATATCGCTATTATTGGCCAATCAGAAGTGCAGGATTAGAACCCTGCTTTTTCTTTAAGCTTTGATAAACTTTATTTAAGCATTTTTATTAGTTCATAACACCCCTTCCCCCCGGGTTCCATTTGAGGGGTGTGGTGATGTAATCTCTGAGATATGTGGGTTGTTTTAACTGTCTATTAGATTTGCACTGTCCCACCGGTTCCTGTCTGCAGTCTAGCTTCGGTGGGATGTTTTGGGACATAACTGGTACCAGCGGTTCCTCATTCTCACTGGACGACTCAGTGCCGCTAATTCTGTCATTGTTGTTGTCCTCCAATCTTAGCAGGCTAACCTCCGTTGAGGTATTCCTCTGTGGAGAGGCCACACTCCTCCCTGATTCTTCTTCATTAATCGCGCCTGCTCACTGACTTCCTTCGCTTCTGCTCTCCCCCATCTCGAATTCAGTTTCTTCGACGTCCCCTCCCCCCTCAGTTTCCAGTCCCAGGAGTAATGGGAACTGGGTTGTAGCCTAGAGTGAAGCTGATCTATATGGTGTTTCCATATTTTTCCTTCGCAGGTTTGCACACGGTACGATCTGGGCCCAGTGGTTTGAATTACATTGCTTCAATTCATAATGGCTCATCAGAGAGGTTTTTAGCGAAAACTAAGTCGCCTACCTTGAACTCGCGGCATTTCCCGCTGGATCTGCAGGGTTTCTCTGGCTCGTAGGAAGGGTGAAGCCAGTCGAGGTGGGAACGGAGCTTGCGTCCCATCAACAGTTCAGCTGGCATCTTGTTGGTGATGCTGTGCGTAGTGATGTGTTGGAGTAGAGGTATTCTGTTTATTTTTTCATCAATGTCCCCATAGTCCATTTTATGGAGAGTTTTTTTAATGAATTGTACCATGCGCTCGGCCCTGCCGTTGGCGGATGCCCCGATCCGCTAAGTATTGTTCAAACACCAGGACAGTGAACTGGGGTCCATTGTTGGAGACCAGGACGTCTGGCAGTCCATGCGTTGCGAATAGTCTGTTGAATTTTCAGATGACGGACTCCGTTTTAGTATTCTTCATTTCGTGGATCTCGAGCCAGTTGGAATAGGCATCCACTATTAGGAGGAACGTATGTCTTTTAGTAGGTCCCACAAAATCAATGTGGATGCGGGACCACGGCCCCCGGGGGGTTTCCCATTCTGTTGGAGTTGCTCTAGGTGGGGCACTGCTGACTTCTTGGCACTTTAAGCAAGTCTTTACCCAGGCTTCGATTTCTCTCGATGCCCGGCCACCACGCATAGCTTCGTGTGAGTGCTTTCATACGCACAATGCCGGGGTGACCGTCATGCAATGTTTTCAATACTGCTCGTTGTAACCGCTCTGGGACGATGACTCTATCTCCCCATAGGATGCAGCCTTTTTGCGAAAAAAGTTCTGTTTGCTGGTTTCTGAATGGGGTGAAATCGTCAGAGGTTTGTTCTATTGGCCATCCTCTTTCGACCCAGCTAAGAACTTGCGATAAGACAGGATCTCATTTTGTTTCAATTGCAATGTCTCTGGCTGTTCGTGGTGGTGACTGTAGCGTTTCAATCTGGAGTGTCGTAAGGGTTGGAGCTTAGTCGTTGACAGTTTCCAGAAGTGGGACACGGCTCAATGCATCAGCGTGGGGAATGGCTTTCCCCGGGCGGTGTTGTAATTTATAGTTCTACGCAGCTAAAAACTCCGACCAGCGAGTCATTCTCAGTGACAATATATAGGAAGTTGGCTTGTCTCCCGCTATAATCCTTAATAACTATTTGTGGTTGGTAACAATGGTAAAAACTCATCCATAAACATATTCATGAAACCGTTTCACAGCAGATACAACAGCAAGAGCCTCTTTGTCGATCTGGCTATAATTACGTTCAGCCTTTGATAAGCTCCTTGAAAAATAGGCAATAGGGGCCTCACTACCATTTGGTAACACATGACTCAAAATGGCTCCTATTCCAAACGGGGATGTGTCACATGTAATTGTTAAAGGGAGAGTCTCGTTATACTGCATTAAAACAGCATCTGAGGTTAGTAAGTTTTTCACTTGTCGGAATGCATGCTCCTCGCAGTGTTCCCAGACCCAGGTTGCTTTTTTGTCGAGAAGTCTATGGAAGGACTCAGCTACGGTCGCTTTCTGAGGCAAGAAGATGTTGTAAAAGTTAATGAGCCCCAGGAAAGCTTGGAGATCAGTTCTATTTCTGGGTCTTGGGGTGTTTTTGATTGCTCTCAGTTTGCTGTCAGTGGGGTGGATGCCTTGTTTATCGATTAGGTACCCCAGGAACTCTACTTTGTCTGTACACAGTTGACATTTATTTTTTTTAACCTGAAGGCCAGAGTCTTTAAATTTCTGGAGAACCAATTTAAGTCACTTTTCTAGTATTTCTCTATTCGGGGCAGCAAGTAAAACGTCATCAAAGTATGGCACAACCCCCTTGATCCCTTGCAAGAGTCTCTCCATCAAACTTTGAAAAATCCCTGGGGCTACGCTCACTCCAAATTGGAGTCGGTTGCACTTAAAGGCGCATCGGTGCGTAACGATCGTCTGTGCCTCTGCGGTTGTTTTATCTACAGGCAGTTGTTGGTAAGCCTGTGCTAAATCCAATTTAGCGAAGACTTTTCTGCCCCCCAGGGAATGGAGAAGGTGTTGTATCACCGGTACCGGGTAAGCGTTCTGTTGAAGAGCATGATTAAGGGTAGCCCAGTTGTCCCCACAAATCCTTAACGATCCATCCGGTTTGATGGGTGTTACAATTGGGGTTTCCCGACGAGCGTGGTCAGTTGGTTCTAAAACACCCTGGGCTATTAACTTATTGAGCTGCTCGTCAATTTTTGGTTTAAGGGCAAAAGGTACCCGACGAGGCTTAAGGCGGATGGGGGCTACTTCAGGGTTAAGGTTAAATGATATCGGGGTCCCCTTGTACTTGCCTAGTTTGTCTGGGAAAATGTCTTGGAATTCCTGGACGATGGCCTCCTCCCAGTCATTGCTTCTGGTTTGGTGAATTCCGGCTACCTTGATCCCGAGTGGGGCGAACCATTGGAGGCCTAACAAGCTAGGCCGGTCACGGTCGAAGACGGTCAGTGGTAATGATGCAGTACGATTTTTGAATGATACTTGGACTTGGCTGGATCCAATGACCAGAATTCGGTTCTCCTGATAATCCTTTAGTATGATTCTTTGGGCTCTGAGGTCTTGACACTGGACGGCAGGGATTAATTGTTTAAGAGTCTTCCAGGAAACCATCGAGAGGGATGATCCTGAATCAACTTCCATCACACAAGGCTGGTTTTCGATGGCGACCTTCACTCAGATATTCTTTGCTTCTAGTGATGAGGCGTGACCAATAGTGATAGTTTGGTATGCCTCTTCTCTTCTCGATAAAATGGTCGGTGTTTTATTTCTGTAGGAGTGGTTGTTCCATTGGCGGTTCAAATGTTCCCGACTCACAGGGCGATTCTCTGTGGTCTGGCGGTAGTTGTTTCCCCTCTGAAGTGGGCTGGATCCTTGCTTGCTTCTACAGACCTTTCCGATGTGGCCTCTTTTCCCACAGAAATGGCAGAGTGCGTCGAGGAATTTGCAGTCTGATCCCGGGTGGTTTGCCCCACAACCCGCGCATTGGTGCGGTAGTCTTTGATTCCGCTGGTGGCGTTGGTCACGTTCAGATCGGAGCCAGTTGACCTCCTCCTCATCACTTTCTGATGGTGATTTGAGGTCCTTGTGGTGGGTCACTGTTGTGTGCCTCTCTAGGCAAGGTGAGGTATCGTTGGTGAATTGACGGAGCGGTGCGTTGGTGCATTTGGGCGGCCGACTTCCTGGTTGCTTCTGCTGCAATAGCGTCCTTGGTGACATCAGCAAGGTTGATGTCCCCTTTTGCCATGATTTTGCTCTGCACCATCTGGTCATCGAATCCCAGAATTATTCGGTCTCTCAGAGCTTCTTCGAGGTCTGTAAACCCACAGAGGCCTCCCAGGTTCCTGAGATCCGCAATGAAATCTGCACCGCTCTCTCCTTTCCACTGGTTCCTCTGGTAAAATTCATGTCTTCGGACAAGCGTTGGTACGGCGGGTGCATAGTGGGCCCGTAGAAGAGGCTTGAGGATGTCCCAGTCCATGGTTTTCACCTCAGCCGGTTTTGCTAGTGCCTTGGCCATCTTAAAGACGGCAGGTCCGCAATGGGTCAGGAACACTGCTCGCTTTTTCCCCATAGTGGCATCCTTCAAGTTGTTGGTCTCCAGAAACATCTGGAACCGGTCTATGTACGAGTCCCAGTCTTCTTGTGCCGGGTCAAATGGAGCGGGTGGTATGGCGCCTCCGGACATGGTTCCATTGTCGATGTGCCTTCAGCCACATGCTCTGTTTGGTGTTCTGTAGTGTTCAGTCAGCTCTGATGTCTCTGAATCCCACCTTTGTCGCCAGTGTTAAGTTCTGCACATGGGTGCAAGGAACGGAGACGAGGCAGTGAACAGTAAACTTCAACTATTTATCATCGTGAACAGAGCAAAAACCTGGGGCCAGCAGCAGCCCTTTTATAGAGCAGGCTGCTGACCTATTAACCAATGACAACAAGGAAGCATTAAACCCTTGAACCAATGAGAGTGGCTCGTTAACAGCCAATCAGATTCCCCAGAATGGACCAATCTGATATCGCTATTATCGGCCAATCAGAAGTGCAGGATTAGAACCCTGCTTTTTCTTTAAACTTTGATAAACTTATTTAAGCATTTTTATTAGTTCATAACAGTAACCATGAATATGAATCAAACCAAATTCAATGAATGAATTCAATGATCAATGAATTAATCCTGTAAACTTCCCTGTTTTATCATTTCAATTTTGAAATGGCTTCCCTGTTTAATCATTTCAATTTTGAAATGGCTTTTGATCCCTATTTGTATAACTGAGAATGGAAGCTGTGAGAACTAATTTACAATAATATGCCTTTGTTCTACAGAACATATATATTTGAAATTGGCGATTGATGTTTTGTAATATTCAGGTGCCCTTTAGAAAGAAAATTCAAAGGAATATTTTGATCCATTTTCTTTGTTGGAGAACAAAACAAAATTCATTAAGAACACTTTTAAGATATTGTTCAGTTCTTCTTGACATGAGATCTCAGCTTTTCTAGAGGCTGACTAAGCTTGCATTTCTGTCAGAGAGCACAAACTCAGAAAACAGCCACAAATTGGACTCAGTGACAGGTAACACAGTCACATTTCCTGAAAGATTGGTGAACTGCAATGAACCTGGGCTCAATTTTGAGAAAGAAAATGAGTGAGTTCATAAGAAATGGAATTTCATTACAAATATTTCACATGCCACCTCAAAAGGCTCAGCTATTAGGATTGATCTTTACTTTCCTGTGACCTCCATGCTCCTACCAAGTGGTTTAGAAAGTATGACAGCTTTCAACTGGATAGCCTCTAATTTGAAAACAGAAGTCACTTACAAAAAATATTCAGCTCATCAGACAGTTACACAATGAAGATGGTCTCAAGAAGTATCGATGTGTGGATTGCAGAGGAAATGACAAGAATCAGGAGTGAGGAGCATTAATCTTTTCATTTAGAAAATAGGACAAAGTACATCAACAGCATGGGGACATAAAGGTATCTTAAAAGGATGCTGAAAGAATCACAGGAGAAATAAATCATTTGTTCCAAAGGATCTTTGGAATTCTAAAAAGGAGTGAAAGTGAGACACATACCAGAAACAAAGAAATTGGAATGTTTGATCATAGAATTTATGATGTGGCCTAAATCCCAATACAACCATTTACATATCCACCTTGGAACATGATATTTTATGAGCAGCAAAGGAATTTATATGCCTTTCATCACATGTGGCATAAACATTCAGTCCTTTACTCCAAAGTGATCAAGATTCCCTTTGATGAAACCTTTCAAGCCAGAGAGGGTACCTGATATCTTTTCCTGAAGTCAAAAAATATCACAGTTTATTTCAATGAAGCAATGCAGGGAGCCTCAAACTATGAAAATCTTGGTTAAATGCAGAACTGGTTAAATTCAAAGTGGGGACTATGGGAACACCAGCAGCATATTAGCAATACCATGCAGCTTGCAAGGCCAGCCATGTCTACAGTTCTCACTAGGAGGCTGAAACTCCTCTATTACATGTGAAACTTGAAAAATTAGAATATCTTGCAAAAGTTCATTTATTTCAGTAATGCAACTTAAAGGGTGAAATATATGAAATAGATTCATTACATGCAAAGCAAGATAGTTCAAGCCATGATTTGTCATAATTGAGATGATTATGGCTTATAGCTCATGCAAATCCCAAATCCACAATCTCAGAAAATTAGAATATTACATGCAATCAATAAAACAAGGATTGTACATAGACCAATATAGGACCTCTGAAAAATATAAGCATGCATATGTACTCAGTACTTGGTTTGGGCTCCTTTTGCAGCAATTACTGCCTCAATGTGGCATGGCATGGAAGCTATCATCCTGTGGCTGAGGTATTATGGAAGACCAGGATGCTTCAATAGCAGCCTTCAGCTCTTCTGCATTGTTTGGTCTCATGTCTCTCATCTTTCTCTTGGCAATGCCCCATAGATTTTCTATGGTGTTCAGGTCAGGCGAGTTTGCTGGCCAATCAAGCACAGTAATCCCATGGTCACTGAACCAGGTTTTGGTGCTTTTGGCAGTGTGTGCAGGTGCCAAGTCCTGCTGGAAAATGAAGTCAGCATCCCCATAAAGCTCATCTATGGAAGGAAGAATGAAGTGCTCCAAAATCTGGTAGATGGCTGCATTGACCCTGCTTAATGAAGCACAGTGGACGAAAACCAGCAGATGACATGGCTCCCCAAATCAACACAGACTGTGGAAACTTCACACTGGACTTCAAGCATCTTGCAATGTGTGCCTTTCCATTCTTCCTCCAGACACTGGGTCCTTGGTTTCCAAATGAGATGCAAAAGTTGTTCTCATCAGAAAAGAGGACTTTGGACCACTGAGCAACAGACCAGTTCTGTTTTTCTTTAGCCCAGGTAAGACGCTTCTGATGTTGTTCAGGAGTGGCTTAACAAAAGGAACACAACATTTGAAGCCCATGTCCAGGATCCGTCTATGTGTGGTGGTTCTTGATGCACTGACTCCAGCCTCAGTCCATTCCTTGTGAAAGCCCCAACACTTTTGAATGGCCTTTTCATGACAATCCTCTCCAGGCTGTGGTCATCCCTGATGCTTGTGCACCTTTTTCTTCCACACTTTTCCCTCCCACATAACTTTCTATTAATGTGCTTTGATACAGCACTTTTGGAACATCCAACTTCTTTTGCCATTACCTTTTGAGGCTTTCCCTCCTTATGGAGGTTGTCAATGATAGTCTTCTGCACAACTGTCAAGTCAGCAGTCTTTCCCATGATTGTGATTCCTGCTGAACCAGACTAAGAGACCATTTAAAGGCTCAGGAACCCTTTGCAGGTGTTATGGCTTAATTAGCTGATTAGAGTGGGACCCTTTGAGCCTAGCATATTGAACCTTTTCACAATATTCTAATTTTCTGAGATTGTGGATTTGGGGTTTTCATGAGGTGTAAGCCATCATCATCTCAATTATGAGACATCACAGCTTGAACTATATTGATTTGCATGTAATGAATCTATCTTATATATTAGTTTCATCTTTTAAGTTGCTTTACTGAAATAAATAAACTTTTGCACAATATTCTAATTTTTTGAGTTTCACATGTACTCTTGGTTACACCCCAACTGGCTAGGCAGTGCTGGACAGAGCAAATAATTTACTTCTTCCAGAATATGCTGGCCAAGATATAGTATATGGGTAATCATGCTAGGAGTTAAGTGGGTAGTGCCACTGGCTTCTCTTCTCAGGGTTGACTATTCTCTTCAGGATGCTTTGGAGGGTTTTTTTTTTTTTTTTTTTGGGGGGGGGGGTTTGCAGCTCAGCAGGAAGGTAGTGATGGCTACTACCTTTCTCCTATGCTGGCCAGAAATTTTTACAAACCAGTTTTAAGAACCAGAAACAGACAGTGATCCTGATTTTCTTCTCTGGAACAAGTTGGCCAGGAGCTTCAGTGGTCTGGAGCCAGAAGAAGTTGGTGGTTAGCACTACCAGCTCATCTACCCATGGACAAGTTTTTGCAAATCACTAAGTGGATTCTGATGAATGATGTTTTCCTTTCTCTAGGATGGACTGATAACTGCTGCCAATAGCTTAGCTTTGCCAGGATTGACTAGGGCTGCCAGTTGATCTCTTTCAGGAAGCTTTGATCAGCAAGTGCTGGAAGGAGAGAAGTGGATTATACTCCATTTGGTTTTGGAGGAAAACAAGTAAGCACTATTGTCATGGTATCTTCCATGACACACTGACAAAAAGTGTTCATCAGTTGGTGCTAGAAGAAATAGTGCTGAATGAGGCAGCAATCTCAGCCCACTTATTTATGGTCAAAACTCTAGAAGTGCCAAGGGTCTTGGGGAAGTCCAGTCTTGCACATGCCAGCCCTTAGATGTAGTCAAGACAAGACAACAAAATAATGAGTGCTAACACTACTATTTTTATAAGGTTACACTAACAGAATCTTGCAAATCTGAAAACATTCTCCCCTTTCCTACCTTTACTCACTAAAGAATGTAATGTTTTCAACACCTCCATTCTTTTTGTGGGCTGAGATATCTCTTCTTTGACAGTTGTTTGGGCTGCAGCTCTTCTTTCTGTCTTCCAAGATTATGCTCACAAGCCATTATGGAAGATCCTATAAGATCTTCTTAAGCTGCTCTTATAGCATGCACTCCATGGGAAAAAAGACTGGGAGGATCTGACAACCTCCAGAAGAAAATCTCACACAAGTAAGGAGATCCTCATTGTTTCTTCCTAAAGCACCCTCAAGGCTCATTCAAAGTTTTGTTAAAGCAAAGCAGGCCTTTAAATGTATTTTGGCAGTTAGTTCATAACGTTCTACAGTCAGTATTTGACAGTATTTGGCAGCTAAGATTTAGTAGATGTTAATATCTGCTAGGATCTATTAAGCAATTATCAGGATTTGGAAATATGTATACAGTGACCAATTTGCAAGTTTTACTCTTGCACAGTTGAATAGCTCTAATTTTGGTATTACATGTTTAACATATTAATAACATGGTGTAACACTTAAGGAGTTGGACAAGACTTGAAGAGACTTAAATTCAAGGCTATCATTGGGCACTGAAGCTGACTGTTATTTAGGGCCACCTATATCTTCTCAGCCCAATCTCCAAATAACTTAACAAATAAATAAATAATACAATCCAGAATGAGTAGCTCCTCTTTGACACCTACCTTATTCATTTGGCATTACTTTCTGTTTTTTTTTTTCCAAATATGTGTATTAATGTGCTCCCTGTTAGAATTTTATTAAAAATAACTCCAAAGAAAATGCTTCACATTTCAAAATAGTAGTTCCCAAAGATTTCTAGGCATCCTATGGGTTTTTCAATCTTTCAGTTTTCTCAGTAACAGAGAAAATACTTTTTTGAAGAGGGGAAGGGTGATAAATCACAAAGCAACATATTTATTATGTTCAACAGGACCAATATCAACACAAAGTATTTTAGTGCACTGTTCAGATTTAGAAATGTAAGATCTGTCACATTTATCCCAAGCATTACCATGAAATTTAAAAAGGTTGAATAAATATTTTCATTTGGGATTGGTATTTTGTATATTTTCTAATATTTTAGGAGAATGGTATTAAATTAGCTTTGCACAAGAAAGGCAAATTTAAATCTCTGAAAGCAAACTAAGCAGCTTGGATTACATACTTGTGGACTTAACTTCTCCATTGGTTAAAGAGAAAGATGAAAAGAGTATTGTGATTATTCAAGGTTGAAACAAGGCATAGTTTATGCTGAGACTAATAGGCTGTAATGGAATCTTATTTGTCCCACTAAATATTATTTGTGGTATGCATATCCAAGTAAATATATTTTATGTATATGAAAAAAAACCTATATTTTGGTATATATCTTACTGAAAAATATGTTCCATGGTTCCCATGAGCAAAAGACTGATGTCTAATAAAGGAGAGTATTTGTAGCTCAGGGTTAAAGTGAAGGTGCTGTCTGACCTTGCTTGTTTTCTTGCAGAAGTTTCATTACCCAAACTAGATAACATCACCAGTGCTAGTAAGATGTGTAGTTTGCTGTCAGTTTATATTCTGGTGGCTTGCCCTATCAGTGTTGGTGGAGTTGTCTTAGAGATTCTTTGGTTGGGCTATTTAATGATGGCTCTTTGACAGTTTCTTGACTACAGTATTGTTTACTTGATTGTTGATTTGATGTTAACCTTTGATTGTTGATTTGATGTTAACCTTTGAGTTAATCTAAAAGGTGCTTGGGTCTTTTTGTTTTCTTTTAGGATGGTTCATTGTTTCTTTTGTATTGTCTGTAGATGTTGTTAATGTCTATAAATATCAAGGGATAATTTGTGAGAGTGCTAGGCTTCTAGAAATTCATTGTCATTTTTGGATTTGGCCTGGTCTAGGATTTTCACATTTTCTCAATTGAAACTATGGTTAAATCTGTCTATAATGTCTACTACAAGTATGCTGGGGGGAAAACTTTCTTCAGATAAATAATTATTCTGTACCTTGTCTCTAGGGCTGTTCACAAACTGTAAAGCACAAGTATAGTGTTGTTGGCTAAAAACTTTGAAAGGCAGCAGCAAGTTTCTATACTTTGAAACTATCTGGTAGGTTAGTGCCAGAACATTTTGAGCTGCATCACTAGCTTTATAAGGGTCACAGATTTGCTTTTACTGCACTTTACTTGAAAGCTGGAAATTTTGGCAAGCAAGTGGGTCCTCTGAAATGAAGAGTTGAGAATTATGGCTCCTTAAAATCCAATTATTCTTCTGAGACTCTGCATGTCACATAGAATTAAACTACTGGTGTTCATTTATTTATGTTCATTTGTACACTGGTTTTTGCCAATCTCTGATATAGTCAATCTCTGATATAGTCATCTGTCAAGGCCTATTCATGCCAAGAAACCCTGCAAGCAATAGAAATAGTGAAGAGTCAGTGATACATTTTCCAAGAAATACCGCAAAATATCTTTGAGAAGAAATGTTTTTGAGAAGAAATGATGGCAGAGTGGGGAGGGAGAAAATTCATAGTTTCAAAATGAAAAAAAAAAAAAAAAACAGATGGCATGAAAAAAGTCTAACAATGTCTCTGCTGCCAAAAAACCCACATTATAAATAACTTGAATGCTCACGAACTGCTACTGTCTTTTGAAATACATTATCTGCCAAAAATTAGACTTCTCAAAAGGATTAAAAGCTTTAGTTAAAATGGATGTTTACCTCCTTTTAAGCAAGTAAGTATAGATTTCTGTTTGTACAAGCTGTTTGTATTAAGCCACATCTACAAGCTCTGAAATTAAATTTAGGATTATTCTTATTTGAATGAAATTGTAGGAGTTTCTATTACACAAAGACTGATACCTTCAGTCAGTGACCTGTTATTTTGTAAAGAGCCATCTGTATTCTTCCTTCAGAAGAAAGTGTCCTAAATATCACCTACTGTTTTTTTTCTTAAAACAATAGTGGAGATAAGCCAGTATATTGATTTCTGAGTTAGCTATATATTGACATCTTCCAATTGTAGTGAATTCCCCACAACTTTGGAAAAAACAATAAAAACTAAAATAGGGGTTTTGACTAGAAAAAGACAAAAGTCAAACCTCATAGTTTCTTTTTGCTAGAATAAAAGTGAACTATAATGAATCATGCTTGTTTGTCTGTGGAATACACCAAAAGGTGTATTCAATAGCTGTTTGGACTAACCTACAGGTCAAACAAGGAAATTAAATGTAGACCACATTTAAATGCGCACATTAATTTGGCCAAGACTGTCTGTCGCTTGTCAGGAACAAGATTGGTGCATCACTGTGTGCAGTGATGAAGAACAAAATTGGCAGATCTCACCAATGTAGCTATCCCACCTGGACAGAAAGGCATGCTTGATAATCTAAGGATTAATCAAGGTGAAAAGCCAAATGAGACATTCAAATAAGCTTACAGTGATATTTTCCTACCCGAAATGCCTTGTTTTTCCTGCAGCTAGTAACAGACATAGAGGGAGAACTTTTGAATAGGTGGCATGCATATATGATTGAGCAATAAGAAAGGAATAAGTAAAGAATATAGACTTCCAGAATAGCAATGTTATGTAGCCGAAAGGCACTTGGCCTCAAAGATTTGCAAATAATCAATATGTGGAACCTATTTCCTCTCCCAATATAATTTAGTATGGAAAGAGAAGTGAACAGATATCAGGATAAATACGATGAGATTGATCATCCTTTTCTGCAGTGAGAAAAGTGTTCTCTATGAAGACAGAGTTCTATCAGTTTGCCTGCACCTGACAATATTTCTAGTAAGATTTATTGACAAGGATTGTTGCAGGGCACTTCTTTCACATTTTTTGTACATAAAAATAGGAAAAAAAAATGACTTGCGAACCATAATCATTGACCAGCAGGCCTCTCCATCATCCATAGTGCACTTTTGATGTCTTTTTGGCTTAGATCACCATGGAAACATTTCCAGTATTGCTCACCAAACCAATTTGCCTGCAAAATAGATTACTCAAACGTTTCTCTTTCTATTTTTCCCCAGAGGTAGTAAATTATGTGTGTGTGTGTATGTGTATGTGATATATATTCACACACACACACACACACAACATATGAATAAAAGATTTTGGGAATTTGGAGGAATGGCAGCATGGGACTGTTTCTCCTGCAAAATGCCAAATGGAGATTGCAAGTAAAGGACAGGGTAGAACATTCTGGATGTATGTTTCAATATTGTGCATCCAAGATAAAAAAAAAAAAAGCTTGGCTTTTTTTTTCAAAAGCATCACAGAACAAATATTCAATCATACCTTAGTTTGTAAGCAACAGTGACTAACTGCTGTCTTCCTAGGACTTTTACAAAGTATGAGTATTTTTTACAGATAGCAAATGTATTTGGTATAAAAACTTGTTGACAGTGGAATGATTCAAAGCATGACACTGCATGACAGGGTTATGGAAAACACACAAGAATATTAAAAACTCATTACCCAAATCACAGTGGAGTGTGGTTTCTCATTTCCTAAAATTGTTTATTTTGCTCAGGTATTTTTGTGAAAGAGAGTGTTTGCTTTTCATTTCCCACCACTGCTTTCTGTTAGAACTTTGCATTACCAGTCTATCTGAATGTGAAATGGAGGATGGAAAAAGATTTAAATTATTCAAACTTCCAAATCAGCTGCCAGCTATAATTCACTCCAACTTCTTGATCAGCAATTGGAAAGGAGGCAAAGAAGGGGGAAAGTCATCCTCTTTCTGAATATTTTACATACTATCTGCATAATAAAATGATATAAAGGCAGAAAACCCTTCATCGAAATAATGATAACATATGGGGCCATCATTTTTTATTAA
Source organism: Hydrophis major (assembly GCA_033807585.1). Classification (NCBI taxonomy): domain Eukaryota; kingdom Metazoa; phylum Chordata; class Lepidosauria; order Squamata; family Elapidae; genus Hydrophis; species Hydrophis major. The sequence goes on along the minus strand of CM066330.1, from coordinate 94,132,157 downwards.
GATAACAGATTCCCCCCAAAAATGCTAGCTAGGATTGTATGCAGCCAAAAGATTGCCCCATTTATCTTGGTGATATAGACTTTTATTTAAGAACATCCAGACCAAAAATATTTGTAGTTATATTTAAATAATTCAAGGAAAGGCACTGATTTAAGAATAGTTTGTAATGGAAGCAAAGCTTTTATTAGAAATTATTTTATAGAACATAATAGAAAAGTTAAAAAGAAGAATCAAGAAAGAACACAAACTATTTGGGATGAAATCAAAAGAAAAAAATAATTTTTAAAAATGGCAAGAAAGAAAAGTATTTCTCAGCAAACTAAGTTTTTACAATGACAATTTTCTGTCATTAGAAAAATTGAAATAAAAATGAATTATGTATAGCAAAAAAGTTGCTAGCAAAGTGGCTAGCATATAAAAAAAGAAAAAGGAAAAGAAAAGAAAAAGAAAGAAAAAGAAAAATGATATCAAAATTAAAAGAGGGAGATACTGTATGATTATGATTAGTATTATTACAATATGGCTATCAAATTTTTTTTTCAATGTATATAAAAGAAGTGATATCCCTTTAGAAAAAAATAACAGTCAAATATTTAAAGAAGCAAAATTTATCAAGGATTACATCGGAAATGTGATGATCCCAGGATGTGGCACAAAGGCAACACAGTCAATAAGAGTCCTTTTATTATTTCCAACTTTGCCCCCAATGTCCAGGTTACCTTCTGACTGGAGAAAAACTCTCCCAGGAACAACCTTTGACTGCAGAAAATTAAGTCCAAAACATGGCCAACACAAACTGTAACTTAAAGTCCAAACAAACCAAACTGAAGCAATCAATTTGGCAGGGCAAGAGGAAGAATTTCAGTCTTGAAGGCATGGAAAAACTCACATGTTTGGGAAGATGCCAGAAACACTGATAAGCCACAACAACACAAAATAAAGACACATTTGCTCCCAACTGCCTGCCATATGCAGCCTGTCTTTCTTATCAACTATCTTCCCAGCTGTGCCTAATGAAGGGAATCAAGGCCCTTTCCTTCCCTGTAAGCCATGCAACCCATGTTGCTCTCTTCTCTGTTCCTCCCTGCATGCCCTAAGATGAAGAGGGGGTGGACCTGGTTCTTTCTTTGAACTCCCTCTTCCTTGTTTTATCTCTTCCCTGCTCTGCCCAGCTGGTCTTTGCCCTTCCCCAGCCTCTTCCAAAGCTAATGGAGCCACATTCCCATTCTCTGTCAACTGTCTGGCTTCTTCCTCGGATTCAGACTCTGGCCAGCTCAACATCACTCATGTTAAGGCTCCTGTGGTGGCCTGAGCACTCTGCCAGCAAAAACAGGCTCCCAAGCTCTGTTTTCAATTGCAATGGCCTCCTGAAACCCTCTGCCAGTGGAAACAAAGCTCAGGATGGCTGCTCACAGCCATCCCAAGCTCCATTTTCAGTGGCAGAGGCAACATGGGCCAGTCCTTTGTTGTTTCCAGGGCAGTCCCACAGGCCAAATCTCAGCACCCTGTGGTCCGGATCCAGCCCCAGGCCTTGAGTTTGACATCTAAGATAGATTATCAGGTTATTATAACTGTTTTGAGGGTGAACTTTATGGTACACAAGGTAAAAGTGAATGTGAATTTTTAAAATCATTGTTAGTCATGCTGTATTGATAATATGGAATAGATATAAACCCATATTGTTCCTGAAAACACTTTCTGGCTCTCAGCATAAGAAATGTTTTATAGATGAGAAATAATAGGCAAATGCAAATAGTTAACTTATCATGAGTTACTAAGATTTTGTCAGAAGGGATTAAAATAAGATCAAGAGAAGAACTAGTGGCAAAGGATATAATTATTAATGAGTTTCTTGTTTACAGTTAGAAAGATTTAAAGTACATGCACAAAATATGTTATGGTTTTTAACAATGTAAGGTGGAATTTAAAATAGAACTCTGTACAAATGATTGACATGTAATTGCTAGAATGAATCCATTTTTATTGAAATTTGAAACAGAAGAATAAGTGGAAGAAAGTGTGATAAAGTGAGCTGAACAATCAGATGGAACAATCAGAAATAGGTGGCAGAAAGGATTTAAAATTACATTATATTATATAATCTAAAAGTTTTTTTTTTTCAATAAAATTATGTACTATGGTATGTGTCACTGAAGAAATTGTCTAGAATGTATAAAAGCCCTTCAAATTGATGTTTTGAACAACAAGGAGTGACATTTCATGCATGGTGTCTGTATAAAAAAGATAGTAAAATTATATGTTTCAAATACATACACTGATTTAGAGGATTTAAAGAAAATATACAATTGAAACTAGAGTTTTTATTTTGGAATTGATGGTTAAAAAGTTGGAAAAATGTTGTGGAACTTTGTTTTTGTATATGATAACTATAGCAACATAATTTTTACAGAAAGATGGAAAGATTTTTGCATTAGCTGAAATGGATGGTGAAGATGGTAGAACCTGCTGCAATGGCTAAATTGATCTGGGAGAAGACAATACATCATTTACACAGATGAAGACTGCTTTTCATATCTAGGAAAGTTATACTTTTCACTTATCTATAGTGGCATTGTGAAAAGATTTGCTATAGAGAACTACTGAAAAGTTTACAACAGTACATTAATAAGAACGTGCCCATAAGCTATGCAATCAGAACAATATATCCCAAATCCTTAGATGTATTCTCACCCACTCACATTTTCCCTCTGGTTGGTTGGAATTTGGTACATGGGAAACAATCTGCATTTATTGCATTTAGTTATAATTTTAATTCCATACAAGATGAATTTAAAGATAAATTCAATAAAATTTAGTTTTTGTCCCGGTCCCTCCCCAATACTATTCCCTATTTGCAACTTAAAAGACATGAGCAGCTCTCAGCTCTTGTGTGCACCAATTGCAGTTCAGCGCAGACCATAGCTCTTGATTGTGTGCACCAAGGCAGCTCACTGTTCTTCTACCTCTGGTCCTTTCCACTAATACAGCATATTTCCATTTACCATTTTTACCTATTTACCAGTTCAGCATATGGAAGTACTGAAATTGAGCTTCTTTGATAAAGTTATGTATGAATTTCAAGATAGTTGGAGGCTCCATTTTCTCTACCTAGTGTTTCCTATACCACCATTTGGAAAAATAAAAAGTTTTAGAATATGTCGTGTCAGACCAATATAGCACTTAAAAGACTTCTTAAGAAAGTAAAAGAAATTGCAAGGTTGCCTGATTGAAGAAAAAAAACAATGCTTGTTGTAAAACAGATTCCTATACTTTGTATATTCTGTTTTGCATTTGCTCTATCTTATTTCAAAGCAAAACAAGAATATAAAATGAAAACAAGTGATCTGGTGATATTTCCATTTAAAAAAAAATGTTTTGAATAATCCAGATTACAAAAGAAAAGCAAAAATGTAAAACTAAAAATGAATTGACTAATGTAATTTCACATATGTTTTGGTCTCATATTGTTTATTAGACAATAGACTTGTGGATATCTCTTACCTAATATGGTAGTCCAAGCAGTCCACCTCAAATTAATATCTCTGTGTTTGTTTGGTTTTTTTTGCAAGAAAAGAGTAGGGTTTTAACATTAAGAGCTGTGATGGCCCAGTGTTTAGAATGCAGTACTATTTCTGCTAATTGCTGGCTGCCAGAGGTTTAGCAGTTTGAATCTCACCGGCTCAAGGTTGACTCAGCCTTCCATCTTTCTGAGGTCAGTAAAATGAGGACCCAGATTGTTGGGGTCAATATGTTGATTCTGTAAACTGTTTCGAGAGAGCTCTGAAGCATTGTGAAGCAGTATATAAGTATAAGTGCTATTGCTATTGCTATCACCATTTATTTCTGCCTGTTCACAAATAAGTCCCACTGAATTCATTGTCATTATTCCCACAGATGTTTATGTTAGGCTGAATCATGGAAAATATGTTTTCTTATTTTAAAAATCAGATAACATTGTTAGCCAATGACTTACATGTGCAAAACATGCATTCTACTTTTGTGCTTTGGGACATCTCTCTCTCTGCCAATCACACAGCTAACTAAAATGCATTCATCATGTGTAGAATTGATTGTGACAGTAGTCTTAGGAGAAACAGAAAATGAACATCTGTTGTGCAACATAATCTGTCATTCATTCCATAATTAGCAACTTCAGAAAGGTAAGTGTTTCTTGTTGAAGTATGTGGAAGAATGTGTTCTTATTTACCTTATATAAAATTTACACACAGAGCATAATCTAATTAAGAAGGATCTACTAAGTTTGCAGTTGTTAGGCAATATTAAGGAGAGAACTCTGAATGCCTGACAGTAGTTCAAGCACATTTTGCTTTAACAATTATTGGAAATGTAAAAATATGTAGGATAATATGTTCTTTTTTCCCCTGCCATATTATCTGATCAATTCCTTTGGCCCAATAGGCAAAAGTATTTCATCACAATATTTTGATTCCCATATGTTGAAGAGGAAACAGTGTTAAAAGAGGAAGCACCGGGATATTGTGTGCCCACCATTCAAATAACTTAATCTTTTCTGTACAAAGGCAATCTAAATTTGAAGGGAGGATGCCCCACACATGTCGAACTATATGAAGAGACAGCCTTAACATTAAGAAGCTAGAAAAGGTATGCAGACTAGAGTTCTTAATCCCATATTAGCATCCATGTATATGTTTTGATATCTATGTTATATAAATCTCTGCCCTCCTCATCTTTATGGCAGGAAAACAGGGCACATTGACTAAGAAAAAGAGAGTTGGATAGGATACTGTTTCAGTATATGAAAACAAATGGAGAAAAATAAATCCTGCAAGGGAAAGACTAAGTGGAAGATGGAATGAAAAGAGAGGTGCATATAATTGCCAAGAACTACAACCATGAAGATTTGAAAATTGGATCAAAATAAGTAAGCTAATCTTTGACTGAAGGCTTCTAGCTACAGCTGGATTTTGGTGCAAACAAAGAGGAAGTTAATTATGTCAGGAGAAACAATGAGCACAATATTTTTTTTCTGCTCCAGCTTCTTCCTTTTTGTTTTTCATGGATCAAAGACTTCTCAGCAATTGAAATGGATTGTGCAACTCCCATCCAAGATTTATTTTCTGTACCTTTTCTTTCCAGCCTCTTCCTCCTGTATCAGTTCTTGGCTCCTGATTCACTTCTTCCCAACTCCATAGATTTAATTATTGGAAGACTTGATAGAATTTAACAAGTGGTATCTTTCTTGACGGAACTCTATATCATCTTGGGTCAGCCAGGTTATTTCTAATTCATTTCTAGCAGGAAAAAATGTATTCAGCTGAAAGCTTTCTAGAAATGTAATCAAATGGCCAAAGTCCCAAAACTTTAATATGAAGCTATAGATTTAAAATCCCAAACTCCCTTTTCAGTAGGTTAACTAAAATAAAGTTTCTAAATGCCATGTAACTGTGTTTAGCCCTCATGTTCACAAAATTCTTCCTTACTGATGTTAGAAATAAGAAAATTCAAAAATAAAATGTAGATGAAGAGAATAGTACCTATATTATAGCATTAAGATAGTTCTCTATAGACATCCTCCTGTATCAAGTAATGCCACCCCTATTTCCTCCAGGAATCGGAATGAGAAGAAATAAATCATTGCCCTAACTTTCTTTAATCAATTGAAGTTAGATTTTGTTTTTCAAAACATCAGCTTACTTTTACTTTGCATAGATGTTAGAAATGCATATAAGAAGAAGTGCTGAATGTAATATCAATATGTAACAAGTGTGGTGTTAGGAATAGATATTTCTTTGTTCTAAGACTGTTAGAATAGGGTCCCTGCTGAAGGGACATTCTTTAATGCCAAGAAAGATAAGATGTGATGAGAGATCATTGGGAGGTATCAAAGGAGATGATGTGGTCTCCCTAAGGCGTCTCGGATTAGCTGTTCTCGGTCACTGGGTTGATGTAGGAGGGTCGTTGGGGGGGGGGGTTGGGATAGAAGAACTATAAAATGTAATGCATTGAAATCTTAAGATGTGGTTCTTGGCTCAAACTTCATGTTGAAGTCAGCTGAAATCCCCTGCTCTTTGCAAACAGCTTAACAAAATAAAATCTCTGTGTTTTCACCGATCCAAGTTTTTTGTCATTTGGATTAATTTCCAACACTGCTTTTAGTTTGAATACAGATTTCTGTCTTTCCAAGGAATTTCTCATTTTTATGCATGAGACTCAGGGTTGATGGTTGCATAGCACCAGAAACTTCTGGGAGGACAAGGGATTGCTTGCAGTGAACAGCAGAGAACTGAGACTTCATGCAGTGAATCAAAGGAACTAGGAACTGAGTCACTGGTTGCATTTGCGTAGCATCAGAAGCTGCTAGGAGAACAAAGAATTGCTCACCACAAGCTGCATAGAACTGGGACTTCATGCAGCAGATCAAGCTAGCTAGAATCTTACCACTAAAATTTTAAAACAGAAAGTCTACAGAAGAATGTCTATTTGCATCTGCATAGATCCTGAAGAGTAACAAAATCATGGAGAAAAAGGCTAGCAGCATGGTGACACACCTGCAACATGTGTGCTATGTTTGTATTTTTGCCCTTGGAGGACTCCAATTAAACCTGCACCAAGTGCTGATCAGATTGCTAGAAGAGATAGTGGAAAATCAAGTATTCCTTCAGCACTAGGCCTGGTTGCCTATGTTCTGACCAAGGCTTCCTGAGACTGTAATTAAGCACACACTCCAAACAATTCTCTTTTTATTTCAATGCTGGGAATTATGTTCATTCCCAGCCTGTAATGAGTCCCAAACAGTCTCCCAAGATAAGCACCCTCCTTTATCTCCTTTGAATTGCTGCCAACAACTAAAGTGCCAAATTAATTGTAAAAAGCTAAACAGAGTGCAAAGTACACACAGAGCTTCAAGGTTTAATCTGAACAGAGTGAACATTGTTTCCTGCAAAGGTTCCTGTCCCTTTGGTTCTCCTTTATTTCTTATAGGAAGAGCAATCACCTCTAAGCTTTACTCCTGAGTCACTCTTTTTGTCTTAATTGTTCTTCCCTTCTGGCAGCTCTGCACATGCACACACTAGGAACAAGCTCCCCTTGTTCTTCTGCCTCGCTTCTGTCTGATTCTGGAGGTTCCGGAGTTAGCACATAACTCCCAGATGGCCCTGGCCCCATCTCTGTATTGGATGTAGGACCCTCATCTTAGTCCTCCCCACTGTCTGACTCTGCTGTCATCTCCATAGGCTGCCAGTGGACCACAACAGCCTACTCCTGATGTTGTCAACAGATGCTCAGAAACTCTAACATATGACACAGTCCTTGTTTACCTGGGGAAGTACCAATTTAATAGAGGATTCTTTTTCTGTTTTCCCGCTATATTAAAATGGATTATTGGATACACTTAGTCTGGTTCTTCCTCTAAGACCTGACATGGGTGATTATTCTGGTAGAATCCACTACTACCAACATAACTCAACTTCATCAGAGTATCACAAGCTCTCTCTCAAGGCTTCTGTAAGTGTTCGTCTGTGAGTTAGACTTTTACAGTGGTTTCAGATTTAAATTTGGGGCAGCCTATTGCTGTGTCAGAATGGTTTTTTCTTCATCCTGATTGGTTGAGAGTCTTGGTCTGTGTTTATTGGTCTTGGAGTTTGCTGTGTTCTGCTTCTAATATCTTCTGTCTGTTTTTTTGGCTCTTTTTGTATCTTGATCGGCTGGCAACATTGTGTTACTTTATTGGAGGTTTTTAGTGCAGCTGGGCTTCGGGTAAATGGACGACTATCATTAGTTAGGAAGCTGGGTTTCATCTGGGTGCCTGGTTGGGGTGTGTTTGAGCTGGAGGTATCAGGGGGGATCTGTTTGTGCCCAGGTGTTTGCCTGGCTTGTGGTGTGGAGATTTTTTTGTTTGCTTCCAATTGATTGACAGTCTGGTGGAATCATCTCTTCTGTTCATGCTTTCTGGTCTTTATTCAATCTCTATGGCTTCTCTGATAATTCTGTGGCTGGGATTTTCTATAGTGGCTAGGGTTTTGGTGCCATTGAAGTTGATGTTATGACCTGTGGCTTCCATGTGTTGGATTAGTGAGGAAGTGTGTTCCAGCTTTTTGACTGCATTTTTGTGTTCATCCAGGCGGGTACTTATTCTTCTATTGATTTGTCCAATGTATGTGGCCGGGCATGATGCACAGGGGACTTCACATTTGCCTTGGTTTTCCAGGTCAATTTTGTCTTTGGTGTCCCTGAGGATGGCTGCTATTTTTCTGTCTGTTTTGAAGGCAGTCTTGATGTGGTGTCTGTATAGAATCTTACTAATTTTGTCTGTAGTGCCTCTTATGTAGGGCAGGACAGCTGTTCTATGGGTCTCTATTATGTCTCAGTGTGTTTTTGTGGATCAAGTTGGTGATTTTGCTTTTGTGGAAGCCGTTGGCTGTCAATATTTTAGTCAGGGTGCATAGTTCAGTCTTAATGTGTGTCTTATCTGCCAGGCGTTTGGTTCTAGTAATTAGTCTTTTAGCCATGGAGTTTATCTGTGCTGGGTGGTGGTGGGATTGGGCGTTGAGGTAGCGGTTGGTGTGTGTTTTCTTCTGGTATAGGGTGTGTCCTAGTGTGCCATCTGTTTTTTTGTAGATTAGTACATCTAGGAATGGTAGTTGATTGTTTGTTTCTGTTTCCATGGTGAACTTGATTTTGTGGTGTGCGCTGTTTAGGTGTGTTAGGAAATTGTTTAGGTTTTCTTGTCCATGGAGCCAAATCACGAATGTGTCATCGATATATCTTAACCATAGTTTGGTTTTGAGGATGGCATTGGCCAGGACTCTGGATTCGAATTCTTCCATGAACAGGTTTGCAATGACAGGTGACAGTGGTGATCCCATGGGGGCTCCTTCAATTTGTTTGTATCTTTGTCCTTTGTATATGAAATATGTGTTGGTTAAGCAGTGTTCTGTTAGTTCCATGAGGTGTTTAGCTGGTTGGTATTTATTTTTGATGATTTCAAGGGTCTCTTTTATCGGGACTTGAGTGAATATTGAAACCATGTCAAAACTTACAAGCAGATCTTCTTGCTCCATGTGTAGATCTTTGATCATTTCCAAGAAGTGGTATGAGTTTTGTACATGAGAAGCTGCTGTTTCAGTATGGGGCTGTAGCTCTTTTGCTAGGTGTTAAGCGAGGTTTTGTAGTGCTGCTCCTCTGGAGCTGACTATGGGTCTGAGAGGTATGCCTTCTTTGTGTATTTTTGGGAGGCCGTATAGTTTGGGGCATCTGGAAGATTTCTCTCTGGGTATGATCGTGTGTTGGATCTCTTTGCTTATATGGCTGGTTACAATTTTCTTCTTGGTTAATTTTTCCAGATATGTGGTTGGGTCTGTGTTTATGGGTTTGTATGTGGAGTCTTGGAGTAGGTCTGTCAATTTAGTTTCATAGTCTTTTCTGTCCATTACTACAGTGGCATTCCCTTTATCTGCTGGGAGGATGATTATGCTGCTGTCTCTTTTCAGGGTTTGTAGCGCTTTAATTTCATTTTGCTGCAAGTTGCTTTTGGGTGGTTTGCTTGTGCATAGAATGTTGGTAACTTGGTGTCTTATTTTATCAGCTTCATCTGTATTTAATTTAGTTAGGCTAGATTCTACTGCACATATGATGGATTCTGTGGGGATTTTGGGTGGTGCTATAGCATAATTGAATCCTTTGGTTCTTCTGTTTCTGTTTTGGTGAGTTCTCTGTTGGAAACATTGCACACTAATTGTTTCAGGTGTTGTTGTGAGTTGTTGGGAGTTTTCTTGTTATGTTCTAATTTCTTTAATTTTTTCAAGAGCTTTTCCTGTTTGTAAATGCTAGCAGATTCATCTCTCCAAGTTGTAAGTTGTTTTATCTTGTCCCAAAGTAGAGGGTGGATTTTTCTGCTCAATTCCAGGTGTAGTGCTAGCAAATCTTTGTTTAACTGATCTAATTGGAATCTCTTACTGTGGAACTCATTCCTTAGTAGAGCCATTTCAGTTCTTTTCAGGATACGTTTAGTGGCTGCTGTGCTTTGATGAAATGTTAATTTGAAGCAGGTTGGTGTAGTATTGTTGTCTCTGCAGCTGCGTAGGAATTGGAGGTCACATAGTATTCCTGCTCTTTTAATTTCCAGTTTCTCATAGGTTTTGATCTGGTTGTTTATTCCCTCCCCGTAGAGGTTTGATATTTGTTTTCTTAAGTTTTCGCGGGTACTTACATGTATGGCATTCAGCTTTGTTCGGGTATTTTCCCATGTCATAGTAGTGGTGCTTTTAAAGTTGTAGCAACGTTTCAGCAGAATCTCATCTGCCATCATCAGGCTTCTGTATAGTGTTCGTCTGTGAGTTAGACTTTTACAGTAGTTTCAGATTTAAGTTTCATATACTGAAACAGTATCCTCTCCAACTCTCTTTTTCTTAGCCAATGTGCCCTGTTTTCCTGCCATAAACAAAACTCATACCACTTCTTGGAAATGATCAAAGATCTATACGTGGAGCAAGAAGATCAATAGACCAATAGAAGATTAAGCACCCGCCTGGATGAACACAAAAGTGCAGTCAAAAAGCTGGAACACACTTCCTCACTCGTCCAACACATGGAAGCCACAGGTCATAACATCAACTTCAATGGCACCAAAACCCTAGCCACTATAGAAAATCCCAGCCACAGAATCATCAGAGAAGCTATAGAGATTGAAAAAAGACCAGTAAGCACGAATAGAAGAGATGATTCCACCAGGCTGTCAATCATTTGGAAGCCTGCACAAACAAACAAAAAAATCTCCACACCACAAGCCAGGCAAACACCTGGGCACAAACAGATCCCCCCTGATACCTCCAGCTCAAACACACCCCAACCAGGCACCCAGATGAAACCCAGCTTCCTAACTAATGATAGCCATCCATTTACCCGAAGCCAAGCTGCACTAAAGGCCTCCAATAAAGTAACACAATGTTGCCAGCCAATCAAAATACAAAAAGAGCCAAAAAAACAGACAGAAGATATTAGAAGCAGAACACAGCAAACTCCAAGACCAATAAACACAGACCAAGACTTTCAACCAATCAGGATAAAGAAAAAACCATTCTGGCACAGCAATAGGCTGCCCCAAATTTAAATCTGAAACCACTGTAAAAGTCTAACTCACAGACGAACACAATACAGAAGCCTGATGATGGCAGATGAGATTCTGCTGAAACGTTGCTACAACTTTAAAAGCACCACTACTATGATGTGGGAAAATACCCGAACAAAGCTGAATGCCATACATACATACATACATACATACATACATACATACATACAGTTATAGTTATAGTTATAGTTATAGTTATAGTTATAGTTATAGTTATAGTTATAGTTATAGTTATAGTTATAGTTATAGTTATAGTTATAGTTATAGTTATAGTTATAGCTATAGCTATAGTTATATATATATAGTTATATATATAGTTATTTAATAGTAATTATCATAAATTTCCTGGGAACAAGTATCAGAAGGGCTGCAGATAACATACTGGTGCCTGAGAAGAATGGGACTATGGGGCCCTGCTGTCAGAGTTTCTCAGCATTTTAATAAGGCTAAGTTTCTGACTACAGGTTTTGACTTAAGAATTGCTATAAACCTACATCTTGTTTCTCATACATTTTGGCATCTACATCTGTAGATATGAGCTGAAATGTTAGTATCAGAACAGTTTATAAATTATTTACATATATACATCTATATATGTTGCTTTCTTCCCCTTTCCTCACTTCCCCCCCCCCCCCCATTATCCCAATGTCTCAGTAGAGATGTTTTTAGTATATTCATGTGGGGTTTTGTGTGTGTGTGTGTGTGAAAGACATCAGGCATTTATTGAAAATTACTTTGGAAAATGCTGAGCAGCCATGGCTGATGTAGTCTAATGAGCTAGCTCTCTAAATGTTGCAAAACTTCAAATCCTAGCATACTTCACTATTGTTGATTTATATTGGAACTGCTGGAAAATCAGTAATTATTGGAAATCTCCTTATTTCCAGGTTAATTTGATTTGACTCCAACAAGACTTAACAGCAGGATAACATAAAAGATGGAGTCTCTATTGCAAAGAGGCACCTTCCATAAACAATCAGCAAACCATCTTTCCACAAGTATTTAAATGAACCCTAATTATGATACTTACTAAGGTAAAATAACTACTTTGGACTTTAGAAGTGAAAAATGTTTGAGACAATCCTAATACCATATATACTCGAGTATATACTCGAGGATTTTGCATTTGCAAGGTGCAAAGTGGCGAAGGCAGATCGCGCGTGCTGGAAAGGGCTTGACTGTATTACGGGGAGAGAGAGGGAGAGGGAGAGATCATAAGAACGGCTCTTGCTTTTTTCTTGCAAGGGAGAGAGTGACTCCTGCCTCCCACTGTCATCATCATCATCTTTTGGGTTAGTGAATCGATTAAACCTTTCATGATAGTGAGATTGTTTCCCAAATTTCCCTTAAATCAGGGAAGAAATCAGAAACAAACCTTTGGACTGAGAATATGCCTCTTCCTATGATGCCATTTTTATTCACTGCAGTGTGAAAAGTGTGAAAAAGCACACTTCTTTTTCTTCATCTTCTTGTTCCCTATTTACTGGTCTCTTTCAAAGAGGAAATTGTGAACATCAAACTTATTCTCAACTGTCCTAGTGAAAGTTTTTATTGGTATCTATTTTTATTTTTGAAATTGACCAGTAGCTGCTGCATTTCCCACCCTCGGCTTATACTCGAGTCAATAAGTTTTCCCAGTTTTTTTGTGGTTAAATTAGGTGCCTCGGCTTATATTCGGGTCGACTTATATTCGAGTATATATGGTACTTTCAATGTAGAATGTCAAAATGAAAATCAGCAATAACATTAGTTCAAAGTGAGGATTTTCAGGAACAAAATATCTTCTTTTCCATTTTATTAATATTAATATGGGTACTTTATTTGTAGGTACATCTGAGGGGCATTTTCTATATCTATTTGTTTTAAAGGTAATAATCCATAGAGATTTTGTTGAAAATTGTGTATTGACTTTGGCCAAATCACAAAAATCTAAATATTTAGCTCTAAATATAAAAAGGGCCTTCTGTGATGAAATCACAGAAGATGAAGTCAGAAAAGCAGACTTTAGGCCTCTTAAATATTATCTAAAGTATCAGCAGCAGTGTTAAGTTCTGTGCATGGGCGCTAAGGAGGAGACGAGCCGGTGACAGTGAACTTCAAACTCTTTATTTACAAGTGTAACAGCTCTGCTCTATGGCCGCAATGGCCCCCTTTATATAGGCAAGCTCTTGAGGATTTAACCAATGAAAACACAGGGAGCGCTAGATCCGTTAACCAATGGGAGAGGCTCGTTAATAGCCAATCAGACTCTCCTGAAAGGACCAATCCGATGTTGCTATTATCGGTCAATCAGAAGTGCAGGGCCAGAACCCTGCATTTTACTTCAAGCTCTTAATAATCTTTATTCAAGTACTTTTATTAATTCACAACACCCCTTCCCCCCGGGTTCCGTTTAAGGGGTGCAGTCACGTAGTCTTTGAGGTAGGCAGGTTGTTTTGATTGTCTATTTGATTTATGTTGTTCTCCTGGTATTTGGCTACAGTCTTGTTGGGGTAGGACGTTATCTGGTGAAGAGGGTGCCTCCAGTTCTGTATTCAGATTTTCATTGCCGCTAATGTTCTCGGCATCCCCTTGAGGTGAGCTCACCCCCATCCCTGATCCTTCTTCACGTGTTGCCTCTGAGCGGTCATTACTTCTGCTTAAGCTTTCTGCCGTTTCAAATTCAGTTTCCTCGGTATCTCCTCCCCCTCAGTTTTGAAGTCAGGGGACTCGGAGATCCCCGACTGTAGCCTTGAACGCAGCTGATTAATATGGCGCTTCCATATTCTATCGTCGTGACATCTCACACGGTACGATCTGGGGCCGGTTACTTGGACTACAGTTGCCTCGACCCACAACGGATCACCCGAAAAGTTCCTAGTGAAAACCAAGTCGCCTACCTGGAAGTTATGGCATTTCCCGCTGGATCCGTGTGGTTTTTCAGGTTCATATGATGGGTGCGGATAGTTGAGGTGGGAGTGGAACTTCCGCTCCATCAATAACTCGGTGGGAGTTTTATTGGTGACGCTGTGCAGAGTGATATGCTGCAAAAGGAGTATCCGGTTAATCTCTATATCACCATAGTCCATTTTATGCAAGGTTTTCTTGACGAATTGTACCATGCGCTCGGCCCTTCTGTTGGCCGCAGGATGCGCTGGCAAAGTCAGCGCATGATGAATACTGCGGTCCGCCAGGTACTCTTCAAAGGACAGCGTGGTAAATTGGGGCCCGTTGTCGGATACCAGAACGTCTGGTAATCTGTGTGTTGCAAATAGTCTGTCTAGTTTCCTGATGACTGATTCGGTTGTTGTATTTCTCATCTCATGAATTTCAAGCCAGTTCGAGTAGGCATCCACCGTTAATAAAAATGTGTGTCCTTTGGTAGGTCCTGCAAAGTCCAGATGAATACGGGACCATGGTCCCCTCGGTGCTTCCCATTCAGTCGGGGTTGCTTTCGGAGGGGTGTTGCTTACTTCCTGGCATTTGTGACAAGCTTTTACCCATGTCTCAATCTGCTTGTTGATACCCGGCCACCACGCGTAGCTTCGTGCGAGGGCTTTCATGCGCACGATGCCGGGTGGCCATCGTGCAAGGTTCTTAGTATCACTCGTCGTAACTGCTCTGGGACAATGACTCTATCACCCCAGATAATGCAGCCCTTCTGAGAAAATAGTTCCGTTTGTCCATTCTTGAATGGGACGTAGTCATCAGGTATCTGGTCCAATGGCCATCTGCGCTCGACCCAACTGAGGACTCGTGCTAAAATGGGGTCACGTTTCATTTCAATCGCGATATCTCAGGCTGTTAGTGGTGGTGTTCGAAGTGTCTCAATCTGCAGTGTTGTAACTGTTGGAGCGGGGTCATCAATGGTCTTCAGAAGTGGTGCACGGATCAATGTGTCGGCGTGGGGAATGGCCTTCCCCGGGTGGTGTTGCAACTTGTAATTATACGCAGCCAAGAATTCTGAACAGCGAGTCAATCTGGGAGATAATATATAAGGTGTTGGCCTATCTCCCGCTATTATTCCCAGCAAAGGTTTGTGGTCAGTCACTATAGTAAAGGCTACACATATTCATGAAATTTCTTAACAGCAGACACAATAGCAAGGGCCTCTTTATCAATTTGACTGTAATTGCATTCTGCTTTTGATAACGTCTTTGAGAAATAGGCAACAGGGGCTTCACTACCGTTTGGCAAAACGTGGCTCAAAATGGCGCCCACTCCGAATGGTGATGCATCACACGTGATTGTTAAAGGCAAAGTCTCGTTATACTGCATCAAACAGCATCAGAAGTCAATAAATTTTTCACATGTCGAAACACCTGCTCCTCTCTGTGTCCCCATACCCAGGTTGCTTTTTTGTCCAACAAACGATGTCAGGGTTTGGCTACGGTTGCTTTGTAAGGCAGAAAAATGTTATAAAAATTGATAAGGCCTAGAAAAGCCTGGAGGACGGCCTTATTTCGGGGTTTTGGGGCATTTTTGATTGCCCTAAGTTTGCTATCGGTGGGGTGAATGCCTTGACTATCAATTAAATATCCTAAAAATTCTACACGATCCGTACATAATTGACACTTGTTTTTTTTAACTTTGAGACCCGAGTCTTTAAATCTCTGGAGAACCAACCCCAGGCGATCCTTTAGTATTTTCTGAGTCGGGACAGCGATTAACACATCATCGAAATATGGGACAACGCCTTTTATCCCTTGTAATAGTCTTTCCATCAAACTTTGAAAGATTCCCAGGACTACGCTTACTCCGAACTGGAGTCGGTTACATTTAAACGCACCTCGGCATGTAACGATCATTTGGGCCTCTGCCGTTTTTTTGTCTACAGGCAGTTGTTGGTATGCCTACGCTAAGTCTTGTTTAGCGAAGACTTTTCTGCCCCCCAGGGAATGGAGGAGGTGTTGCACCACCGGTACCGGGTAAGCGTTTTGTTGAAGGGCGTGATTCAGGGTGGCTCGATAGTCCCCACAAATTCTTATCAATCCATCCAGCTCGATTGGGGTTTCCCAGGGAGAGTGATCGGTTGGTTCTAACACACCTTGGGCTATTAATTTATCAAGCTGCTCATCAATCTTTGGTTTAAGGGCAAATGGAACTTGACGAGGCTTAAGGCGGATGGGAGCTATTTCGGGATTGAAGTTAAATGATATAGGGGTCCCCTTGTACTCACCTAGTTTTTCTGCAAAGACATCCTGGAATTCTTGGATGAGGTCCTCTTCCCAGTCACTGCTGCAGGTTCGGTGAATGCTGGCTACTTCAATTCCAAGTGGAGCGAACCATTGGAGGCCTAACAAACTAGGCCGATTCCTGTCGATTACAGTCAGGGGTAGGAATGCTGTACGGTTCTTAAACGATACCAGGACTCAGCTGGATCTAACAACCGAAATTCGATTTCCTTGATAGTCTTTGAGTATGAGTCTTTGGAATCTGAGGTCTGGACAGTAGGGATGAGCTGCTTGAGGGTCTTCCAGGAAACCATCGAGAGGGATGATCCTGAATCGACTTCCATCAGGCAGGGCTGGTTTTCGATGGCCACTTTCACTCGGATCTTCTTGGCATCAAGAGATGAGGCGTTACTGATCGTGATAGTTTGGTGAGCCTCTTCTTGCTTCATTGAGTGGTTTAGGGTTTTGTTTCTGTAGGAGTGGTTGTTCCATTGGTGGTTCATGGGTTCTCGCTTTACAGGATGGCTTCCTGTCGGTTGGCAATAGTTAGCCCCTCTCGAGGGCTGGCTGGGTCCTTGCTTGCTTCTACAGACCCATCCGATATGGCCTCTTTTCACACACATGGCACACATGGCAGAGCACGTCGAGGAATTTGCATTCTGACCGGGTGTGGCTTGCTCCACAACCAGTGCATTGGTACTGCGATCTCTGGCGTTGGTCTCGTTCGGACTGAAGTTGGTGGACCTCTTCTTCATCGCTTTCTGATGATGATTCGAGGTCCTCATGATGGGCTGTAGTAGGCTGTCCTTCTGACTGAGGTGAAATTTCACGGGCGAGTTGGCAAAGCGGGGCGTGGGTGCGGCGCATTTGGGCAGCCAACTTCCTGGTTGCTTCTGCTGCAGTAGCTTCAGCAATGGCATCTTTAAGGCTAATGTTGCCTTTCACCATCAGCTTACTCTGTGTGCCTGGAGCATCTAATCCCAGAATTATTCGGTCTCTCAGGGCTTCTTCTAGGTCGGCAAACTCACATAGGCCTCCCAGATTTAGGAGATCCGCTATGAAATCAGCAACACTTTTGCCCTTCCGCTGACTTCTCTGGTAAAATTCATGCCTTCTCACAAGTGTTGGCACAGCCGGCATCGTGGTCCCTCAGCAGGGTTTCGAGGACGTCCCAGTCCATAGACTTTACTTCTGCCGGTTTCGCTAGTGCCTTGGCCATCTTGAATACGGTCGGCCCGCAATGAGTTAGGAATACCGCCCGTTTCTTTCCGGTAGTGGCATCCTTCAAACTCCAGAAACATCTGGAAACGATTCATATATGAGTCCCAGTCTTCTTGCGCCAGGTCGAATGGAGCGGGTGGTATGACGCCGCCAGACATGGTTCCACCGTTGGTGCATTTCAGCCACGTGCTCTGTTATCGTTCTTCATCGTTCAGTCAGCTCTGACATCTCCAAATCCCATCCTTGTCGCCAGTGTTAAGTTCTGTGCATGGGCGCTCAGGAGGAGATGAGCCAGTGACAGTGAACTTCAAACTCTTTATTTACAAGTGTAACAGCTCTGCTCTATGGCTGCAATGGCCCCCTTTATATAGGCAAGCTTTTGAGGATTTAACCAATGAAAACACAGGGAGCGCTAGCTCTGTTAACCAATGGGAGAGGCTCGTTAATAGCCAATCAGATTCTCCTGAACAGACCAATCCGATGTCACTATTATCGGCCAATCAGAAGTGCAGGGCCAGAACCCTGCACTTTACTTCAAGCTCTTAATAATCTTTATTCAAGTACTTTTATTAATTCACAACAAGCAGCATACCATAATCCAAGAAAATCAGAGAGTAAAATGGGCAGATTCCACATATTATGGTGCTAACACATACAGAAAATAGCTGTAATGAACAGCCTTCTGATTCACACAGAAATTAGGTGCTCAAGAATTAAAATGCTTTCCTCAAAAGAAAAAAATAAAAATAAAAATTCCCACGAACTTACTTAAAAGTCCTCCACCAAGCTTTTTTTTAATTATTATTATTTGTTGGACCAATTTGAAATATCTTAGAATCATTTTAAATTAAATCTATTTTTACAAAATGATATTAGCTGAAAAAAACACAGCTGCTAGGAAATAGAAAGTTGTTGCTGCTGCTGCTGCTGCTATTGCTGTTATGTTTGCACATTTTATGGGATTTTTGAAAATAAATTCTAATGAAAATTGAAAAGTTAGAATAAGTAACATGTAAACGCATTACATCGAGAACACATATTAGAAAATACTAATTAAATAACTCCACTTATACTTAGCCTGAATTTATTAAATTTTAAATAGATCATCAGGCATTTTGAGTTAAAGCCACGTTGAAATCACCATGGTGATCAGATTATAGATGACTCCTTTACTTCTGGTTTAAATAAAGGGTCAATCAGTATGTCCACTATAAATCCTGGATTTTGTGGTTTATTATAATTTATCACTGGGGTCAGACACATTGGGCAGTCTTTTAGTCCTTGATTATTTTTTAATGAGGTACAATGAAAAAAGTTCCTAATTTTGATTGTGCAGAAGATATTAAATGTAGAGTTCATTTGCCAGGTTTTATTAGAACTATGAGACTTGGTTTTCCAAAGATAAAAAGAAGACTTTATTTTAGCTCTTAATCAAAAACTCTTTGTGTGAGGTTGTACAATACATCTAAATGGTCCTGGGAGATTCATGACTATTGAAACTGAAAAGGTATAAAAGCAAAGGGAAAAGGGAAAAATATACCTTGGGATTATTTGGATTATTTACACACAGAAACATGAGAATTAACATTGACAGAGAAAATATTTCCATCTTGATTTCCATAGCTGCAATGTAGTCATACATACTGAATTCTGACTCTGATTAATTTGGTAATCCTAATTATGTTTCAATTCCACCATGAAAGTTCAAGCATCATAATATTCAGATCAAATACTCTTCAACTCAATGTGGCAATTGCTCCTTTTTACCATGTGCTGGAAATCAATAAATATCCTGATCACTGTACTTTCTAGTCTGGCAGTCCCCAATCTTTGTGGCTTGGCAGCCATTCTGGGAGCAGTAGAAGGAAACTGGGCTTTATGAGTAGTGGGCTGGTATGGATGCAGATGCATATGCAGTTCAACTGCAAGTTGAGCTGCACACAATCTGTGTGTACAGTAGCCCACCGTTCATGCTTGTTGAGTTGTGCATGCAGATGTGCCAGCCTGTTGCTTGTCTGAGTCAAGCTGCATGCAGACATGTGTCCTCCAGTCCACTGTTTATACAGCACAGTTGCAAATAGGCCACTGCCTGGAGATTGGGAACCCCTACTCTAACATGAACCGATAAAGGTAAAAAGTTAATTTAACTCTTTAACCACACGTAAACACATTAATGTGAAAATGTAGTTATTTGAATTATTGGCTTAGAATCAGATACAGCCATATATGCAACCCAATAGTGCTTTCAAAATAAAGTTACAGTACCAGAAGCCTTTTGTTAGATTTCTGACGAATAAGGAGGGAAAGTTTTAAAGAAAAATCATTATTCCTTAACAAGATGTTTTGAAATGTTTCTACAGTAGGAAACTTTAGTTGCTCAAGGATAGTTGGAATTCATTGCATTGAAGCATATCAGAAACAAAGCAGAGTTCTCTCCATAATATCCAAATGACAAAAACGTACACCAAAAGCTCTTCAGAATCTAATTTATCCCTTCAGTTGTGGAGAAGCATTTTCAGTGTTTACAGCCCATATTCAGCATCCACTTGAAGCAATTATCACTAAGATGCTTACAATTTTAACACTTGCTTGTAGTAGTGTCTCTAATTATTCTATTTTGCTGGCTTCAGCTTGTTCAGAAAATCTGTCCCATTATCCTATTTACTAAATTCTTCATGCCACTAATGATCTTTTTCATCTGTATGGTTTTTACAGTTAGTTTTAAACATGCTGGTTTGTCTTGCACTGTTTTAAAACTTGTATTTTACTGAGTGACAAGCCTTATTCTTCATATCTCATGTGCCTGATAACTAATTTCTTTTTTATGTAAAAGAATCTATGTGCTTATAACTCAAAAAAACTCAGATTGTTGCAAGACTTTAGACCTAGTTTCTGCTGCAACAGCAAACTAGCATTTAAAACTTCTTTATTTCTCTAGACTTCCCTTCTTCCAACTCTTTTCAATCTTGTTAAAATGTTCTCAGGAATGATAAGAGATATTTTAATTACTGAAGATCTAAGTAATATAAGGACAGTAAAGTAGACAAATATCCATCTTCAATATGGTCACTAAGAGCAGGGGTGGGATACAACAGGGTTAACTACCAGTTTGGGATTTATGAGCTTCCCTGCAGGCTGCAAGCTGCATGCCTGTAAATCAGCAGCAGCAGCTGCCTGCAGACAAGTAGCCTTTGAAACAGCCCTCTTTTCTTGCTTTTCTAACTGCAGCTGTGCCTCGTTCGGCAGCTGAAGTTGAAAAATCAGGAAATAAAGATCAGGTAAGAGCCCGGGTGGGTGGGTGAGCAAAAACATCAGCAGACATAGAACTGGTTCTATGTCTGCTGCTCTTCAGAGCTACCGGTTCTACAGAGGTGGACAGAACCGATAGAAACCCACCCTTGATTAAGAGTAAAGAAAGAAACTTTGTTGGCACATAATCGACTAATTGATCAATTAAAGTTGATATATCTATGAAGTCAGAACTCACAAAAAGCTAAGCCCTTTGGGCAATGGTTGAATTCAGAGAGGGGAGGGAGGGGAAAAGCATCTTTTTGTTTACTTACTATCTTTTCAAGCTGACCAAACTCTAAATCCAATCTCATTCACTCAGATTTCACTTTATCCATGCTTAAAATTATTAAAAACCATACGATATAGAAAATGGAAGAGATTACAGTCTTTTTCAGTAGGAGTACAAGTGGCTTTTCTATGTAAGTATAAGATAGTGAAATGTTATTTTCTACAGCACCATCCACCTTATTGAGTGAATATGACAACATTGGTCACAATTGTCTCTCCTTCACATCAACTTCACATTATTTATTTATTTATTTATGTGTTATTTATTTATTTATTTTGTCAAGCCATTGTAAGATAACAGGTATAAGTACAAATATAGTTATGAATCCATGAAATGGATACACATAAGAAAAATAAAAGAAACAATAGGTACGTCCCCTATAGACCTCTTAGGAAAGGGGTGAGGTCAATAGTAGACAGTCTAAGGTTAAAGTTTTTTGAGGTTTGGGGAAGAAACCACAGTGTCAGGTAGAGTATTCCAGACATTGACCAGTCTGTTGCTGAAGTCGTATTTCCTGCAATCAAGTTTGGTGCGGTTAACCTTGAGTTTGTATCTAATGTGTGCTCTTGTATTGTTATGGCTGAAGCTGAAGTATTCATTGACAGGACATTGCAATGTATAATTTTATACACTATACTTAGATCGGACCAAAGACGGTGTAGTTCTAGATTTTCTAGGTCTAGAATTTAGAACTCTTCTTGTGAAATATTTCTGGACTTTCTCAACTGTATTAATATCAGATACGTAATGCGGGTTCCAGACTGATGAGCTGTATTCAAGTATTGGTCTAGCAAATGTTTTGTATGCTCTAGTTAGTAGTGTGATATTACTCGAGAAAAAGCTACATAGGATTAGGTTAACAAATCTTAATGCCTTTTTGGCTATATAGTTACAGTGGGCTCTTGCACTTAGATCATTAGAGATGAGTACTCCAAGGTCCTTGACAGAGTTTGGATCATCTTAAAATTTGGACATCATCTTTGTTAGACAGACAGCTAGTGACACTCATGTTTGGTTGGTCTGCAGCCAACAATAAAAGTTGGAATTTACCAAGGTAGTATGAATGCTTTCTTTGTTGGATTACTTCATTTTCAAAACATATCAGCATTTTCAAAATATAGTCCTTTGGGCTCTCAATAAAATGCACATAATATCACATTTGTCACATATAAAAAATTCTCATGCTATGCAAGTTTAATTCCATTGCTCTATATTGACAGAAGAAATATTTAACAATATCTATTATTCACAGAACTTCTGTATTTGTTCAGAGACAAATATTGAAACAGTTGTTCACATTTTATTCTATTGCTCCCTTTATGATACTTGGCATATAGCACTTAGGTGTCTACTTCCTATAAGCTTATCCTGGCTGGGCAGAAATCAAGAGCATTCCACTTTTTACCTTCAGAGTTTTGTTGAAGATTTCCAGGAATGTTGTCATGTTCTGCTAATCACTATTGCAATAAAAATGTGGCACATAATTTTTACTTTATAAGATCATATGGCTAATCTTAATTCAAATTATTTTCTCCAATCTTCCTTTGTTATGTTGCTTTCATTACTATGTACTACATTATAATACTAAAGCTTTTGTTTTATTTATTTTTAGTAATTTAATATTTAATATTTTCCTTAACTTTTGGCCTTTGATTTTAATCATGAAAGTAAGTTAAGTCTTCGATAATGAGTCTTGTCTAACTTTTATTTACAGTTTTCATTCCATTCCTCTTCTTTCATTGGATATTCTGGGCATGGACTGAAAACTACTTTGAAAATATCTTGGAACATGGAATTTGGGATAATGTCCATCTTAATATCTTTGAGCAATTGACATCAAACTTTAGGTTACTTATACCAGAAAAATAAAGATCACTGTTCTTATAACTGTTTGAAAATAAAAAAATCTAAAAGTAAAATTTTGTAATTCATGCTTATCAGCTTTATTAAATGTTTGGCTCATTTTCTGCTTTATCTCTAGTGCAAAACAAAAAACAAAACCTAATTGTTGCTGTCTGTCTGATTGATTAAAATGCAACATAGCAAGTAAAACTTATGAAATAAGTTTTTTTTTAAAAATACTCATTAAATACTCATTATCCAATATTTGTAACTTAGCAAATAAAATTTATCAAATACAGTTGGGCAGTGAAAGCAAGAGTTTAATAAACACCTGGAAGATAATGTTCCTATTATTATTATTATTATTATTATTATTATTATTATTATTATTATTATTATTATTATTATTATTATTATTATTATTATGACAGTGTACACAGCAAACAAGATAACACAAATCACTAGTGGAACACTTCCAGAGCATTTAGGACTGCGTAATGTGTCAGCAGATTATACGAGCAGATCCCAGTAAGGTGGCCTTCTGTAGCTGACCAGTGGTGATTTTGTCAGCACCAATTGTTTTCAAGTACTTGCCTAGGTCTTTAGGCCCAGCACCCAATGTGCCGATTAGCTCTGGAACCACCTGCACTGCTTTATGCCACAATCTCTGCAGTTTGATTTTCAAGTCCTGATTTCAGGTGATTTTTCAAGTTGTTTCTTGTCGATTCTTCTGTCACCAGGTATGACAATGTCAATGATCCACACTTTTTTCTTCTCCACAATCGTGATATCTGGGGTATTGTGTTCCAAAACTTTGTCAGTCTGTATTCGGAAGTCCCACAGTAGTTTTGCATGCTCCCACCAGTTCTTTGCTACAGGCAGATGGTGGTTGTGATACGAGTTCCAGTGGACTATCTGAATGACTGTGTTGTGACAGTGTTTGTAGTCAGTCTGAGCAATTGTCCTGCAACAGCTCAGTATATGACCAGTGGTTTCGTCCTCTTCTTTGCAGAGTCTTCATTTGGGATCATCAGCAGATTTTTCTATTCTGGTTTTGATTGCATTCATTTTGATGGCTTATTCTTGGGCTGCAGGAATTAGGCCTTCTGTCCCTTTCTTCAGTGTTCCATTGGTCAGCCATAACCAGGTCTTTTCCTTATCTACTTTTCATTGCATCTTTTCAAGGAACTGTCCATGCAGTGCTTTGTTACACCAACTGTCAGCCCAAGTTTGCATCGCTGTTTTCCTGTATTAATTCTTGATTTGCTGCACTTTGAGCAGCTTCCTATTGTTGACCTCCATCAAAGCTGGTTCAACACTGTCTTTCACATAATCTGCCAGAGCATGCTTTTCTTTTTTGACTGTTTGCTTCACTTGCAAAAGTCCTCTGCCGCTTGCTTTTCTGGATATAGCCTGTCAACATCATTACGTGGGTGCAGTGCATAGTGTATGGTCATCAGTTTTCTTGTTTTCCTATCCAGGCTGTCCAGCTCTGCCTGTGTCCAGTTTACAATCCCAGCAGTATATCTGAGGACAGGTATGGGCCAGGTATTTATAGCCTTGATGGTGTTACTGCCATTCAGTTTGGTTTTTATAATTTTTCTGACCCTTTGTGTATATTCTTTGCTGACCACATTTTTCACTTGCCCATGCTTAATATTTTTCAGCTGCGGTATGCCCAGGTATTTGTAGGCTTCGAGTTGGTGGCACTTGATGGCTGGTCCATTGGGCATTTCGATTCCAACACTTTCTATGATTTTTCCTTTCTTCAGTGCCACTGTGGCTCATTTGAAAATTCAAACTGTATTGGCGAGTGACTGAATTTCAATTTCCAATTTTCTGTATAACTTCAGATCATCCATGTACAGCAGGTGAGAGATTTTCTGTGAATTTATAGCAGTTTGATAACCCAGGTTAGTTTTCTGTAAAATTGTTGATGGGGGGTCATGGCAATGATGGACAGCAGAGGTGACAAAGAATCATCCTGGAAAATCCCTCTTTTGATGTTGACCAGTCTGTAGCTTTCACTTTCGATGAACAGTTCTGTTTTCCAGTGCTTCATTGCATTTGCAGTGAAAATGCCAATGCAGTTGCATATTCCGATGAGATCCAGGCACTTAATGATCCAGCTGTGTGGTAGTGAATCAAATGCTTTCTTGTAGTCAGTCCAAGTTGTATGCAGATTTTTATTTTTTGGGGGGGATTTTGCAGTTCTCTGGAATAATTTTGTCAATCAGGAACTGATCTTTTGTGCCTCTGCTTCTTCATTTGTTTCCTGTCTGCCCTACTAGCAAGTTGTTATTTGGTTTTAGGTAGTCCTGGATCCTGTCAGCTTTGATGCCAGTCAGCAGCTTGAACATGGTTGGCAAACACATTATTGGCCTGTAATTTGCAGGTTTTGCCCCTTTTGCTGGATCTTTCTGTATCAAGTAGGTTTTCCCAGCTGATAGCCATTCACTGATGTTTCCTGTCTGCAGCATTTCATTGAATTGTTCAGCCATTTTTTTGTGCAGGCTGCTCAGGTATTTGAGCCAAAAGGCATGTAGTTGACTTGCCAAGCAATGTCCAGTTTTTGACTTTTTTCACTCTGTTGCTTATCATTTCAGTAATTATTTCCAGTTGGTCCATTTTGTTCTTGGATAATAATGTTCCTATTATTATTATTATTATTATTATTATTATTATTATTATTATTATTATTATTATTGTTGTTGTTGTTGTTGTTGTTGTTGTTTTTACAATTGGGGAATGGAAGAATAGATTTTGATTGAAGGGGGGGCTTAGGGTTAAGGTTAGTGGTAGGATGGAAGAATTGTATTTCTTTGCAGTCATCTGGTCAACAGCTCTCAGAAAGCGCTAACAACCAGATGAATGCAAATAAATATAATCCTTACATACACACATACACATACACACTATCCTCTTACCATCAGAACTGATGAAGCTTCTCGGATGAAAAATGAACCATTTTCCTTTTCTTCCTCAAAGAAAAACAGTCCAATTGCCATTTTGAATAAAAAAAACACACCTTTGTGATATGTATATACATGTTTATGTATATGCATGTACATAGACAAATACATGCAAACACACACAAACATACCATGCATGTAATCTCTCTCTGTATTAAAATTTCTAAAGGACATGGAAGAAAAACCATCAAAGAAAAAATTGGGATCTACTGGGAAACTACTCCAAAAAAATTAATACACCTATTATTTGATATATATATAATTAATAATTTTAATAAAGGCTTATCACTTAGAAAAATGGAAGAAAATGGTCAAGAGAAGCTGCATAGAAAACTAAAAATGAAGTAGCTAATTGGATTGTGTAAGTCTTGTGTTTGTTATGGAATGCAGAGAAAATGTGAGGAATTCTTAACAGGTGAAATTTCCCAAGTTTTTCCCAGGGCCTTTGTAAAGAGGAAGCTACATCTTTCCTGTCACAGGAAGCCACATACTGGCTTCTGCCTAGAAGAAAAGCATACCTATTTGGCATATCTTAACACAGTTTTTAATAATGAAATTTAGCAAACTATAAACATGAGATACTATAAAAGTTGCCAGATACAATATGCCATGGATAGGATCTCATGCTGTATACTTTCAAATATTCTCAGTTGATCATTTTTAAGTCACTCTGCTTGAGCTATCAAGGTTATGTTGCCATATAATATATTTGGAGTTGTTAAAAGTGTATGTAGCAAAATCATCAGGCATTTCATCAAGCATCTGCTAGTCATAAGGAAAAAGAAATACATTTTAAAAATGACATTGAACATGAATGTGTATAGAGTACTTGACTACTATTACAATATAAATTAAAATGGGAAAATATTGCTGATTATTTTAAACATTAAACCGTATGCAGGTTTGATTTTGATCACTGAATAGTATTTCTGTCCTTAAGCTACACAAAATGCTCTAGTGAATT
This sequence comes from Hydrophis major, assembly GCA_033807585.1. Classification (NCBI taxonomy): domain Eukaryota; kingdom Metazoa; phylum Chordata; class Lepidosauria; order Squamata; family Elapidae; genus Hydrophis; species Hydrophis major. The sequence goes on along the minus strand of CM066330.1, from coordinate 94,105,318 downwards.
CTCTTTCTTTTTTTAAAAAAAAATCCAATTTACATAAAGGATTCTATTCTCTCTTTTCCTTTCAGATTATCCATTTTATTCTGACTATTTTAGGAGCAGTTCAATCCATCAATTTAATTTCATCCACTTCTTATTTTTCCACAGCCTTATTTTGTTTTATTACGTTTCTACATTTCATTTTCACATTTCCTTTTTGAAATTCATAAGAAAATACATATACATTTTAATGTATGCATATGCATTTTTAGACATTGTAATATTTTAATATGTATCTCTCAAGCAAGCTTCCTAAACTACATTTCAATGTATTACTTCAAGGGATATATGCAATTTTTGCATATTTCAATGGAGAAGGGCACCTCAGTATTCTGAAAAAAAGTTTAAAAAGAAATAAATGTATTGTTGTAACCACATATCATAACATATAACATAACATAAAATAGAATCAAAAAGTCTAAATATGCCATAGTCACATTTTGGTTCATGTAATAATTTGGGAGAATATAAATTAAGTATATTTCCATATACTCAAAATTCTTTGGCTATTGCTTGGTCTTCAGTGGAGATGCTTGTTGTATTTTCTCTTCAAATTAACAAGGATTAAGATATGGTGCATTTTATTTAGATGAATTTGATAATCTTACAAGACAGAAAGTGCTCCAGTATTTTGGAGTGTTCAGATATTAGATTATAAAAGCTACCCTGGAAAGCTTTTCGAATTTAAAACTGTAGTAAATGTTTAAAAAGGCAGTCTTCTGTGCATTAGTAATACAACTCATATAGTTCATAGTTACAACAAAAATATTGTTGATTAATATTTTCAGATGGATAAATTATAGTGCCTTTCAAATTGTAAGGTACACGACTGTAGTTAAGGATAAAGTTTTGATATTAATATTACAATATTTAAATCCTACCCTCTAAATTATTTGAGGAAAATTATTCTTTTGTGCTACACAAATAAATCTGTCTTTAGTCAGACTTTGTCTTTACTTACTTCTCTCCACAACTCTAATGTTTGTACTAAAATGCACATTGCATTCTTTTTTAAAGGAAGAATATATTTACAATATTCAAATATATTTTGGTTCACATTTAAAGTTTATTTTTAAAGTGTGAGAAAAGGTGTCTTTAAAAAAAACCATTTCAGTTATTTTATATTCCTCCATTCTACGCTAAACAGCAAGAATGGTGTATATGCGATTGAATTAATTTAAACAAAAATACAACATATTACTGAATTAATTATTACAAGAACTTCTGAAAAAGATCTGCTTCTTCTTCAGGTTGATTGCTTCTTCTTCAGATTGATTGCAGGAAATACGACTTCAGCAACAGAGTGGTCAATGTCTGGAATACTCTATCTGACTCTGTGGTTTTTCCCCCAAAAAACTTTGACCTTAGACTGTCTACTATTGACCTCACCCCTTTCCTAAGAGGTCTGTAGAGGGTATGCATAATTGCACCAACGTACCTACCATCCCTGTCCTATTGTTTCTTTTTATTTTTCTTATATGTATCTGTTCTGTCTCACTTGTAGCCAACAAGTGAGAGTTCAAATGTCCCAAAAAAATAAACATGAACAAATAATACCAGAAACCACAGAGTTAACTTTTCTCTGTAATCGTTGTTGGCAGCTTTCCCAGAAACTGTCTTCAAGCCGAGATAACGAGCCACAAGATAAATCAGGAACAGGAACAGAGGCTTCTTCAAAGCTGTGCAGTAATTAATGAAGTTTGATCCAGACAAGGGCCGTTAACTAACAAGCCTCCTTATATTTCTTGAAGGGGCATGTCAGTCTCTCTAATTAGTCTCTGACTTGACGTTTCTTTTCAAATTGTGCTTGATGTCTCAACCTGCGTCTAGTCCTTGCATCAACCCAACATTCACCATCACTCAAGGACTCTGGTATGTTCTGTGGATCAGCTGCTGATACCTGAGGCATGATTGATGTGGAAGGTTCAGGAGAGGATGGTGTTTCCGACACTCCCTCATCCTCCTGGCTCATGTCTGCATCTCTCATTAGAGCAGGCTCCAATTCCAATTCCAAATCTTCCTCATCACTCAAACCTGTGTCTTCTGATACATCAGACTCAAAACTCACAGCAGGCTCAAACCTTCCAGTCACAACATGTATCCATTTCATGTACTCACAACTATGTTTATACTTATACCTGTTATCTTATAATTGCTTGACAAAATAAAATATATATATGTTGGGAGGAAAATTGATACAGTATAAGCTTGGGATTCCCAACATGCATAGCATTGATATACATAGATTCTAAACATAATTGGGAGATTATTAACAGAAAGAAAGTAAGGTCAAAATTTTAAAAATGTTATTATTGATGTGATGGTGTCTTCATTCAATATCTGTTCTGAAGTAAAATTAGCCAAATAAAGCTATGTGACAAAAAAATGTTTTAATATGCAAAGTAAGATAGAGGCATTTTGGTTCTAAGAAGAATAAGCTTTCCTGTCTGGTGTGCAATTTTATATGTATAAAATGTGTGTGTGTGTGTATATATATGTGTGTGTTAAAATACAGTGATAACTATCAAGCAGCCAACTCTTGCTCAAAAAGTGAAACCCTAAGCAGAAAGGTCATTTAAACTCTCCAGAAAAAGCTCACACAGGAAAAGCAATCCTTAGATCCATTTGCACCACTTAAAGCTGGTGTCACTCACCTTACAAGATATCCTAAGAAAACCATCCAGATTTAAGGAAAGTCACATGTCCCCCAGAAAGGCAATACAAAAAATGAGTGCCAAGCTTGCATCCTGCCTCTTGGAAGTATACAGTGCCAGACAGTACTAAAGCAGTGAGGAAGACTCCCCTCCCCAGAGAGAAAAAGAACCATGAGGCAGGAAAAAATTCAAACACAATACAAATCATTAAATCATAACAATAGCTGTTGCTTGTTGAAACTGAATAGGGAAAATTAACCCATCAATAAACACAGGATTAAACATTACCAAGCACAGAATTAACCTTCACCAAAAACCAGTTTTAGACCAAAACTCAGAAAGGGTATGTAAACTCATGTCTGAATCTCAATCTTTCTAGCTAGCCAAGAAGCCTTGCTGAATGTCATTCATCTTGGTTCCCTGTCACTAAAAGCTTTGCTTCATTATTCAATTATTTCTTCAAAGTGCTGATTGTCCAGGGAAGTATTTTCTCCCATCAGTAGCGTAAAAATCTTAAAACAACCCTTCCCCTTTAAGAAAGCCAAGCCTCAGAAGCTCCAGAGACTGAGTCTAGGCGTACTGGCAAGAATGTAATAAAGGTGGAAAAAAACAAAAGGAGATTACTTCTAACTACCGGTTCTCTGGACTGCTTAGAAAGTTAACAAGAGGTTCTATAGAACCGGACAGAACCAGTAGAATCCCACCCCTGCATAACAGCCAAATTTACTAGATTTTATATGGTGGTATATGAAAACAAGTAAGCTGCCTAGATAGCCGGAAATGGCTCAAGCTCAGCATTAACTTTGAGATGTAGGTGCCATTTCAAGCTATCTTTTCCAAAGGATGGACGCTGCAGCAAAGAAGGCTCTTCTTATGGTCCCAAAAGTCAGAGTACCTTGACAGGATCAAGTAAGCCCTCTTTGCCAGCATAAGTAGGACAAGGGAGTTGAAGTCCACAAGTCTTAAAATTGCCAAGGTTGGAGACCCCTGGCCTAGACCACGAATGTCAAACTTGCGGTGTCACGTTGCCATCACATGACTTTTGTGACTTTTCCTCCTTTGTGGAGCTGGGATGGATATGGCCTGCATGTGATGCATCCAGCCTGTAGGCCACCAGTTTCACATGCTGGCCTAGACTTATATCATAAAAGGCTTTAAAGGTCATAGCCAATACCCTAAATCCCTTGATCAAGCAGTTCAACTGACCCTGATCCATTTAAGACCAATAGTGTGAGGACACACTCTTCTTAACATTCCCTCCAGATTAGCAGCTTTGGGATTAGTTCAGTAACAATTGCAGGAGTGTCATCAATCATCAGTGAATCCACTAAACCTATTCAATGTGTGCTGAATGTCAGCCAGGTGCTACTTATTTTTTTCAATTGCTAGTTATTTGCTGTTCAATCTCTACTTAACAGACCTACTTTGTGTTTGGTCATTGCTAGATGAAAGACTACTTTCAGTCTACTTCCTGATGATTCACTGAAGAACCATCTTCTCAAACTTCTGAGTGAAGGATGCATTGCTTCATGCATTACCTTCAAGAGAATGTTTCCTTCAGAGCTTCAAAATTTAATATTCCTTGGAAGATTCACAGAGCTATAATATATTGTCTGAAGTATGACTTGAATAGGAACTTCCAAATTGTTTGTACCATTATCACAATTATCCCAGTTTTTACTTCTTGTTTTGTTGTGTATTTTCTGAATCATATTAGTATTTTACATGTTTGTCTTATATTTTTATATATTCACTTATAGAAACATGTACCCATCATTCAAGAGTAAAAACATTATTTGGATCTGCATTTGAACATGGGAAAAATGGCAATCTCTGTAGTCCTGATCAGCAATGTAAAACAGCTATCATAGAATGTTACATGCTTTTATTTTGCCCCTCACAGTGCTACAGATTGCTTCAGAGTAGCATAAATTTATTTACCATTGCTATGCTTACCTTATGCATAGGTTATGCTTTGCCTAACAGATGTAGAAATTCATTTGCCACCACCATGCATTAACTTCCTGAATGCATAATTGTTCATCAATACATTGATACCTCTGAATGAAACATACATCACCCACCATCTACATATCCTTGCAAATGAACTCTGCTCAGTTTCTCAATTAGGTGTGAGGCTGAGTAGGAATAAAATTGGATAAATCCTTTCCAGCCTTTTCTCATTTCTTAGCATTCTCAACTTCCTGATGTGACACAATATAATGTTCCCTGCAGTGCTTCTTCAGAAAAGGAGATAGTTTTTTGACAAAAGCTTTTAATCTGAGGGAAAACAAAACACTTTTCTCGGTAACTCTCTGATTTTTATGGAAGAGAAAATGGAAGGCTGTTGAAACTTATTTTCTGCTTTAACAATGTTAGCACTTTCTGTCGAGTGAAAGAGTGCCATTTTGTTCCTGTGGCAAAATGTACACTGAAAAAAATATGTGATAGTTCACTTCCATAATTCACAGCGATATGGAATGAAGGGAAATTCTATTAGTCCACCTGACAAGTGAGAGTTACTTCTCACACTGATAAAGGGAACAGCGGTTATCAAAATAGGAGCAGAGACAGACTTTCCTGCCTTCACAAAAGAGCTGAACTGTCACAAAAGACCTAAGCATGTGGAAATGGACAAGAGCTTTGTTACCTTAAATTGTTATATCTGGAGTCACATTCAAAATAAGATACTTGCTGGAATTCTTGTTTATACCCTTAACTATCTTTCTAATAAATACTAATAATCAAAGCTTTTAAATGCTTGCTAGGCAATCCATGGCCCCATTAGGTCATCGTTTCAGATAAATTTATATTAAACATGAGAAACAGAATAACCATTGGGCAGTCAAAAAGCAATGGGAGTGACTTCAGGCTTACTGCTGATTTTCCCATTGAGTGTCCATGTGAAAAACTAGTAGGAGCATCAGAAATAAATCTTCTTTCCTTCCTTCTCCCTCTCTCCCTCCCTTCCTCTGAATCAGTGAATGGGTGAATGGCACAGGTTGGAAATGGAGACTAGGAGTGCACTAGACAGTCTATGTAGGTTGGGTAGGGTAAACAGGGGAATGTGCAATCAAGAACAGTGCATGGGAATCATCAGGGTGTGTAAGAGTTGCTGGAAAAGTCAAGTAGGGAATCGAGGGGGGGGAGGCAAACCAAGTTAAAAAAAGAATGCATGGGGATTGCAGGTATGTGTGAGAGGTGCCACACCAGTCAGAATTGGTAGGTAAGGGATGGTGTTAGTCAGGAATATGTGGGGGGCTAGCCAAGTGGTACTTCATGAGAACATGAGGAATGGGGTGAATGTGTATTGGAGAGGATGTGGGGGTATTGAGAAAGAGGTGCCACATGGAGCAGAGAAAATGAGCATGAGTTGGTGCAGATCTGGAAGGATGGCTTGGGGCATGGACGAGGTGCCATATAGGCCAAGAAGGCACACAGGGGGGTTGCCCAAGACATATTACATTGGTCAAAGAAGGCAAGCAGGTGAGGTATGGGTGGAGGAGTGTGTGTGAGGATGAGCAAGAGATGCAATGTAGTTCAAAAAAGGGCTACAGAGAGTGCATAAATTAGTAAAGACACTTAGGACAGTGCATGGTTTGGTATCAGCCAGGAAGAATCCACAGGAGTTACTTTCCCTTCCTTTGCTTTTCCATCAGACAGGTAAGTGGCTGGATGAGGGGAACCAAAGAAGGGATTTTGAGGCTGGCTGGAAAACTATCATGGAATGTTGAAAATGAAGATCTCGTGATTGTAGCAGCAACTAAGTAGCACTGAAGCTGCCACAATTTCCTCATATTTCTTTCCTTCAGGTTTCCTGAATTCTGATTTTTGGAGAAATTCTGTAAGTTAGTCCATTTGAGGTATGTACCTTGGTTCAGAAATTGTTGGCCTATAAAGCACTATTTTGCCCAGTTAAAGGTCACAATGAGAGTTTTATTAGTATATAAATTCCTTAGGTTAACTGTTCCTTGTCTAGAATGCAAGGAAGAAAGCCTGAAATCATGAAAAGTATCAAAAAGCATGAGCAAATCCTAAAAGCTCTCTGCTTCTTACAGCCAGATTAATGAGGCAGCGTCTCTCAGGCGTAGACTCTTGGGTGCTGAGGAAATAGTAATTATCATTTGTATAGAGCAGCAAAGCTTTTTCCAATATTATTTTATAATGTTTCTTAGGAGTCTCTCAAATATTTGAGATAAAAATAGCATGCAGTTTAAAGTTGTATATTCCATCTTACCCAAGGCTCAGGGAGAAGACATTATTAAACTTGCCCAAGACACTTCCTAAGGTATATAAGATAAATTCTGCATGCAAGCTGTATCCCCAAAGAACTCTCTTAATACTCCTTTAATTAATCCTTTGATTAACATTTGTAACATGGAAGGATTCACCATAGGACCATCCTATTCAAGGTCTAATCATTAAACCATCCTATTTTAAATCCAAAGAGATTGAGGGAGGGAGAAGAAGAATCACTCTAGTTTTTATGTTTGCTGTGTTCTTCTTTTTTCCCTCCCATAGTCCAGTTTCCAATCTAAACTCTTGCTGATTATTTCCTGAATTCTGAAGTGACCCTTTGGGTTTGATTTCCTTTATTTCGGTAACCCCCTTCCTACCCCAATCCAATCAAGTCATAGAATTGAGATACTGGCCAGCTAAGCAGCTCTTCCTTTTTCTTCCGAGCTGTTCTGCCTTCCTGCTTGTCCTAAGGAAAGCCCAACTCTTCCCCTCTCCATTTCTGCAAGATAGGAATGCATGTTTCCACCCACCACCCAGGTGTGGGGGACACAACTGCCAAGTGTGTTTTTTTGTTTCACCTCAAAATGACTGGCTCCCATTTTCTGAGAGATGATGAATAGTTTGTTCGATTGTGTTTCATTATGTTGTAGAGAAATGCCTCCACTCAGTGGTGTGATTCAATCGGTGTAACATCTGGTTCGGTAAGCGTGTGCTTCGCGTGTGCATGTGCACACTCTGCATTTAAAAATGCCCATTTTCAGCTCTAATGCTTACCTTCAATTACAGCGCCTGTGAATAAAACAGCTGAGGCGTGGCAAACCGCTCTTCAGCACAAATCAGCTGTAAAAAAAAATGAAATAAAACACAGGAAAGATCAGGGGTGGGCGGGCAGGCCCACATGCTCATTGGAGCAAACCAGTTCAGATCAGGGGTTTGCCCAAACCAGTCTGAACTGGGAGAATCCCACCCCTGCCTCCACTCTAGTCTCGACTATGGTGGGAAAGCCTCCAACCCTGGAGTCCCTGTCCCTCTGTCTTAGGTGCTGAACTCAGTGCCTTTTTCCAGAAAGGACATTCCCTGAGTTTGATTCACTGAATCATTAATTTTCTGGAAGAATATAATTCATTATATCTTTAGATTCATTAGTATAATTCATTAAATCTAGTTATCCATATGGTGTAATTATTGCCTTCTGTTCCTACTAGTTTTCAACCACACAATGATGAAATAGCCCTCTGCTCTGGTTTATTATTATTTATACTTTTGGGGGGGAAATTTAAAGTTTATTTAAACCATATTGCCAGTGGACCATTTAAATGCTGATTCTCCCCCCTCATCCTCTTCCTTTTACCCATCCTCAGATAAATGGTAAATCCAGTGACAGGTCCTTGGCCTGTTTACCCATTTAAACTGTTTGATAGTTGGATGAAACTGACAAGAGTTTACTAGTTCCCCCTTCTACCTGAAATGACAGCAAGTGCAATTACCGAGTGCATAGTTAAAACTCACCCAAGTTGTGTGTGCTTGATTTTAATCAGTGAAATGAATAGCTCAGGGAGGAAAAAAAAGTTTCAAAAAAAATTATTTCTGCTCAGAATTATTTCTGAACAAGAGATCCCTTACGTGCGAGACAAACACACTGCACTACCACAATATGATGGCAGCTGCTGCTGTTATGGCAGATTAATGAGCCAAAATTGGAGAAACACAAGAAGGAAACATATTTTAAACTGGTTGCTATGTAGGCATAAATGGTGACTTTTCCATCCACAATCCAGCAAGGTGAGAAGGTACATATTTTGCCTTTTGCTGTTCATAACTGATCCATATTTTTTTTCTTTCTATAATTGCATAGGTGATTCCACCCAAAATATTCAACCTCAGCCCAAAACTCTTACTTCTTTCTTCTAAATTTGCTTAATTTATTTGTGTTCTTACACTCAAAATGAATTGTTGACCATTGTAGTCCAAGTGTTAGCTTTTTGGCACTCAGTATTAAAATCTTTGTTAACTTGTAGACTGTAAATATTTTTAATCCTTTCATTTAATTTTCTTGGTAGGAATTATCACATTAATTCACTCTTCATCCTTCTCTCTTGAACAGAAAATATTGGATTTCCCATAAATTATGAACCTCTTAAGAACATTGTCTTGTCCTTTATGGTGCTACCTTCTTAAGGTTTCTGTCAGAGGTAGTATTCAGCAGGTTATGACCAGTTCTGGTAGCAGAAATTTTGTGTAGTTTGGAGAACCAGCAAATACCACCTCTGACTAGAAATTTTACAGTATCTTTCCCCTGCCACGCCCACCAAGCCATGCCCACAGAACTGGTAGTAAAAATTTTTTTGAATCCCACCACTGATTTCTGTGCTAGCTTTTTTACCCTGACAGTTCAAAATCTTACTAGTTGGCAAATTATTAACCATAACTATCCAATACCAAAAATATTTGATGGTCCTGTACGTATTAGTTCAAGTGTTGTTTAATAAAATGCATTGTTTAGTTATTAATTATAGATTCATGTATGCATGCATGTTGTATGTATGTATGTATGTATTTTTTTTTTTTTTTGAAAATTGTATTTGGGTTTTCATAAAAACAAAATACAAATAAAACATCTTTTTTGAAAATAACATGGTCCCAGGTTATCACTTCTTCATACAGACACAAAACTCAATTTCTTGATCATTTTTATATTCTATTCCATATCTTATTACCATTTTATATTTTCTACATAGTTTTTCCCCTCTTCTAATTTTCTCAACTTTGTTTTAATTATCTCAATTCAAATCATTATATTTATACTTTTGTCTGTCCTGTTACAATTTAACATTATATTTTCTTATTAAGCAAATTTTTCCCTGTAGTTACCAATTAGAGTATGACACCTTTATATCCTTGAATTTTATCCATTCAAGCTCTTATTTAAGCTTCAATGTATAGCTTTAAGATTATAGCATTCAATATGACACATAACTTCCAATTGAATTCTGCTTGGTACATTCTTAAACTAGACAGTATATTCTTAAAAAGAAATATATATATATATATATATATATATATATATATATATATATATATATATATATATATATGTAAATAAAACACATTCCGTTCCAATTCAATTCTATCACTAATATGCATTAAAATCTTAACATCTTTAACATTTCTTTTCAATTGAATATCATACTTCCTTGGGAACACTTATAAACTTTCCATAGTTAATTCTTTTTTCCCCCATATTTCTCACTTATGTTTTTATAAATCATTACTAATAATTAAAAATGTTCTCTTTTAATTCTCTCAGTCATTAAAATTCATTTATTTATTAACAAACATCTCACTGCATTACAATAAATATTTTATCCATCATCATATTTTCTAAAGTAATTTCTATTTGTAATATAACAAAACTATCTTATGTACCTTTGCAGAATCCCCTTTACAATTAATTTTCACCCATTATCTCTAAACAAACTTATGGTTACAATCCTTATATCTTTTCTCTGTTTCTCCATTTCTTGTTTCTGTCTTTTACAACTTCTTTTCCTTGCCTTCTTCCCCCTCTTCTTCTCCCTCCCCTTTTTACTCCCTCATCTCTCTACTTCTAACTCTCTCATCTGTAATCCCCTCTTCTGTTGCTTTCTAATATTATACTTATCTTTCAAATTCTTCTTCTTCTTTTTGGTTGTTTTTTCTAATCTTAAACCTTTCACTCTCTTTCCCCCCTTTTCTTCCCCCCCCCACTTAAAATTATTAGATCATTAAAGATGGCTTCTTCTTTGTCCCAATCTTCTTGTTCTGCAAGCGCTTCTTGTTGCTTCTCATAGTGCCAGATCTCCATTTCTAAGAATTTACACACGAAGCCAAAAGAACTTCTCCTTTCTTGTGCAACTTCTTTCCATTTTTTAAGTTCCGTTTTCAGTTCTTCCAAGAGTGATACCATTTTAAAAACTTTTAAACAACAACCCAGTTAATTTTAGTCATCTGGATGCAAAAACCAAAAATCACCAAGTAATCCAAATAATCCAAAGCTCTTTCTACTTGCTTCTTTTTTCCACTTTCTCTTCCTGGGGTTCTATTATTTTGTAACCAAGTTTTCATTAAAATGTATCTTTGAGGAATCTTGTTAAAATTTCACTGTAAGTTCCTTTTAATTACAGTTCCATTCCTTAATTCCAGGCAGTTTCCTCCATTTTTCCAGATCCTGCCCTTCTATTATTTTTTTTCTCCTTTCCAGCTTTTAAACACTTTTAAATCTCCAGAAATCTTTATTATCCCTTTGACTTTTATTTTCAGCTTAAATGCCTATTAATGTCAAAGTGGATTTTTATTTTCAGTTTCTTACTTAAGTCTCTTAGCTGTCAGTATAAGGAAGGGAAGAAAAAAAACCTAATCCTTTCCCTTCTCTCTCTCCTTCGCAGCTTCAAACTCTTCTTTGGGAACAATGTTGTTAAGTTTAAATTCCAGGGTACCTTATTTGTTGCTTTTGCTGTTTTGCTGCGATCAACCAAAACTTTCTCTTCTTATCTTCCTCCTGCACATTCTTTTCTGGTCGAGTTCTGCTTTTTTGTGGCCATTTCTGACCACTGCTACAACTGCCTTTGGGAAAGGGAGCAATGGCCAGCTGGGGAGGAGAGATGCTGCTCTCCTCAACCCTACAGGCAGTCTCCCCCCCTCTTCACCACCTCTACAGGGTGACTTAGCCCCGAAACCAGCTGGCTCGGGGCGTTCCAGCGGCGAGCACGGATCGAAGCCTCAGAGAGATGTGGTTTCGGTCTGTTGCCAAAGAAGCTCAAACTGGAAGTCCCCAATATGTATGTGTGTGTGTATGATATGTATGCATTTGGCTCCTCTAAAACACAAATATATATTATACCTATAACATTCAAGCTCTGAGAGAACTGGAACTATTACATTAAGAAGTCTGAGGAGCACATTTTCATTTAGTCCTGCAACAAAATCTATCTTGTTCCATTAATCTCAAATGCTTAACCAGAATTAAATCTATCCAAAACAAAAAGACAATCCAAAAGGGCACCACTTTGGGCCATTAGAAAACTTTTAGAGCTTTTTAACAAGCCAGGGAAGGAACAAACAAACCCTAAGCCTCCACCTAAAAAGCTCTAATGAACTTGACACTTCCTCCTGAGATAATTGCACAAGAAAGAAAATTCAAGACCGCCATTATACATTCTCCTTGAAAGGAGTGCATTATCTAATTGTTTAAGCTTCTGGAAGAACAGCAGGATTCTAAAGCATTGTTATTGTTGTCATTGATAATATCAGAATTCTTAATTTGACTCTGGAGTATGTGCTGTTAATTGAAACCAAAGCAACTTCTGTATGACTTTCCAATCTCTTGGGGAGAGGGCTAAATATGATTGACCTCCACCTTGAAGATCCTAGATTCTGAGCAAAGCAGATACTAGATTTTTCCCAGTTCAATCCCAGTTCCCAGGATTTGCTACAGTTATATGGAATAAAATTATCCAACTCTCAATTTTGGATTAACAGTGTGCTAAATACTAGAAGTGAAATTTGTATGCTTCCCTTCGTTACCACAGGAAACAACATCTCCTCTGCATCAGTTAGAAAGAAGACCAGTGGGATCACACTCCCTCCCTGCCACACTACCAACAGACTTCCTTATAAATAGGAATCCACTATCCTAGAATAGAAAATCCAGTTTCCAAGATTTTGTAGCTCAAATCAGTCTGAGACTGTAAGAAATCTAGAAATCTAGATTGTAAACAGCTGCTAGAAGGACTGGGTGAAATCCAACATCCAGTAATGATGTTTCTACCTATGGAGCCATCATTGTTTCCCACTGACCTGATCTCTGAAGTTGGTGCTAAGGGCAGGTTTCAAAAATGAATGTGAATTCATGGAAAGGCAATTAATCATTGAAACAAAACCCTTGTGGATTTAAAGTTGTTGTGAATGAATAATACCAATAAAGTTATCATTGAGCTTGAAGTCTAGTGCAGGGTTCTGGCCCTGCACTTCTGATTGGCTGTTAATGGCAGGATCAGATTGGCCCGTTCAGGAGCATCCGGTTGGCCATTAACAGGCCATTCCCATTGGTTAACGGAGCTAGTGCTCCAGGTTTGCTATTGGTTGAATAGTTAATGAGTTGCCTATATAAGTAAGGATATAGCAGCCCTTGAGCTGAGCTGTCACAATATGTTAATAAAAAGTTTGAAGTTCACTGTTTCTACCGGCTTGTCTCTATCATTCGCACCCATGCTCCAAACTTAGCACTGGCGACGAGGACGGGATTGGATGACATCAGATCCAACTAAGCACATGACTGAAGCGCACAACGGCAGAACCATGTCCAGTGGTGTAATACCACCCGCTCCATTTGATCCAGCTCAAGAGGACTGGGAGTCTTACATGGATCGTTTCCAAATGTTTTTAGAAACAAATAACCTGAAGAATTGGCTGGGAAGATCATTTCCAAATGTTTTTAGAAACAAATAATCTGAAGAAATGGCTGGGAAGAAATTCCTGACGCATTGTGGGCCAATGGTATTCAAAATGGCTAAGGCATTAGTGAAACTGGCTGAAGTGAAGGCCATGGACTGGGATGTCCTCAAACCGCTGCTAAGGCCCACTACGCACCCACCGTTCCAATGCTCATAAGATGACATGAGTTCTATCAACGGAACCAGCGGAAAGGAGAAAGTGTCACCGATTTCATTGCAGACCTCTGGAACTTGGGAGGCCTTTGCAATTTCACCGACCTGGAAGAGGCTTTGAGAGACAGAGTAGTTCTCGGGCTAGATGCTCTAAAGGTACAGAGCAAAATAATGGCAAAGGGCTACATCACCCTTAAAGACGCCATAGCTGAAGCTACAGCAGCGGAGGCGACCAAAAATTCGGCTGCTCAACTATGCCGAAATCACACTCCAACACACCAACCAGCCGGTGAAATTTCACCTAACGCAGAAGGGCGGCGTTCCACAGCCCACCATGAAGACCTCTCTTCATCATCAGACAGCGACGAAGAAGAGGTCCATCGCCTGCGGTCCAATCGGGAATGACAACCGAAGTCCCAGCAACCATGTGCGGGCTGCGGAGCCAACCATTACTGCTCCGATTGCAAATTCCGTGACGCACTCTGCCACGAGTGCGGAAAACGAGGCCACATCGGACGGGTCTGCAGGAGCTTCCTCGGACCCAGCCAGACCTCAAAGGGAACCAATCTCTGCCAATCAACAGGGAATCGCCCTGTAAGGCGAGAACCAATAAACCACTCCTATGGAAACCGACCCGTGAATTGTCTAGCGAGACGAGAAGAGGCTCACCAAACACTCACTATTGGCCATGCCTCTTCATTAGACGCTCAGAAAATTCGGGTCAATGTGAACATTGAAAATCGGCCCTGCCAGATGGAAGTAGAGTCGGGATCATCTCTTTCAATGGTCTCATGGAAGACCCTCAAGCAACTCATTCAATTTCAACGGCTCGTGCTAAAAGACTACCAGGGGAACCGAATTCCAGTTGCAGGATCCAGTTGAGTCCGGGTTGCATTCAAGAACTGCACGGCGTGCTTAACCCTGACGGTGATCGATAAGGACCGGCCTAGCCTGTTAGGCCTACAATGGTTCGCACCAGTCGGCATCGAACTGGCAGGCATTAACCGAATCGGCGACAGTGACTGGGAGGAAGACCTCGCCCACAAATTCAGGGACGTCTTTGAGGAAAAGCTAGGTGAGTAAAAGGGGACCCCGATATCCTTTAGCCTTAATCCAAAAGTAGCTCCCATCCGCCTTAAGCCTCGTCGAGCAGCTTGATAAGTTGATTGCTCAGGGAGTTTTAAAGCCAATGGATCACTCCCCTTGGGAAATGCCAATTGTGACACCAATTAAGCCGGACGGCTCCATTAGAATTTGCAGGGATTACCAAGCCACCCTAAACCACACCCTGCAACAGAACCCATATCTGGTGCTGGTGGTACAGCACCTCCTCCATTCCCTGGGGGGTGGAAAAGTCTTCGCTAAACTAGACTTAGCTCAGGCTTATCAGCAATTGCCGGTTGATGAAAAAACGGCACAGGCACAGACTATCGTAACATACCGGGGTGCCTTTAAGTGTACGCGGCTTCAATTCGGAGTCAGTGTAGCCCCAGGGATCTTTCAGAGCCTAATGGAGAGACTATTGCAGGGGATCAAGCGCGTTGTCCCCTATTTCGACGATGTGCTTATTGCTGCTTCCACTCAAAAAATCTTGCAGGAACGTTTAAGACTGGTATTATGAAAATTTCAGGAAGCAGGCCTAAAGGTCAAAAAAAATAAATGCAAAAAGTGTACCAATCGTGTTGAATTCTTAGGGTACCTAATTGACAGTCAGGGTATTCACCCTACTGATAGTAATTTGAGAGCAATAAAAAATGCTCCCAGGCCCCAGAACAAGACCGACCTCCAGGTGTTCTTAGGCCTCATCAATTTCTATAATGTATTCTTGCCGCACAAGGCGACTGTCACTGAACCGTTACATCATCTTTTAGATAAAAAAGCAATCTGGGTATGGGGTCATAAAGAAGAGCAGGCGTTCCGTAATGTAAAAAAACTACTGACTTCGGACGCCGTGCTAATGCAGTACAATGAGACTTTACCAATAAAAATAACATGTGATGCATCGCCTTTTGGAGTGGGCACCATTTTGAGCCATGTGTTACCTAACGGTAATGAAGCCCCTGTTGCTTACTTCTCAAAGACGCTCTTGAAAACCAAGCGAAATTACAGTCAAATCGATAAGGAAGCCCTGGCAATTGTATCAGCAGTTAAAAGATTTCATGAGTACATGTACGGCCGGGTTTTCACCATTGTAACTGACCACAAACCATTGCTGGGGATCATCACTGGGGACAAGCCAATTCCCTACATACTTTCTCCCAGAATGACCTGCTGGTCAGAATTCTTGGCTGCCTACAATTATCGGCTACAATATCGTTCCGGTAAAGCCATTCCCCATGCTGACGCGCTGAGCCATACACCGCTCCCTGAAACTATCAACGATCCTGCACCAATGATGACAGCGTTGCAGATCGAGACACTCCATACGCCGCCATTGACTGCCCATGACATCGTGAGAGACACAAAACGCGACCCCATCTTGGCGCGAGTCCTCACGTGGGTAGAACGCGGATGGCCATTGAACAAAGTACCAGACGACTTTGCACCATTCAAAAGTCATCAAACAGAGTTGTTCTTGCAGAAGGGCTGTGTCATCTGGGGCGATAGAGTCGTTATCCCAGAACGACTCCAACAGACACTGCTAAGAACCTTGCACGGTGGCCACCCTGGCATCGTGCGCATGAAGGGCCTCGCACGAAGCTATGTGTGGTGGCCAGGCATCGATAGACAAATCGAATCATGGGTTAAAACTTGCAAGAGATGCCAAGAAGTAAGCAACGCTCCACCAAAGGCAACCCCAACCAAATGGGAGACGCCGTGGGGACCCTGGTCCTGCATCCATCTGGACTTTGCTGGGCCGACCAAAGGCCACATGTTTCTGCTAACCGTCGACGCCTACTCGAATTACTCGAATTAGCTCGAATTCACCAAATGAGCAACATGACCACTGATGCGGTCATCAAAAGGCTGGAAAGACTTTTTGCAACCCACGGATTACCAGACGTTCTGGTATCCGACAACGGGCCCCAATTTACCACGCTACCTTTTGAGCAGTACTTGGCTGACCGTGGTATTTGACATGCACTCACTTTGCCTGCGCACCCTGCTGCCAACGGTAGGGCTGAGCGCATGGTTCAATTCGTCAAAAAGACTCTCCAAAAGATCGACTACGACAACATCAACGAGAAAATCAACCGGATCCTTTCTCTGCAGCACATCACTCCTCACAGCGTCACCAACAAAACTCCCACTGAACTGCTGATGGG
The DNA here is from genome assembly GCA_033807585.1 of Hydrophis major. Taxonomy (NCBI): domain Eukaryota; kingdom Metazoa; phylum Chordata; class Lepidosauria; order Squamata; family Elapidae; genus Hydrophis; species Hydrophis major. Next base: position 94,088,479 of record CM066330.1, on the reverse strand, counting down.
ACAGAAGCTCCACTCCCACCTTGATCGGTTACACCCAGCCTGCGAACCAGAAAAGCCACTCGGATCCAGCAACCGATGCCGTACCTTCCAGGTAGGTGATTTAGTATTCGCTAAAAACTTATCGGGTGATCCACTGTGGGTAGAGGTGACCGTAATCTGCATAACCGGCCCAAGATCATACCTCGTTCAGTGCCCTGACGATAGACTTTGGAAGCGCCACATAGATCAGCTATGATCGCGGCTACCATCTCGCACTTCCAAACTCCCTTTTGACCAAACTGAGGGGGAGGGGAGATACAGAGGAAAGCGAATTACTATTAGAGGGAAACCTTTTCGAAGAGACTGATAATGGAACTGAAACGCAGGAACAGGAACAAGGGACCGGAGTGAATGCACCTCAGGAAATGGCCAATGATATTGATGACAATGGGAACGCGAACTCAGAACCAGAGGCACCCCTACCACTAAACAACGATCTACCTCAGCAAAAGTGCAGCCAACCGCCAGGCACTTTGCGAAAATCGAAAAGACTAATAAAACAACCATCCTACCTTAAGGACTATGTAACCATGCCCCGTGGGCAGAAGACGGGGGAAAGGGGTGTTGTGAATGAATAATACCAATAAAGTTATCATTGAGCTTGAAGTCAAGTGCAGGGTTCTGGCCCTGAACTTCTGATTGGCTGTTAATGGCAGGATCGGATTGGCCCATTTAGGAGCATCCGATTGGCCATTAACAGGCTATTCCCATTGGTTAACGGAGCTAGCGCTCCAGGTTTGCTATTGGTTGAATAGTTAATGAGTTGCCTATATAAGTAAGGATATAGTAGCCCTTGAGCTGAGCTGTCACAATATGTAAATAAAGAGTTTGAAGTTCACTGTTTCTACTGGCTCGTCTCCATCATTCGCACCCATGCTCCAAACTTAACAAAAGTCCTACATGTTTCTTTTTTTTATATTCCACTTAAACTAACAGGAATTCCATCTGTGCATCTTTTCTAGTTCATTTAAAGATAGAAAAAGCAGTTTTTCCCCACTTCCCACCTATTGGTGCTTTGCGGACTCTAAAGGATTTTTCCTTATTATTAATTGCTCTTTGTGTTTTTGAGAAAAGTGTTTTAATTTTCTGTATCTCAACTTGCACTGTTAAATATGAGAAGGTCTGAGGAGCAGGTGGCTATTATTTTCCCGACAACATTGCATATTTATATCTTACCACAATACATGAAATCAGCCTGATGGATTAAGATCCCAGATGATCTTAAGAGAGTTCTAGGGGATTAGATTTCAAATATCTTTTAGTATACCTTCCTTGGTTCGCTGTATTTTCTGCTTGTCTAACAGTGAGTTAAATATGAATCTGGCAGAATTCCAGATAGACTTATTCAAGCTTAAGAGCAGATAATTGAGTAAACATTTAGTTTGCTTTCTGCTAGACATATTTTAATAAGAATGTGCCCAATGTAACACTTTGAACCAATGCATCTTCAAAACTGCTTCTCTAGGTTTTGTGATGCAATCCTTTCTTCAGTCGATTTCTCCAGTCCATATAAAAATCCATGCATTTATGCAAAGGACAGGTATAAATTACATTTCACTGATATAAACATTGGTGAAAATAACATAAGTACAAAGGAACTCTGTTTACAAAAAAAAAAAATGCTTCAGTTATACACACACACACACACATAAATAATTAACAGGTAAAGTCACAACATTCCTTGTGCCTCCCTTAGCCAAGAAATGGAGATGAGCATTGTGCCCTAGAATTGGAGATAACTGGACAAGGAAACATACAAACATACATATACATGTACATGTGTATTTCATATATTTTCATCCAATATATTCATTAAAATGTGTGATTAGGAAAATTATAATTTCCAATTTTTATTGAACTATCATATATTGGGATGGCTTTCCTTAACACACAAGGGGAGCTGCAAGAAGGAAAAAGTCTTATATTGAGGTTTAAAAAAGAACTGCCATAAAATGATGGAAAAGAATAATTGACTTCATGACCAGATTTATTATCCACATCTTTCTTTTCTTACATTTATAAAACTCACGGATGAATTTGATCTACTCATTGTCTGTCTTCTTTACTTACCTCAGGATTGTTATGAGGATAAAAGCTTATTGAAGGAAAGATGTAATGAAAATGAACTAAAACTACTCCTGTTAATTGCATTCAGAAAAAAAAAAAAGTTTTGGCTAAAAGCTCTGAAGATGAAAAGCAATAGTTGTGTTTAAAGAAAGAAATTGTAGATCAGTGTAACTGACCTGATTTTATTTCAGTAATTCTCATCTTTGAGAAATCATAAATGATGTAATTTACTTGGACTTCATTTTGTGACTATGGAGAAAGAGACTATATTTCATAGAATATAAATGTTTGTTTTCATCAAACTTGTGTATGGTTATAGTCTTAATCAACAAGTTATAATTGCAAGAGTGCTGCTTTGGGAAGTGCTATTACCACCTAAAATTATTTCATTTTATGATTAATGGTTGCTTTCTATGGGTTTAATTTTTTATAATTTTAATTTTAATGTGTTTGTGGCTCTCCTTTTTATGGAATGGTGAAGGATAGATATCCTAAAATTAAGAGGAAAAATGCAGTTTGATGATACAACTTGACATCAAATGAGAGAGGCCAACATTATTCAAAAAAAAAAATTTAGGATTATAAATCCTATATAAATCAAAAACAATTGTGGATAAGTCTGGTCTGAGAATATAGGTATATATTAACAACAGCAGTCTTCTTTTGATTCTTAACTAAAGGATTGTCTAATTAGGAAATTCTTCTAGGTCAGAGGGACTCTTGTGATAGTTATGAAATTCTGGAAGTTTTAAGACCACACATCTTAAAGTTGCCAAGTTTGAGAAATGCTGCTGTAAGCAGAACACAATTTTCCTCACAAATCTGTTTTTGATCAAAAGCTGAGAACAATTGAACTGCCAGTCTTACTACTAGACAGTAATCAGTGTTATCTGAGGCATGGGAAGAAGGGCATAAACTAGACCAGTTCTTAGTAAGGTAATTGAAAGAAGTTGACCTTTGCTGCAGCAAAGTCAATGATAGTTTTTAATTAACGTTTATCTGTCAGTCTAACATTCTAGACATGGAACTGATATGCAAGGTATCTCCTTTTAGTTTTCTCAGCAGCAGCAGCGGTTTTCCTTTGTCTTTGAAATAAAATGGAAAAAAAATCATTTCTAATGAATATGGAAAAGGCCCACAGTTGGGGGGAAGGTTGATGCAGGTATAGAATTTCCCTACAGATTTTGTTGCTTTACGTTCAAGAAGAGACCTTCTCCTTCCTTTTTCTTCTTTCCTCCTTCCTCCTCCTCTTCTCCATTCCTCTATTGTTCCTTATTCCAGTATGTTCTCCTTTAAGGCATTTAACAATGGTGTGTGTGTAGGGGGGGATGACTAATAAAAAAGAAAAAGCTCAGCTAGTCTATCAAGTCCTTCTTTGTCAGTAGGCAAAAAAACAAAAAAAACAAACTGAGTTTGTTCTGAGAATCAGTTACACTTTTCAAGGTCTTTTTAACACAAAGGTTATTATTTTCCCTCTTACATTATCCTACAAATGATCCACTTTAAGTTTCCTGTGCAAAACCCTGTTCTGCACAGAAAGGAAACCACACACAAGCAAAAATTGCATTTGATGATAATTACATATTATAGCAATTGTTTGTGAGTGAATGAGTGTGTGTGTGTGTTTGTGTGTGTGTGTATGTGTGTATTCAAAGCAGAAACATAATTTTTAAAAAGATGGATCATCTTTTAGTATTTCTATCTGAATCATTGATTGCTTCATTATCTAAAAATAGAGGCAAGATTATTGGGTATAATAAATACAGTAGAGAGCTATACACAGACAAGATAATTCTGCTCTGACAAGAGAATATGTTCGTGTTCTCTTGCTTTTTTTTCTTTTTTTAAAACCCAACTGAGGGTTTATTAATCTAACAGAATTGGGAGAAAATCCAAACTTGCATTTGAATATTAAATTATAACTGCTGTTTCAAAGACAGCAACTGGTAGAGCAGAAGGAATGTATCACAAAAGCAGGAAGGTTTTTGAATATCTGAGAACTAACATTCTCAGGAATCATTGTGGTTCACAATTTTGGAAGTAGATTTATTAATTATTATTGTTGCTGTTGTTGACTACCAGAAGCTGTCATTGAAGTGGCTTGATTATAGATATAGAGATAAGGAATTCTAAAATGTGCTCCTTAAACCAGTGACATTTCAACTTTTTAGGTTCTAGAGTATACAATATAATGCAGTTATTGTTAGCATTTCTGAAATGCCTGTCCTCATACTAACAAAAGTGGAAAGACAATGGGAAATAAATATAGAGAAGAACATGCAAAAAAGGAACCATGGAAATGTTACAATTATATTAGGACCAAGTGAAATGGCTTTGTCAGAATTGGGGGGGTGGGGAGAATGAGTTAACTATTCTGAACCGATTCAAAGGTGCTTTTTCAAGAGGCAACTGGACAAACCCATAAGGACAACATTCAACAGCCCATCTCCATTTAAAAGACAAAAGGCACTTTGTATTGAAGACAGCAAATTCCACATTTTGGACAGAGAAGACTGCTGGTTTGAAAGAAAGGTCAAAGAGGCCATCTATATCAAATTTGAACATCCCTCTCTTAACAGAGGAGGGGATATGACATCTTCTATCTCCAGTCTACAACATAGTCCTTTCAGCATTTTCAACAAGACTCCATTCCCATGTACACCACAGGTGACCCTGAGGACACAGATAAACCTCCAACTGGCCTCAACAAACCTCTAAAAATGATCAGGTGTCTGTCAACGACCAGGTGTCTGTCAAACCTCTAAAAATGACAAATGACCAGCTGCCTGCAAGGAGTATAAATCCTTCCACTCCCTACCACCCAGTCATAGCTGAAGAAGCTTTTTGGATGAGAAGCAAAACATCTTGAAAAAGCACCTTTGGAACAGACAGTCATGACCTGGTGACTGAGAATCTTCATAGACATTTGGTCTGAATTGAGTAGGCCACATTCCCTTATTTCTTCACAGTATTTAATAGTAAGAAGATATTTCCAGTCAGTCATGTTTTATAGGTCAATGATCAGAATTCTACATATTTCTAAAATGAATTGTTATTTATTTTCACTTTGTCTCTTAAATTCCTCAATAGACGACTTCCCATACAAACAATTGATCAACCTGTTAGTTTCAATGATGCTGTTGTATCATGTGCTTTCAAACAGTATCCAGAAACTTTGCATTTATCTACCGTGAGTCATCTGTTGCTGGGAAGTTCTGGGAAGCCATGCCCACCATTGCTATGCCAATCCAGCAACCAGGCAGAGAACTGGTTGCTAAAATTTTTGAAGTCTACTCCTGTCTAGTATCATGTGTACCTGGTCTAGAATTCTCAGGATCCGAATGTTTATTGATCTAGAGCAGATAAACTGATATCTTATACATGTAGTCCATATTTTTGTTGATGTCTTCCACAAAGTGCCAGGATTTGTAGCACTTTTATTCAGAAGAGATGTCAGGAAGGAGTTGAATGTTCACCAATAGCCTCATATTTTTCACCTGATTTAGTTGATATTGATTCATTGATCAGTACATATCACATAAATTGTTGGATTGTGACAGGTAAAAAATTCTCTTGAAAAATGGGCTAGCTAGCTTCATTCCAATTTATTTTGTTTTATTAGCATATTTCATTAGAGGGAAGAGTAATTTTTTCTGCCTTTCCCTCCTTTTCTAACTTTAAATTCAAACAAATGAGCAACATAAAAAGTGTGACTAGCTCACATGAAACTATCTGCTTGTTCAATTATTGGGAAAAGCACAAATATGAGATACGTTTTTAATGAAACAATGATTTTTTTTAAAAAAAAAAGGTGTTTTTTTTTCATTTTTCAATATTAACATCTGGATTTGAGAGCTACTTCTGTAATGATCATCTGAGGTAAATGTAATCTCTCTGTGTAGGAAAGGGTAAGCGTGTGGAAAATTCAGTGCAATGGTTAAATTCTCTCTCAGGACAGTTTTTATTCATTTCCTGTCTTTTTTACCACTTTCTGCAGTGATTATAAAAAGTTATTATGTAGTTATAATGCAAACAAGAAAAAAATGATTTCCCTTCCTTCCATTAAAAAAAAAAATTTCCATATGTTGAGTAATAATTTCATTTCCTTGCAACATTAAAATCTCTGCTGACAAGAAAAGAACTCTCTTTAACTGGAACTGTTGTTTTGTTTTTAAAACTAATTGAGGTTGACTGGGATGGAACTAGTACATAATTTTCTTACTCTTTTTTTGCTTTTCTTAACAAAGTCACACCATGACTTTGACTTCAATGGAAATTTAGGCAAGGGTTTCAAAAGAGAGGAAATTTTCCAAAATACATACAAAGCTTATTTCTATACTTCAAGTTGCATCTCCAACTTCACATCTGGCATCTGGGTGTGGGATGAAAATGTAGACTGGGGATGATCATTATTATAATTCATTAGTGAAACCAGAGCTCTTTTCAGGGATGGATGTTCTTCCTGGGAAAGGGTGATATATCCCTCCCCTGCTGGCAATCTGGAAATTCTTTGGAGCATTGAGAATGGGTTCATGCCAAGGCTACAAAAATGGATACCATTTAAATTGCCATTTAAGATTATCCTTTGTATTTCTGGAGCTGAACTACAAAAATTCTGCCTTGTACGATTCATTTAGTGTGAGATTAGGGTACAGGCTATAGTGCCCTACTTTCTGTCTCTCCTCATCTCTGTTAACCTTCTATCCCTGCTGTGCTCTCACCCACTGCAGTGTGTGTGAGAGTGTGTGAGTGTGACTACTCCCTGCTGCTTTTCCTTGGCCATTGCAAACAATATCTTTCTCTTTCTCTTCCTTATATTTGGCTCTTCTGCCCTTCTTGCATTCCCTCTCAATTCTTAATCCCCACTTTTATCTTTCTCCATGCCCATCCTTTTCTTCAGGTTCTCTGTACACCATTCCCTAATCCAGTCTATTCAGTTTTTCCAGCCTTCTTCGAGCCTACCTGAATTTTCCAGCTTTCTACTCCACATTCAGTTCCAGATTTCCTATTTTGCTGGAAGAACATTTATTAATGCAATAAATATAAACAGAACATGATACATCATCCATTTATTTCCAAAATAAATAAAAATGAACATGGCATGTTTCATTTGTTGTTATTAAAAGGAGGTATGAAACAGTTTCAGTGTCATAGTATCCTCTACTGATAAAGAAAAAAGTAATTTCTGCTTCTTCTACTTATTAACTGATTTTGTTGACTGGGTGTCTCCCAGTATTTCCGACATATACCAAAATCAAACCAAACAATAAGAAACTTCCAGATGTGGAGGAGTAAAATAACCAAACATATATCCCAAGTCAGCAAAAACGCTCATGGGTATCCAAGAGGGAAAAACAATTTGGTTTAAAAAAAAAATCCAATTTTTCATTTTTCGGGGGCAAATCAGCAGGCTCAAATTATATTTTGAACATGTTAGGTGGTGACCTAGCTCCTTGGAGAGGCTGTAATGTTGGAAAAGATAAAAAAAGAAAGAAAGAAAGAAAGAAAGAAAGAAAGAAAGAAAGAAAGAAAGAAAGAAAGAAAGGAAGGAAGGAAGGAAGGAAGGAAGGAAGGAAGGAAGGAAGGAAGGAAGGAAGGAAGGAAGGAAGGAAGGAAGGAAGGAAGGAAGGAAGAGGAGAATCAGTGGTAAGGTAGATGGATACAATTGCAGTTGCAATGAATACCTGGTTGCAAGACCTGAAGAGCAAGGTTTGGAACAGATCATCCTGGAGAATATCTGTGTGATAATTAAGAGTTGATAATAAATACAACTTTAAAATATTTTAAAGTTTGCAAATACTCTAATCCGGTGTCTACATAGACATGTCACAGTCCAACATCTGATGTCTACACAGACATGCCACAAGTCCAACAGAGGCCTGAAAATGACAGAAATTGTTAGCCCTTCTTTATAAGGACAGACTATTTATGTAAGAATGAGTAAGTAGTAATATTCTTCTTCCTAAATCCTTACTGACTGTCTCTCAGGTGAGGTTGGATCATTCCCTTTAACTTGAGCTGACATATGTCACATTCATCTCCTAATTTTGTTTCCATGAGTTTATGGGTTTTGATTGTCCAAAGTGGCTTGCTCAAGGTCTTCTGCAGTATTCCCTCAATGGACAGTAATCCTACATGAAGAGAATTGATTCCTACCACAGCCATACAATGGCTAAGAAAGCATATCTCCGTGTTTTTATCAATTTTTCAAATGCATCATCTGCAGCAAATATTTATATATCTGATTAGAAGACTCACCAAGCTAAGGTCATATCTTTTAGAAGCTGATGTTACAAGTTTTCATTTTTACAGTGTAATGAATTCTGGAATAATAAATTTGTAACAACTTTTGTGACAACTTTTGAACTGTTCCAAATGCCCATATGTTAAGGTCAAGCTGAGTCAGCACACTTTGCAACCTGTTGTTTAAACCAGGGGTTGCCAAACTTTTGGATCTCAGTGACCACCAAACTCATAATTTTAAATCCCGCAGACCAAAGACCCTGGGAAAATCCCCAAAAAAGTCTGCAGGAAAATTCCCCACCCTGTTTTCCTACCGATTAATCATTCTTTATTTGGGATTGCAGGATACCATCTCCAGCTCCTTTCTGGGGTGGGGGGGGGGAGAGAGAAAGACTTTTGGCTTCATGAAAGGAAAGCAGCAGAAGCAGTAGAAGTCTTTCTTTGTCTCCCCCAAACTCTGCCAGAAATGAGTCTCTGTGAGACTTGTCATGCCAGTGCAGCCTCTTGAAGTAGAATGCCTTGCAGGATCCCAAAGACTCATTTCTGGTGGAGTTTGGGGGAGAGAAAGAAAGCCTTTTGCTGCTTTCGGTTGCATGTAGCCAAAAGCAGAAGAAAGATGCAGAAAGAAGCAGCCCAATGGCCAGGCAAGAGGCATGGGGTGAATGGGGCAAGTTCCCCCTTGCGCCCTTTCCCCCCTCCTCTCACTACCTTATGTTGTTCGCAATGCAAGTGATGCAAGGCTTGTGTTCCTGCAGGCTATGTGGGTAGCGCAGCCTTGTGTTCCCACACAGCCTGGATTAATTGCTTTCGAGGTGATATTTCTCCATGGATCATGGATTTGCAATGGCATTCCTCTAGAGATCCATATTAATAATTTTCTAGAAATTATTTAAACCTGGTTGTTCTCTCAGGCCTTGGGAGATAATGTTTGTGGGATATATGTGTGTTTGTGTGTGTGTGTGATATTGAATTAAACTTCCAGCTGTGTGTGTGTATTCCTTTTCTTTCTAATTATAAATATTTTAATTATTTTAATTGATAGGTTATATTAAACAAAAATATCCCTCTAATTTGAGACTGCCAAATCAGATAAATGGTGCTCTAGATCAGGGGTCTCCAATCTTGACAACTTTAAGACTTGTGGACTTCAACTCCCAGAATTCCTCCAGCCAGCAAAGCTGGCTGAGGAATTCTGGGAGTTGAAGTCCATAAGTCTTAATGTTGCCAAAGTTGGAGACCCCTGCTCTAGATGGAGATGCAGTTGATAGGATAGAGGGAGAGATCTATATGGGATGGGAGTAATTTGACAAAAACCTGAAGCCAAACTACCTGCTGATACCCACCATTTCTTCTTCAGTTTTCATTGTTGCATTATAGCATTTGCACAAAGCTTTCTATCACATTCTATCCCAAATGCATTGGTCTCCTTAGGAAGGCTTGCTCAGAGCACATAATAATTACTTTATTCTATTACATCAGGAACCTTCCAAATTCATTTCCATGCTGGTTTAATGGTCAACTGATGGCAAAGATGTTCATGTCAGAATGATATATATGTATGTATATCTTCTCATAGGGAAATTAAGTATGATATTAAAATGGAGTGTGCATTTCATGTGTTAGATACCTGGAAGGGGGATGGAAGGGTAATCATAACCATATTTAATTGCTGAGAAGCAGATACTTTGGTCAAATGGCAGATAATGCTCCACAGTTCTCCCCTTGGTGTGCGTTATTTTTCTCCATCTGGTGCATTATTTTCCAAGTTTGCTTCATTTGGTTTTTAAATGTTAGTTAACAGCTGGTAGAAAAAAAATTATGTTTGTTATTGTGCATGTCCATAGTTCATATTATTTTAAATATTATCTGTAGCATTTAGCTTCTGGGGGCTTTTGATTTCTATTTAGATGTTTGTATATTCTGAAACAAACAAAAAATGTTTCTTAAGTAATCTGGTCTACATCCTTTAAGCCTTAATATATTTCCAATACATTTTAAGGAAGGTTGCTATATGATTTGTTTGTTCTGTTTGGGCTCTTGAGCTATTTTTATTTGGAGGAATGGGAAATTCTAATAAAATTAAGGAGATTTTACTGAAACAAGCTAATTCTAAGAAATGCTATGAGCTGCATTTTTAAATTTTCTGCTGAAATGACAGCTAACCCCTTAAAAACCCCTTCAGTTATAGTAACTGAACTTACTCAGAATGTTACATGAATTTTCTATTTGAGAAGAGAAGAGAAGAAGAGAAGAGAAGAAAAGAAAAGAAAAGAAAAGAAAAGAAAAGAAAAGAAAAGAAAAGAAAAGAAAAGAGAATTCTTTATTGGCCAAGTGTGATTGGATACACAAGGAATTTGTCTTGGTGCAAATGCTCTCAGTGTGCATAAAAGAAAAGATACATTCATCAAGAGTCAAGAATCATAAGGTACAATAATAATAGTCATAGGATACAATAAGCAATCAAATCATACCAGGAAACAGTCAATATAAATTGTAAGGATACAAGCGACAAAGTTAGAGTCATACAGTCACAAGTGGGAGAGGATGGGTGATAAGGAGTAATGGGAAGATTAACAGTAATAGTAGTGCAGGCTTTGTGAATACAGTAGTTGGACAGTATTAAGGGAATTATTTGTTTAGCAGAGTGATGTCATTCGGAGAAAAACTGTCCTTGTGTCTAATTGTTCTGATGTGCAGTGCTCTATAGCGTCATTTTGATGGTAGGAGTTGAAACAGTTTATGTCCAGGATGTGAGAGGTCTGTAAATATTTTCACAGCCTTCTTTTGACTCATGCAGTATACAGGTCCTCGGTGGAAGGCAGGTTGGTAGTAATTGATTTTTTTCTCTTTCTGTCTTGTTGGGTTGCAGAACCAAACCAGACAATTATAGAGGTGCAGATGATAGACTCAATAATTCCTCTGTAGAACTGTATCAGCAGCTCCTTGGGCAGTTTGAGCTTCCTGAGTTGGGGCAGAAAGAACATTCTTTGTTGTGCTTTTTTGATGATGTTTTTGATGTTAGGTATCCATTTTAGGTCTTGTGATATGATAGAACCTAGAAAGTTGAAAGTCTCTACTGTTGATACTGTGTTGTCGAGTATTGTAAGAGGTGGTAGTATGGGAGGGTTTCTCCTAAAGTCTACTACTATTTCTATGGTTTTGAGTGTGTTCAGTTCCAGATTATTCCAGTTACACCATGATTTGAGATGGAATTGACTAATCAAATATGCTTTCATTTTATGCTGTCATAGCCATTTTCTTTTGTTGCTGGTTGTTTTTTAATGTTATTAGCATATTTGATCTTCTGCAAGACATCCAGAATTGTTGGTAAATAATCAGGCTTAGAAACTAAAATTATAAATGAACATACAAATAAACTGTATGTTCATCCCTCACATTTCCCATGTATGGAGGAAATGGATAAATATCAGAGCCGAATGAAAATAGTGCCTCTGCCTCCATAACTTTAATTTAAAAAGGGATTATTTTAATTTAAAATAATCCTTGAAATTTATTTTATTTTATTTATTTATTTGATTGTCAATCACTTACAAGATAATAGGTATAAGGATAAACATAGTTATGAATACAAGGATGAATACATATAGGAAAAATAAAAGATAAATAAAATAAAAAAATGAGCTCTTCTGTTACCTAGATTTACTCCTTCACATGATTATCATTGTTAGCCATACACTTCTGCTAATAATAGACAAACATCTTAAAAATGTCTTAAAAGAACTTCAGATTTTGTATTGTCAAAGAAATTCTGAGAGACCTTCCTATCTCTTCCTTTGAATCAACAGATCCAACAAAAGTATTTTTTCAACTTTGGAGAAAGATGAAAGTTAGATAGTGTCAAATCTGAACTTTATAACAGATGCATACGATAATGAGATCCAACTTTGGTAGCTTGTAGGATATAAGACCTAGTATTGTCATGTTGCATCAACATTTCTTTCTTATGCTTCTGAAGTCTGCTTAATAATTGTTTCACAGATTTTGAGTATTGCAATGTAATATTTTGAATTGATAGTGGTGTCATGTTCACGGAAATATATGTGAGTGGTATCATTCTTCTCCCCAAACCATGTGATTTTCTGTTAAAATCAGAATTTTGATTTTTTTTTTATCCACATGTAAAGCTTTGTGATGTTATTCCATAGACTGACAGATCATTTCTGAGTCATAATGATGAGCCAATTTTCATTGGCTATCACAATGCTGTAAATAATTCCTCACCTTAATTATTGTAGCATGATAACAACTTTTGGCAATTGCATGCAAAGAACCCATCTTGCACAAACATTTAATATTAAAGGACATCAATAAAGTGACCCACAATCTCCTATACAATGCCAATCTTGAAAACAACTTCTTTTCTAGTGACTTATCAATTATCTTGACTCCATCAAATTTTGTCATGTGAAACTCCTCAGGTCAGGTCATCCATTCCATTCTTGATTATACACATTACCATACCTACATTTTTGTGATCCAGAAACACATAGTTGTCACATCACCAACCTGCATTTCATAGTACATTTCAATTGGAGGCACTCCTTCTTTAGTCAAAAATTCAGCCATGTTGTGTTGCTTCAACTATATTGGCAAGTACAAGCTTCCATTTCACAAAGCAAAGCAACACAACCCTTTCTCTGAGCAACTTCCTGCAACTGAAATGAAAGAACAAATGCCAAAGAACATGTCAGAATTTCTAATGCATCAGTAGTGCCATCTGCTGGCAATTATAGCACTGCAGACGCTTCCATTCATTCAACCAGATGCATTTGTACCAAAGACTGAAGAAAAAAAACATTGATGTTAAAATAAGATTAAAAGTTGAGGTCTTGACAAAATTAAATAGCTGTTGATTCAAAGCAAAATATAGTTTTGCCTATGATAATTTCAATTCTCTATAAACTGTTATTCTCTTTGCATTTGGTTATCTACATCCCTTCAAACAAATTGAAACCCACAAGAAATAAACAGGACTATATTGAGGTTCAGCTTTCTGTATTGACATGTCTAATCCAAAGTTAAATAGAAAGTATACTGCAGCATCCAAATTAACTAAGTTTTGAACATAGGAGAGGTGTTTAATAAATACACAACTTCACTTTTATGGAATTGTTTTTAAAATGTTTTAAAACAATTCTCCATTGAAAGTTTAAACATATGAAAATAATTAATTTCAAAGGATTTGAAACAAAGGAAGCCTAAATCCTACTTCTGTTATTATGATTTTGGAAAACTATTAAGGGAAGATCCACACATATTAAATTCACTGCCAATTTCTGTTGCTGCAAGTTTCAATGCGTAATATTTAGCCACAGGATATCAGAGATGATAAATGTGATGTTGCAACGACTTCCTACACATCATTGCTGTTTACATACCAATACCAGCTATTTCCACAGCCTTACCCATCATTTGGCACAAAGCACACTACATAACTACAAAAGACATTATGTTATGTCTTTTTTCCTCCTCCTCCTCCCCCCCCCCAAAAAAAAAGTTATGTAGTCCCTTCCATCATTTAAGGTTGATTATTAGATATGTCCTAAAAATACAACAATATCTTGTTTCTCTGTTAACAACTTTTCATGTGAAACAGCAACACCAGGGTGGGATGGGGTGGGGGTGGAAAATCACTTTCTTATCTTAAATGCTAAGGCCATCGGTATCATTTTGAAAGATATATCATTGAAAAAGGCTAAGATATTGATCACAAATTCTGTTCAGATTCTGACCATCACCTAGGCAGCACAAGGTGATCAGAGGATGCTTCATAAGTTTTAATTAAATATTTTTATAGAAGATACTTCTGATCAAAGAACATGGAAGATGTATCTCAAAAATTTAAGTCATAGGTTCAGAGCAGAGGGTTCTGTAAGGCAACAATTTAAAAAGTCAACATGAAAAGGGTGGTTCTGCAGATAAAGCACTGCCCATTTTTAATCATACAACACAACACATTGCCCAAAGACATGTAGTTGCATGGGCCATCTTGACTTTTCTATTAAACCCTTCCCTCACCCCGGCAAACACTTTTGTATTAAGCTATCCCATCCAAATGGTTCACATAGAACAGTTTTATTTACTTAAAATGATAATACAGAAGAGTTAAGCATAGCAGTATTTGAACTTGTCCACTTTTCATGACAAAAATCTCAAAAAAAAAAAAAGTCATAGTGACTCAAAAAGACAGAGTAAGGGCCTTTGAAGCTTCCCCCTCCTCCTACAGTATACACTAAACCTTATCTTAGACTCTAAATCAGGAATAAACAACATATTCCTGCAGGATTGGTTTAAAGGCTGTATTTACTGACAGTGGTGGGTTAAGTAGAAACTTAATCATTTTCTAAATAATCCTCTTTCTCTTCTTTTCTCTCTTCACCAAATTATGCTACTGGGGAATAAAATCCTAATCTCCCGATGGAGGCCTACTATCAGAATAGACCAAGGACCACAGCAGGATAAGAATTACATATAGTCCTAGAGCTGAAGATTGTCTGCCTCTGTGGTAAAACTTAAGTGTATTTAAATAAATATAGCTGGCAATGCAGACCTTTGAATAAATTAATATAAAGTCAGTCATCTGGGAAATGTTCTAATTTAGTTTCCTTCCAGATGTGCTGACTTCCTATTTGTTCAATAATTTCATGTTTATGTTTTTTTGTAAACATTAATTTTCTACTTGTTGATTTAATTAGGATTATTATTATTATTTATTTATAAATATAAAATAGTGCATCCTATTTTGCTCTGCATCATAGTATGGTCTTACAAGCTCGCTCGAGGATAAATTTCAACTGAATAACAAAGGAATCAGTTATGAATCTATTTCCATATTGATAGTCACATAGCAGAGATGATTCAGTTGCTATTGGCACAACCAATATGAATTGTTTTTTAAAATAATGGGAAAAATCACAGTCTGTATTCAGACAAACACTGAGAATACAAAATATTACAGTTATAATAGCTTGAAAGCTATTAAAATAGTAAAAAATGATAAAAAATATTCTGATAAAAACTTTAAATAATAAGGAAGTTCTTGGATATATAGTGGTCATGTGTGCATCATTTAGGGTGTCCAGTTATGAAGTTTGTTTAGATTTCTCTGAGAATCATTTTTGGACAAGTAGAAATGAATGAAAGAAGACTTGAATATATATTATGGCTTTTGCTTTTTGAAACTTAACTACATAATTATACAAGCAAAAATCAGTTTTTTGGTGACTGTATTGGAGTGCTGCCATGCCACCCACAGAGCACCAGATGTCCCACATAACTTCTTTAGATAAGCTGGCAAGAAAATCAGCAGGGCACAGTCGAGTTGTTGATTCTGTGTGGGTGTACAATATTCCACTTGATATGTTTTATGCCTCAGAGGTTCAATTATATCTATTTACATGACTTGTAGATAATGTACATTTGAAAAGGAAAAAAAAACCCATCATCCCTCATGTAACCTTATCTCATAAGCTAAGAACAGAAGAATTGCACATTCTTGTTGGCTTTTCATAACACACAAATCCGTAATTCATGGAAATTATTTGAACTTTGAGCATTTGATCTACTAATGTAAAATTATTTGTGCAGGTTGATATACAATCATCCTCCAACAGAAACCCCTGAATGGAAAACAAAGTTGTATGGAAAATTATACTCTCTGAAAAAGTAAAAGGAGACTGATTCAGCTTGGCTACCTGCATTGCATTATTCTCAATGGCTCTAAAATATCTCCCACCCCCACATTTTTTTCTTTTCTTTTTATATTGTATTTGATGTCAAATAATTTCTATTCTATGGTGAATATCTCAACATGGTAATAATATCAGTAAAATAAACCAACATAAATGCATCCCTCAATCTACTACTCTACAGATTATTGGTCTTGGTTTTCTACCAAGGCTTTCTACCACTGGTATAATAATGTAGAATATGTGTCTGACCTGACTTATCGTCAGAGCAAAAGCAGGGTGCTGCTTAAATCTTATGACTGACCAAAGTGTAGCCTGATGTTATTTGTCCTTGCTTATTTTCTGATCTATTTTTCTAACCCATCTAAATGTTCTTGTTTCCTAAGCCATCTAAATGCCAGTGGAGCTGGT
Source organism: Hydrophis major (assembly GCA_033807585.1). Classification (NCBI taxonomy): domain Eukaryota; kingdom Metazoa; phylum Chordata; class Lepidosauria; order Squamata; family Elapidae; genus Hydrophis; species Hydrophis major. The sequence continues at coordinate 94,072,010 of CM066330.1, read as the reverse complement.
GGCAGACTTGAATGAGGAGGAACTTGGGCCAATCCTGAAGTCTGGGGACAGCTCTGATGGATGTTCTGTGTCAGATACAGAGATAGGGCCAGGGCCATCCAACATTTCCCAGCTGCCTTCAAAGTCAGAGATAAGTGGGAAAGAAGAACAGCTAGAGCCTGTTTCAGATGCAAATATGTGCAGAACTGTCAGGAGAGAACAACTAAGGAACAGGGGCTGACTCAGAAAGAAAGGCACATGGGGACATTCAACGCCCCCTCCCTGGGAAATAAATAGAAACAAAAGAAGAGTTGTGGTTGCAGGAGACAATAGTTCATATTTCTTTAGGAAGATTTGCTTGCAGTTTGTGCTTCACAGAGACTCCTTGCCAGGAATTAATTTACAGCTTTGTGACTGAAAGCCTGGCAATTATCCAAGGACTGATAAAGTCTGTCCTTGCAATTAACCCTTGGAAAGATTATTGCCCAGACTTTTCCGTGTGTGAATGCCATGAATTCACAATAATTAAATAAAGAGGGATTTGGGGGACAAGGAATCTGTTTTTGGTTCTGCTAAGGCTGGGTCAGAACATAAGTAAGTAAGTAAATAAGTAAGTAAGTAAGTAAGTAAGTAAGTAAGTAAGTAAGTAAGTAAGTAAATAAAATCTTGACTCATATTCAGCTTCTAATACAACTAAATACACTTTCTGGTGTGTTATATATTCATTCCAGAACTAGGAAGTGAAATGAGAATATAAATGACTCCAAATCAGAGCTTATTTTCATTATTATTTCTTGCTTTTATTCTGGAGTTTGGAGGGAAAAATTCTATGCCACTGTCAGCCTCAAGCTATCTTTTGCCAAAATAGCCATGCCCATCACCAACCTCCTGAAGACAAAGGGGAATTGAAACCAAAGCCCAGCCAACCGTTGAATTGGACTATGGAGTGCCAAGCTGCATTTGAAAAGCTTAAAAGACTTTTTGCTGCAGAACCAGTACTGAAACACCCAGACATGGACGCCCCTTTCGTGATCCAAGCTGATGCAAGTGATGGGGCGGTCTTACTTCAATTAAATGAGAAGGGGGCATTACAACCGTGTACTTACACTTCCCGTAAATTGACTGACACTGAAAGGAGATGGGCCATTTGGAAGAAGGAAGCGTTTGCAGTCCATTGGGCCTTACCAGCTTGGAGGCATTTTCTGGAAGGAGCAAAGCACCCATTTGAGGTATGGACTGACCATAAAAATCTGGAAGCTTTAAAAACTCCTCAAAAGCTATCCCCTAAGCAAGTTAGGTGGGCTCAGTTTTTCAGCGATTCAATTTCTCCTTGAAATATATCCCAGGGGGAAAAATTTTTTATGGCAGATGCTTTGTCTAGAATGCCTCAATACAACAGTATCCATAAAGAAGTGATAAGGCCAATTGTGTCCACTACACAGCTGGCTGCTCCTGTAGTTACTAGAGCGCAAAAGAAGAACCAGAGAGAGATCTGTCCGCTGACCTGATGGAACGATTTAAGGAGGCTTTGAAAACGGATGAGTGGTTCCTGGAAAATGCAAATAATTGCACCGTTCGAGAGGGTCTAGCCTGGATAGGTGCAAAATTTTATGTACCTCAAACCCTGAGAAGCCAAGTGTTACAACAAACTCATGACTCCAAAGTGGCTGGTCATTTTGGGTTTGTGAAGACCCTACATTTGGTGAAACGGCAGTTCTGGTGGCCTTCGTTGAAAAAGGACATTGAGACGTATGTGGCGAGCTGTCCAGTTTGCGCTTCAGCAAAAACCATCAGGTCTGTTGCAAAATGTGGCTAGGCCAATTGCTCCTTGGAGGGAAATTTCCATGGACTTTATAGTAGACCTACCTGAGAGCGCTGGGCACACAGTCATTTGGGTGGTGACTGATTTGTTCTCCAAACAAGCCCATTTCATCCCTTGCTCCAAGATTGCTTCAGCGAAGTCGTTGGCCAGAATGTTCATTATACATGTCTACAGGTTGCATGGTGTTCCTGAGTGTGTAGTTTCTGATCGAGGGGTCCAATTTATCTCGAACTTTTGGAGGGAATTTTTGAAGTTAATAGGTTCCACCCAGAGCTTAAGCTCTGCCCACCACCCCCAAACTAATGGGGCTTGCGAGAGAACTAACGGAGTGCTAGAGCAATACCTCAGATGTTACATAAACTATCAGCAAGACAACTGGGCGGATCTACTGCCTTTTGTGGAGGTGGCATATAATAACTCTGTCCACAGCAGTACAGGGTTTACTCCTTTCAAAGTGGCAACTGGGCAAGATTTTGTGCCCATACCTGAACTTCCTCGTGAAAAGCCCAATGTCCAATCGTTGGATGACTGGATATCTCAACTTCAACTTAATTGGCCGGTTGCTCGTAAAGCCTTGGACGAGGCGCACCAGTCTCATAAGAAATTTGCTGACAGAAAGCGAGCCCTGCAGATGTCGTATCAAGTGGGTGACAAAGTATTCCTCTTGACTAAATATTTGCAGACTACCCAGAAATCAAAGAAGTTGGATCCTAAGTATGTGGGGTCTTTTCCCATTGAGCAGATTGTAAATCCTGTGACTGTTCAGTTGACTTTACCAAAGACTCTTCGACGTATTCATCCAGTTTTCCACATCAGTTTGTTAAAATCCGAACATACCTGTACCTTGAGACCGGCCCAAACTGATCCCCCCGTACCATTGTTGATTGAGGGAGAACAACTTTTCGAGATTAAAGAAATTCTAGACTCTAGGAAGTGGAGAGGTCATATCCAATATCTTGTAGCTTGGAAACATTTTCCTCCGTCCTATGCTGAATGGGTTAATGAGAGAGACATTAGGGCTCCTGAACTGCTCAAGAACTTTTATGCCAAATACCCTGATAAACCTTAGAGATATATGCAAATGTTAACATATCTTTATTCTATTTTTTCTGACAGGGACTAATGTCCTTCTTCTAGGGGGTCCGAATGTCAGCCTCAAGATATCTTCCATAATATGTATATTCTGCATTCTAACTATTGCTTCTCTGATGCTATGCCAATCTATTTCTTTCAGCTGTCAATAGCAACGGAGGGAGGGGGGAATTTGGAGGGGAAGAAGGCTGGAGGTATTTTGCATTCCCTTGTCGGGTTAGCAAGGGGAGGGGGATTCCTTTCTTTAACTTTCCATTTCTTGGCTAGCTTCTGTCCCCTTTTGCGCAACTGCGAACTTTTATCATGTGGAGATGGCCACATGATCCTATTCAGAACTTTTAATTGGAAGAGTCATTTGGACTTTGGGGGGTGGGAGCATTTCCATTCCTTTGTATATGTGATCTGCGCACCAATTTCTCAGATTTGGAATTAAATCTGAAGCTTTCACTTCATTTTCCAGTAAAAGGATAACTTTGCTCTAACCATGGAGTCTGAGTATTTCTTTCTTGGGATTTGAAGGGAGCACAGACTGACAGCCACACTTCATTATGACATGATAGAAAAATCCTTTGAGTATTTTTTTTAAAACTTGCAAAAATAAATAAGCAAGGCAAAAGCACTGTACCTGGGAATGTAAGGTTTAAAATGGGACTTTGCTGCTAAATACAGCATTTGAAAGAAATGATACAGCAATTTGGGGTGGTGAATATATTGCTTTTGCTTTGCTCTGAAAATTGGAATATTTTCAACAGTAAGAAAGCACTTATTGAAATTGGAACATCTAACTGTTTAATAGTATCAGGGTCAAATACCATAAAGGATTTATTGAATAGAAATGTTATTTGCTGTGACATATTATTTATGAGCCATCCATTTGAAAACATGCTCTATGTCAAACAACCTTGGCTATTGCTACTGCTATATACCCTGTTTCTCCAACAATATGGCCTCCCCCAATAGGGAGTCCCAGCATGTTGTATAGGCATGAAATAAAATTTAGCCCCTCCCCCCAAATTAAGGCCTATATTAAAACATGTGAAATGGGGGGGGATTGTGGGGGGGGCTTGCTGTTAGGAAGTACTTTTGTTGCACACCCGGATATGGTGCTGCCTGCGTTGATTCCAATGCAAAGTGTCCCACCAATGCCAAGGTCAACATCCAAGCCGTCGCCGCCCACCCGCCTGAAGATGCAAGGGGGGGATTAAGACACCCCTGAAAAGACAGCCTAGCCATTTTTGGGGGGCTCAAAAAAAAAATAAGACCTGGCCTTATTATATGAGAAACACAGTAATAAATACAGGTTTCATCATTATTATAAAGAACATGACACTAAAACTCTTTGTAATGTCCTTCAAACAATTCATATAAACAAAAAACCCTGTTCAGGCATTATCAGTGTTCCTAATACAGAATCCTAATCTGTATGAAATTAGGATGAAATCCTTCTGTGATACAAAGACTTCTCTCCTAGAGACCTTTATGCTTACATTCGCAGCCAATATCATTTGAATTATGATGGGAGTGTAGGTTCATCAAGAATGCTCAGATTTCAGCAAATTTATCTGTCATTTATCTTGATCAAACAGAGTAGATAGATGTAACAATATGTTGCTAAAATTGAGCTCTTATGGAGTGAATTCCTTGCATACAACAGCAATATTGTATTACCTTGCAATAAAATTAATTGATTGATTCCACAGTTAATGCAGAATTTTAACATAGAATGAAACTGGTTGGCAGAGAGCTAATATATCATAATAGAAGGAAGGAAGGAAGGACACCTAAAATAATGTTTTGTTGTAGATATGTGGTGGTTAAGTAAAATAAGATGAGATCCAAGAAATGATTAAAGGTCAGTTTGATTCATGCAAACAAACAAGCCACTAATCATTTTGGGGGGTGGGAGTTATGAAAAAGCCCATATGGAAAAAGTTTCATGGCTCTAAATTTCAACTGGGGGAAAAAAAGAGAACAACTAATTCTTTATAATCACAGGCAATATTCTTTTTAATTTTCAGAAGATCTTCTGTTACCATCCAGTCATACACTCATTGTAGTTACAGGTTCAAGTATTGAAATACTTGGGAACAGCCATGCACATATGATAATATCCATCTTGTGAAAAAGGTTAATTTAGTAACACAGTATTTTGAAAAGAATGCGTTTGTAATATTTGAAGTTAATTTTTAGATACATACTTAGTGCAAATCCTCACACTACATAAAGACAGAATGCAGTTTTATTATAATCCTTGTGAAGAATGTCTGCAAAATACCATAAACCACTTTTCTATAACAAAAGGCAAGTACTGAAAAGTAAGGGAAAATAAATCCAGGATCCACTTGGATTTTATACATGGGAGATCTAATCTCAATGAACTTCCCTGAATCAAGGGTGCAAACCATTAAACTTGTGTCCGGCGCGGCAAGGAGACCAGGACTCAGTGACTTGGTTCAGCTCATTTATTGGTCCTGAGAACGGCTCGGGCTCCGAGGAAAAACTTCAGCTTTTTATTCTCAAGCCGCGGCAGCCGCGGCCAATGGCATCACTTTGAATCTCCCGCGATTAGTTTCCACCAATCGCGGGAGATCCCTAGCGGGCCAATCAGAGCGGCTCGCTCAACCAATTGGATCCCTGCACGCTTTGACCAATCACAGCGCGGCATTTACGAGAATGCAAATGACCGTACAGAACACCCCTCACCTCTTGGTTCGGTCCTACATGACGTAGTCTCGTAAGTAGGCGGGGCTCCGTACTTGCCTACTGGACCTGCGCAGGTCAGTCGCTGTCTGGCTCCCGGCCAGTTCAGTTGGGTCCTCTGTTGCTCTCGGCCTCGTCGATGGAACCACCTGAAAGGTGTCACCGGGCCTCTTGTCACAACTCCCTCCCAGTCTGCCCGGGCTGATTTATTTCTATTGGGTTTTGGTTCCCAGGGTATTCCCTCCCCTCTTGGCTTGTATTAAGGGGGTTGTCTGTGTTTGGTTGCATGTCGGTTGTGTTTCCCGTGATTGCTCTTGATTTTAGTTGGTCGATGTGGCATTTCCAGGCTCGTCCGTCGATTGTTTGCAGCCGGTACGAGCGGGGGCCTGTCAGTTGGGTTATGGTTGCTGGTACCCACAGTGGGTCTCCGGTTAGGTTCTTTGCGTAGATGGCGTCGCCTGGTGCAAAGGACCGGTGCTTGCTAGAGGAGTTGGGGGTTCTCTCCGGGTTGTATGTGGGGTGCAACCTGTCTAGTGGGGACCTTATTTTCCTCGCCATTAGTAGCTCTGCTGGGGTTTTGTTCGTTGTTGTGTTTGGGGTTATATGTTGTATGAAGAGCATTTTATTTATTTTTTCTTGGATTTCCCCGTGTTTGATTTTTTGGATGGTTTTTTTGTAAATTGAACCATCCGTTCCACCCTTCCGTTCACCGCCGGATGTGCCGGAGCTGTCAATGCGTGTCTTATGCCCCGTTCCACTAGGAATTTTTCAAATTCTAGCAAGGTGAATTGGGGCCCATTGTCCGATACGATGACATCTGGGAGGTCATGGGTTGCGAATAGTTTGCTAAGTTTTTTGGTCACGGCCTCCATGGTGGTGGTTTTCATGTTGCTTACCTCCAACCAGTTGGAGTAAGCATCTACCGTTCTAAGGAATGTATGTCCCTTAGTGGGCCCGGCAAAATCTATGTGGATCCTAGACCATGGTCCCCTGGGGGTTTCCCATTCCAGGATCGATGCCGTGGGAGGGCTCAGTCTGGTTTCTTGGCAGCATTCACATCTTGCCACCCAGGCCTTGATGTGTTTGTCCTTCCCTGGCCACCAAGCATAACTTCTGGTCAGGGCTTTCGTTCTAACAATGTCCGGGTGCCCCTCGTGTAACAACCCAAATACCTTCCCTTGTAGTTTTTCCGGAATAACAACCCTATCCCCTCACAGTACACACCCTTTTTGTAGTGAGAGTTCTGTCTGCCGGTTCCGGAATGTCTTGAATGCTTCGTCGTCGTCTTTTTCCAGCCACCCTTTTTCTACCCAATGTAACACCCGCACCAGACGTTTGTCTTTATTAGTTTCTCGGGCAATGTCTGACATGGTTATGGGTAAATTGGGCAGAGTCTCTATGCTGAGGGTGCTCATTGTGGGTGCTGGTCGGTATCTAGGTTGGGTAACGGTGAGCGGTTCAAAGCGTCTGCATGGGTGATAGCCTTACCAGGTCGGTGTGTGAGCCGGTAGCTGTTGGCGGCAAGGAATTCGGACCACCTTGTCATTCTGGGAGATAGGATGTTCGGGGTGGCCCAGTTCCCTGCCAGGATGCCCAGCAGTGGCTTGTGGTCCGTGATAATGGTGAACGTGCGGCCATAGAGGTACTCGTGGAACCTCTTCACTGCTGCGATGATGGCCAGGGCCTCCTTGTCCAGCTGGCTATAGTTCCTTTCTGGTTTGGTGAGTGTCCTCAAGAAGAAAGCGATGGGTGCTTCTCTTCCATCCGAGAGTGTGTGGCTGAGGACGGCGCCGAAGCCAAAGGGTGAGGCGTCGCATGTGACGGCAAGTGGTAGGGTCTCATTGTATTGGATGAGGATGGCATCCGAGGTGAGCAGGTCCTTGGTTTTCCTGAAGGCGGCTTCCTCACGCTTCCCCCAAGTCCAGGTGGCCGCCTTGTCCAAGAGCCTACGCAAAGGCTCCGCCACGATTGCCTTTTGGGGCAGGAAAACATTGTAAAAATTAAGCAGTCCCAGAAATGCCTGCAGTTCAGTTTTGTTCCTGGGCGTGGGGGCCTCCTTAATGGCTCTGATTTTGTTTGTGGTTGGGTGGATGCAGTGCCGGTCTAGGAGGTATCCTAGGAACTCGACCCGCTCTGTGTAAAGCTGGCATTTCTCTCTCTTCACTTTTAGCCCGGTTTCCTTGAATTTAGTTAGTTCCTCCCTCTAGTTCTCGCTGGTTGGTTGCCGACACTAGCACGTCGTCGAAGTAGGGCACCACCCCCTTAATTCCTTGCAAAAGTCTCTCCATGAGGCTCTGGAAAATCCCCGGCGCCATGCTGACTCCAAACTGGAGTCGGTTACAGCGAAATGCTCCCCGGTGGGTGACTATGGTTTGTGCCTTGGTGGTTTCTGTATCAACCAACAGCTGTTGGTATGCTTGTGCCAGGTCGAGCTTTGCAAAAACCTTGCCTCCCCCCAGTGAGTGTAGAAGGTGCTGCACTACTGGGACGGGGTAGGCGCTTTGTTGTAAGGTGCAATTTAGGGTGGCCTCATAGTCCCCACAGATTCTTACCGACCCATCAGGCTTGACTGGGGTGACTATTGGGGTCTCCCACCAGGTGTGGTCGATTGGTTGTAGGACCCCCTGCCTTATGAGCTTGTCAATTTGCTCGTCTATTTTTGGCCTGAGTGCAAAGGGTACCCGCCTTGGTTTTAGGTGTTTTGGGGGAATGTTGGAGTCTCGGCTAAAGGAGATGGGGGGCCCTCGGTACTTGCCTAGGGTGCCATCGAACACTTCATGGAAGTCCTGTGCCAGTTTCTGTTCCCAATCGGTCTCGGCGGTGTGGTTGATGCTCGTGACTTCGATGCCGAGCGGTGCGAACCATTGCAGTCCCAAAAGGCTGGGTTGGTCTCAGTCCATGATCGTCAGGGGAAGCTTTGCAGTGCGGCCCTTGAATGTTACCTTGAATTGTCCGGTTCTGACTACCGGGATGCGGTTTCCTTGGTAGTCCTTGATTATTAGTCTCTGGTTCTCCAGTCCCTCCTTGTGGATGGTAGGCACCAAGCACTTAATTTCTTGCCAGGTGACCATGGAGAGGTAGGACCTGGAGTCCACCTCCATTTTGCATGGCTCACCTTCAATGCCTACCTCCACGTAGACTTTTCGGGTGTCGGTGGTTGATGCATGGCCGATGATGACTGTCTGGTGGGTTTCCTCCCTCCGTCGGGTCTCGCCACCTTGTCAGTCCCGTCTGCTCCGGTCACATCGGCTGTCGGCTTGGCGATCTCTGGCTCTGGGGGGTGTGCTGTCCCGTCTCCGCTCGCTGTGGTCCCGGCATCTGGGGCTATAGGCCTTCCTCAATCGGCAGACTCGGACGATGTGTCCCTTTTTGTTGCAGTGCCAGCAGACGGCATCGAGAAAGTGGCATTCTGCTCGAGGGTGGTCACCCCCGCACCCAGCACATGCGGTCCCCGACTTACGACCCCGCCGATTTCACTGGTCACATCCCATCTGGAGCCAGTGGATCTCCTCTTCCTTGTCCGTGGTGTCGGAGGCAGAGTGGAACTTGCCATGATGGGTGGTGGTCTCACGGTGACTTGCTTCCGGTTGGGCCTCGGTCGCCTGTCCTGGGTCGGCGGTCCCGGTGCAGTCTCCGGTTTCTGGTCTCCACATGCGGTTCACCGATTTCCGGGTTTCCTCGGCTGCGATGGCTTAAGCGATGGCGTCGGCGAGGGTGATGTCTCCCTTGGCCATCAGCCAGCTCTGTAGGATTGGGTCTCGGAGTCCGAGTACGACACGGTCTCGTAAGGCCATGTCCATGTCCGAGAACCCGCACATGCTCCCTAGGCTTCGTAGCTCAGCCACAAAGTCACTGATGCTCTCACCCGCTCTCTGGTCCCGCCGGTGGAAGTTGTGCCGCCTAATGAGGGTGGGCACGGTGGGGGCATAGTGTTTCCAGAGCAATGGTTCAAGGTCGGCCCAGTCCATCTCCTTATCGTCCGCAGTTTTCGCTAGAGCCTTTGCCATCTTGAACACTGCGGGCCCGCAGTGTGTCAGGAAGACAGCTCTTTTCTTCGGCCCGGCGGCGTCCTTCATGTTGCTGCACTCGAGGAACATGAGGAATCTGTCGGTGTATGATTCCCAGTCCTTGGTAGCGGGATTGAAGGGCGTGGTTGGTGCGATGCTGGCCATTTCGTCGGTCTCACTTCCTCCGGACACGTGTTGGTGGGGGATTAGCCTTTGAATCCCACCTTCATCGCCAGTGTTGTGTCCGGCGTGGCAAGGAGACCAGGACTCAGTGACTTGGTTCAGCTCATTTATTGGTCCCGAGAATGGCTCATGCACTGAGGAAAAACTTCAGCTTTTTATTCTCAAGCCGCGGTGGCTGCGGCCAATGGCACTGCCTTGTATCTCCTGCTATTAGTTTCCACCAATCGCGGGAGATCCCTAGCGGACCAATCAGAGCGGCTCGCTCAACCAATCGGATCCCTGCGCACTTTGACTAATCACAGTACGGCGTTTACGAGAATGCAAATGACCGTACAGAACAAAACTGAATCCAATAAAAAAATTAAACTACTCAGAAGTGTATTAGAAGCATATACCCTTATACTGTATTACAAAAGCATATAGATAAAATAAATTTGTTCATCAGAAGATGTCAAGAAAGCATAGGATGTTTTTTTAGATATCTACACTCTGGGAGGGAACAAAAAAGACTTCCCCATTAGCAAGGTAACCAGGTCAACATTCCACATCTATATTGTGCAATCCAGCTGCAGTTGAAAACTAATTAAAGGATACTATAGCAGTAACACCCAGAATGAGGAGGTCAAAAAGTCAAGACAGTGATTGTAACAAAGCAAGTCCTATATATATATATATATATACAGAGAAATAGAAACCTCTAAAGAAAGTAAATAGGCTGAGTTAAGGTGAAAATAAACTATTGCCAATCCTACAAGGTGGACTAGGCTAAGAAATCAATGGCATATAAGTCAAAAATATTTTTATTGTAACAGTTGTAGCAACAGAATCTTGCAAATCTGAATGTGTTTCCCCCTTCCTCATTTTAATTTTGCATGAATTATGGAGGGAGTATCATTTCATGTATTAATAATCATGTTTATACTTATATTTGTTATCTTATACATGCTCGACAAACAAATAAATAAAATAAATAGATGTTTATTTTTGGCTCTAAATACCTGTTAGCCGAGCAGCAGTTCTTCCCCTTCCCTCAAGCCCATTTCTTAGTTCTTCCTCAGCTACTAATCAGTTTGGAATCAGTAAGGAAATCAAAATGTAAGATCTCAAACTAGAAATTATTATTTTTTTGTCCAAGGACTACAAGGGCAGAAAATAAGGATTTCAGAAACTAAATAAAATAATAATAAAGCTATGAAGCTGTGTATGAGCCAGACAGGTTCTAATGGGAGAAAAGATTCCCAAAGGGTTAGCCAGGAGCAAAGTTTAGGAAAAAGGGGGAAAATGTTAGCCTAGAATCCAACAGAGATAAAGGGAATAAATTATTTTTTTTAAAAAAAAAAAGCTTCAACACTCAAGAAAAAAATACATACGAGGAAAGATAAATATATATTCCAAATTTCAGGGGCTCCAAACTGTTAAATTGTATCATGCTATGATACAAGGAATGTTTCTCACTTTCTCACTTGTTTCACTTTCATATTTGTTTCATACCTGTTTTTAAGAGTAAGTCAGAAATACAAGTGAGAAAGCACAAGCTTCTCCCAGCAGAAATACACTACCAACATGCAACTAACAAAAGAGAGAAAAGTCCCTTGAAAGTGCAAGAAGCTAGTTAATATATGCTCAGCCAACAGAGAGGGTTAGGGTCAGGGCTAGGGTTAAAGTTAGGGTTAGACTTTCACCAGCAAGCAAATTTGACAAGGAAGGTTCATTGATTGAAGATCCAGTGGGTGGATAAGTAAATTAGATAAAATGGGCCAAAATGGAGACTATCCAATCCAGAAGAAAGAATCAAGCAGTCAGAGTGAGAAAAGTCAGGGTATATTTTGCAAGGGGTGGGTGGGTTGAGAGTTGGTTTGTTTATGTAAATGCATACCATGCCTATGAAATGCACTGTACTGAAAACAGTGTGTGAGTGTGTGTAATTTGTAATAAAATATGTAATATCCATGCCTGAAATATATAGCTTAGCAAATCTTAATTAGACTGCACCTTAAAATAGGAACTCAGGCTATACATTTGTTTCATTCTACTAGGAATCATTTTCAAGAATTGTTGAGCTTTGCAACATTGCTGCCAAAAATGAATAAATAATCCCAACTGCTCACTATTTTTTAACATTTCAACAAAGACCAGATTCCTTTAAAGAAAAAGAAAAAAAATGGATGAAATTGTACAATTGTCAGAAATCTGTTCTTTTTTTTTTTTTTTTTTTAATTTTTATTGGTTTTTAAAACAAATATAAACAAACAAAACATAAAAACATCAAGCCATCTTCCATATATATACATACAGTGTGCCGGTTGGTTTACAAATTGTTTTGTGTCTCCATTTCGTAGTCTTCAATTACAATTACATTATATATATTCTCATATTTTCAATCAAGTATTAAATAGATTAATATCATTATTAATCAATCATTTGACTATACTTTTATTCATTCATGTTTTACGAAGTCATCATATTTTACTTAATTTGTTTTATGACAGTTCATATTATCATCTCAAATCTATCCTACAATCATTTTGTAGATATAATAGGAAAAGAGTACATCTTTATATATTTATTATTTTCTAAAAATCTGCATATTTCATTACTGTATTTTATTATCTAACCATTGATAGAAAAGATCTCAAATTTTATAAAATTGTTTATCCTCTTGTTCTCTCATTTCAAATGTCAATCTACTCATTTCAGCACATTCCAATATTTTCTTAATGATTTCCTCCTGTGATGATATTTTCTCATTTTTCCAGTTTTTAGCAAAAACAATCCTAGCCGCTGTTAATACATTTACAATCAGGTATTTCAAGTCTTTACCATATATTTCAGGTAAAATTCCCAATAAAAATATCTCTGGTTTCAAATCTATATGTTTTTTTGTCATTTTTTCCAACCACATGTGGATTTTAATCCAATATTTTTTAGCATCTGCACATATCCACCACATATGATAATATGAGCCAGGTGTCTGATGACATTTCCAACATTTCTCCAATTTGTTCTTGAACATTCTTGCTATTCTTTTTTGGGGGAAATGCCACCTGTAAAACATCTTATACAAATTTTCTTTATATGCTGTTGACATTGTCATTTTATAATTTTGAGACCACAATTTCTGCCATTTCTCTAGATCAATCCCATATCCAAAATTCTTCCCCCAAGCAATCATAGTTTCTTTAACTTGTTCTTCTTCTAGTTTAATTTCTAATAAATATCCATACAATTTTTTAATCACCTTTTCATCAGTACCTGTCAAAATCTTATCTAAGTCCGTCAGTTTATCATAGAAACCTTCTGTTTTAGAATCTTTATCATACCTTGAATGTATTTGCCCATATGAAAACCAATTCATTATACCTTGTTCCTCTAATTTTTGCATAGATTTAAGTTCACCCTTTTCATTCAATATTTCACCATATCTAACTGTTTGTTCCTTTTTGTATATTATAGGATAAGAAAATGCTTCAATAGTCAATAGCCAGACTGGAATTTTCAAATAACATTGTCTTTTAATCTTCTCCCAGTTTAACCACAGAGACTCCTGTATATAATGTCTTCTAAAATTCTCCTGTGTTTTAGTTCCTTTATACCATAAAAAAGCATGCCACCCCAACAACAGAACATGTCCTTCTAATGTCAACAATCTAGTAATTCTTAATGTTATCCATTCCTTTAACCACATCAGATTTGTAGCTTGGTAATACAACTCCTAATTAGGAAAAGAAATCCTCCTCTTATTCCAGCATCTTGCAAAACTTTTAACTTTACTCTCGCTTTCTTACCTTGCCATATATATTTCAACACAATTTTATTTAAATCTTCAAAGTAATCTTTTCCAAGCCTAATTGGAATTGTTTGGAACAAATATAAAATTCTGGGTAATATATTCATCTTGATTGTTGAGATTCTCCCTCTTAATGACAGTTGTAAATTTTCCCATTTCGCCAAATCTAGCGCTATCTGCTGCTTAAGTTTGATATAATTATTCTCTTTTAGTGTACTGCATCTTGCTGTCAAATATATCCCCAAGTACTTGATCTTATTCGAGACCTGGATTTTCAGTAGATCTGCCAGTTCTTCCTTTTGTCTTGATAACATATTCTTTGTCAGGATCTTTGTCTTATCATTATTTATTTTCAAACCAGCCACCTTTCCATATGTCTCTATCTTTTCTATCAATTTTGATGCTGTTTCTAGTGGGTCTTCTAAAATGAAAACCAGATCATCTGCAAATGCTTGCAATTTAAATTCTTCTTTTTTAAATTTTTCATCCCTTTTATATTATTTTCATCTCTAATATTTCTATTTAGCACTTCCAAGGTTAACACAAACAACAGAGGTGATAGTGGGCACCCTTATCTTATTCCTTTTCTTATATCGATAGAGTCTGTCAGTTCTCCCTCTATCATTACCTTTGGCGTTTGCTTATAGTATATAGCTTCTATTGCTTGAATAATTTTTTTTAGTAAAGCCCATCTGTTCCAACAGTAATAACATGAATCGCCGATTCACATTATCAAATGCCTTCTGTGCATCTAAAAATATCAAAGCCATTTGTTTTTCAGGATGTGCCTCGTAATATTCCAAAGTGTCCAAGATTACTCTCATATTGTCTTTAATTTGTCTCTTTGGCAGAAATCAATTTTGATCAGGATGGATAAAATTGTTTAAGTATTTTTTAAGTCTTTCTGCCAATATTGAAGCAAAAATTTTATAATCCACGTTTAGTAAGGAAATAGGTCTATAGTTCTTGATTTGTAATGGATCCGCCTCCTCTTTTGGAATAAGTAATATAAGCTTCTGACCATGATTTAGGTATCCTCTTCTTTAACATAACTTCATTCAGAACTTCTAGCAATAGAAGGTTCAACAATTCTTGTAATGTTTTGTAAAATTCTGCCGGAAGTCAATCTGGGCCTGGTGCCTTTCCATTATTTTGCTTCTTGAGTGCTTCAGTTAATTCCATCATCATTATATTGCTTTCTAACATTGTTTCAATCTCTTTAGTTATCTGGGGTAGATTAGTAAATACTGTTTAACTCTTTCCTCATCAATATTCTCTTGTGTGTATAGTTTCCCATAATAGTCTCATATGATTTCCTTCTTCTTTTTACTACCATAGCAAACTTGGCCTTGGTCATCTATTAATTGCAATATTTTCCTTGAATCTTTCTCCTTTCTCCATTTATATGCTAACTATCTACCTGGTTTATTTGCATCTTCAAAATAGTTCTGTTTAGCACCTGTGGTTTTCTGTGCTAGTTCTTCTTTTTCTATTAGACCCATGTTATGTTTAGTTATATCCATTTTTAACTTAATGTCCTTTTTCTGTGGCATTTTCTGCAGCTCTTTTTCAAGTCCTTTATACTCATCCTCTAATGCCTTAGAGGCTGATCTTTTCTTGGTATTTGTTTTCCTTGTATAGTCTATTATCAAGCCTCTGGCATATGCCTTCATTGTATCCCATATGTTCTGGATTGATGAATCTTCTTTTTTGTTTTCTCTAAAGAAAAAAGCCAGTTCTTTCTCCATCCACTGTGTAAAGTCATTTTCCTTTAAAATAGTATTATTTAATGTCCATCTAGATCTTCTCCTTTGTCCTTTCCATTTAATTGTCATTGGATTGTGATCTGCCCAAGTACTTGTTTCAATATATATTTCTTGAATATTAGTTAACAATTCTGTTGATATCCATATCATATCTATTCTGGACCATGATAAATGTCTATTTGAGTAGACGGTGTATTGTTTAGTTTTAGCATTTCTTTCTCTCCATGTATCTTTTAAGTTTATTTCATCTACCATTAAAAAAAAACATTTTGGGAGGGTCTTTCTATTTTGCTTTATTGTTTTCTGTGCTGTATAATCCAGTTTATTGTCTACAATTCCATTAAAATTTCCCATCAAAACTATATTAGCACAGTCCAGTTCAATTATTTTCATATGTAATTTTTTGTAAAATTATTCTTGATTGTTATTCGGGGCATAGATTGCAATCAGGAGAGTTTTTGTATTATTGTCCATTATTTCCACCATTAGTATTCTTCTGTTGTCATCAGTATAAATAAATTTTGCTGGGATAATATCTTTAATGTATAAAACCACTCCTCTTTTCTTGCATTGTCTCAAGGAAGTGAATATTTTTCCTAATTTTGGCTGTATCAACAATTGTTCATATTGTTTTTTAATATGTACTTCTTGTAGGCAGATTATATCAAATTTTAATTTCTCTAATTTATGGAAGGTTTTCCTTCTTTTAACAGCTGAGTTAAGTCCATTTATATTAATTGTAATCAATTTTTTCTCTTCCATGGTTATATTTTGTAGTTAGGTTTAACAGCACTCGTAGATCTTGGTTCACGTTGTTCTTTGGCTTCCTCCTTTCCACCTACTGCACCTTCTTCTTTTTCAGTCATCATTTGGCAGTCCTCTTGGAATTCAATTAGTGAAATTTCTTTTTCTGCCTCTTCCTCTTTCCTTCTAAAAAATTCTGTGTAAAATGATTCAGCTTTCTCAATTGAATCAATTCTATGTCTCTGTTCTTGCCATGTGAACATTAAACCTTCTGGAATCAGCCATCTATAATTCACCTCTTTTTTAAGTAGCATTTTGGTCTGGAAACGGTATTCTCTTCTCTTCTCATCTCTCTCACTCTTCTGGGTACTTGTTTCAAGACCACAATCTCCTTGTCTTTGTATTTCAATGTTTTCTCTCTTGCCACTTGCAATATTTGCGTTTTAATGGCTTTCTTTGAAAATCTGATGTGAACTTCTCTTGGTAAGTTATTTCTCATTGCATATCTTGTGAAGACTCGATAGACCTCATCTATTCAATCCAACATCTTCTCTCCAGTTATTTCCAAAGCTTCAGCCAATATTTCTATCATTATCTCAGATACATTTTGTCCCTTTTCTTCCTCTATGTTTTGGAATCTAAGATAAAATTCTGATCTGTCCATCTCCCATCTCAGCATACCACTTTTATCTTGTTCAAACACAGTTAATCTGTTATCAATATTTCCAATCTTCTTGTCTCTTTGTTTATCTTCTTCAATTTTTTGGAGTCTCTATTTGTACTTCATCATCATTTGTTGGGTGTTCTCCACCTTTTCATTGGTTTTCCCTGTTCTTTGTTTGATGTTCTCTGTTCTCTTTTCAATATTCTCTGTTCTTGTTTGAATATTTTGAATTCTTTGCATAATTATCTGCAGGGTCATTTTTTCTTTTTCTTTTTCTTGCCATAACATTGTCTGTATTGAATGTTGTCCTCCAGATGGTGGAGAGGAAGAAGTAGTAGTTGAGGAGCCAGAGGTTGTTAATTTCCTATTCATTTCGAGCAATTCAAAATCTTCAGGTTTTTCTAGACTTTAATCCAATTGCGAAATTACCAATTTCATTAGGGTGTTCTTTCAAATCTTAGAATAAAGAAAAAATTCTCACCAAACCGGCACACTTTCTCTTTCCATTCTCTTTCATTTTGGAGCTCTCCCAACTTCAGCATCTTTAATGGCTGCCTCTTTGTTGCTGGCAAAAAGAGCTTCTACTGGATCTACCAGGGACTTTGCAGTATCTCTGGGATTGACAGAATGCACTTTTTACTTTCAACATCTCTTCAGGATGGTTTAGATCCGATTGAACAATCCAGGAGCAAAGATATCAGCAGCGATCTCAGACCTCCAAGATCACATGCCATATTGTCGCAATGCCAACCCATCTGTTCTTGAGTTTCATGCACAAATACCAAAATCATGTTTGTTCTGAGGTAAGATTTGCAAGAGTACTGAAAACTTAAGAGAGCTGTATCATTAGCTAATATTTTTAAACTTATTATGAAAATAATAAGCCAATAATTTTCATGCTGGATGAAACTGATTTAAACATAATGATAAAATACTTCATTTTTTAAATTATTATTTATCACATTTTTAAAATTCTCCATCACCCTCACAGAGGGAAGTTCCATACACATATTTAGTGCTACTGTGGCACTCAGGAATACAACATATCAACATCTCTTAGTTGTTAATCATGTGAGAAAAGGATGGAGCTTCGTACTGTATAAACATGTCACAAAAGGAATGTTTTGCTTATGTTTAACTATTGGTAACATGTTTAAGTACCTCTCATGGTTAAGATATATCAGTTTGGTTGCCTTGGCAGCTGAACTGGATTTTCCTTAAAAAGCATCCTTGTTTTTACTTTTCCCATCCACTTTACTTTAGTTCAGTTGAAAATCAAACCACTAATATTTTTGCTATGGTGGAAGATAAAACATCCTGTACATGCAGATGTACAGAGAGAGAATCAAAGTGTTATATGAATGGCCAAAGAGGGAATATATCTGTAATAGTAGTTCACATATACAGTATGTTCAACTTTAACCTGTACTAAATGCATAACAGAGTGTGATCAACCATCTTTAGTCTGATTCTTTCTTTTTTTTCCTTTGTCCTCTATCAGAATAAAATGTTGACCCTACACAATTACCCAAAATTAAGTCCTATTGAACATAATGAGTCTTAATTTTGAGAATGACACATAAGTTTGCTCAGTTTCATTTTCTTTTCCTCTTGTAATATTCATACTTTGGATTCAGTCTATTGATTTATAGCCTTTCATGACATCAACAATATTTCCTTTTGTGACATGTTTATACAGTATGAAGCCTGATCCTTTTCTCACATGTTTAAACAGTTTGAAGCTTGACTTAAGCACACCAGCATGAAGACTTTAATGGTCAACTTGAATGTAAAGAAAATGCACCAAAGATGTGTCATTTCAAGTCATTAAATCCATCAATTTTGAAAGTCCTGTTCAATATTTATTCCAGATTACATATCCAGTTTTTATATTGAGTTTTTTTTTCTCACTGTAACATGCTGAGTTGATAGAAAAAGTGTCTCTTTTCTATAACAATCCCCCAGGGTTTTTGATGTTTTATAAAGCATCTGGTGCTAACATTTTATAAAAGTGAAGTTATTTTGTATTCCAGTACCAAAGATGCTGTTTGATTACAATTTTATAACAATCTTTTATATAACATGCTTTAAAATTCTTAGTTCATTTTTAACAAACATTTCTTATTGCAAGGTTATTTACTTATGAATAAATATCATCAAGAGAAATCAAAGTCTAGAACAGGACAAGTTTTTGAAACTGTTGGCTGTATCTAAGACATCACCCATTGTTGCTATCTATTCATTTTATACTTTTATATGTCACAGTTAATCCATTGTACCTGTCAGGGTTCTCATGGATGTCCTAATTAATTCATGAGTCTTGAGCCAAGTTTCAAAAGAAATCCAATTATTTATTAGGAGCAACATGTCAACACTTTTCCCAAGTGCAGTAGACTCTGCACTATGTAATTTACTGCCCACCTATGACCCTGTTTCCCCACTCCTCCCAGCACTTTCATGGGCTGTAAAAAACATGTCTTTCTAGCTGGCTCTGGTAACCTGGGACACAATCTGGAGAAAGGTATGTGTGGAATGTGCTTCTGGTCATAGCAACTGAATTGCTCCATCAGATCTCTCTCCCTCTTTCTTATGGCAACTCGAGAGCAAGCCAGGAATGCTTTATGAGTTGACAGTATCCCATTGAAAACACATAGATGGTCCAGGTATAAAAAAGACAGAATAAGGCAAACAGAGAAATGATACTGTGCTTGAAGACTCTTTGTAATACTAAGGGCTTTTCTACCATTCACCTAGGTTGGTGGATTCCTCTACCTGAACTATGCTGGGAATACAAGCATCAAATACTTTCAATTTCAAGAATGGGTTTTTGAGTACTGAATTCTTTTAGTCCACCTCCTGTGCCTAAGGGGCTAATAAAAATAGATAGCATATGCATATTAAGCTGGCCTGAAATGGTAATATAAATGTTCTTCAAGTGGAGCTATGTACAAATGAGTTCATATACAATAGTTTGTCATTGTATTATGGGGTATCTTATAAGGTCCCAGTCTAGCCTATAATCCTGAGATTCTTGGTGTCTCCTATATAAATATTAATCAGGCCAAGTCTTGCTTAGCTTTTTGAGATCAGCTAGGTATTGTCACTCAGGCAAACATGTATACAGACTCAGGCAACCATACATACTGACATAGGGATTACTCATAAGCTAAATATTCTTTATTATGTTGTTCATGATTAAAGTCATTTTTAGTACAGATCCACTAGTGGGTTTATCAACTAGCTAGAAATATTAATGTTTTATTTTTACATTCTGAAAGGAAATACCAAGACAACAATGCAAACATAGGCTAATTTCAAAACTTTTCAAAAATTTCTTTCAGACAGGTATAGTGACTACAAGGGGGAAAATGATCAGACATGTATTAACAACATAATTGCTGGTGAATCTCCATGCTTTCCCATAATAATATGATAATGGTACTTATTCTTCACAGTTCCTAATTTGCTCTAAGAAAAGAATAGTAAGAAGAAAAACTTTAGGTTAAAGGTAAGCCTCTGTTTCCTGCTACCAAAAATGCATTAGTAATGTGTCCTCTCTTTATTAGAGTAACATTGGGTCTGTATTGAAGGCAGAATGAAAGAGACAAATAAGAGCTTGTAAGTCTGCCTGGAGAAATGTTAATTTTTCACATTTGATTGTTGTTGATGACCTCTTTTTCAAAGTTCAAAGTGCCTCCTGGTTTCTCAGAACTATTCTTTCTGAGTCATAAATCCTAGCATACTCTTAGTCATTAATCACCATTTCAAATGCTACATTATGTCTGAACAAGGAGAAGTACTTCATCATTTGAAGTGATTGATTACAAATAAAAGAAGCAGGTGCCTACTAATGGCAAAAGAGCTTGATGGATAAATCTTTAAGTAAAATCACCAGGAAAAGAAAGATACAAAGGGGAAGGTGGATATCAGACTTATATCAATCTGCTATAAAGTATGAAGCCAGTCTAATGGTTTTAAGCTATTTGTCAAGCTATTTTTGGATATCAGTTTTTAACTTCTATTTATGAGATTTCCTTTATTGTATCACCTTACATTGAAATCCTTTCACCAAGGTATATGTAGTGGTCTACTACATCTAATTCTTCTCCAGATATAAATTTTTGTCTGTCTTTAAATGAATTTATTAAACATAACCTTGAACGGCATGTTAAATGTGATTAGCAAGTTAAGCATAATTTTCAGCAGCTTTCTCCTATGACTGAAAAGAAAAGTTTTAGATCAGTGTGTGCTTCCTGCTCTAACATATGCTGGTGAAACATGACATTAACCTCACAATTGATACAAAAGCTACAAATGACGTAAAGAGCCATGGAAAGATACATGCTCAGCATTACAAAACAAGATAGAAAGACCTCCACAAGGATTACAGAACAAACAAGAGTGTGCAATATCATTAAAGGAGTAAAAGAATTGACATGGAAATGGACTGGTCACATAGCAAGAAGAGCCTGCAGCCTGCAGCTGATAGACAATGGCTAAAATGGATGATGATGATGATGATGATGATGATGATGATGATGATGATGATGATTTGATAATTATGAGCCACGATGGTGCAGTGATTAGAGTGTAGTACTGTACTGCAGGCTACTTCTGCTAACTGCTGGCTGCCTGCAATTTGGCAGTTCAAATCTCACCAGGCTCATGGTTGACTCAGCCTTCCATCCTTCCAAAGTTGGTAAAATGAGGACATAAATTGTTGGGGACAATATGCTGACTCTGTAAACCACTTAGACCACAGTATAAAGCACTGTGAAATGGTATATAAGTCTAAGTTGTTAGCACTAGCCCAAGGATCATGAGCTACCCCTGAACTCCTTTTTGTGGCTATTGAAGCTTCCTGAGCTTCGAGTACCAAAAGTAATCAGTAATTTCCTTGCAGTTGGCAAACTCCAAATCCTCAAATTTGCAAGCAGCATTTAATTGTTATATGCTTTCTATCATATACACTAATTGGTTTACCTATGGCATAATGTCCTTGGTTGGTAATACCAATAACTTTGGTTGCAAATGGTCACAGTTAACAGTACATCCCTTGCATCCCTTCTATCTGGATCTTTCATGATAGTGATAGAAAAAGCATGAGTCAATTGCAGACATGCCAATGGAATTCCATCAGATAGGTTACATTACATTATACTCCCAACTGTTCTGATTTTTGCCTCATGGTCAATATTGGTACAGTTACTTTTATTTTTTGTAACTAATTTCTATTATTTATTTTTTAAATTTCCCCTGATCATACTATTTACAATTTCTCAGCAAATGCTTGTAGCTCCAACAAAAAGTAGTATGCATCTGTAGACTGTAGCTCTTACACTAAAAAAAAAAAAAGCCTCAGTACATGTGTTAGCTTTTTAAAATGCCACAAGATGCTATGGTGCTTCTAATGCAATAGGTTGTCAAGACATATAAAATTTTGATTATCTTTTCAGTAAAAGCAATTCAAAATGGCAGCAAAGATAATTTTGAAATGGTTGTAAGAGATGTGACCTATATGATGATGTGAGTAAGCCCATAAATTCAATCCCTTTAGAGGTGGGAGATAATTTTTTTAACATAGCATTAAGCAAGGTTTTAGGACTATAAACACTGCCATATTTTCATGGGCAATTTTTCTATTTAATCTTTCAGACAGATACAGAAGATAATGGAACAAGGCACCAGAATTTCATATCAGAAATCAATAATAAAATAATGAACATTTTCCCTTGATATCAGATTATTTGGATTTCATTGTATCTCTCAAAATGCATCTAAACAAGGATTAAATGACTACATTTCTGAGAAAACAATCAGGAACAGATATGCTATTTATGCACCCATGAACAAACACAGAAGCAAAGAAACAAACCATGACAGTTGTGTGGTAATATCATTTAAATGTTGCAAATTTATGCTAATATCTGATGTCATGATACAAGTATTTAATTGTGGCATTTGTGTGATGATGTCACCACATATATACCATCCTTTCGGCATCAGACAAAATGATGGTATGTGTATGGTTGTTACCAGGGGTGGGATTCAAATTTTTTAACAACCATTCTGTGGGTGTTGCTAAGTTGGTGGGCATGGCTTAGTGATCATGTTATTGGCTGAGTGTGGCCAACTCAATATCACTCACATTGAGGCACACATGTCCTCCCCTGACTTCTCATGACTGTGGGGATGCTGCAACAGTCATAAGTGTGAAAAATGGTCATAAGTCACTTTTTTCAGTACCATTGTAACTTTGAATGGTCACTCCATACAAGCAAAGTACCAGCAAAGGAGGGGAAAAAAACTCCAGAGAAGTTCCTGGGACAGGAAGTCTAGTCCTGCCAAGAATGTACTAAGGGTTAATGGAGAGGCAGTTTCTGTAAGCAACACCAGAATGTTTCCTTCCTGCCTTCCTTACAGGATTAGGCCAGTAATTTCTTCTAACAACCGATTCTTCAAACTGCTTAGAATGTTAACAACCGGTTCTAGCGAATAGTTGTGATCTGGTAGAATCCCACCCTGGTTGTTACAGACTTCACTGAATCTATTTTAAATTATGTAAAAATCCTTCCTAGATCAGATGATCCAACGTTGTTATATCTTACTTTTTTATCATTATCTATGGATAAGGACATGGGAAAGGAATCATGCCTTTCCCTCATACTTTGAATTTGTTCCTCAATTTTTCCCCTCTCTTATTTAGTGAAAGCAAATGTCACTAAGTATATGTATAATTCTGCCACAGAGCAGAAGAAATGATGTATGAAGGCAGTCATATGAGCAAAACAGAACAGAAGAGCGAAAGTTTGAAAGAGGTTTCATTGAAGGCTCTCACCTCTTTTATAATTATGTTCACAGGGTTTTTTTTCTAAGATCATCATTGTGGAGCAAGACTTTTAAGGAAAAGTCTTCTAAGGGGAAGTCTCCATATCTCCATATCACCAATCACTTACTTACCTTTCAAAGATCTCCAGAATTGAGGAGGACAAGGTGGGGAAGGAGGATATGTTACTCCGTGGGTTATGCTGCACAATTCCAAAGTGGCCATATTTTTATGAACAAAAAATAACACTAGTGAAGCTCTCAGTTTTCCTTTACTCAGGAGATTTTAGTGCACTAACACTGGGGGAGCTAAGGTTTTCATTAGCAAGGGAGAAAATATTCTTGTTTTTTCTTCTCTCACTAGACACTAGCCTTAGCTCCAATAACATTAGCATCCATCAACAAAAGGAAAACCAAGAGCTTTGCTAGTGTTATCTTTTATTCAGAAAAAGATGGGAGGAGGAAGGGAGGAGATCCAAGCAGCTATTGGAATCAAACAAGTGGGAAACACAGTATGAGGTTTCTCAGATGGTGAGGGAGGACTTGGGAGGCCTGAGGCAGGTGAGCCTGCACTAGGCTCCCTATGGTTCACTCCTGAGGCAACCCATGCTTCATTGAATGACCCATACATTCATTTAACAATTCATTGGGGGAAGCAGGGATGGTGAATTGTTGGGTAAAACACTTTTACTTAATGGCCATCATGACATGTGACATAGTATACAGGTTTTATTATGGTCAGATCTCAAACACTACTTGTAATTAAAGGACTACCTGTAATTTTTTGTTGCTTTCTAGATGGTGTTCAAATATTTTAGCCTAGATGTTATAGCTCTGAATATATTAGCATCAGATAGCTTTTATAATTCAGAATCATTCTCTGTCAGCCATTTCCTGTGCCAAGAGAAGAAAGGACTCTCAGACTCAAGTAGTAGGACAAAAATAAGGTGGTTCTAGCTATAGCTTCTTGCTGAATCTTTTCCTTTTCATCTCTACCTATAGAGGGAGAATTAAATGGGGTAAAAAAGGGTGTAAGAGTGAATAAGATTTATCCCTTCTCAAGTTTATCTACAGTGGCTCCAATCCTCATCTAATTTTTTTCACTTTTCAACCTAAAAATACTGCCAAAAGCCTACTATTTTTTAGAAAAGAAAATTACATTATTATTTATTAAATTTATTGGCTACCTATCTAACCTGAGGGCAACATGATTCTTAGCCACCTTGCTCACCCAATGGTTGTCTGCAACTGTGGATTTATTTTGGAATAGCAGCAGACTGAATTAGTTTTAAACCTATGAATTTTAATCTTACAGACTGAATAAGAACATATTTAAGGGCTTCTCACATAAAGTGTTCCCATGTTTCTCTTTAATGCTATACTGTTTTCTATCATATTACACTACTATTCACTGGATTTTCCTTCACAGAAATAGATGTAACCCCCTGTTTTGCAGCTTATGTTAAACAGTAATAAATGATGATGATGATGATGAAGATGATGATGATGATGATATCACCTATAAAGCAGAAGAAAGAGTAGAAAAAACTGTTTTGCTGATTGAAAAGGCAGAAGCAGAAGGTGAAACAACAGTGAAAATAGATGCTTTGTTCTCTGTTTCAGAAGCTGGTTATGAAAATGGAAGGAACTGTCTTCTTTCTCCTCTTGTGTTCTCAGTCCAGTGATCCTAAATTTATTTTTCACCTCTGGATCTTCAGAAAAAGCACCTGTGCTACAGGAATAATTGCAAATTGTAATATCTCTTTTCTTAAAGCTGCAAATATTTTGCTGTCAGAGGTTGACAACAAATTTGTCCGTCTGAAAAGCTTTTTCTGTATAACAAACCAACTGCTGTGGTGCATGTTATTATTTTATTTGCAATGCCCAAATGTCAGCAACTAAAAGTGATAGCTTATAGCTGAATAGAGCAAAGTCTAGGAGAGTGTTTGGTTAAATATCCTCAAGCTAGGCATGTTGGGGTAAATAAGACAGAGCCTTTGCCATTGTTTGTCCTTACTTTTCACATACTAGCCTTCTTGTATCTCATAAATAGCTTGATTTCTAGCATAAATAAAGGTTGGAAGATCTATTCCTGATTTAAGTTTTTTCCTGATACCACAAGAATCATATAATTTTTTAAAAAAAATTGGGATAGCCAGGGGTTATCCATGTAGAGATTTCTCACATATAGTGGCAGTATAACTGGAAAATCTGATCTAATTCTAAGAAGAGAAATTCATTGGAATAAATTTTACAAATAAAATGTAAGAAGCAGTTAGATTGCCTTTTTGGAAAACACAAAACCTGGGCAAGCAATTATCTGTACTTAAAATCTCTTTGATCTAAGTGGCACCCAATGTTTTCTCTCCCAAATGATAGCCGTCCATTTACCCGAAGCCAGGCCACACTAAAAGCCTCCAATTCAGGAAACATAATGTTGCCAGCCAGTCAAGACAAAAAAAATGCTACAAAACAGACAGAAGATATTAGAAACAGCAATCAAGCAGAACACAGCAAACTCCAAGACCAATAAACACAGTCCAAGACTCCCAACCAATCAGGATGAAGAAAAAAACCATTCTGGCACAGCAGTAGGCTAGCAACAAATTTAAAACAGAAATGGTTGTGAAAGCCTGACTCACAGATGAACACAATACACAAGCCTGATGATGGCTGATGAGATTCTGCCAAAATGTTGCTACAACTTTAATAGCACAACTATAATGTCGTGGGAAAATACCTGAACAAAGCTGAATACCACACACACACACACACACACACACACACACACACACACACGATGGATGCACATATACACCTTGATAGAACAGAATAGTCGTAGCTCAGGGCTGACCTTGATAAGTTTGGTTAAATGAAAAGAAGGACTAGGGGTGACATGATAGTAGTGTTCCAGCATCTAAGGTGCTGCTACAAAGAAAAGGGGCTAATCTGTTCCCCAAAAGACCTGAAGGTAGAACAAGAAACAATGGATGAAAACTAATCAAGGAAAGATCTTAAAACTGAGGAGAAATTTCTTGACAATGAGAACTATTAATCAGTGGAATGGCCTCCAAAAGTTGTGTGTGCTCCAGCACTGAAGGTTTTAAAAGTTTTGTTATTTTGTTCTGCCCTGTCCTTGATGCTTGCTGAGCTTTGTCATTTTCTTGCAGATATTAGGTAGCATCAGTTCTAGCAAGGAGATGCGGGTTTGATCTCAATTTATATACTAATAGCTTTCCCTACTAGGGTTGCTAGGAGTAGTCTTCGTGGTTCTTTGAATGGGTTATTGTTTACTATTAGCTTGCTTGTCTGCATTACTCAGAAAGCATCAAGCTCTGAGGTTTTATTAATTCTCAAACAAAACATAGACACACAAAACACAAAAATATAAAACTTCTTTTAAGAAAGTAGTTTGGCCCCAGATTACCTCTCTTTGTATGGACTTCAATTAAGTTCATGCTCATCTTATATACCATTACCTATCTTATTTACCATTCTATATCTTCTATATAACTTCTCCCCGCTTTTCATTCTTCTTATTTCTATTTTATTTAATTCATTTTAATTTAAATCATTGTATTTGTATTTTTTGTCCATTCTTTCCAAATTATCCATTTATCTCATTCCCTATAGTAAGAAAAATAAAAGAATTTCTCCTGAAATTACTGATGAGAGTATGATGCCTTTCTATCCTCCCCCTAAATTAATATTTAAAATAACACCTGATACCCAATCTGATTCTGCTTAGTACATTCTACCTACTAACCTTCAAAGAGAAAAAATAATAAATTCATGGAATGTTGGATGAGAATAATGGTAATCAAGTCAGAGAGGAATGAAGATGATGACTATAAACTGGATAAATATAGAAAATAATAATAGTAACAATGAAATTGAATACGAAAAGAGAAATAATGAGAAATTTGTTAAGAGATATCTATATGTTTATTTTGAAATAGTGTAAAACAGAATTATGTTGCATAAAATAATATTCTACTTGACTTGTAAAATTAATAATGGAAAGAGGTTTTATGTATTTAATGGTTAATGATGGTCTGTTTGTCTTTAAAATCAATAAAAAATTGTTCCCCCCCCAAAAAAAAAACCATCAAGCTCTGAGAACACCAAGGATCCTACACACACACACACACACACACACACATCAGAGGTGGTATTCAGCAGGTTCTGACCAGTTCTGGAGAACCGGTAGTGGAAATTTTGATTAGTTTTGATTAGTTCGAAGAACCAGCAAATGCCACCTCTGACAGGAGATTTTCTTCCCCTGACATGCCCATCAAGCCACGCCCACAGAACCAGTGGTAATTTTTTTTTAATCCCACCACTGAAACACACACACACACACACTTTAAACACACACTTTAAAATAGTGGAAGGAAATGCTTTTCTTCTGAAACCTTAACATGGATTTGGGAAATTTAGAAATATGAGATGTAAATCAATGGGCCAAAATTTTTAAGAAGAGCAGTTTGGAAATATATATATAAAGTGATTTTAAGCCTGCTTTAGTTTTCATGTATTTTCATGGACTCTTTGACTCATTGAACCATATATATGCTGAATTTGTTTTTTTTTTTTTTCTGGCATGTTGTGATTACTCTGTGGAAACATCACAGATAAATACAAAATAGGATAATTAAAAACACTCAAAAATAATCTGGATAATTTGGCCCTCATGGAAATGCAGCCTCTCTAGATGACATTGAAAAATAGTTCTGCTGCTTGAAGGCATCTACACTTTGTTTTTAGAGCAGCAACAAAAGCTGGATGACCTTAAGCACCACAATAAACTGTCGTGTTTTGTGTGAAGTCTGAGACACTTTTGAATCAATTTTCAGCATTTACAGTTTTGCAAAGTCAGTATTTTGCAAATCACAAATGTCTTCCTCCACAGAGGGAAAAATATGACTTTAAAAAATAATAATGCTAAAGAACATGAAACTGACAGCACACAGTGGACTAAATATTACCTGTTATAGGCAATAGGAGAGCTTATAGGAATTATCTCTTTTTGCAAATTGACTTCTGCTGAGAAATGGGTATCGTTGCTCAATTTTCAGAATGAAAGTATCATATACTACAGCAATATTTGAACCTAACTACTTTGCTCTGTCATGCACATTTTGTATGTACCCAAAACATATATTTATGATTTGTAAGGTGTACTGCACTTACTTCTTATTTGCTAGATCAGTGAAAAATGGACCTCTCAGAAGTCCAGGAAGGCCAGAAATGGGCCCATTTCCGGCTTCCAGAGAGCCTCCGAAGCCTGGAGAGGCTATTTTTCGCCCTCTCAGAAACTCAAGGAAAGCCTCCAGAGCTTGGGGAGGCCAAAAACATCCCCTGTCGTGGTGCAGGAAGCTGACTAGGCAACACCCACCATGGCCACACCCATCCAGCAACTGGGCAGAGAACCCCTTGCTAAAATTTTTGAAGGCCACCCTGGAAAAGAATCCTTGCAAAGATCTGAGTGGCCCCTACCCAGTTAGATTTTTATTGCCATTTGATCTGTATGGTTATGTGGTTTATGTTAGCTTTGTAATGAGTTGTGTGTTGGGTTGTAACCTTGTGGGTTACAAGACCCTTTTGTAAAATGAGTAACTGTATATATCATTTAAATAAATATGCAATTTCTAAGGTTTCCAATTCTGTTTCATATGTATAAAGCCCTAGATCTTTCAGTTGCAGTCCACCCCCTTGAAATGAATAGTTGTCACTGTAAGAGGAGACACATTTATACATTTTAATGTATGACAAAGCTTGCTTTGTTAAATGTTTGTTCTTTATGGATTTATTGGTAATATCTGTATTGCAGATAAAGTTCACCCCAGCCTTTCTCTCTAAGTAAAGGATGCTTAAACTGAACAATAAGCAAATGTCAAAGGACTATAGGACAAAGGATTTAGAGTTCCTGCTATTAAGATGTTTCCTTCTACTTTATAGATAACAATAGCTGTAAAATGTGATGAAAAATGAACAAACTGGTAAATAAATTTTGTCTCATACACTTTCTTTTAGCACATTTTATGCCCAAGAGTTCTTTTTTGTTTATTTTCTGACTGTATCTATACTTTTTCATATAGATTTAGTAACATCATATTTAAGTATAATTTTGAGAATTCAGCATAATGTTTCATAATGCATCTATCTCTTATGTCACTTTATATTCCTGCTAGTTCCAAAATTAGCATTTAATTTTGATTAAAATTTATCACTGGTGGAGCTATTCAAAATTTATGAAATAAACAGAAAGTTAAGTTAAAGTACACTTAAAAATAACAATAATTGAGATTTCTTAATAAACTCAGACTTTAAATATAATAATTGATAGGAGGGCCTTGCTGCTGCTTCTTTGTTGCTGTTCTGCACAGCTGGAAGTCGAGCAATGCCTAGCTTTGATGTGATTTCTCTTATCTAATTTATTCTATTTTTATCCACTATTTTTATTATTTTATCATTTTTATTTACTCGTGTTCCCTGCTCTGTCGGGAAGGCAGGATCCTTGGTCTACTTGTGAGGAGCTCTGCCACTGTTTGCATTAGGACTTGTTTCTTCTCCACTCCTGATTCCTTTTCCTCTGGATTAAGGACTTGTTTCAGTGACTAGATTCTATGCAATAAAGCTCCTCCTTTATTGTGCTACTTAATATAATGAAGACAAGGAAAAGGAACAGATGTCTCACTGACCTGGTTCCTCAATCTTCTCTGAAGCAATCCAAGTTTAAAGACTTTGTTTTAGCTCAGCCTCTCAGTTTGAAAGCTCCTGCTCCCGTTTGTCTGGCTGCTGCCGGTTGTCACGATCTTCCGAGAGTTGAGGGCATTGCCCCCCGAGTTGAGAACAAAGGCTTATCTAAAACTATGGCCCCCAACCTATCTTTAAATGAGCCCACCCTTACAGAACTTTTGGCTCAGCAATGCTTCTTGGTCGTAAAAACTATAGCGAGCATTCAGCTCCAGCTTGACAAAATAATAAGTACTTTAAACTACTTAGTTTCCTGGACTACCAATGTGTACCCTGGGCTGACCGCAGTGCCTCTGGGATTCCATCTATTTATGCGACTGACTTATGTCAAGACAATTTCTGGAACCAGGAGGAGATATAGCTCTTCGACTCCTTTTGTGCACTTCTACAACCAGAAAGGGCCCACATCATAAAGTGTCTGGATGCAGTTAAATCCAAGCTCTGGAGTCTTTCACTACCTGATAAGGATTCTCTTGGATTTCAGGGAGTCTATACTGATTTACCGATGGAAGCTCCCTTGGCGCTCTCTCCAGAATGTCGAATTTGTAAATTTGAAGATCCAGAGCTACTTCAAACTCCGTCTGCTGATGCTGTTGAATACTTGCCAGTTAAGCAACCAATTAATGCCACAAGTACGAACTGGAGTGTACTTAGAGCCCTACAGTCCCATGAACAAAGCTCGCCTCCCCTCCCTCCTTCCCTGCCTTTGCCTCCTAAGAGAATGACCCTGCCACTTAACAACGGGTGTATCTTTTTGGATCTGAAGGGTGCTCTGGGAAAAATTAATCACACAGAATGACTATTAAATCTGGCAAAAAAAACCCAAAAACCTGCACATTTAAGTGCCTTTCGTGGAACATAGCAGGTTGGGGGAAAAGGTGTGGTACCACAGAATTCGCCAACTATATTCATTCATTTGATGTGGTCCTGCTTCAGGAGACCTGGGCATGCTATAAGATATCCCTTACAGGGTTTACGATCATTTCCTTGGCCACCACCAGACAATCTATGACAGGAAGGCCTAAGGGTGGTCTAGCTTGCTTGGTTTCTACTGCTTTGAAAGTGGAGACAATGGAGCTTCCCACCTGTGGCTCTTTAGCTATGGCACTCCTGATTAAGAGAGGATGCAGCAAACTGTTAATGTTCAATGTTTATCTACTCCCGACTTTGAGGCAAGCTGATGATAAGGCTCAATGGGGCGTGCTGGAGAATTACATTACTTGTATGGAAACTAAATTCCCAGCGCTGTACATCCTTATAGGGGGTGACTTTAATGCCCGATTGGGAGTCCAAGTTCCCCCATCAATTGAGGCACTCTACTCCCAAGAAACCCTCTGGGCCATAGGACACCTGATTTCAGCCAGACATTCTAAGGATGAATTAACAAATTTTGCTGGCATTCAGTTAGCCCTTTTAGCATCCCAACAATAAGGTAATTCTTAATGGTAGTACCCTAGGTGATCTAGCTGGTGAATTTACTTTTAGTTCCTCACGTGAAAGTAGTGTTTGTTAAGTTCTGCACGTGGGCGCAAGGATTGGAGACGAGACGATGAACAGTGAAGTTCAACTCTTTATTTAACATTGTGGAACAGAGCAAAAACTACGGCAGCAATAGCCCTTTTTATAGGCAAGTTGCTGATCAAATAACCAATAAGAAACGGGAAGCGTTAGTTCCCTTAACCAATGAAAGAGGCCTGCTAATAGCCAATCAGATCCTCCTGAATGGGCCAATCAGATGTTGCTATTATCGGCCAATCAGAAGTGCAGGGCCAGAACCCTGCACTTTTCTAAACGTTTTTTAATAATCTTTATTTAAGCACTTTTATTAATTCACAACAGTGTTATTGGGCTGGTATCCCAGCTTTTTAGAAAGGCAGTCCGTGCTTTTGATGTGGACTGCCTTACAGAGAGAGACCACTACCCCCTGGTTACAATCATTGGGCTTTCCTCAAATATACATCTCCCTAGGGGTCCTTCAGATATTAGATCCCTATGCCACATATATAAGGAGGATCAAATGGTCTTCTAATACTGAAGGAACGTTCCACTTCTTTTTATCATCTTCGGAGTGCCCCAGCCTATACAATCAGGCCCTAACAAGTAATGGCCTAGGGACAATCTTGGCCTTTGAATCACTAATTAATAGTGTTCAAAGGGAGCTAGGAGCCGTCCCTAGGCCGAGTGGTCCATATCATTCAAGAAGTAATTCTTGGTTTGACAAAGAGTATCTGATGCTCAGGAACCAGATTAATCGGGTTTACCTGCTCTATCGTAATTGAGGGGATAAATACCCACCAGAGGACTACTATCGCTTAAAGCGGTATAAAGGACTAATTGCTAAGAAAAAGAAAGCTAAAGAGAGAGAGAAATGGGACCTACTTTCCTCTCCATCCAGCAGAAGAACACTCGATTATTTTGGCAAATTGTTGCCAGCTCCTTGCTGGGTCATCAAGAGCTCCCTCTCTGATGTATTTCCAACAGAGCTTGGGAAAACCATTTCTTGGCAATTTTCCAGGCGTCAACAAATTCAACTGTGCTTAGACCACAGCTGCCTCCTGCAGTTCCTGACTGGCAACCCATGACTCATGCTGAGATTACGGAGCTTATCTCTGAACTAAAGTCAGACAAAGCCCCTGGCCCTGATTCTATACCCCCTGATCTGCTAAAATCCAATCCCGAGTGGTGGATTCCTCTCTTAGCAAGACTCTTCATGCATATCAATACCTCTGGCAGGATTCCTACCTCCTGGAGTTTAGCAATTATTGTTCTAGTTTTTAAACAAGGAAATAGGAACAATCCAGCCGACTATCGCCCCATAAGCCTGCTCTCCATCATCGGGAAACAGTATGCTAAATATCTCCAACGTAGACTCCTCACCTGGGTTAAGGAGTCCAATATTATTGGTACTGAACAGATTGGATTTAAAGCAGGCTGTGCCACACTGGACCACTGCTTTGTCTTAGCACACCTGGTCAATAAATATACTACCATACCAGGTGGTAAACTTTTTACTGCTTTTGTTGACTTAAAGTCAGCATTTGACTCAGTCCCAAGGGGACTGTTGTGGTCAAAACTGCTCAAAAGTTCTATCGATAGATGTCTTCTGTTCCTAATTAGATCCTTGTATAACCAGACCTCTAGTCAAGTGAGGTGTGGTCTGCAGGGAGAACTTTCAAATCCTATCCCGATTAAGAATGGAGTAAGGCAGGGTTGTGTTCTGGCTTCTCTTTTGTTTAATTTATTCTTATCTGACTTGGCCTTTCACATTGGACGTATTGAGTCCCACACCCCAAAGTTGTCAACTACGAAGATCCCGCTTCTCCTTTATGCTGACGATGCGGCCTCCTTTCATTGTCAAGGCCAGGTCTGAAAAGATTACTTTCTGCATTCGGGTCCTACTGTGCTGAGAACCACTTGTCTATTAATTATGACAAATCCAAAGTATTGGTGTTCTCTAGAGCCCAGAAATTCTATAACTGAGCTATCAATGGTAATGCTGTTAAGAAGGTTTCCATTTTAAGTATTTAGGTATTCAATTTCAGAACACTGGTGCTTGGACTAGACATCGAACCCAGGTGCTGAACTTGGCTTCCTGTAGTCACCAGCAGATTTTAAGATTTTTTTTAAACCCAAGGAGGCCAGTTTATTCCTTCTGCTCTGCATATTTACAAAGCCAAAACTTTGGCTCAAACTGTTTACGGAATTCCCATATAGATACGGGGCTTCAAGGATTGTATTGAAAGAACCCAGGCTATCTTTTTTAGAAAACTTCTGGGTCTTCCTCCTTGTGTTGGTTTTGCTCCAATGTACCTGGAACTGGGCACTCGATCAGTCATATGTATGGCGTGGATTAACACCTTTAAATGGTGGTTTCAGGTGCTCTTTCTGGCAGTTCCTGGTAGCTATCTCTCCCTGGAATTTGCTGACTCTCATATTTCTCATTGGGAGAGGGAGCTGATGAAGAAATTACATCTGCTAGGTTTTATGGGGGATTGCCTGAGAGATTATGGCTTTAAGGAACCCAATTTAGGGTAGTCCAAAGGCTTGTGGACCTTGACTTGCAATATTTATAAGCCAGAGCTAACAAAACTTGCTCCCCTCTGATCTTCAGCTAATTTAATAATTACGGACTGAGGATAGCTTCCTATTTTTACACTCTAACTATTCCCAAGTAAAGAAGAGCTTTCTCCCTAGCTTGCTTTAATGTTCTGCCCTCAGCACTACTGGATGGCGATTTAAGAGGCTCCCGATTAACGAGCGGCTATGCCCCTGTGACAGAGCTGAGGTTGAAACTGTGGAGCATGTCCTTTTATATTGCCCTATGTATAACGCAGGTAGATCTCTGTCTCTCCTTGAAACAGACTCTTCTAGGCCCAATGTTAGTAATTTGTTCTTATATTTTATAGGGGATGGCTCCTCATATATCATTTCTTTGGTTTCCAAATTTTTTTAAGAGCTGTAACCATCAAACGCTGTAATTTCCCTTAGTCAAGTTGTTGGTGACCAATTGTTCATGATTAATTTTCACATGTTCTTTTGTTGTACTTGTGTTTTGGTCTGTGACAGCAAATAAAGTATTATTATTATTATTATAAACTTTCCCCCTATTTTTAATTTAATGAGGCCTCTCCAAAGCTAAGAAAATATTAATTTAATTTTAAATAATCTTAGGATAATGTCAGAATGGTCATTGTTAAATATTCTTCTAATTACCTTTTTCTTAATCGATTTTAAGAGTTATCTTTCCCATGTCTGTATGCTGTACATTCCCCACCCCCACCCCCACCTGGGTTTTACTTTGATATATTTATATTAATCTCTCATTACCCTCAATCAGTTTTGGCTGGAAAATTAGATAGTTTAACTAATTCTCAACTTGCCACCATTCTTAAAGGAATTTGGGTGGCACAGCAACAAATGCAACAAAGAAACTTTATTAACAGCACAGTAATAAAAATTAAATTCAAATGAGTCCCAGAAACAAAAGATTACCACAAAGAAAAATTATAGCATGAAAAATAAAACCCAAGATACCCTTGTCAGTCATCCAAATGACCAATACAGTGACTTTGATATATCAGTGAGATTTTCCTGCCAATAATTTTGCTGCTGCATAAGTTTCCAGGTACTCTCCTGGAAACCCTTATATGAGGGGTAAGGGACCCTTATATAAATGCTTTATGATAATCCAACTGAGCAGTAATCAAAGCATAACTTATTGAGGGCATTTTGATATACATAGAACGTACAAAGCAGGAAAAAGACTCTTCTGTCCATAATATACATATGCTGATGAGGAAGAAGTTGCTTAAATGACATCACATCCTTTGGGGAATCACAATCTCATTCTGATAACTACTGGGATCAAGTACCTGCTTCACCTACATAGAAAAGAAGAGTGAAACTTTATCATCCCATACTGGAGATTTGTTGGATGAAAGTGATTCTCCCTCAGCATCACTGACTGGAACCACCCATTTAAGGAGAAGTAGAACCATTACCAAATAGAGTCTTTGCCTCCTAAACCTTGTACATAGACTTGTAGAATGTGGCCATGAATTATATTAAACTTTCAATGTATTAAACACTATTAAGACATCTAATGTTAGAAATCTTAGCCATGCCAACAACTCAGAAGTCTATCATGAAGAATGCCTTCAATTACATCAGTTTCCAGAGGAATTCCTTTATGTTTTTAGACTTAAAAATTGCCATTGAGTTCCAATACACATATGTTTTAGGCAGAGGTGATATTCAGCAGGTTCTTACCAGTTCTGGAAAACCAGTAGCAGAAATTTTGAGTAGTTTGGAGAATTGGCCAATCCCATCTCTGACTGCCCCCGTCCCTATCTATTCTCTGCCTCCCGAGTCCAAACTGATCAACTGGCTCTTCTTTTGTTGCCCTGCATAGGAGAATGGAGCTGGAAAACAGTTAGTGGGATGAGAAGAGAATGGGACTTTGCAGTAATTTTCCCCCAGGAATGGGGAGGGAATGGAGATTTTGCAATATCCTTCCCCTGGAGTGGGGTGGGAATGGAGATTTTACAGTATCTGTCCCCTGCCATGCCCACCAAGCCACGTCTACCAAACCATGCCCACAGAACCATAGTAAAAAAAATTAAATCCCACCATTGGTTTTAGGCAAATTTTCAGGATGCATTTTTTTACATTGGCCTTCCCAGACATTAATTTTGTCTAAGATTTATCTTAACAGAATGTTTTTTATCCCATTTTATTGTCATTTCCCCCTTTTTTAAAATTAATATATCTACGTTGTAATACACTTTGTAATGCTGGTATGGAAATATTTTTAATATGATGTTATATTGCAAATTTTGCTTTATTGCTCCATCACTGCTTTATTTCCTCATACCAAATAGTTTATTTAAGCTCCAAATTCAAAAGTTTTGCCAATTTTGCTCTAAAGAGAATGTGGTTTATTTTTCTTATATTTCTACATAATTCATTTATAAGGTGATTGTATTGTATTATATTGTAATGTTGTGTTGTGATGTGATGTTACTTATGTTATGTTGTGTTTATTGCATTGTGTTGCATTATATTATGTTACATTGCATAAGTTATTGTTAAATAGGAAGAAACCTTAAATTGTGTATCACTGTCACAACCTATCATTGTGACAGTGACAGCATTGATTGGATACAGATATCAACTCTACCATCACTGTAGTCATATCAGATAGGAAATTAAGTGTAAGCATTTAATTTGGGTCCTGCAATTGTTCGACTTTGCTAGGATTTTAAAATTTCATTTCTGTGTTCATATAAGCAGATAATCATCTATCTTTTAGCTTTCAATTATATCTTATTTCATTCTCCCAACATCAATAACTGCTGGGCTTTTTTTCTGAGAAGAGAGAGAGAGAGAGAGAGAGAGAGTTTTATGTGTTAACTGTACTTATTTTTGGTTTGTTCTTTTAGGCAATGGAGAACATGTGCTTAGTGTATTGCATTCATTAAGCATTCTTTAAAGATACAAAATAATGTGCAGACTTTATTATAAGATTGCAAGGTTGAACAAAATAAGATTTATGGAACCACTGTGTGAAACTCTTTTGATAATCAGTAGGAAATAGCCAGACATTTCTTTTGTTAGAAAAATTAAAGTAAATGGCCAAGAATATTAGATATTAGGCACAAAAGAGATGATATCAGAACATCAATTATCTGGACCTTTGTTCAGTGGACCTGAGATGCAATGAACAAAATTCCATTCAGACCTTATTTCATATAATAAAAAATGTCAATTGTTTCTGATGTGGTCCAGACCATTCACAGAAAGTATGTTATTTATATCATTTTATATAATTTAGCAATGTAATTGACCTCTTCATGCCAATGAAATTGTATAAAACAATAATTATATATAATCACTGAAATGAGAAAATTGTTTCAAATTATGCAATTTCAGATTTAATGGATGTTTGGATTTAATGGACCAACTCTTCCTTCAAATACTCTGTTCATTCAAGATTGTATTGCATTATTCTCTTTGGGTAGAAAATAAAAATGCTACTTGGGATATAAAGTGGGAATGTTAAAGGATTATTAGGATTCCTTCACTCTCATCTTCAGTAGAAGCCTAAGTATTGGTGATGGCCACAGATAAGGAGAATCCAGCAAGATTTATCAGGCCAGTTCCTTGGAGGCACACATCACTCTTTTCATATTAAATTTTCACCCATAAAGGCAGCACAATTACCAGAACTGAGAACTCTTGTTAGATTCCAAGCCAAAGCTAGGCATCTTTAAAATTTTCTATGTATTAAAGAAGGCTGGAGTATGGCGGAATGGATGGATCTGAAAGCATAATCAGTTTTGGGGAATGAAATATCTCAGGTGTCCTGCAACTAATAACTAGTTTTCTGTTTTGTTTTTTTCCTGAATGATTAGATTAGGAGAAAATCTGAAATTTGAAGATTCCTTAAATTGATGATATCTTTGCTATAGTCTGGATATTTCATTTGAGACTAGTAGATTATCCAGGTTGAGTTGGGGGTGATGTACTGAACACCTAGAATTTTATATGGCATGCTGCCATACTCAGGGCATAACAAAATATATTATATTTTTCAATATCTTTCAAAACCTGGAAAGTTACCAGAAAAGATAATAAAAAAAAACAGAACTGCAAACATATAGAAACAAATAAAGTTATAACTAGAAGCCAGCAGGGGTTTGTTAAAAACAGAACAAGCCAAACCAATGTTATTTCATTCTTTGACAAAGTTACTATATTAATAGACCAGCAACACACTGTAGACATAGTATGTTTAGATTTTACTGTGGCATTCTATATTATTATTATTACCATTTATAAAACCTTAATATAAAATACTGAAATACTGCATCCAGCTTTGGTCAACACATTACAAAAAAATATGTTGAATTTTTGGAAAATGTGAGAAGAAGAGTAACTAAGATGATTAAGGATCAGGAGACAAAAACATATGAAAAATGGTTTCAGGAATTGGTGGCCAGTCTAGAGAAAAGAAGGACTAGGGATGACATGATAGCAGTATTCTAGTATTTAAGAGGCTGCTACAAAGAAGAAGAGATCAACTTATTTTCCAAAGCACCAGAGGCAGTGGTGGGATTCTACTGGTTTAGTCCGGTTCGGGCAAACCAGTAGTAAAAAATGCTACCGTTCGGCCAAATTGGTGGTTGTTTTTCCTCCCGACAATCAGCTGTTCTAATGACCAGCTGTGCCGGGATCCCAGGAGGCTTCCCTGAGTCCCAGGAGGCAAAAAGGGGGTGCTGTGCGCTGCCCCCTCCAAGTTCCATTTTTTGCCTTTCTGGGCCTCAGGAAGCCTCGTGGGAGCAAAACAAAACCTTCCTTGAGGCCCAAGAGGCCAAAAAACAGAGCGCAGGGGGTGCCATTTGTCTGAAGTGGTATGAGGTCTCCTCCTTGAGCAGGGGGTTGGACTGGAATAGATTCTGAATTGAATATTAATGTATTTGCAGATAAAATGGACTGGTGAAAAAAATAGCTGAAACATGACACTACTATTTCTGGAAACCATATGGCTTTTTTTTTTTAATTCTTGGTGTAAATAAAGTAAACCTGTGCTGACTCTGTAATGCATTATCTTGTTCTTTAGCTTTGTGGATATTATTAATATAGGTACTAAGAGGCAATATTTGTGAATAAAAGATATTGAATTAGTTGAAGTTTAAAATTCAACTTTAATAGCATCTCTAATTGTTGGAAATCAGGTAGCATTTGGAATTTAAACCAATAAAAACAACTAAATAACATACAATAATATTATATTGTCAAAGAGCTTAGCAGAAGAAATTAATATCAAATGTTATAATCAGGTAATCCTTGACTTACAACAGTATGTTTAGTGACCGTTCAAAGTTACAGTGGCACTGAAAAATGTGACTTACAACCATTTTTCACAGTTACAACCTTTGCCACATGCTCACGATTATGTGATCAAAATTTAGATGCTTGGCAACTGGTTCATATTTATGACTGTTTCTGTATCCCAAGGTCATGTGATCACTTTTTGTGACCTTCTGACAAACAAAATCAATGAGGAAGGCAGATTCACTTAACAGCTGGGTTACAGACATCAATTGCAGTGATTCAATTAACAACTGTGGCACAAAAGTCATAAATGGAGCAAAACTCCCTTAGAAATGATTCACTTAAAAACAATTTTTTGGCTCAATTGTGGTTGTAAGTCAAGTTTACCTATATACCTCTATACATTTAAGAGGAGATCTGGATTGCTTATTTAAGCACCTTCAGTTTCAATTATTTTATTTTAAGTGTTATTAACATAAAATAAGGACCCCATGTTCTGGGAAAGAAAAACAAGAAGATGGCCTAGGCTGAGTTCAGATAGCCTAAGGATGTGAAGATTGCTCTACCATTACCAATAGAAAACTTACAAATAATGAACAGGTTGCTAACATTTGAAATTCTATTCATGCAGGGAAGGCAAAAGTAATCAATAGGAGTCTGAGATGTGCTGTCAGTTATGACTTGGAAAAAAAAGGTTATCAATGAGTCTTTGGTGTATTAAATTGAGTCCAAAGGAGCAGAACATGCTCCATTTCCAGTCTCTGTCCTCTCAATAAATAATGAGTTTCTATAATACTTTCAGATAAATCTTGTGCCCAAAATATCAATAGGAGTTTCTACACCAGGACTGCAGCCAAGGCCAATCTTTCTTAAATTTTCTGAGTTCATCCTGTAACTTCACAAGCTAAATCTACTTTTCCCAACTGGATTTACTAGGCACTTCTTGTTTAACAGGATTTTTTTTCTTCCAAAAAAAAGTTTCAGAACATATAGAACACATATATGAAAAGCATCTCTATTCAGACCATTGAACTAGCTCTTTTTTTCCCCTCTAGATTTGATTAGTTGTTTTGGATGCTGCTTCCAGAAGTCTCCACCTGTGTGTCCTTCTGAATCCTCTAAGATTTCCAGTTGTCAATAATAACATTGTTTTCTTTGAGTGGAATGGGCTATCTCTAAATTTGATATATAAATAAAATTAAATAAGAAAATCATACAATATAAGCCATTTGTTTTATGAAAAATAATTTGGTATTTTGCAGAAATAGACGCCAAGATCAATTTAAGAAGTGAAAAAAGATAGAAATGCATGGCTACTGATATAGTTAAATTTCATCTTTCTGCTTTTGTTCCTAAGAAGATCTCATCAGAACATTTTGGAGAAGATTAATATTAAACTGCCTTTGTAATGTTTATCAATTGTTTTCCACCACCAGGTCCCCCTAGTATTCCTCTCATTAATTCAATATACTTTAATTAGTATTTGCAAGATTTGTTGCTGTTCTACCAACCCAAAGCAATGTCTGGCTCTTAAACTGACTTCAATGGAATTAAGATTTTTCCCTGAATGATTTAGCAATGCAAAGAGAAAAGTGCTACTAAATTTAGATGAGATTTTTGAAAATCAGAATTCCTTCTCTGGTCACACACAATATGAACATGCCATTTAATAATTAATTTACCTATGGTCAGGCATATTAATTTACATATGGTCAGGCAAATTTCCAACCATTTATAAAGCACCATGGACGAAACATGTTTTAACAAGAATGAGTTAAATTACAGTAGGATGCTTACTTCATAGAATTTCTACATGGGTTATGGAAGGCATATAAAGTCATCGGATTACATTACATTAAATAGGATATAGCTTGATGGAATTTCTTAAGCAATTAAGGATACAAAGATAAAAGTATGTAGCATTTAGTTCTTCACTTAAGCCATGAAGACAGCAAAAGAATTCAAGCAGGGAATATTGATAAAGAGGTGGAAAATTCCAAAATAATTCAACCTGGAGAAGGACAGAGTAAGATGTGGTAGTGTTACTTGAGTTTAGGAGGTTAAAATAGTGCATGATAAAGACACCAGACTTGGGTCTGGTGAAAAAGAGATTATTCAGACAGGAATAAGACCTTGTCATTCTGTACTTCAATTTTCATTATGTATAACTAGATTTAATTTTGGATTGTTCTCTCGACATATAATTTGACTAGATCTAGATATATGATTGTCAGGCTGCGCTCCTTCTAGATCCCAAGAAAGAAATACTCAGACTCCATGGTGTAGAGCAAAGTTATCCTTTTACTGGAAAATAAAGTGGTAGCTACAAAGCAATTCCGAAACTGAGAAATTGGCGGGTAGAATGCACATACAAAGAAATAGGTTTGCTCCCACCCCCCAAAGTTCAAATGATTCTTCCAATTAAAACTTTTGAAACAGATCATGTGGTCATCTCCAGATGGTGATGAGACGTCTTGTCAAATGACCTTGACATATTTTGATAAAAGTTCGCAGTTGCGCAAAAGAGGAAAAAGATAGCCAAGAAACGGAAAGTTAAAGACAAGAATCCCCCCTCCCCTTGCTAGCCCAGCAAGGAATGCAAACACCTCCAGCTTTCTTCCCATATAAAATCCCCCCTCCCACCGTTGCCATGACAGCCGAGATAAAAAATGAAACAATAGCAGAAAGGTAGAAGGGGAAGGTATCTTAGCAGAAAGGTAGAAGGGGAAGGTATCTTGAGGCTGACAATGATCTTATCTGTCTGTCTATGTCTTTGTCTCTCCCCTCTCTGTCTCTGTCTCTTTGTCTCTGCCTCTTTGTCTCTGTCTCTCTTTGTCTCTGTCTCTCTGTCTCTCTCTGTCCCCTCCCCCCCCCCCGTATATCACTAATTCTATTCTGAGTCATAGTGGTTCACAAAATATTAAACTTTCCATGCTATAGGCAATAGCTTCAAACTTATCATCATCATCATCATCATCATCATCATTATTATTGTTGTTGTTGTTATTATTATTATCTCTTTTATTCATTAAACATGAATTTCAGTGAACTGAACATTGAAAAATGTATCACAAATATCATTGACTGGCTCTGATGGTTGATACAGGTTGCTGCCAGAATCCTAGGTATCAACCAAATCTTTTCTTAAGATGTATGACTTCCAAGTAACATGATTTTTTTTTACATTTCTGCTGCTATTATGGCAGGAAGCTGCAATTTCTTGATGCATTTTGTTAGGGATAACATTGTTTACCCTAACTGGTTTAGGTAAAATAATAAATATGTAATCATGGTTTATAAGTTAAAGTGTCTGCAACTTTAAATATAGGAATGTAATTAAGGGAGTGGTTGTGAAAGCACTTTAAAAGAAGCAAGATGACAGCTTGCTCTCTCTCTGGCTTTGATGATCCCTAATTACTGCATGGACTCAAGACTGTGTTACTCGAACGGGAGAGAGACAAAGGACTGATTTGTAAGTGAACTGACATAAGATATTCTACACGGACTTTGCAAACTGAATATCCTTGAATGGACTGACTAAATGATACATGACTAATGGACTGTTATTTTGACTATGCTATAAATGGAATAAACTATATTTTTGATAGCACAAGCGTATCTGTTATTTTTACTGCATGTTAATAAACATAAAAGCTTAGCTCACTCATTTATCTGTGTGCCTATCTGACTAACGCTGCACATTCTGTTTAGCTTGTCTCCTTAACCCTGGTTGGGGAACACAGGCTTAACACTGGTTATGGGCCCAGAGGCTGCAAAGTCAGTTTAACTAGGATAAAACAGATTTATGTAAAAAGTGAGAGTTTGTGTTATTATACATTATAGTAAACAGACAGCTGTGTTTTATTAATTATAGTTTTATATCCATATAAGAAAAAATGGCACAAGTCAACCTACAAAGTTTATCCCTTATATCCAAGCTGGATGGAACAAACTATGTATCATGGTCTATGAAATGTAGTCTACTTCTACGAAGAGAAGGTCTGTGGAACATAATTGAAAATCCACCAAACGTAGAAGAATGGGATCCAGAGATTGAAGAAGATATACTAAAGATAAAAGATTTTATGCATAAAAATGAACAAGCTATTTGCATAATAGGATTAACACTGTCTGACCAGCAACTTGTTCATATCCAAGGAGAACAAACAGCTGTTGGGTGTTGGCAGAAACTGAAGAGGATTTATGTCTGAGATAACGTTGGTGCTCACATAAATCTAACACGGAAGCTTTTCAGGACGCATCTCCAGACAAATGGTGATATGCTTAGTCATTTGAAAACTATGCAAAGCATTTTTCAAGAACTGCATGAGAAAGAGCTTATTTTCTCTGAACTACACCAAGTCTACATAATTCTATCATCAATAGATGAAAGTTATGACAACTACGTCACTTCCCTTAAAATTTTGCCTAAGGAAAGTTTAACTTTAACTGATATAATTGGCAGATTGATTGAAGAGGCAAGAAGAAGACTTGAGAGATATCAGTTAAGGAGGGAGCAACTTCAAAAAGAAGATAATGAATCTCCTACTGCATATGCAATTAAAAAGTGTTTTAATTGTGGAGGAAGAGGACATTTGGCAAGATTTTGTAAAAAAGCAAAGCACCAGAACGCTGGCCAGAATGCTAAAAGTCATCAAAAGATAAATAAAAATTTAGAGTTAGCCATGTATACTAACGGAGCTGTAAAAAATAATTTATGGGTGATTGACAGTGGACCATCCCACTGTATAACAAATGATAACAAAAATTTTATTAAAATGTCCAAAAGTACACAGCAGATATCGTTAGCCAATGGCTGGAAACTGAAAGCTAAAGGTCAAGGTATAGCATATTTTCTTTTATAAAAGAGAATGTAAAAATGTTATATGTACCACAACTTAAGTTTAATTTAATTTCAGTTAGAATTTTGGTTAAACTAGGATATGTAGTTACATTTAAAGGAGATAACTGCATAATTGAGAAAAAAGATAAGAAAATTACTGCATCTTTAAGAGGTGAATTATATGTGTTAAA
The DNA here is from genome assembly GCA_033807585.1 of Hydrophis major. Classification (NCBI taxonomy): domain Eukaryota; kingdom Metazoa; phylum Chordata; class Lepidosauria; order Squamata; family Elapidae; genus Hydrophis; species Hydrophis major. The sequence continues at coordinate 94,027,312 of CM066330.1, read as the reverse complement.
TGATAATGGTTTAGAGGTGGCTAACACGATTTATGATAATAAGAAACCTCATGATGAATGTATTCACTTGTTACACCGAATGCTAGGGCATTTAAATTTTAAAATGCTTAAGCAAACTGTTGAATTATCTAAGGGAATAAGTTTGAAACCTTGTAATAAGTATTTGCAATGTATTGCTTGCAATCAAAGCAAGATCAAGGTCATACTGGCTAACAGAGTTGATGGATTTACTACCAAAGAGCCTTTAGAAGTAGTATTTGCTGATTTGATAGGTCCGAAAAAACCAAGTGTAGGAGGAGCTCGATACATACTAAGTATAATGGACCACTATTCTAGATATGGGTTTTGCTATTGAATGAAGAGCAAAACTGAAACGTATCTAAATCTCTTTAACTAGATTAAATTTGCTGAAAGGAAAACTAAAAATAAATTAGTAACTCTTATAACAGATAATGGTATGGAATTTACAAATAATAAATTCCAGAATAGACTTAGAATGTTAGGTATTCAACATAAAAAGTCTGCACCATATAGGCCACAACATAATGCCTTTATAGAGAGACAAGGCCAAACACTACAGTCAATGACACGTACTATGATGTCTGATTCAGGATTACCTGACAATTTATGGGGAGAAGCAATAATGTGTAGTAATCATATATTAAATAATGTTGTTAATTCAACAACAGGTGAATTACAATTCACACTGTGGCATGGTACAAAACCTGATTTAAGTTCCATGCACACATTTGGAGCACCAGCGTGGGTGCATATCCCTATACAACTCAGACACAAAGGACAGCATAGAGCTAAAAGATTATTTTTTGTAGGATATGAATCTAATCATAGATCTTATAGATTCTGTAGAGTTTACACCAGTACTTGTGCAAAATTCCTAGAACATGTAGGATGGAATAGATTAGAGCAAGATTTAAATAATGAAGTAATTATTGAACCCTACAAAAGGCAGAAAGATCAGACTAGTTATAAGAAGAGTCCAATTAAAGAAGAAGTCCACAAAGAGCAAATAGGACCAGAACAAGAGGAAACAGTTGATCAGGAAGAATTAGATAATCAAGAACAGTTAATAAATGAAAGTCCACCTGTAAGTCCTGTAATACCTAGACGTACTACACGTATAACTAGACCACCTGATAGGTATCAAGCAAGTATAGTTTGCCAAGTAACTAAAGTTCCAACTAGTATAGATGAACTTAGGATGTATCCTGCTAAGGATCAGGAGAATTGGCAAAAGGCAATGGAAAAAGAACTAAATTCATTAAAGGTAATGAAAGTATATGAAGATGCCAAATTACCTCCAGGAGAAAAATCCATTGGGTGCAAATGAATATTTAAAGTAAAAACTGGCAATGATGGGACTGTTACCCATAAAGCTAGGTTGGTAGCTCAAGGATTTAATCAAACTGCATCTGATTATCATGAAGTTTTTGCACCAAGTCTTAAAGCAACATGTTTGAGAGCAGCTTTAGTGTGGGCAGCTAAGAAAAACTATGTCATTAACCATTTAGATGTAGAAACTGCTTATCTGCATGCACCATTGCAGCACACTATATATTTGAAAAAGCCAATTGTTATAAAAGATAATAAAGTAAATAGTAATGATTGTTGGAAACTAAAAATAAGTTTTTATGGATTGAAACAATCTGGTTTTGAGTGGAACCAATATATTGTGAAAGAATCAAACAATATAGGATTTAAATCTGGTTTAGCAGATCCATATGTGTTTAAAAGAGAAAATAATGGAACGGTGTCATTATTGTTATTATTTACAGATGATATTGCTTTGATAACTAAGACTAATAATGAAGCTAATGAGATTATATCATTATTAGCCAAAAAGATAAAATTAAAGCATTTAGGTGAAATTAAAAAGTATCTAGGATTGACAATTAACAAAACAAAAAATGGATTTAAGATATCTCAAGAAGATAAAATTTGCCAATTTATTAAAACGTATAAAATGGAACTCTGTAAACCGGCAAAGACTCCAATGAGTCAGGAAGTTTGCCAAACTAATGATCAAAGTCCCAAATTTGATATGTCAATATATCAATCTTTGATTGGTAGCTTATCATATATAAGCAATTGGTCAAGGCCAGATATAGCTTATAGTGTTAATCAGCTGGCTCGTTTTAATTCGGATCCACATCAATGTCATTGGCAATCATTAAAGAGAATTTTAAGATATCTTAAAGGAACAATGAACCATGCATTGTATATAGAACCAAAGGGTGATTTGAGTCTTAGTGCCTATGCAGATGCAAGTTTTGCAACTGATATAAACACTAGAAAATCAACATCTGGGATGGCTATATTATTTGGTAAGACACTAATAGGGTGGAGGTCAATCAGACAACAGCATATTAGCTTGTCCACGATGGAAGCGGAATTTTCATGTCTGTCATTATTATGCACTGACTTAATTTTGTACAAACAGTTATTATTAGACATGGGTATAACTGTTAAAGATTCCATTATTGTGTACAAGGACAACCAGGCAGCCATAAAGTTAGCTACTAGTATTGCTGTAAAAACTAGATCAAAGCATACTGATTTAAGATACTTAAATGTTAGAGAATCTGTAAAGCATGGGCTAATTAAATTGGAATACTGCATGACAGAAGAAAACATTGCAGACCAATTTACAAAAGCTCAAGGAGTAATTAAGTTTAAAGAGAGTTGTAACAAATATGATTTAAAGATATAAGTAGTTATATTATTATATTTACCTAAAAGAGGAGAATGTTAGGGATAACATTGTTTACCCTAACTGGTTTAGGTAAAATAATAAATATGTAATCATGGTTTATAAGTTAAAGTGTCTGCAACTTTAAATATAGGAATGTAATTAAGGGAGTGGTTGTGAAAGCACTTTAAAAGAAGCAAGATGACAGCTTGCTCTCTCTCTGGCTTTGATGATCCCTAATTACTGCATGGACTCAAGACTGCGTTACTCGAACGGGAGAGAGACAAAGGACTGATTTGTAAGTGAACTGGCATAGGATATTCTACACGGACTTTGCTAACTGAATATCCTTGAATGGACTGACTAAATGATACATGACTAATGGACTGTTATTTTGACTATGCTATAAATGGAATAAACTATATATATATATATATTTTTTGAAAAAAGTTTTTATTAATTTTCTACAAACAAACAAGACAAACAAAACATAAAAACATCAACTCTTATATGTACATCCAGTGTGTCAGTTGGTTCATCATTTTTGTGCATTCATTCTGTAGTCTCAAATTGCAATTACATTACATAACAACTCATATTGTCAATCCAAACTTATATATCCTAATATCACTAAAAAAAGAAGTTTTTGACTATATTTTTAATCATTCATGCTTAATGAGTTAACAATACTTTAAACCAGTTTACTCTATAACAAATCATCTAGTCATATCAAATCAATCCTAAAAAATCCTTTATAAATATAATATCAAATAGCAAAATAATAGCAAAATAAAGATATTCCTTACTATCTAGCATTCTAAATATTCTATTATCGTATTTTATCATCTAGCCATTTATAAAAAAAGATCCCAAATTTCGTAAAATTGTTTATCCTCTTGCTCTCTAATTTCAAATGTCAATCTACTCATCTCAGCACATTCCAATATTTTCTTAATAATTTCTTCCTGTAATGGTATTTTCTCATTCTTCCAATTTTTAGCAAATACAATCCTGGCCGCTGTTAATACATTTACAATCAGGTATTTCAAATCTTTACTATATATATCAGGTAAAATTCCCAATAAGAAGATCTCTGGTTTCAAATCTATATGTTTCTTTGTCATTTTTTCCAACCACATGCGAATTATAGTCCAATATTTTCTAGCATCCTCACAAGTCCACCACATATGGTAATACGAGCCGGGTATCTGATGACATTTCCAGCATTTTTCAGATTTGTTCTTAAACATTCTTGCTATTCTTGTTGGAGGAAAATGCCACCTGTAAAACATCTTATACAAGTTTTCTTTATATGCTGTTGACATTGTCATTTTATAATTTTGAGACCACAATTTCTGCCATTTCTCTAAATCAATCCCATATCCAAAATTCTTCCCCCAAACAATCATAGTTTCTTTGACTTGTTCTTCCTCTAATTTCATTCCCAGTAAATAACCATATAGTTTTTTAATCACCTTCTCATCAGTACCCATCAAGATCTTATCTAAATCAGTCTGTTTATCATAAAATCCCTCCGTTTTAGAATCTTCATCATACCTTGAGTGTATTTGTGCATATGAAAACCAATTCATCCTTATACCTTGTTCCTCTAAGTTTTGGATCGATTTAAGTTCACCCTTTTCATCCAAAAGTTCCCCATATCTAACTGTTTGTTCCTTCTTGTAGATTATAGGATAGGAAAATGCTTCAATGGTCGATAACCAAACTGGAATTTTCAAATAGCATTGTCTTTTTATCTTCTCCCAATTTAACCACAAAGACTCCCGTACATAATGTCTTCTAAAATAACCCTGTGTTTTAGTTCCCTTATACCATAAAAAAGCATGCCAACCCAACAGCAAGTCATGCCCTTCTAATGTCAACAACCTATGTTTCCTTAATGTTATCCATTCTTTGACCCACATCAAACTTGCAGCTTGATAATACAATTCCCAATTAGGCAGACCAAAACCTCCTCTAATTCTAGCATCTTGCAAAAGCTTTAGCTTTATTCTCGCTTCGTTACCTTGCCATATAAACTTCAACATAATTTTATTTAAATCTTCAAAATATTCTTTTCCAAGCCTAATTGGTATTGTTTGAAACAAAAATAAAATTCTAGGTAAGATATTCATCTTAATTGTTGAAATTCTCCCTATTAATGACAATTGCAAGTTTTCCCACTTCTTCAAATCTGTAGTTATCTGTTGTTTAAGTTTAATATAATTATTCTCCTTTAATGTGCTACATCTTGTTGTCAAATATATCCCCAGATACTTAACCTTATTTGTAACTTGAATTTTCAAAAGATCTGCCAATTCTTCTCTCTGTCTCAATAGCATATTCTTTGTCAAAATCTTTGTTTTGTCTTTATTTATTTTCAAACCAGCCACCTCTCCATATGCCTCTATCCTTTCCAGTAACTTTGGAGCTGTCCAAGATTACTCTCATATTGTCTCTAATTTGTCTCTTTGGCAGAAATCCATTTTGATCTGAGTGAATAAAATTATTTAAATATTTTTTAAGTCTTTCTGCTAAGATTGAAGCAAAGATTTTATAGTCTGCATTCAATAAAGAAATAGGTCTATAATTCTTAATTTGCAATGGGTCAGTCTCTTCCTTTGGTATAAGTGTAATATAAGCCTCTGACCATGTTTTGGGTATCATCTTTTTTATCATAACTTCATTCATAACTTCTAACAATGGGATGCTCAATAATTCTTGAAATGTTTTATAAAATTCTACTGGAAGCCCATCTGGACCCGGAGCTTTCCCATTATTTTGTCTCTTAAATGCTTCATTTAGTTCCATCATTGTTATATTGCTTTCTAGCATTTCTTCAGTCTCTTTAGGTATCTTTGGTAAATTAGCTTCCTGTAAATACTGTTTGACTTTTTCTTCATCAATATTTTCCTGTTTATATAATTGTCCATAAAAATCTCGAATAATTTCTTTTTTCTCCTTATTCTCATAACAAACTTGGCCTTGTTCATCTATTAACTTCAATATTTTTCTTGATTCCTTCTCTTTTCTCAATTTATATGCTAGCCATCTACCTGGTTTATTTGCATCTTCAAAATAATTCTGTTTGGAGTTTCTAATTTTCTGTGCCAGTTCTTCTTTCTCTATTAATTCCATTTTATGTTTGATTACATCCAGCTTCAATTTAATATCCTTTTTCTGTGGCATTTTCTGTAATTCTTTTTCAAGAATTTTATACTCATCTTCCAAGGCCTTAGAAGCTTGCCTTTTCCTAATATTCTTTTTTCTTGTATAATCTATTATCAAACCTCTAGCGTATGCCTTCATTGTGTCCCACACATTTTGGGTTGAAGTATCTTCTTTTTTATTTTCTCTGAAGAAAAAAGCCAATTCCTTCTCCATCCATTGTGTAAAATCTTTCTCCTTTAAAATAGTATTATTTAATGTCCATCTCGATCTTTTTTTTTGTCCCTTCCATTTAATTGTCATTGGGCTATGATCTGCCCAGGTACTTGTTTCAATATTTGTTTCTTTAATATTAGATATTAGTTCTGTTGAGATCCAAATCATATCTAATCTGGACCATGATAAATATCTATTTGAATAAAAAGTATATTGTTTAGCTTTAACATTTCTTTCTCTCCAAATATCTTTTAAAGTTAATTCATCTGTCATTTTAAAGAAGGACCTTGGGAGAGCCTTTCTATTTTGCTTTGTTGTTGTTGCTATATAGCCCAGTTTATTGTCCACAATTCCATTAAAATCTCCCATCATAATTATATTAACATAGTCCAGTCCAATTATTTTCATATGTAGCTTTTTATAAAACTCTTCTTGTTTATCATTCGGAACATAAATTGCAATCAAGAGTATTTTTATATTATTGTCCATTATTTCTACCATTAATACTCTTCCATCTTCATCCGTGTAAATCAATTTTGCTGGAATAGCCTCTTTAATGTATAAAACCACACCTCTTTTCTTACATTGAGTCAAAGAGGTAAATATTTTCCCTAATTTTGGCTGTAATAACAATTGTTCATGTTGTTTTTTAATGTGAACTTCTTGTAAACAAATTATATCAAATTTTAATTTCTCTAATTTATGAAAAGTTTTCCTTCTTTTAACAGCTGAATTAAGTCCATTTATATTCATTGTAATCAGTTTTTTTTCCTCCATAATTATGCTTTATATTTAGGTCTAACAGCTCTCGTGGATCTCACTTCACGCTGTTCTTTATTATCCATCTGTCCCCCTGCTGCTCCTTTCTCTTTTTCAGTCTCCAGTTGTTCATCTTGAAACTCAATTGATAAGGCCTCTTTCTCTGCTTCCTCTCTTCTTCCTCCAAAGAATTCTGCATGAAAAAGTTCTGCTTTCTCAATTGAATCAATTCTATATCTCTGCTCTTGCCACCCAAACACTAGTCCTTCTGGAATCAGCCATCTATAATTCACTTCGTTTTCCAATAGTATTTTGGTCAGAAATCGATATTCTCTTCTCATCTCTCTCACTCTTCTGGGTATTTGTTTTAAAACCACAACCTCTTTACCCTTGTATTTCAGTGTTTTCTCTCTTGCTACTTGTAATATTTGCGTTTTAATGGATTTTTTGGTAAATCTAATATGGACTTCCTTGGGTAATTTATTTCTCATCGCATATCTTGTATAGACTCGATATATCTCATCTATTCCATCCATCATCTTTTCCTCTGTAATTTCCAAAGCATCTGCCAAAATTTCTATCATTACCGCTGCCAAATTTTCTCCTTTTTCCTCTTCTATATTTTGAAATCTGAGGTAAAATTCTGACCTTTCCATCTCCCACCTCAACATCCCACCTTTTTCTTGTTCAACCGCTGTTAATCTGCTGTCAATATTTCCAATCTTCTTCTCTCTTTGTTTTCCTTCTTCCTCAATTTTTTGGAATCTCTCCTCATACTTAACCATCATTTGTTTAATATTTTCCACTTTTTCATCAGTCTTTTCTATTCTTTGTTCAATATTTTCTGCTCTTTGTTCAATCTTTTCTATTCTTTGTTCAATATTTTCTGTTCTTTGTTCAATATTTCCTGTTCTTTGTTCAATGATATCTGATTTTGTCTTGAGATCTTGGATTCCTTGCATAATCATCTGTAACTGTAAAGTTATTTTTTCTTGTTCCTTATCTTGCTTCAACATTGTCTGAATTAAACGTTGTCCTCCAGCTGGTGGGGAAGCAGAGGTAGAAGCAGAAATGCCAGATGGTATTGGTTTCTTGCTCATTTCAATGTTTCCAAAACTTCAAGTTCTTCTTAACTTTTAATCCAACTGGTAGAGCAGCCAATTATAATCCAAAATGGAGAACTCCAATAGTAAAAAACACGAAACCAAAGAAGAAACAGAAAAAAAGGAAGAAGAAAGATCTTCAGGTTCTTCTAGACCCTAATCCAATTATGAGATAGTCCACCATAAAAAAGGAAAAAATAGAAAGGAAAAAACAAACAAATCCAAAAATAATAATATTGATTAAGAGCAAAAGAAAAAGGAAAAAAGAAAAAGCAAAAAGAGAAAAAAGAAAAACAAAAAACAAAAAGTTCCTTCAGATTCTTCACACCTTAATCCAATTAAAAAATCTCGATAATCCAAAAAAAACCAAAAAAAAAAACAACCTCAACAACAAAATAGTCCAAAAACATAAATATGAAAAGCAAAAAAGTCCCATTAAAAAAGAAAAGAAAAATAAAGAAGAAAAGAAAAAAAAAACTCTGAGGCTTTCCCTTTAAAATAAAAGGCAAAAATAAAAATATTACTAAAATTAAAATTTAGAAAAAGGCTAGCGAATGGGGTATATATAAGAAAACACACTGCACTTTGTTATTTATCCAAGGCTCTTGTTATGACTCTCTTCTCCAGCAGCTTCAAAGCCAAACCTCAAGTGTTGTTGATAACAGTCCAGGAAAGCACCTGCAATAATATTTTGCTGTGCTCTCCCTCTATCTTATCACGTTAAAAAGTCCTTGAGATGAGGTCTTTTTGCAATTCTCTCCAATTCACATAAAGATACTTTCAAGCCTCTAGTTGGCAGTGTTACAAAGTTTCTTAATGCTCTTTCTCCCCGCCCGCCAGAAAAAAGTAATAATATATACAGAAAAAAAAGAAAAAATAGCCAAAGGGAGCCACTATCCTAAAGAAAGTTAAAAAATCAAAGGGAGCATAAAATCAAAGGGAGCATAAAAATATATATAAGAGAAAATTCAATCCGGTTACCTACAAAGTCACGGTAAAATCTTTCCCAAAAAGTATAAAGAAAAGAAAAAAAAAACCAAGCCTCAATTTGACATCACTTTAAAAAACGCCGCTCAAAACAATTTCAGTCAAAAAAAAAAAAATCTCACAGCTTTCTTCTTTATATCAGATGAACTTTCCAACCTTAGCGAATTTACAGCACAAAAGAGTTTTTCTCACCCAGCCGACACACTTCACTCCAATCACTTTCTTTCCGGAGCTGTCCCGACTTCAGCAGCTATGGAGGCTGCCTCTCCGCCGCCAGCAAAAGGGCTTCTTCCGGATCAAACCAGAGATTTTGCGATATCTCTGGGATCCTGGAACAATGCCCTTCACGATCACCGTCTCTACGGGACGGTTTAGGTCCGTTAGGACCGACCAGGGGCGAAAATATCGGCTGTGATCTCAGAGCCCTGAGATCGCAGCTGTATCGCCGGAACGAAGCTCCGCCTTCTCCCTGGAATAAACTATATTTTTGATAGCACAAGCGTATCTGTTATTTTTACTGTATGTTAATAAACATACAAGCTTAGCTCACTCATTTATCTGTGTGCCTATCTGAATAATGCTGCACATTCTGTTTAGCTTGTCTCCTTAACCCTGGTGGGGAACCCAGGCTTAACACATTTTATAAAATTTTTGGACACGGTACCAAGTGCTCCAATGACAATGGGTATCACTGTTACATGTTTCATCCATAATTGTGTAGTTTCAATCGCCAGGTCATGATATTTCATGATTTTTTCCAGTTCTTTTTCTTCGACTCTGGCATCTCCAATACAGCAATATCAATTAATTGTACAATTTGCTTTGACAACTGTGATATCTGGCATGTTGTGTTCCAAATGATGATCTGTCTGTATTCAAAAGTCCAACAAGATCTTCACCTCTAATTTTTGACAACTTCTTCCATTTTATGTTCCCATGACTTTTCAGATACAAGTAAATTATTATTATTAATTATCATTATCATGATTATTTAGCATATGATGCTGTTACCTCAGGCAGAAGACTATGATGTTCATGCAAGGTGTTGTTTGACCTCTTTATCAAGAGACAAATTTGATGTGGGTAAAGGAATGGATAATATTAAGGAACAGTAGATTATTGACTTTAGAAGGGCATGGCTGGGATGGCATCCCTTCCTCTGGTATAAGGGAACTAAAATGCAGGGGTATTTTAGAAGACATTACATTAGAGAGGCATTGATTTTGAACTGGGAGAAGATAAAAAGATGATATTACTTTTAAAATTCCATTATGGATATCAACTATTGAAGCTTTTTCTTATCCAATAATATATAAAAAGGAACAAATAGTTAGATATGGTGAGATATTGAATGAAAAGGGTGAACTGAAATCTATGCAAGTGTTGGAAGAAGAAGGTGTAAAAATGAATTGGTTTTCATATTTGCAAATACAATCTAGATTTGATAAAGATTTTAAAACAGAAGGTATTTATGATAAGTTGACTGATTTAGACAAAATTCTGATGTGTACTGATGAAAAGTTAATTAAAAAACTTTATGGACGTTTATTAGAATTTAAGTTGGAGGAAGAACAAGTCAAAGAAACGATGATTGCTTGGGGGAAAAATTTTGGATATGGGATTGATTTAGAGAAATGGCAAAAATTGTGGTCTCAAAATTATAAAATGACAATGTCAACAGCATATAAAGAAAATTTGTACAAGATGTTTTACAAGTGGCATCTACCCCCAACACGAATTGTGAGAATGTTTAAGAACAAATCGGATAAATGTTGGAAATGTCATCAGATCCCTGGTTCATATTACCATATGTGGTGGACATGCTCGGATGCAAAAAGATATTGGACTAAAATCCACACATAGTTGGAAAAAATGATAAAACAACACATAGACTTTAAAGCAGAGATCTTTTTATTGGGAATTATACCAGAAATATACAAGAAAGAGCTGAAATATTTGATCGTAAATGTTTTAACAGTGGCTAGAATTGTATTTGCTAAGAATTGGAAAAATGAAAAAATACCTATGCAGGAGAAAGTTATTAAGAAAATTATGGACTGTGCTGAAATGAGTAAATTGACGTTTGAAATTAGAGAGCAAGAAGATGAGCAATTTTATATGATATGGGATTTGTTTTATCAATGGTTGGACAAAAAGACATGGTAATGCAATAGATTAGATAATTTTGTAACAGAAGTTCAATAGATTAATATAAACTATAATATAGATATATATAACCATTGGATGAAAGTACAATATAAATTTTAAAATAAAGTTTGGAATATCTCATATAAAATGATGGAATAAATAGTTTAGTCATGGATGACTAATAACTGATAAATATACAAGCATATGTTACTTGACAATGAGAAAAAATATATAAATTGTGAGTAATGACTACAAAAGGATAGCACAAAAGATTTGTAACCAATTGACACACTGTATGTATATAAAATGGAAGATGGTTTTATGTTTTTTTTATGTTTTGTTTGTATATGTGTCAGCCTCAAGATATCCATAATATGTATAATCTGTATTCTAACTATTGCTTTTCTACTGCTATGCTAATTTTTGTCTTTCAGCTGTCAATAGCAACGGAGGGAGGGGGGAATTTGAAGGGGAAGAAAGCTGGAGGTGTTTTGCATTCCTTTGCTAGGTTAGCAAGGGGAGGGGGGATTCTTTTCTTTAACTTTCCATTTCTTGGTTAGCTTCTGTCCCTTTTTGCGCAACTGCGAACTTTTATCAAAATATGTCAAGGTCAACTGATAGCAGTCTCATCACCACCTGGAGATGACCACATGATCATATTCAGAACTTTTAATTGGAAGACTCATTTGGACTTGGGGGGTGTGGGAGCATTTCCATTCCTTTGTATATGTGATCTGCACGCCAATTCCTTAAATTCGGAATTAAATCTGAAGCTTTCACTTTATTTCCCAGTAAAAGGATAACTTTGCTTTAACCATGAAGTCTGAGTATTTCTTTCTTGGGATTTGAAGAGAGCACAGACTGACATTATGTTTGTCTTAAAAAAATAAAATCTTTTATTTAAAAAAAAAAAAAGAAATAGGCAAATGGAGAGGACTGAAAATGATTTGAAAGACTGGTTTAAGAAAGGATAATGAAAGATTATCTGAGAGTTGCACAAGATTAAACTAATCTACCTAATAATATTTTATGTAGGCAGGAAAATGTATGATTTATAAGTTACATGAAAATAATATATAGAAGCTATATGAATTTGTGGAAACATCATGTTTAGCAAAATAATTGATCCATTAGGTCAATACTATGTCCCCTTGCCTGAAAGATGAAAAATCCCTGCTCAACGTCTTTCACAAATTCATAGGATTGTCCCAAGGACTGTGAGAGTATCCCTATTTGATCCTCTCTCTGAATTAAAAAAATAATAATAATTATCACTTTCAGCCATCAGAGGATTATTCTGAAACACATTTATCAAAACAGTTTCATCATCAGTTATTTCTAGAAATAAGCTATGTAGCATAAGTAATGTAATATTCTTGCTTAATTCTTTCCTAATTCTTTTTCCCAGCTTTATATGTTGTGATTAAAGTTATAATTATTAATACAGTATTATTTCATAACTCCTGAGAACAAATGTTTAAAAGACTAATTCTTCACTTTGCTTTTTGTTTGCAAACATACTCATAAAGCTTTTAATTTCTATGAACATTCAGCACTATTAGTCTAATACTGGTTGGCATGCCTTTGAGTGAAATTATACTACAGTAGTAATAAGATGCCAACCTACTATTATTTCAATTTCCATTATGAAACATTTGATGCCTATTATATAGCAAATACATCGAGAGCTAATACATCTAGAGTTAATACATCTAGAGATGCACTGACTAAAATGGTCTTGAGACAAATATTTTTAACATTTCCATTTTTTCCCTAGGTTTATCAGACTTTCACAATGATACTTCAGAACTAAGACATGCTACAGACATGCCATTTTTCTAGCAAGCAACCCGTGAGAGCTGTGGCCAAGCCAGTACATTGGGGAAATTTTCTTAAAACCTCGCAGATAAGGTCAAAGAAATGGGCACCCAGACAATTAAAACTGTTTCTGCATTGCAGACAATTTAAAATGAGTCAGTGTTACTTCAAAACAGCAATCACAAACAGTCAGTTATATTCAATCAATCAATCTATATTATGGTCACAGACAGCAAATAAATGCATTAAAACAATGTTAATATTAAAAATAAATAAAAGACAGAAAGAATAATATGTTGCGATTGCTAATGGATTAACTGTGGGTGGTTAAAATTTGCATAATTTTATATATCGCATAGTAGAATATAGAGAATTCTACTATGTGGAAGGATTGTATGTAGAAGAAGAATTCAGATAAACTAGTTCATACCGATTGCACATAAAAAAAAAAATTGGTATTTCCCAGATATTTTATTAGGGACAATGTTATGAATTGAGTTTGTAAGTACTGGTAGGAAATGCAGTATAGCAGGGCTATATTTTTATATTATTATTTATTACAGTTATAATGAGAGATAGGTGCCCTAGAGGTGGAGCTCTTGCCCTACAGAGGCTGTGAATTTGATCCTAGGTAGCAGCAGATAGTTCTTTCTCTGGGTACAAAGAGAAAATATCTGCTGTAAACTCTCGAAAGGCTTCAGGAAGGGCATCCTGTCTGTAAATGCTCAGTTCCATTCAGTCATCAGCTCCACCCAGATGCAAGGGATGACAAGGTCATTAAAAGAAAAAAAAATGATACTATAGTTATGACACAGTATAATAAAACTATTTTAAAAATAAATATGTTATAGTTAATATACCGTATATACTCGAGTATAAGCCGAGTTTTACAGCACATTCATGCTTCTGTGTTTCCTTTGCAACTTTTAAGCATGGGGGTAATCAGAAGCAGAAAAGTTCTTGCTTGAGGATATATTGTTTTTTCTTTTTTTAACTGTTTTTTGAGGGGGGAAGACCCACCGCCATGTGAGAATGCTCAGACACGAAATCTATCCAACCGAAAATAAGTGTGTGTGTGTGTGGGGGGGGATTTTAACAGAGGGAAGATGTAGGGAGAAGGCAAAAGCGACAGAAGATCCTTCAGGGGAAACTGAGGGGGAGACTCACCCTTGGTCCAGATGAGCCCCCTTCCCCTTTCTCTAGGCTGAGAAAACAATGCGAGCCGAGGTTGCTTCGGCTTCACTCAGCTTCATTTCCTCAGCTCCAGCTGCTTTTAGTCCACTCGGGAGGAGGGGGAGGAGGGGGGAGGAGGGGGAGGAGGAGGGGGAGGCTTTTCTGAGCTCTAGGCTGAGAAAGCAACGCGAGCCGAGGTCACTCCATTCAGCTTCATTTCCTCAGCTCCAGCTGCTTTCAGTCCACTCGGGAGGAGGGGGAGGAGGAGGTGGTGGTGGCAGCTTGCGTTGTTTTCTGATCGTGAGATCATTTCCCAAATTAATTGATTCACTAACCCAAAAGAAGAGGATGTTGATGACAGTGGGAGGCAGGAGTCACTCTCTCCCTTGCAAGAAAAAAGCAAGAGCCATTCTTATGATCTCTCCCTCTCTCTCTTTCTCCCCGTAATACAGTAAAGCCCTTTCCAGCACGCACGCGCGATCCGCCCCCGCCGCTTTGCACCTTGCAAATGCAAAAACCCTGGGGTTTTGCATTTGCAAGGTGCAAAGGGGCGGGGGCAGATCGCGCGCACGTGCTGGAAAGGGCTTGACTTTATTGGTGGGGGGGAGAGAGAGAGAGAGATATATCATAAGAACGGCTCTTGGTTTTTTCTTGCAAGGGAGAGAGTGACTCCTGCCTACCACTGTCATCATCATCATCTTTTGGGTTAGTGAATCAATCAAACCTTTCATGATAGTGAGATCATTTCCCAAATTTCCCTTAAATCAGGGAAGAAATCAGAAACAAACCTTTGGGCTGAGAATAAGCCTATTCCTATGATGCCATTTTTGTTCACTTCAGTGTGAAAAGTGTGAAAAAACACACTTCTTTTTCTTCATCTTCTTGTTCCCTATTTACTGGCCTCTTTCAAAGAGGAAATTGTGAACATCAAACTTATTCTCAACTGTCCTAGTGAAAGTTTTTATTGGCATCTATTTCTATTTTTGAAGTTTACCAGTAGCTGCTGCATTTCCCACCCTCGACTTATACTCGAGTCAATAAGTTTTCCCAGTTTTTTGTGGTTAAATTAGGTGCCTCGGCTTATATTCGGGTCGACTTATACTCGAGTATATACGGCATATTGCTATTATCTCTAATGAGTCCAGTGCCTCCATTGTCTTCATGCTCCCATAGCTGTTCACCTCTAGGCAAGTAAAATATGGCAAAACTCTTTTAATTAGCAGACAAGCAGAGTCAATGGGCAGGTAAGGAAAACATTTAAAAAGCTGATAGAAGTGTCATGATTGATTGATTGATTGATTGATACGCTGCCCACCTCATTGATACTGTGGGAAGCTTACAGTATTATAAAAGATTAAAAAGTGCTTAAACATTAAAATTGGAAAAATCAAATAGAGAAGTTAAAAGTTGATTTTTGTGATGTGAGAAGAAGAATGTGAGGTGAAACTACAGAAGTTAACTTGTGGGCAGTGAAGGGTAAGAGCTACAGTAAGAGAAGGCTTTGCTCAATGTTCTATGAATGGGTGAGGGAAATAAAAATATCAGCTGGGTTTCTGAAATCATCTTGCTTGGGAATCCTCAGATTTAATAATTCCACCAGATAGCAATTCTGGAAACTGTACTTTCTATGATAACAGGCAGAAGGATAATGTTGGGGGAAGCTAGGCCTGCTGAGTGCTACAAGAAGGGTAGCTGGAACAACATTGGCACTTGAGCCATTTTAGAGCATCTTTCTAAAAGTAATTCATCCAGAAATGTCCCTCTTAATGCTCTGTATTTGTAGAGAAAATTAGAATACCGACTTTGTTCATTAACATTTCAAATCTCATTTAAATGTAAATTGTAATATTCTGTTTTTGTGCAAGACTGGGTAGTTAGTGTCATTCCTGAGTAATACATAATTTGTTCCCCATTAGCTCTAGGAATAGATAAAGATGGAGAGAGAGATAAGGGATGTGGTTAAAAATGGTTACATTGTCTAGATGAAGGATTTGAACAAGCTTCCTCTGGATTTTATCCCTTCAGATAGTACTATTGAAAAATTCCTACTAATTTATATTTCGCATTTGTTATTAATTGATCCTTGCAATGTTTCTTATAATAGCAGTGTGTGAGCAGAGAAAAATGTTTTTTTCTGATTGATTCATGAAGAATTGGGAATGCTTCATTTTATTTTCATTCTGACTAAAGACATTCATAATCCACAACAGCAATTCATCTGCAGTTTGAAAAATTGGAGTCTTTAACAAGAATTGATTGACCATGTGTAGCATATTTGCATACCAAAAGAAAAAAAGAAAGGTAAAAACCACTCTCCATTTGGCATAGGACCCTGAAAACATTTAAACATCTTTAATTCTTGCATGAAATAAGGTAGGATTTTTTTATACTTTAAAAAAAAAAAACCCTAATATCACTGGATATAAGGTCTATTGGGTTTCCTTTTTGAAGGGATGATAAAAATTCCTACCTTGTTACTTTTATGCAGAAGTTATCTTGAGGATCCTGTGGGGCATTCTTATATTTTAATGTGAGATTCAGAGACTGTATGGGTGACACAACCATTTGTCACTGTAACTTACGATAGAGGAAGATCTGAAGCAGAGAGAATGTCATAGATCAGTAGGCTTTGAATGCAAGAATTCTGAATCACGTGGGCAAACCATGCACTGACACTGTACAGCAGACTTCCTACTTTAAATCTTTCTCCTTAACAAAAGAGAAAGTCCAATGTAGGTAGGGGCAAGAGAATGGCTTTGCTTTTCTCCTTATGTCTTTATAATTCTTTTGGAAGAAAATTGCGAGAGAAAAGAGCTTCTCCCTTTCTTTCCTGTTGTCTCTGTTCCATTCTCTCTCAAACACTCACACACCCCATATATAAATAAATATTTTATAAATATTGATTTTGTTATCTAAAAATAAGTGGTCACAAACTAAATGGTCACGTCATTATAGCTGTGCTTTTAAATTTGTAGCAACATTTTGGCAGAATCTCATCTGCCATCATCAGGCTTGTGTATTGTGTTCGTCTATGAGTCAGACTTTTACAGTTGTTTAAGTTTTAAATTTGGGGCTAGCCTACTGTTGTGCCAGAATAGTTTTTTCTTCATCTTGATTGGTTGAGAATCTTCATCTGTGTTTATTGGTCTTGGAGTTCTGCTTGATTGGTGTTTCTAATATCTTCTGTCTGTTTTGTGGCTTTTTTGTGTGTCTTGATTGGATGGCAACATTGTGTTCCTGTACTGGAGGCTTTTAGTGCAGCTTGGCTCCAAGTAAATGGATGGCTATCATTTGTTAGGAAGCTAGGTTTCATCTGGGTGCCTGGTTGGGGTGTGTTTGAGCTGGAGGTATCAGGGGAGATCTGTTTGTGCCCAGGTGTTTGCCTGGCTAGTCATGTGGATATTTTTTTGTTTGTGAGTGCAGGCTTCCAAATGATTGACAGTCTGGTGGAATCATCTCTTCTATTCATGCTTTCAGATCTTTTTTCAATCTCTATGGCTTCTCTGATAATTCTGTGGCTGGGATTTTCTATCGTAGCTAGGGTTTTGGTGCCATTGAAGTTGATGCTATGACCTGTGGCTTCCATGTGTTGGACTAGTGAGGAATTGTGTTCCAGCTTTTTGACTGCATTTTTGTGTTCATCCAGGTGGGTACTTATTCTTCTATTGGTCTGTCCAATGTATGTGACCAGGCATGATGCACGGGGTACTTCGTATATGCCTTGTTTTTCCAGGTCAATTTTATCTTTGGGGTTTCTAAGGATAGCTGCTATTTTTCTGTCTGCTTTGGAGCCAGTCTTGATGTGATGTCTGTGTGGTATCTTACTGATTTTGTCTGTAGTGCCTTTTATATTATATTATACAGGTATGCAGGGTTTGGCGTATTCGGGTATTTTCCCGTGTAAGATTGAGAGTGTCTGGCAATGTTTTGACAAGGTCCTACTCACCATCTTCAGGCTGGTGCTTTCGGCTTCGTCCTATCTACACACACTCTCACACCACCATCCAGCACAGATCAATTCCGTAGCTGAGACATTCATCTCCAGAACAAAATGCTTAGCCGACGAACAACACCTAGAGACCGAACTACACACTCTCACCGGCATGCTGACAGCCAATAGATTCCAAAGAAAGAAGATCACCCACCTAATCCAAAAAGAAACCCAACCAAAATCCAAGACAGAGAACAAGAGAATGGCAAAGCCATCCTCCCATATATAAAAGGCACTACAGACAAAATCAGCAAGATCCTCCAAAAACACAACATTAAGACAGCATTCTGCACAAACAGAAAGATATCCACCATCCTAAGAAACCCTAAGGACAGAATCGAGTTAGAAAATCAAGGAGTATACGAAATCCCTTGCACTGCCTGCCCCACCACATACATTGGACAGACTAACAGAAGAATAGGTGCACGCATTGAAGAACATAAGAACTCAATCAAAAAGGAAGAACCGACCTCTTCCCTGGTCCAACACCTCAAAGCCACAGGACATGAGATTGACTTTAAAAATACCAAAACTATCGCCAAAACTGAACACTTCAGCAGCAGAATCATCAGAGAAGCCATAGAGATAGAAAAATGCCCACACAGCATGAATAAAGGAGATGATACCTCCCGCCTACCAGCCATTTAGAAACCCGCCCTCATGAACAGACGCGTACCTAACATGAAGAATGACACCAGACCCACACACCCCTGAGAGTCACACAAGATGCCACCACCACACTTCCATGTAGAAAGCAGACTCACACCCACACAGAAGATGAAACACGACCACGGACCAGAAGCCGCACTGCAGCTGCATCACTACCCACTTCAAACCCCTCTGAGCCATACATGAAGCGAACTGACCTCCACCATGAAGATGTAGCACGACCACGAACTCGAAGCCAAACAGCAAGATCACAGCTCACCAGCTCAAACCCTCCAGCAACTAAGACTAACCTGAGCACAATCAAGCCCCCACCTGAACAGAACACGCCTCCAGCCAATCAGAACACAGCCAAACCCCCAACCAATGAGAACACACCCCCACCCAATCAGAACACAGCCAAGCCCCCACCCAATCAAGTCACACTCCCACTAGCAGTTAAAAGGAAGAAGCAGCTGCAAGCTCACATCACTCTGAGAAGCACAGAGCTGAAGACCAAGCCTGAAGATGATGAATGAGACTTCATCGAAACGTTGCCTAGATACTTCCAATCTTACGCGGGAGAAAACCCGAATAACCAAAGATCCACATACAAATACCCGCGAGAACCTCAGAAAACATATATATAAATACACACACACACACACACACACACAGAGAGAGAGAGAGAGAGAGAGAGAGAGAGAGAGAGAGAGAGAGAGAGAGAGAGAGAGAGAGAAAGAGAAAGAGAAAGAGAAAGAGAAAGAGAAAGAGAAAGAGTTTTAACAAAACAAATAAAACATCTTATTTGAGTACATCATGGTTCCGGGTTATCACATTTCCATACAGACACAATTTCATATATATATTCATCTTATGTATTCAACTTTATATATTATTACTCTTTTTCCAACTTTTCACTATTTCTCCCTTTATTTCTCTTAATTTTCTTTTTTGGTTATCTCATTTTCTTCTTATTCAATTGTATTTCTTTTACCTAAATTTCTATATCTTTTTATTTATTAACTTATACTTTCATCTGTCTTGTTTATAATTTCATATGTTCTCTTCCAACATTCTTAAAAAGCAAAATTTCCCCTATGGTTGCCAATCAGAGTGCAACACCTTTAAGTCTTATTGTTATTATCATATGAAATCTCATTAAACATTAAATTTGTGCATTCTAAAATTATAACATTCTAAAGATTGATAAAATATTGAAAAGAGATTTGAAAGCTATATAAGGAAATTTATACCAGTTACTAGAATGAATTTGAATAATTATTTTGCTTATTAATAGTAAATAATTTATAAGATAAAACTGTACAACTATCCAATGGTATGTTTATTAATAATTAACATAATAATGAAGAAGGGAGGAAAACATTTAAATTGTTCTCAAAGATTGATAAATATTGAAAAGAAATGTGAAAGATTTACAAGACTCATACCCAGTACTAGAATAAATTTGAATAAATATTTTGTTTCCTAATGTTTATATATCTCTCTATATATATTTTTTGCTATGTTTTTAGAATTTTTCCTTTTACATTTTCAAGGGGAAGTACCAAGCAGAGTCTGAATGATTAGATTTACATGATATAAAATAATATATTTTGAATAGGATATTGCACTTTGGTGTCTTTAATCGCTCTCTGTTGCATGTAATGCTTTGGCATCTGTTAGCAAAGGCTCCAAATATATCAAGGGGTTTTTTTAGAAGGAAAACAAAGATGTTATAAAAGCTGGGATGGTTAAAGGACAGAAATATATCAACATCTGAAATGAAAGCCTGTGAAGGGCAAAAGATTGGAAAACACACGATGTTCTCACTAAGTCACCATAGAAGCTATCGCTTAAGAAACCTTATCTAATGGTTCTTTGCAGGGGGAGGTACAAATATTTTCAGTTTATTAACATGAACTGTGAGTTTTGTTGATGTCTGTGTATGATTGGTTACTTTTTGGTCATGACCATAATAAGATATCTCGTCTTCCTGAAGCATAGAGGTTACAGTGTCACCACAGTAGAAATGATGAGAAGACACACTAAAATATTATCCCTTTCGTTGCACAAATATGATAGATTTCCCATGTCCATGCTTGGAAACAGTTATTTAGCAAGCTTTTCAGCCTGCAGTCTATTATGGTAAAACCATGTCTATTTTTGCAACGTTATATCTTTTTTAAATTTAAATAAAGGAGAAAAAAATAACATGTATTCCCTAAACTGACAATCTATACTGTTTTAGCAGCATACTAAAAACAATTTCTACTTAGGATACTTTTGACAATAAACTGAGTCAGACGAAGTCACTAATAAAATTGGGCTATCTCCAAGTCTTATGCTAGCTACATTTGAAAAAAATAGTAAGAGATTCCAGACATTTTGAATCTTCATGTATACTTCATATATACTTTACCTACCTATAGTAGAAAGGTGCTATGCAACAACTAGATGGCTCTAGCTTTGCTGTTATTTTAAGGATTCCTAACAGAAACTTATACTTATACATATAAGTAAATGTTCTGTCTCACCTGTATCCACAGGTGAGAATCCAAAGTTCCAAAGTTCAAATGCTCAAACAGACAAACCCAGACATAGCAGAGTTAACTGCTTCTGTTTACACAGTCCTTGGCAGTCTTCCTGGAATCTGTCTGGCAAGTCCGAGCTAACCATAAATCAAGACGCTGCAGCCGAGAGAGTCAGACGCATTCTCCAAACCAAAAGACACTTTGCTTCGAACAAGGATTAAGAGCTAGCACACTTCCTTATATCCCCTGAAGGGGCGTGTCAGTCTCTCTAATTAATCTCTGGCTTGACATTTCTGTTAAGTCTGGAGCATGGGTACGAATGATGGAGACGAGCTGGTAGAAACAGTGAACTTCAAACTCTTTATTTACATATTGTGACAGCTCAGCTCGAGGGCTGCTATAGCCTTCCTTATATAGGCAACTTGTTAACTCTTCAACCAATAGCAAACCTGGAGCGCTAGCTCCGTTAACCAATGGGAATGGCCGGTTAATGGCCAATCGGATGCTCCTGAACGGACCAATCCGATCCTGCCAATAACAGCCAATCAGAAGTTTGCCAGAACCCTGCAATTAACTTCAAGCTCAATGATAACTTTATTGGTATTATTCATTCACAACACCCCTTTCCCCTGGCTTCTGCCCACGGGGCATGGTTACATAGTCCTTAAGGTAGGACGGCTGTTTTACTAGTCTTTTCGATTTTCACAAAGTGCCTGGTGGTTTGCTGCACTTCTGCTGAGGTAGATCGTTGTTTAGCGGTAGGGGTGCCTCTGGTTCCCAGTTCGCGTTCTCGTTGTCACCAATATCACTGGCCACTCCCTGAGGTGCACTCTCTCCGGTCCCTAGTTCCTGTTCCTGCGTTTCAGTTCCATTATTAGTCTCTTCGAAAAGATTTCCCTCTAATAGTAATTCGCTTTCCTCTGTATTTCCCCCCCCTCAGTTTGGTCAAAAGGGAGTTTGGAAGTGCAAGATGGTAGCCGCGATCGTAGTTGATCTATGTGGCGCTTCCAAAGTCTATCGTCAGGGCACTGAACAAGGTATGATCTTGGGCCAGTTACGTGGATTACGGTCGCTTCTACCCACAGCGGATCGCCCAATAAGTTTTTAGCGAATACTAAATTGCCTACCTGGAAGGTACGGCATCGGCTGCTGGATCCGAGTGGCTTTTCTGGTTCATAGGCTGGGTGTAACCGATTGAGGTGGGAGCGGAGCTTTCGTCCCATTAGCAGCTCAGTGGGAGTTTTGTTGGTGACACTGTGAGGTGTGATGTGCTGCAGGAAAAGGATACGGTTGATTTTCTTGTCGATGTTGTCATAGTCTATCTTTTGGAGAGTCTTTTTGATGAATTGTACCATGCGCTCAGCCCTCCCATTGGCAGCAGGGTGCGCAGGCAAAATGAGCGCATGTCGAATACTGCGGTCAGCCAGGTACTGCTCAAAAGACAGTGCGGTAAATTGGGGCCCGTTGTCGGATACCAGTACATCTGGTAATCCGTGGGTTGCAAAAATTCTTTCCAGTCTTTTGATGACCGCGTCAGTGGTCGTGTTGCTCATTCAGTGAATCTCGAGCCAATTTGAGTAGGCGTCGATGGTTATCTAAAATGTGTGGCCCTTGGTTGGCCCAGCAAAGTCCAGATGGATGCGGGACCAGGGTCCCCGCGGCATCTCCCATTCGGTTGGGGCTGCCTTTGGTGGAGTGTTGCTTACTTCTTGGCATCTCTTGCGTTTTAACCCATGATTCGATTTGTCTGTTGATGCCTGGCCACCATGCGTAGCTTCGTGTGAGGCCCTTCATGCGCACGATGCCAGGGTGGCCATCGTGCAAGGTTATTAGCAGTGTCTGTTGGAGTCGTTCTGGGATAACGACTCTATCGCCCCAGATGACACAGCCCTTCTGTGAGAACAACTCTGTTTGACGACTTTTGAATGGTACAAAGTCATCTGATACTTGGTCCAATGGCCATGCGCGTTCCACCCACATGAGGACTTGAGCCAAGATGGGGTCGTGTTTTGTTTCTCTCACGATGTCATGGGCAGTTAATGGCAGTGTGTGGAGTGTCTCGATCTGCAACACTGTCATCGTTGGTGCAGGATCGTTGATGGCTTCAGGAAGCGATGTACGGCTCAGCGCATTGGTGTGGGGAATGGCTTTACCGGGACGATATTGTAGCCGATAATTGTAGGCAGCCAAGAATTCTGACCAGCGGGTCATTCTGGGAGAAAGTATGTATGGAGTTGGCTTGTCCCCAGCGATGATCCCCAGCAATGGTTTGTGATCAGTTACAATGGTGAAAACCCAGCCGTACACGTATTCATGAAATCTTTTAACAGCTGATACAATCGCCAGGGCTTCTTTATCGATTTGGCTGTAATTTCGCTCGGTTTTCGAGAGCGTCTTTGAGAAGTAAGCAACAGGGGCTTCGTTACCGTTGGGTAACACATGGCTCAAAATGGCGCCCACTCCAAAGGGCGATGCATCACATGTTATGTTTACTGGCAAAGTCTCATTGTACTGCATTATTACAGCGTCCGGAGTCAGTAGTTTTTTTACATTACGGAATGCCTGCTCTTCTTTGTGACCCCATACCCAGATTGCTTTTTTATCTAATAGAAGATGTAAAGGTTCAGCGACAGTCACCTTGTGCGGCAAGAATACATTATAGAAATTGATGAGGCCTAAAAACGCCTGGAGGTCGGTCTTGTTCTGGGGTCTGGAAGCGTTTTTTATTGCTCTCAATTTGCTATCAGTTGGGTGAATACCCTGACTGTCAATTAGGTACCCTAAGAATTCAACATGATCGGTACACATTTTGCACTTTTTTTTTTTTTTTGACTTTCAGGCCTGCTTCCTGAAATTTTTTTAATACCAGTCTTAAACGCTCCCGTAAGATTTCTTGAGTGGGGGCAGCAATGAGTCATCATCATCATCGAAATAGGGGACAACACCCTTGATCCCCTGCAATAGTCTCTCCATTAGGCTCTGAAAAATCCCTGGGGCTACACTGACTCCGAATTGAAGCCGCGTACACTTAAAGGCAGCTCGGTGCGTTACAATAGTCTGTGCCTGGGCCATTTTTTTGTCAACCAGCAGTTGCTGATAAGCTTGAGCTAAATCTAGCTTAGCGAAGACTTTTCTGCCCCCCAGGGAATGGAGGAGGTGCTGTACCACCGGCACCGGATATGCGTTCTGTTGCAGGGCATGGTTTAGGGTGGCTCAGTAGTCCCCGCAAATTCTAATGGAGCCGTCTGGCTTAATTGGTGTCACAATTGGTGTTTCCCAAGGGGAGTGGTCAGTTGGCTTTAAAACTCCCTGGGCAATCAACTTATCAAGCTGCTCATCGATTTTCGATTTTAGAGTGAACGGAACTCGACGAGGCTTAAGGCGGTTGGGAGCTATCTTTGGATTAAGGCTAAAGGATATCGGGATCCCCTTGTACTCGCCTAGCTTTTCTGCGAAGACATCCTTGAATTCATGGGTGAGGTCTTCCTCCCAGTCACTACCACCAGTTAATGCCTGCCACTTCAATGCCGAGTGGTGCGAACCATTGTAGGCCTAACAGACTAGGCCGGTCCTTATCGATCACCGTCAGGGGTAAGTACGCTGTGCAGTTCTTGAATGTAACCTGGACTCGACTGGATCCTGCAACTGGGATTTGGTTTCCCTGGTAGTCCTTTAACACGAGCCGTTGGAATTGAAGGTCTTGGCGCTGGATAGTGGGGATGAGTTGCTTGAGGGTCTTCCATGAGACCATTGAAAGAGACGATCCCGAGTCAACTTCCATTTGGCAGGGCCGATTTTCAATTTTCACGTTGACCCGAATTTTCTTAGCGTCTAATGTAGAGGCATGGCCAATAGTGAGTGTTTGGTGGGCCTCTTCCCATCTCGCTATACAACTCACGGGTCGGTTTCCGTAGGAGTGGTTTACTGGTTCTCACCTTACAGGGCGATTCCCTGTCGATTGGTGGAGATTGGTTACTTTTGAGGTCTGGCTGGGTCCGAGGAGGCTTCTGCAGACCCGTCCGATGTGGCCTCGTTTCCCTCAGTCGTGGCAGAGTGCGTCATGGAATTTGCAATTGGAACGGTTAATGGTTGGCCCGCAGCCAGCGCAGGGTTGCTGGGACTTCGGGTGTCGGTCCCAATCGGACCGCAGGCAATGGACCTCTTCTTCGTCGCTGTCTGACGATGAAGAGAGGTCCTCATGGTGGACTGTCAAATGCTGCCCTTCTGCGTTAGGTGAAATTTCGCTGGCTGGTTGGTGTGTTGGAGTGTGATTTCGGCGTAGTTGGGCAGCCAACTTCTTGGTTGCCTCCGCTGCTGTAGCTTCAGCTATGGCGTCTTTAAGGGTGATGTCGCCCTTTGCCATTACGTTTAGAGCGTCTAGCCCGAGGACTACTCAGTCTCTCAAAGCCTCTTCCAGGGTGGTGAAATCGCAAAGGCCTTCCAAGTTCTGGAGGTCTGCAACGAAATCGGTGATGCTTTCTCCTTTCTGCTGGTTCCTCTGATAGAACTCGTGTCATCTTATGAGCATTGGAACAATGGGTGCATAGTGGGCCCTTAGTAGCGGTTTGAGGACGTCCCAGTCCATGGCGTTCACTTCAGCCGGTTTCACTTATGCCTTAGCCATTTTGGATACCGTTGGCCCGCAGTGCGTTAGGAACACCGCCCATTTCTTCCCGGCCGTGGCATCCTTCAGATTATTTGTTTCCAAAAACATTTGGAAACGCTCCATGTAAGACTCCCAGTCCTCTTGAGCTGGATCGAATGGAGTGGATGGTATTACGCCGCCGGACATGATTCCGCCGTTGTGCGCTTCAGCCACGAGCTTAGTTGGCTCTGATTTCATCCAATCCCATCCTCGTCGCCAGTGTTAAGTCTGGAGCATGGGTGCGAATGATGGAGACGAGACGGTAGAAACAGTGAACTTCAAACTCTTTATTTACATATTGTGACAGCTCAGCTCGAGGGCTGCTATAGCCTTCCTTATATAGACAACTTGTTAACTCTTCAACCAATAGCAAACCTGGAGCGCTAGCTCCGTTAACCAATGGGAATGGCTGGTTAATGGCCAATCGGATGCTCCTGAATGGACCAATCCGATCCTGCCAATAACAGCCAATCAGAAGTGCAGGGCCAGAACCCTGCACTTAACTTCAAGCTCAATGATAACTTTATTGGTATTATTCATTCACAACAGTTTCTTTTGTGATTGACGTTTCAATCTTCTTCTAGTCCTAGCATCAAACCAACATCCGTCAGTCTCGTTATCGCTCGAAGCCTCTGGCACGTTCTGTGGATCAGCTGCTGACACCTGAGGTATGAATGAAGTGGAAGGTTCTGGAGATGATCATGTCTCCGACACTTTCTCATCCTCCTGGCTCACGTCTGCATCTCTCCTTAGAGGAGGCTCCAATTCCAATGCCAAACCCTCCTCATCACTCACACCTGTGTACTTTGATACATCAGACTCCAAACTCACAGCAGGCTCAAACCTTCTGTCTTCAGATGCATCAGATTCAAAACTCACAGCAGGCTCAACCCTTCCAGTCACAACAAGTATATATACATTTATGTGTGTGTTTGTGTGATAGATAGATAGATAGATAGATAGATAGATAGATAGATAGATAGATAGATAGATAGATAGATAGATAGATATTCCCCTCGCATATACATACTAGTTGTTTGCGGCTCTAAGGGGTGGTGCTCATCTCTGTCACAAAGCCGAAGAGCCAGGACTGTCCAAAGAAGTCTCCTTGGTCATGTGGGCAGCATGACTAAATGCCAAAGGCACATGGAATGCTGTTAGCTTCCCACCAAACTGGTTCTATTTTTCTACTTGCATTTTTACATGCTTTTGAACTGCTAGGTTGGCAGAAACTGAGACAAGTAACAGGAGCTCACTCTGTTTATGCGGTGCTTGGGATTGAAACCGCCAAACTGCTGACCTTTTTCTGATCAACAAGCTCAGCATGATAGATAGATAGATAGATAGATAGATAGATAGATAGATAGATAGATAGATAGATAGATAGATAGATAGATAGATAGATAGGCAGGCAGGCAGGCAGGCAGGCAGGCAGGCAGGCAGGCAGGCAGGCAGGCAGAGTTTCCTCTAAGACTTGAATCTATTGGCTACTCTCTAGTGAATAGTGTCAACATGATGGTCCATTTTTTTCTTTCATTTGAACTTTGCTGGAGATTTTGTCAAATAAAGCAGAGAACATAGACTATTTAGTAAAATATATTAGAATGCTAACTAAAAAAATATTGCCTTTTCATTAAAAAAAGGAATATATGTATGTGTACATATATTTTACACTTTACATTGAGATTACATACTTTATATATTAAATATTGATACATTTAGAAATACCAATCACTGATGTTCAGTTCCCTCTCTCTTCCCCTCTGTTTCCTGCATATTATCTTTATATGTTAGTTGTACAGCTATAATGTACAAAACTGACAACTGCAGGGTGGATCAGCAGTTACATGCTTGCAGAGCTTACCTGAGAGCTAGCTGGACATCATCATATTCCTTGATTCAAAAAGATTCTATGATTTTCTCTCTATAGAAGCTTCCTATCACTCTGTTTCTTTTAATTCTTCTCATTCTTGAGGGACTAAACTTTTCCTCTCCTTGTCACTCATACATTTCAAGCTTCTTTCAATCTCAGACTCTATCTCACCATCCAACTTCTCTGTTATTGAAGACAAACTTATTTTCTGGACCACTTGCTAGTGAACAGACAGGGATTGCTAAAATGAGGGCTAAAATGAGGCATTAACCAACACACAATAAGTGCTACTGCGGATAGCACTTTGCAAATAGCAGACCTCCATTTCCTCTTTGTTATTTTACTTCACTAGCTATTGCTGGCTGCACAGGAGTCTAATTCAAAATATAATGGAAATAATGCACATTTTATGACATGAATAGCTGGGTAGGAACTGATGTCCTTTTAGATATATAAACATTCATTTACCATACCACATTTTTCATATATTTCTGTTATTATATGATTTGGAAATGGAAGCGTCATTTGCCAAACTGTCTCTTGCTGAGATCATTTAAAAAGAGCAGGCTGGTTTAATTTTAGCTTGGAGCTATTTCATGTACCTTCTGGGTGAAGCCTTTCTCTAAGTATAGCATTGTGATAATAGGATTGGAACTAATAAGAAAACATTAACCATTGTTTGGACATATTCAGTTGGCCCAGATTTCTAGGACAATCTCATGTCTTCTTTTAGTATGTTGAATTACTGGTGCTAGGAATTCGAAATCTAGACACTGTTTCTTAAACTTGGTAATTTTATAATATGAGGACTTCAGTTTTCAGAATTCATCAGCCAGCATGGTTGGCTGGGAAATTTTGGGAATCTACACATTTTAGAGAGGCCAAGATTGAGAATAACATTAATTTGGAAGGCATCAGGTTGGTGATGGTTTAAAGTTGAACCTTGACCAAAAAATACTTCAGAATGCAGTGGTCCATAATTTGATTCATTACTAAAAGATAAAAGATATGAGATTTATTAGCAAATAGAAAATCATGACAGGTGTATACACTTGGTCTTCATATAATCGGTCTGTAAGGTGAGGAAGACATTAGCAGGAGTCTTTCGTACTTTTAATTTCTGATCAGGAGAAAAAAATATAACAAATTTGGCAATACTAATCTGATTTATTTTTAATCATCTAGTAATCTGCTTGTTATGTTAGACTATCAATTTAAGATATTCAGGCTTTTGCTAATTTTAAGCTACTTTGAGCAATATGTATAAAGCATTTTAACTGGGAAGTAAAAGCCATTAAAGGCAGTGGTGGGATTCAGCCAGTTTGCACCACTTCGGGAGAACTGGTTGTTAAATTTCTGAGCAGTTTGGCAAACTGGATGTTGGAATAAATCATTGGGGCAGGGAATCGGTTGTTAATTTATTTGAATCCCACCACTGATTAAAGGCATATTTTCAAATGCTGGTTGCAGTTTATCTAATGACCAAAGTATCAGGTAAAGATACTGTGCTTCTCAAGTTTCCATTTTCTACACAATCAGGAAATCCTAAGGAGAGATATAAGGCAGGGAAAAGGTGGTAATGTACTAGCAGGAATATTATATGATTAATCTCTTTTAATAATTAAGATGCCATTGTCTTTTAGAAAATATTCCTTAAACAAATAGTGATTTATATCAATAGAGAATGTTTAGAGTAGCGATGGTGAATATTTTTGGCACCAAAGTGCCCAAACCGGAACCAGTTTTTGCACATTTGGGGGGCTGTTTTCAGGCTGTTTTTTGGGCTGTTTTCAGGCCCACAAAGACCAACTGGCCTGTGCATATGTGTGTGCCAGAAACCAGGAGAGCAACTGGTGACAGCGCACATGTCCACAGAGAAGGCTCTGTATGCCATCTCTGGCATGTGTGCCATAGGTTCGCCACCATGGGCTTAGAGAATAGAAGGAATGATATGGCAATGCCTCAGTGAGCAGTCTTTGATTAAATTTCCACATGTACAACACACACAAACTCATGGTTCCTCTTGATTGTGTAAGCTATTCATATTATATGACAGCAGCCCCAACTATTTTAGCACCAGGGACCAGTTTCGTGGAAGACATTTTTTTCATGGATGGGGAGGGGGGGTATTTCCAATTTTGCTCACTCTCCCGCTACTCATCTTCACACTGGTTCCTAACAGACCTGGGGAACCCTGTTATTTGGAATACAGGCACTTAGTGATGATAAAAGTTACAGGCCACTGATTTAATTTATCTCTCTTTTGCTTTTTGTTTTGTATATAAACCAGATTTTTATGTGAATTCGTATGGTGCTGGGCCTCTTTTTTTTAAAATAGCATTGACTTATATGTTTTCTAAAATAAATGGTTACTTCCATAGAGCCATTGTCCTCTGATTGCCTATCATCTTCAGCATTTTCAGGTTGTCATGCCAGCAGTTACTCCCTGCAGATACTCCCTGCAGATAGGAAGAATGAGAAAAGGAATAATTATTTGACTTGGTTGACTAATGCTTCAGTGCATTCTGTTCTGTTGTACTATTCTCTCTCTATACACATCCACATACATCCTTTTCTTTTTGCATTTGACTTTACAGGCGATGTGCAAAAATAATAGCAAGCCATACCAAAAGTATCAGAAGTTAAAAAAAAAAAAGCCTTTGAGTCATTATTGATTTCTGGTGATTATCTAAACAGTGCAATTTTCTTGGCAAGATTTTAAAAGTGTCCCAAAGATGCTTTTTAAAGAGGCAACTGGACTTTCTGTTTTTTCTTTGAAGATGTTTCACTTCTCATCCGAGAAGCTTCTTCAGCTCTGGATGGATGGTTCAGAATTGAAGGATTTATACTTTTTGCAGGCAGCTGGTCATTTGCATTTTTTAAAGAAAGTCATTGATTGATATGACATCAGCTATCTCCAATCTACAACACAGTTTTTTCCAGCCATTCCAAGAAGACTCTACACTCATTTGCCCTATTCAGGTGATCCTCAGGACACAGATAAACCTCCAAGTAACCTCAATGATCTCTAAAAAATACAAATGACCAGCTATCTTCCAGGAATATAAATCCTTCCATTCCCCACCACCCAGTCAGATCTGAAGAAACTTCTTGGATGAGAAGTGAAACATCTTCAAAGAAAAAGCAGAAAGTCCAGTTGCCTCTTAAAAAAAGCTCCTTTGCGAAAAACCATGACCTGGATAATTAAAAATCTCCACAGACATTTCAAAAGTGGTTTACCATTGTCTGCTGAGAGTGATAGGTCCAAGGTCACCCAGCTAGCTTTATCCTTAAGGTGCAACTAGAACTCACAGTTTCATGGCTTCTAGCCTGCAACCTTAACCATTGAACCAAATGGGCTCTCTAATGCTCCTTTACTTCACAAGAAAGGGGGAGCATAAAAAAAAAAACACAAGGCAAGAGTGCTTGAAAATAGAAAGTGTTGCTCTGTCCTCTGTTGATTTCATCTGGGTTTCATCTGTCTTCACCACATTTTTTTCTGAAGGAGCACCTCAGCTGAAAGTTGATTGGTTCAGTTTCCATAAAACTCTTAATCCCCATAAGCATTGTGAAGCATGGAGAACAGCAATGAGGCAGTGACTTTTGAGTTTTTATCTATAATATGTGTATATATGTGTGCACAAGCTTCCAGCTTTCTGGGTGCTTTGAAATCTCTCAACTACTTGAAGATACAAAGTCAAAGAAAGAAATTTCACTGGATCCAGCTTAGAGCAAAATTCAGATGTAGATTTCTTGGTACATGCTAATGATTTGGACAAGAAAAGCAAAAGATACCTGCTTTGCAGACAAAAGATCTTGGATTAATATTGGGCATTTTGGGACAAGAGGCTCAGAGAATTCGTGTTCAGAACTCACTGGGTGGTGCAGTATTTCTTTCTTGTTCCTAAATTCCCTTGACTACAAAGGCTGAGAATCAGCCTTTCTTCTTGCAATGTACAGTCAACAGTCTCAGTGGCTGTTGTCCTAAAAGGTTAGCATGTCAACGTGTCAAAATACAAAAGTCGTGAGCAGCATCTTTTGCTTGTGTTTGCAAGTAACCTCAGGTTCCATCAGATGCATTATTTTTTTGACACTCCGGGTGGTTTTCAGATAAATGACAAGTATTCGGTAGAGGTCAGACAACCTTGAACTCATATCAAGAATCTGAATTAAAAGTCTGATTTAAAAAATGAAGAAGAGAAAAATAATAATTTAAGGTTAGCTGTTCTGGGTGACATCTAATGGCTGAATTATGGTACTGTGTCTGGATCCAAATAAAAATTGTAGACATATTAAAGTATACTCTAACCATTTATTTTCAGGCTATACAAACTAAAGAAGTATTAGGAAATACTGGCCCAAACAACAGTTCTTCTATTTTTTCCCCCTTCTTTAAGTAATGTCATGTAATTTCAAATTAACAATGTTGATTAACATAATGGAACCTTGCAATTCAAATACTGGCATATCAAATACTGATATCTAACTTTTGTAGACAAGATCAACCTTTGTATTGGGCAGGTGAGGTAACTATCAACTGAAAGATGCTTGATAAAGAAGAACAATAGTAAGTTATAGCAGAACAGAGACACTCAGAAGACCATTTTTGGGTTCTCTCAATCTTTAAATCTTTAAGTTACTGGGAAGGGGGTGGTCAATATAGCTTAATTGCTTGTATAAAAATAAGACCAACTCTCAGTCAGCTTGTGTTTTCTTTATAAAACCATCCCGCAAAAATAAAATATGTTGGCCTTCTTTGAATATGCAAGGAATACAAAAAGGAGATAAAAGATGGGTTTTTTTTTCCAGCAGCAGATTTTGAAATGTTTGCAGAGACAATTTGTTTTCAATTTTTCAAATATAGAGCAGGCCTGCGCATGGCCAAAAGAAACAAGTTTCATTTAACAGTGTATAAGTTCTCTGTCAATTGGGGCACGTTCATCTTCTGAAGAACTGGGTGTATTTGTGTCTTTGCATTGCTGCTGCCTAAAGTTCTTTGGGCAAGTATTATTGACTACTTTTTTGCTTTTCTTCGCCACATTCACCAGTGGCAACAGCAGCTGATGGACTTTGGTTTCTCCCTAAAAGCTTGATTGAATAGATAGAAGGACATGATTAAGATAAATAATCACCTAACACAGTGATGATGAACTTTTTCAGCACCAAGTGCCCAAAGCATACACGTATGCATACCCAGAATGCAATGTGTCTGCACCCCTGCATTTATGTGCATGCTCCCCTGTGCATGCATGCACACCCTTGCATTTGCCCCCTGCCCCCATGCATGTGCTCCACCCCATGCATGCACCCCACCCCACCCTTGCATGAACAGCAGAAATGTGAAGACCAGCTGGCTGACAGGAAACACACACACACATGCACAGTGCATAGAGAGGGCTCTGCGTGCCACGTGTGGACCTAACACATTTAGTAATCCTTGCCCCTAAATCTACCCTCTTGACTAAGAATAGGCTCCCTGAACTTGTCACCATCTCCTTGAAAGTAAAGCTTGAAAGTAACTTTAAGCTGTTTGTCTCAAGTCTTATGAAAAGGATGGAATTTATGCATCCTCTTAAGAGAAGGTCTAAGAACTTTTGCTCTATTAGCAATCGGGTATGTACCAGGGATGGGATGCTTCCGGTTCTGCCAGGCTCTATAGAAGCGGTAGCTATGAAGAGCAGCAGACACCAAACCAGTTCTGTGTTTGCTGCTGTTTGGCCCACCTGCCCGCCTAGGTTCTTACCTCTCCTTTATTTCCTGCTTTTTCAACCTCAGCTGCTTTCCGTGGAACAGCTGAGGTTGAAAAAGCAGGAAAAGAGAGGCTTTTCAAATGCTGCGCACCTGCATGTAGTGCTTTTCAGCTGTCTGGATGGCACAACTTAAGGTTTTTTACACACACCTACAACAGTCACCGAACTGGTAGTAACACCGGTTGAATCCCATCTCTGTATGTATCTTTCACACAAAAGCCTGAATATGTATACGGACACATTTTTTGTAACATATAACTTCAACCTACCACTACCTGAACTAGTTTGCAAAAATCCAGACAGATTAAAAAACAAAACATAACAAATGCCAATTTTTGGTTGCCACCAAGTGATTCTTCAGATATTTGTAGCACAATAGTGTAGTAGCCTGACCTTACTTCAACAGCTTGCAAAGGCAGATTCCTTTCAACCAAGTCATCAATTCCCTCAAATAGCCCTGTTTTATTCATTTGTGATCCAGTTTGGATCAGGAAAAAATAGTGCTACTGATGCTTTTTGTCATATCTGACTGTATGTACTTCCAGTTTGATGGTGTTCTTTCAAAGTACTGTTCAATCACATATTGTTAAAGGATAACAGAAAAGTCTGATTTTCCTTTATTGCAAATAAAATATAAACATGAATAAAAAATAGGTGCATCTTTCTCACTATCATCTTAAAGGTGTGCCTTTAATAGAAATCCAGGAGGAGGAGGAGAAAGAAGGAGGAAGGAGAAGGAAGAATTTTAGATTTGTTTCATATATTTTTACCAGTTACAAAATTTGTACCATTGATTGCTCTGTAGCTTTGGCTATATAATGCAATGATGTGCTTTTTACTCATAAACTACTGCCTACTCTTTTTCAGTCAAAATTCATTTATCTTTGCCAGTTAACCTTTGTGCCCTATAAATAGAGATCTGTCCAGGTAACAAGAACATCTGATTTACTAAGCAAATGGCAAACTTCAGGGATGAATAGGTCACACTTCTGAAGAGAAAATCTTTTCTCAAAAATGCTCCCAGTGACAGAATACTCATTAAGATTTTAACTACCCTGTTAGTCAATGAATTTTATATGACATTATGTGTGTGATCTTTTAAAATAAGTCTTAAAATGAAAACATTGCTGAGAAGATAATTCCCTAACATTCAGTCATTGTTTTATCAATTGTGTTTTAATATTGCACTTCAACCACAGAATACCTCCTTTGCGTACAGAAGACAGTGGTCCCATTTGCAGGAGGCACTGGTAAGACCCCCTTTCTGAATCCCATTTTGTGCCAGAAATATGCTGCTGTGTGATCTAGGTGTATATATGTTTTGTATGGAATTTTAATTCTAGTAGTGTTCACAACAGTCATTTACCTTTTAGGCTGTACTTTATCATGCCAAATAGAAGGCTAACTCATCTTTTGTTTCCATATTGTTTTTGGTGTAGAAATGTTAGCCTCATTATATAAGCATGATTCACTTCATATATATGCATCGTCTGTCATTCAAGTAAAACAGCAAACATGGCCTACTGGAATGAAAAAAAAAAAAAATCATAGATGTGCCAAACTCCTTTTTCAATCAATACATTCACACATCTGTCCAGCTGTTTAATAACTGGCTGAGGTACTAACATGGTGATAACCCCTGGCCTGTTTCAGGCACAAGAGCATATATCAAAAAATTTCTGGGACTAATACCAGAAAGGTTCACACTTCCAAGTTATGAGAGGACAGAGTCAAAGTTTCCATTAAGATTATCTTCATGTACAATTGAAAACTTAGGACTTACTATCATGAGTGGAATCCTATAAATGTCAACCCAGAAATAAATTCCATGGGGCTAAAATTCCACAATGTTGGGAGTATTCACTCTCAGGGAAGTGTCTATGGAGATTCTCAGTCATTTAGATCATGGTTGTCCAAAGGTGCTTTTTCAAGGGGCAACTGGACTTTGTTTTTCCTTATCATCCAAGGAATGAGGAAGCCTCTTGAATTAGAAGCAAAATGTCAAGGAAATCTTCAAGAAAAAACAAAGAAAATCCAGTTGCCTCTTGCAAAGGTACTTTTTGGGATACTCTCAGGGAAGTGTTCAGTGTGTATCTGACCTACCATAGTTCCTTTGTTTTATTGAAACTTGAAAGTTTTTAAATTGATAGATAAAGTTCAGCAGCAAATATCCAAACATGAATAAAATAATATCCTACCCACATTTAGTAAGAAGCTAAAGGAATAACTGAGTTAGTTTTTAACATTCATTACATTCCAGTAAGTTTAGTACACCTATCAAATAGGCTAAGGTTCTCATAGCTGACTCTTCTGATATTATATTTTTGCTATTCCTACAATAGTTTTTTATTTTTTCTTTCCTTCCTCTCCAGCTGCCAAAATGCAAAATCCTTCTTCCAAAGGTTCTAGGTTAGCAAACCCCGGAACCACTACATCCTAATCAGCATTACCTTCTTTAAATTTTATTGATTATTAATGTTCTTATATGCTCATAGGGAATATATGTTGAAATAAAAAGGAACAAGTAAAAAGGTAAAGGAATATGTTCCTGGCACATATGGATGTATACATGATCTCAATCAAGGTTAGGCTTACCACAATTAAAAAAAAAAAAAAAAGCAACATTAAGTCAGTTACACAGTTTGTGTTTGTTTAGCCACAAGGTTTGCATCTTAAGCCTGCTATCCTAAACTGGTTTATTGAGCTGCAAATTCCATTGAACACATTTACTTTAACTGTCATACATCTCATGGAGCACAGTAGGACTTGATCCCCTGATTAATGCAATTAAAGAAAGGATTTCTGTAGTAAATGTGTCTGATATTGGGATGGGGAATTGAGAGGGAAAGAAATACAATATTACTCTAATCTGTGATGAAGGCTGGTGAAAGAGGGCTGTATATCTAGCCCCTTTGAGTTTACCTTTCTACCCAATATTCTCCTTCCATTTCTGAAATGTAATTTCTTAGCTTATTGGAATGGGCTGAGAGATTGAAACCACAGAAAACAGCAAAATGGGAAATTCAGAAGTACCAAGTTATTATCTTGTACCCCAACTTCTATAAAGGAATGTTTGAAATATAGCAAGTAAAATATATGATAGTGTTTGTCTGGGTGGTGGGTCCCAAGGAGAGACGAGACTCGAAGTAGTTCCTGACTGTAGTTCCTCTCTGGTTTGGACAAGGTTCTGGAAAAGAATGCAATGGGAGCTTCTGTTCCATTCAGCAAAACATGGCTCAGGATGGCACCAATACCGAAGGGTGATGCGTCGCAAGTAACAATCAGTGGTAATGTTTCATTATATTGAATGAGGACAGCGTCTGAAGTCAAAAGGTTTTTTATTTGTTGAAAGGCATGCTCTTCTCGCTGTCCCCATATCCAGGAAGCCTTTTTATCAAGGAGTCTATGCAGGGGTTCCGCAACAGTCGCTTTCTGGGGTAGGAAAATGTTATAGAAATTAATGAGTCCAAGGAAAGCTTGGAGGTCCGTTTTGTTTTTTGGTCTAGGGGCGTTTTTGATGGCTTTTAATTTTTTGTCAGTGGACTGAATTCCTTATTTGTCATGGAGGTATCCAAGAAATTCAACCCTTTCAGTACATAATTGGCACTTTTCCTTTTTCACCTTGAGGCCAGCATCTTTGAATTTCTGTAGGACCGCCCTCAGTCATTTTTCCAATTGTTTTTTTGTAGGGGCTGCTACCAAAACGTCTTTGAAATAGGGCACGACTCCTTTAATTCCCTGTAGCAATCTTTCCATTAGGCTTTGGAAAACCCCAGGTGCGATGCTGACCCCAAATTGGAGTTGGTTACATTTGAATGCCCCTCTATGTGTCACGATAGTTTGGGCTTCGGCAGTTTCAGCATCGACTGGTAGTTGTTGATAAGCTTGTGCCAGGTCGAGCTTTGCAAAGATTCTGCCACCTCCCAGTGAGTGTAGGAGGTGTTGGACTACAGGCACAGGGTAGGCACTTTGCATGCTACAATGCATGGTTGAGGGTGGCCTTGTAGTCCCCACAAATTCTCAGGGAACCATCTGGTATGATGGGGGTGACAATTGGTGTTTCCCATCAGGCATGGTCGATAGGTTCTAATACATCTTGCGCTATGAGCTTATTTAATTGCTCGTCTATCTTAGGCTTGATTGCAAATGGCACTTGGCACAGTTTGAGGCAGATGAGAGAGATGTTAGGGCTAAGATTAAAGAAGATTGGGGACCCCTTGTACTTGCCTAAGGTGTCATCGAAGACCTCTTGGAAGTCCCGAATGAGTGCTGCTTCCCAGTCTTCATCTTCTGTGTGGTTGATGCCTGCCATTTCGATTCCCAGCGGTGCGAACCACTGCAACCCGCGTAGGCTGGGTCGGTCTTTGTCAACGATTGTGAGTGGTAGGATGGTGGTGTGGTTTTTAAAGGAAACTTTCAAATGTCCAGTGCCAGTGACCAGAATGCGGTTACCTTGATAGTCTCTCAATATTAGTTTCTGGTCATTAAGCTCTTGGCGGCGGATGCTGGGGATTAGTCGTTTGATGGTTCTCCAGGAGACTATAGAGAGGGAGGAGCCGGAGTCTACTTCCATGGTGCAAGGTTGATTTTCGATGGTGACCTCCACACGTATCTTCTGTGCATCTATCGATGAAGCGTGGCTGATGATGACTGTTTGGTGCGTTTCTTCTCTTCTTGGTGCATCGATGAATTTCCTGGGTCGGCTGTCCCGGTTCCATCGGCTGTCATTTTGGCGTTCCCAGTTTATGGTAGGGGTGCCATCTATTCTTCTCGGGCTGTTTCCCCGGCGTCGGGGGCTAGAGTTTCATTTGTTGTGGCATACTTTGGCAATATGCCCTCGTTTTTCACAAAAACGGCAAATAGCATCCAAGAACTTGCATTCGGAACATGGGTGATTTCCTCCGCAGATGGCACATTGGTATCCCAACTTACGACTGCGCCGGTCTCGCCGCTCACGTTCCAACTGAAGTCTGTGAATTTCTTCCTCTTCACTGTCAGAAGGGGATTCGATGTCACTGTGGTGGGTGGATATTGTGTGTTTTTCTGGTGCGGTTGTCGTCTCGCTGGTGGATTGGTGGTCGGTTTCGTTTGAACGCTGCATTCGCGCCGCTGACTTACAGGTGGCTTTGGCTACAGCATCGGCGAGGGAGATGTCCCCTTTAGCCATCAACCTGCTTTGGAGAGTTGGGTCTTTCAGGCCGAGGACAACTCGGTCACGCATGGCCTCATCTAGATTGGCGAATCCGCACCTCCTAGGTCCCTTAGGTCAGCTACGAACTCTCCGATGCTCTCGCCCTCACGCTGATCTCTCTGGTAAAAGTCATGCCGACGGATGAGAGTTGGCACTGCCAGCGCATAGTAGTTCCGGAGGATGGGAGCTAGGGTATCCCAATGGCCAAGGCACTCGCGAAGTCTGCAGGCTTCGCGAGTGCCTTGGCCATTTTAAAAATGGCGGGTTCGCAGTGTGTCAGAAAGACCGCTCACTTCTTGCTGCCGGTGGCGTCTTTCAGGTTGTTTGATTCCAAGAACATTTGGAAATGATCAATGTAGCACTCCCAGTCCTCGCTGGCCAGATTGAATGGTGCGGGTGGCACGGCACTGCTGGCCATTTTGCTGATCATCTATGTGCTGTCTGCCACGTGCTAGTCAGCTCTGTTGTCTCAGTATCCCATCCTCGTCGCCAGTGTTATGTCTGGGCAGTGGGTCCCAAGGAGAGACGAGACTCAAAGTAGTGACATCAGATCTTTATTTGGCAACCAGATATTGAGACAGACTTTCCTAGCTGCGACAGCTCTTTTTATAGAGCTGGCTGTGGCTAGACAGCCTATGACAGGCTTTTAAGCTTGCCACGCTTGGTTTTACCCAATCGCAGCAACCCGTATATGAACCAATCAGGATTGCTATATAATGTCCAATCACGGCCCAGCTTTTCCGGACCAATAGAAATGCAGGCCTACAAGCCTGCTAGTATGGAACAGATAGCATGTTCATTTATTTCTGCTCATGTCCATTTTGGCAAGCAGGAAAATAAAATCAGTGACCAACAGCTTTTTCTGCTTGAATTTATTTTGTGAAGAGGCTTACTTGTCAAACAAGAAGGAAGGGAAGAAGACATTCTGTGTCTATTCACTTTCTCTTGAATTACTTGAACTTCCTTGAGAGAGAGCAGTGTTTTCTCCCACAAGGGTGAACTTCTTAGATCAAAAATCAAAATAACACTTGGGGTATAGTCATTTTCTAGCAGAATGTTCATTTGAGGGATAAATATAGCCAACTGTCTCCCCAAAATTTTCTATTAATCTAAAACCATGGAGATGTCTCACTCTGTTCAGGAAACTGACTCCATTCTGGTAGATTGCTCTTATGAAACCAATGGTACTTAGGAAGAAAATCAGATAGAAAACTTCCTGTGCATCATACTCATGTAAGTAGGAAAATGTTTCAATCTCCTAAGATATTATGGCTCCTTATCTCAAAAATCAATAAAAAGAGGCTGAATTCTGACTCATTACTCATCTGAAATTGATCAGCAAATTAGCACAGTAAGTAAAATAATGTCATTATGAGTGATTTTATTGTTATTATAATAGTCCACTGTAACCTATGTTTTTTGCATTGCATAGAAATGTGAAAGTTATACTGCTAATTTTCCCATGTCATTGATTTTGATCCCCAGTGTTTTTCTCTTCCAAATAGATATAATAACATGCATAGCAATTTGAAAATTCCATAATTTTGCAGAGAAAAATCACTAGCTCCATAATACTGTGCTTATTTCCCAGTACAATATGTTTTCTACACAAACCTTGCTGGGGGCATCTGGATTTGTGCATGTTATGTTGTATTGCTGATCCAGTAACTCCCAACTGTTAAAATGGGTTGTGATGGCTCCAAAAATCCCTAGATGAAATGGCCTCATGCTGTGTCTCAGTTTGTTTCTGTTCACAAATAAGCAAGAATCCAGAATCAGAAGCAAATGAAGGGATGCAGACTCACAAGATGTGCCTAACAAAAGGAAGATAATCTTTCAGTGTGACCATCTTTGTAACTGACAAAGCAATCTCAAAATCAAAACTCTGCATCTTGCAAACTTGTATGCAGCTCATAATGTGAGCACAAAAAGGCAATGCTTGTGGGGTGATTTCACAGCACACATTACATCATTTTAGCATCCTTGCATTTAGGTGTATCATATTGCCTCAATCTCATATTGCATGAACAAACAGAGGTCATGCAATATGGGACTAGTGTCTGCAATTATTTTGGTTGCTGTTGGTAAATAATTGAATCAATGATAACCTTATATAATGAATACTTGTTCTTTCTTTGCGGATAATTTGGGTCACAGGGTGGCATGGTAGAGCCATTAATTGTGTGAGCTTTGAATTCTGAATAAATGTTTATAAAAGAGAACTTCTATGACAAGTTTTTGACATGTCTTGTTGTTTTTGTTAAGGAAGGCCTATATATCATTTTGTGCAATGCATGTAGCTAGAACATAGAATTTTTCCAGGTAACTGAGATACACTTTACTTTATAAAAAGGGTATACAGTGGCTTAGAAGCTAAGAGCTTGTCAATCAGAAAGGTCAGCAGTTCAGCAGTTCAAATCCCTAGTTCCCGTTACTTGTCCCAGCTTCTGCCAACCTAGCAGTTCAAAAGCATGTAAAAAATGCAAGTAGAAAAATAGGGACCACTTTGGTGAGAAGGTAACAGCATTCCGTGCGCCTTCAGCATTTAGTCATGCCAGCCACATGAGCACTGATTTAAATGAGGAGCCTTTCTGAATTTAAATTTCTCAATTCTGTGTGTTCATTTAATAGCCTTCTCTGGTGCAAGCTTTTAAAACATAAATAATTTCTTTTTTCTCTCTCTTCATTTTCTACCTTTTTATTTAACCCAAACTCTGTAAATTAAGGAAAATTGGAAACAAAAAGATGACATTTTTCCAATAAATCCATTATAAATCCCTTTTAAAGTTAGCACAATATTAAAGTGAATGGCATAATGGATCAGATTTGTACTGATGAACATACCCATGCTTTCATAAGTGTTTTTGTAAGTGTTTCCATAAATAAAATGTCATCTCTATTTTCACATTAGGGCGCTCTCTCTCGCTCTCTCATTCTCCCCCCCCCCCCCCGGTGTGTATGTGTGTTTGTGTTTTGGAGGGAAGAATATAGGAAATGCAACTATCCAAGGAGGAGGAGGAGGAGAAGGAGAAGGAGAAGTATATTATATGTCACCAACTTTCATGATGGTGGGCAGACTACAGAAGAAAGAATAATGAAACAAACAAACCAGAAGAAAACAAAAGGAAGAAAGAGGCATCAATCATCCTCTTCAAATCTTTCCTGCTGGTTGTCTTCTTCTCTTTTCTTCCACCTTTCCTAATGTTGTAATTTTTTCTAGACAGTTCACAAGAAATAACATATCATGTTGCCCCAACTGAATACTTTCAAAATAGTTATTTAGGCATTTAAAGCCATTTATTACTGAGACATGCCTTGAGTCTCTATGTATTTTTTTAAAGTGGATTAAAGGCTTTTGTAAATTATAAATATGTCAATAATTGATAATAAAAGGCCTCCCACATGGGTATGACTTTTCAGCATGCTCTTTTTTTTCCTGACAGTGTGATTCAAGTATATAAAAGAATAAGCTATTGACAAACAGTAGAGCACATGCTTTGTTTGCACTCCAGCAGCTTTGTGGCAGCTGAAAAGCAACCCTTCGTGAGGCTAAACAGCAGGTACAAATGTACACAGGCTTAATTCACATATAAGCCCAGCAGGCCAGAATTGTAGGAGTCCATTTCAACTGCCCTGGGGATATAGACAATACTAGTAATGCAATATAATGGGAAGTAATTGCAGGTACCTGTGAATTCAGCTTATTATTACCTTCTGATAGACCTGAAGGTCTTACTCATTGTGATCATTGGAGTAGAGTAATAGTCTTCTATCTGTTGTGTATTATATTCCATGAAGAAGTATAGATGTAGCTTATTTAGATACTAGAAAACCATATTATCAAAGCAGAAAGGACCTGTAGAAAAAAAGGCTTGACAATATTTTAACAATATTCAAATATGTATTTGATTTTTATGTTATTTATCTTTGGTAGATATCTTTCGACAATAAAATATTTATGTAATTATACACTTTTCTATATATTTTTCATTCATTCATTTGTTTGTTCATTCATTCTACCTAATGAACCTTCAGATCACAAGCAGTGGTCTTTCACACCATTATTTGGTCCTTTTAATTAGTGTTCTGTATACAAACTACTGTATTCTACCACTGCAAGAAACTTGCTCCCAAACTTGCCAATTTTAAAAGCCGTTTAATAGCATTCAGGAAATTGAGCAGTCCTTTTTTTTTTTAAGTTCCTGGAATTCAGAGCTTCTTAATTTATATCACATCATCTGCCCTTGAAAGAAGAAATTGAAAATTGTGATGATTGACAGTTATTATTATTATGAAACTTAAATTATTAATTTTGTGATTCTTTAATATCTAAATATAACCCTTTTTTTAGATATTTGTATTCCAAATAATTTTTCAGCCTTTGGAATGAACCTAGAGAATGTCCATTGTTTCCATTTCTTGTTGTTATTCTTACCCGCCTGTTCTGATTACTGCTATTTTCCACCAACAGAAATCTACTGTGGCTCTAAAGACCATGCCCTAACTGCCTTTCAAGCACCTTGCTGATGACAGCATGATGCAACTAAATTCCATGTCATTGCCCTTTTCCACATAGAGGTTATTGCCACTACAAATCTCTGCTGCATTTGGTTTATCTTCTGTGTAAGAAGGATAAGACTCTGTGCTGACATAGTGATTTGGCACTCTGGCTTACAAAAAAAAAAAAAAGCTTGCTAGACTGAGGTGGTTGTTTTCATATTTTTTTGAATTGAGCAGAGGAAAATAACTGACTTCCCCACTTAAAGAAAAGAAGATTCCCACTGCTGAATTCTGATGTGGATGTGAATAGAAATACTGGCTTCCTTTTGTGATCATTTAGAATTCCGTCTTGTTCAAAATAGTCATATGAGCTTGGAGATTTGGATGAGCAGCCTTTTGTGTCTACCATACTTTCAGGTTTCCCTTTCTTCGGAATACATATTTAATAGTGCTGAGATAGATATGGCACAAGTTACAGACACAATATGTTTTAATGTTAATCTGATTGAGATAAATGTCATCTTTATCTAGAAATCCAATACTTTTTAATCAAGATCTTCCAGTGTGAGTCAGTAGCATCTTCCTGTATTTGTAAGAGTCTAATTTATCTGAAACCTTCTCTGATGAACACAAGGAAAAATATTTTTTTGTTTATTGACTTTTCCTACCCCCTACAAAAAAACCCACCTATCCACCCTGCTGCAGAGGACAGAAGCTATGCAAAAGATGCAACAAAGCTTTACAAAGACTGCAAGATATGAATATTCTTTTCTCTTTTTTATTTAAACAATGCTTTTGATAAATTGAAAGTTGTTCTGAACTGAAGATTTTCCATTCAGAGGTTTATTAAATGTAAGACTTGATTTCAAGGACAATATATATACAATAATCTAGGTATTGTTCTTTATTTTATTGCTATTTAATTATTGAATTGAACTG
This sequence comes from Hydrophis major, assembly GCA_033807585.1. Classification (NCBI taxonomy): domain Eukaryota; kingdom Metazoa; phylum Chordata; class Lepidosauria; order Squamata; family Elapidae; genus Hydrophis; species Hydrophis major. Next base: position 93,983,165 of record CM066330.1, on the reverse strand, counting down.
CCCTGTTTTTGTAATGTATCATATTACACTTACAAAGGCATTCTAAAAAGGCAAAACTCTACTGCCAATTTGTGACAAAGGAAGTTCAAGGAAACATATTTATATGGCACTTTTTTCAGCTCATGAACTCATACTAACCATATGATTACTTATGAATTCTTGCTTTTAGTGAGCATCTGGAATCTACAAAGCAATCAATATCCAGCTATTTTTAATTTGTGTACACAGGTCCAAAATCTATTCCATCAGATAATTTTATCTGTATAATTCTCCTAACTTTTAAAAGAAAATTTAGTTCACACATATAACTTTAACACACAATATTATACCCATGTATTGAGTACCGAATTATATTACAAAATCCAGATATGTGGGGAATCTAAAGAATTCTCTGGCTCTTCTCCTATCTTCAAGGGTCATTCCAGCATCCCATTATTAATAGATAAAGGTAAAGGTTCTCCTCACACATATGTGCTAGTCATTTCCGACTCTAGGGGACAGTGTTTATTTCCATTTCAAAGCCAAAGAGCCAGTGCTGATTGAAGATGTCTCCATGGTCATGTGGCTGGCATGACTTGTTGTAACTTTGTATCATTCATGTGTTTGCAACTATGCATCATTGCAACTATGTATCATTCAAGCGTTTGCAACATTGTATCATTCACGTGTAATCATTAACTTCTGTCTCTTCAGTGACCTTTGCAAGGCACGTACAAGAGACAAGGAGATAGACATTTGTTAAATAAGCTTGTCCACTTTGTAAATAATCTGTCCGGTATACAGCTTTGTAAACATGCACATCCTGATGAGATTAACATGTTTGACTTGAGCTTTTTAATTAAATCATTTTCTTGTAGAAAAGCACAATAAAAGAGCGAGTGCCAAGACATTCGAGGCGCGCTCATCAAGAGGAAACTTCGCTTCCTGTCGTTTCTCTTCCCTTTGCTCCCTTTCATGAGCTGCCCATCAGATGCGGGATGGCAGATACTGCATTATGGTGACCCCGACGTGATTCCCTAAGGGGGATACGTAGCGACGCGCCCATATCTTATCAGCTCGATGGGAGCTGTGCATCGCCAGGCCTGAAGTGAATTGCACGTCATCGGATCTGAAACACAGTCTCGACTTTTCGTAAGTATGGGTGGAAACTTTTCTCAACAACAGACGCAGCATCTGAAGGAATTGAGGGAGTTAGTCGCTTCTTCTAAATACTCTGCTAATTTAAAGGGCTCTCCTGTAAAAAAGAAACCTATTGCTACATTATTGGCTTATGTGTGGCAACATTGTCCCAATTATTCAGAGGAAGGGTCCTTAAAAATTTCCACTTGGCAAAAAAATTGGTGAACATCTCCATAGTCCTCCTCGTGCACCTATTGGCATTTTGGTCACTTGGAGGAAAATTATGGAGGCTTTAAAAGTCCATTATAAAATAGAAGCAGGGAGTGTGTTTGAATCTCCCCCGCCACGTTATGATAACTTTTCAATTTGCTCTAACTCAGGCAGAAGCTGCTGCCATTATTCAACAATGGCCCACATGTAGTAAGCAAGGACATTCCATTCCCATAGGAGTAAATCCTAGAGGATTAAAAGCTTGTGAAATTTGGCAAATGGATGTAACTCAGTATCCACCTTTTGCCCCTTGGAAATATTTGCACGTTTCCATAGATACATATTCAGGGTTTATTCTGGCTACTCCTCAAAGGGGAGAAACTGTAAAACATGTCATCAATCATTCAATTCGTACCTTTGCCTTGCTGGAACGTCCAAAAGAAATAAAAACAGACAATGGACCTGCCTATACAAGTTCTGCTTTCCAGGACTTCTGTAACAGATGGGATGTAACCCACAAGTTTGGGATTCCCTACAACAGCCAGGGGCAGGCTATTGTGGAACAAGTGAACTTGTCTCTGAAACGTGCTCTTGATTGATATTCGTTGCGGGAAAAACTCCCGAACCTCCCAGCATTGCAAAATTCTCTTAACATTTGTCTTTACACTTTAAACTTTCTTAATCTGACTGGCATTCCTCCCACTTCTGCTGCTTCGTGTCATTTTTCCTCCCCCTCCCCCCCGCCTAACAGACCTCTGGTATATTATCGCAGATTGCCAGATCCTGCCTGGCAGGGTCCCGCTGAGCTTCTCACTTGGGGACGAGGCTATGCTGCGATCTTACTGCCAGACAAAACCACTTGCTGGATCCCTGGTCGGGCAGTAAGACCCTATCATGGGAATTCCTCTGCTACATCTGTATCTTAAAACTCTTCCTGATATTCTTGCCTATATCTTCTTTGCAATTTCTACCTTACTTCAACAAAACCTATGCTTCCTGTCAAAAAACTATTCGTGTTAAAATCATTTCATAAGGCTATTATACTTGGTCCATGTGGGTACATCATGAAAATGCTACCCATAGTTTTCACTCTGTCACTTCTGTTTTATTTAAAGAACACTCTACCACTCGCTCTTTTGTTCCTTCTTTACTCTTCCTATGGAAAGGAACCTTAAAATCTTTTCCTCTATTCAATCTAAAACATAGGGGGACCTAAATGTCCTTATATTGTATTATGGGTTTCCCCACCCCAACTAACATCCTTGATGAATTACCAAATTAATCTTTATTGTCATTATTGTAATTATTATCCTTTTTCTACTAATTGAATTCCCTCCTCATTTCGCAAATGTTCTACAACTAACTTGTCCATAGCCCTCTCTCCTGCTTGTCATGTTTTTTTATACCCGAACTCTGATCCTGTCAACAAACGACGCTTCAAAAGAACTGTCCATGATGATCCGCAGAAGCCTCATAGAAGATATAATATTGCTTGGACTATAACTGACTTTCAAGGCGTTCGTTTAAGTTCTACAACCAAATTTTCTTGCATAGAAGACTTCTACCCACCACTTCAATTTGATTTGGCAGACGCACCCACACAACCAGGGGATATTCTGCAATCTACACCACTGCAGGAGGAACTTTAACATCACGCCTGAAAGGAATGTATTTTATCCCTGGCAATAATTTTGTTTGGACTTGTTACACCGGTTTCATGGCATGTATCCACGGGGATGAAATTGTTAAATCCAAATCATTTTGCATTCAAGTATGGCTTGTGTGTATAACTCTGATGATTTTATATCCCTACAGGTACCCATGGAATACCCCCTTTTGCAAAATCGTAAAGATTTAGATCTGTTATTTTTTAAAACAAGAGGGATTGTGTGCTATGCTTAAAGAAGAATGTTGTCTTTATGCTGATGGCAGGGGGGGGGGGTTCGTTTTCTATTTCGCCATGGTTTACAACCTTTTTAACTGCATTGGCAGGATCATTAATAATCACTATATTGATATGTATTATAGGACCTTGTTGTTTTAATAGAATATTCCAATTTTTTAAAAATTAATTATCCTCTGCTGATGTTAATGTGCTATTGCAAGCTCATGTTATATCCTCAACACCGGACGAAAAAATGTCATTGCTGAGTTACTGCTCCTTGGACAACCCTGACGCTGACGGGTCGCACTCTTGCCTAGATGACGGGGACAGCGAACATTTCATAAAAATGGTTCCTGTCTTCTCGGACGAGGAAGAAGACTTGTCATAAATAATAAAAACAGAGGAGATGTTGTAACTATGTATCATTCATGTGTTTGCAACTATGTATCATTGCAACTATGTATCATTCAAGCATTTGCAACATTGTATCATTCACGTGTAATCATTAACTTCTGTCTCTTCAGTGACCTTTGCAAGGCACGTACAAGAGACAAGGAGATAGACGTTTGTTAAATAAGCTTATCCACTTTGTAAATAATCTGTCCGGTATGCAGCTTTGTAAACATGCACATCCTGATGAGATTAACATGTTTGACTTGAGCTTTTTAATTAAATCATTTTCTTGTAAAAAAGCACAATAAAAGAGCGAGTGCCAAGACATTCGAGGCGCGCTCATCAAGAGGAAACTTCGCTTCCTGTCGTTTCTCTTCCCTTCGCTCCCTTTCATGAGCCGCCCATCAGATGCGGGATGGCAGATACCGCAATGACTAAATGCCGAAGGTACACGGAACGCTGTTAGCTTCCCACCAAAGTAGTCCCTATGTTTCTACTTGCATTTTTATATGCTTTTGAACTACTAGGTTGGCAGAAGCTGAGACAAGTAACAGGAACTCACTCCATTATGCGGTGCTAGGGATTTTAACTGCCAAACCACCGACCTTTCTGATCAAGAAGCTCAGTGTCTTATACTAATCAGCTAATTTCTAACTAAGAAAGTGGTCCAATCATACAAAGTCAGAAAGAAAAAGAAACAGCCTTGTGTCTGCATAGCTGTAGCATTCCTCTCTCTCTATTTGGGATATTGATGTAACCTCTGAATCCTGTTTGACTTTTGATACAAAGGTACCTATGAATCTTTTTGACAAGCATTAGGTATTCATATGATTTATATCCACAACTGGAACTAGATAAATGCCAATTTCATCCATGGGGTTGGATGTGTAATTAACTTCTGAAGAGCAGCTTTTAGGGACTTTGAATTGTTCAGTTAAAATAAAAAAAGGGACTAAGTTTGAACAACTTCCCAATTTTGACAGCTTCAGAGTATGGCTGACCCTTGCCTAAGGATAGCATGTGAGGTCATTTAATTAAATCCCCAATTAAAGCCCTCCCCTCATATGCTGAACTAGCTTCATCCACTGTGCACTTTAATAAGTCAGTCTCATTATTTATTCTAGCTTCTTTTATACGATGCCATTGTGTAGCATTAATCATACAACAGAATGCTTCAAGTTATTGGAATTTTGCTTCTAATCAAGGGTACTGAAAAAAATAACTGAAATATTAACAAATGCAAGTTGAAAAGATGAAAACAAATTTCCTTGCATAAACTCTGCTGCCTATTGTGAAATCATTAACAGCAAAAAAGGGAGAAAAAAATAAAAGAAAAAGCAGTTTTGTACGATTTTAAAGGAAAACTTGCAGAAATGAATGGTTTTCATTATGTTATTTAAAAAAAGTAAGGATTATTGCATATTTCATATTTTTTAGTTATGAATTGTTCATGCGGTCTTTAATTTGTAATACTTTGAAAAAAGTGAAACATCTACATTTCAACTGTATATTTTCCTATTTATTTCATTCTGACAAATGATGATGCTTAAACTGGTATAGCTACAATATGTTATGTCCCATGTTGCTCAGTTTCAGCTCTCACTTTGCCGTATTGTTGACCAGGATGGTAACTGTAATTCAGCAATACGTGTAAGATCACAGGTTCCCCATTCCTAACTGAAGTTAATGTCAAAGGTTGTTGCTCTAGAGTTACTTGCCTCCCTCCATATATTTTCAAACCATTTATCCATTTAGCAGGATACATTCTCAGCTTTACTTCCTTTAGCATTAAGGTGAAGATCTGAAATTAGATTTAACATAATTACTGATATCAGGCCCAAACATCTGTCAGACACTACTGGCTTCTAGTGAGAATTCATGGGGAACTAGGCATCCCTGAAGGAACAAAGATAACATCACAGTAGAGATTGGCAACCAGATAGCAAATTCTGGCTGATAACATCTTTCCAGAGAAAGGATAGATTGTGAGATTACACACATGTAATCTGGACAGCTGATCCTCCAGAGTAGACTACGTGGACTAAGTTGTTGCAGTCATCATGTGAGCTGAGTAGCTGGGAGTTGAGAGATTTCAATGAAGCTCACAGCCATGGTGTAACTTATAAAGACATAAAGTTCACAACAGCCTGATTTCTTAATCACTTTTGGATATAATTAATTTATAATTTAAGAGAGATTCTCTGAGTGACAGAATCAAATTTCATTTGGTAAATTATGTTGTTACCATAGAGTAAGATGTCATTTTATAACTGAACTTTTAACTTTTATGAAGAAAATGGGAAACAACTTATTTTTATCTTATCTTTTTTCTTCCTTTTCTATTTTTTCTACTTTTTTCTTTTCTTACCTTTTCAGATTTTTTTCTTTGATTCGTTTCTTCTTTTTTTCTTTTTAAAATCTTATGTTAGTTTGTATTAGCTTTTGAGTTTAAAAAATCTTTAATAAAATGATACAACACCCCCCACCTCCAAAATAACATCCATGGAAGGAAGACAAGAAGGACAGAATTTGTGTTGTGACTTATCCAAGGAACATTAAGGGGAAATACTTTCCTTGGCTTTTCTAGGAAGATTCTGTCATGCACCTACCATATCTAAACTGGAATGCAGAAATGTCTTAAAATGATATTATATATTAGCTTCTCTTGTGTGGACACCAATGTGGACATTTGACTTTTAAAGGACACTCATGTGGACACTTGACACTTTATTGAGCCTATCTTTTACCCATCAAACAAAATTTTTGATTTTTTCAATCATTCAGATCATGGTTGTCCCAAAGGTGCTTGTTCCAACAGAAACTGGAATTTGTTTTTCAACAAAGGACAAACAAATGGACTTTATTTTTAAATAAAAACAAAACCCAGTTGTCTTTTGTAAAAGCCCCTTTGGGTCTTGATTTGGTTTTGTATGAAAAAAGGGAGGGGGCAAAGTCACTAGACATCTGATAATATTTGTATTAACAACACAGGTTGCAAGTTGTTTGCTCATTTCAATCACGGATTGCTTCATCTAGGAAATGAAAAACTTGCTTGTCAGAAACTCAGATGGAAAACTTGGTTCTCCCCCCTCCCCCCGGAAATATATTTTCTTGACAGTCTCATTTTTGTTGTAGTCACAGAGGTTTCTATGTATTTGAGTTGAAGGAAGTAGGAGAGGCAAGGCACAGAATTCTCTTCTATCTTCTTACCAGAGTCATAAGGAGGCTTTCTTCTTCTTCTTTTTTTCATTTTTATCCTCATTATGAAATGCCTGCTGGCATTGCTTCAGGGCACTCAGGCCTGCAAACCTTTCCTTCTAAGCTAAGTGGACCCCCTTAGGCCACAGTAATTTGAGTGAGACAAAGACATATTGTTGATTAGTACCAGAGTACTACAAATGAACATGGCATCTCTCTCTCTCTCTCTCAAACACACACACACACACACTGTGTGTGCATGAGAAATAAGTCATCTATAAAAGTAGGATTATCCCATTTGTATTCTGTCCTTTTCCCAAGGAACTTGTATTATAAATGAGTTTTTGCTAAGGCTGCAAGAACTTGATTAAATCAGTGCAACTTGGTTACTCAGATGAAGTTAGGCTTATTAAGTCATTAATCTATCAATTACATTTCCATATATTTGCATGTAGGTAAAACAATATTGAAAGAAAAAAGAGTCTGTTTTTAAATGTGTTGTAACAGGCATGGACATGAACACAGTATTTCAATTGCTGAAGCGAATGGGGGATTATTTTTTGAAAGAATATGTATCATCTGCAGGTGTTTGTAGGTGTTTGTTATTAAATACGTTTTTTCCCAGGCTGAAATCTGGGTATAATTTGTTGTTTGAAGGGGGAGGGGTTGCATTTAAATGAATCAATTAGTTAATGGGACATTTCAGCTGGGGGGGATGGTGTGGAAGGGGGGTGTCCCCCCTTCCACGGTAGGGAGCTTTGACAATTTTACATTTTAAATGGTGCAATCTGATGCATACTTTAGTCATGATTTGGACATATACATACATACATACATTTTAACCCATAGGCATAAGAAAAAAAATGAGGACACATATTACAAAAACACATTTTTCTTCAGTGAGGGAACTGGACTATGAAAACCAATGAGACATAGCATAGGCCTTTTAGTTTCATAAAAGGTTTGAAAAAATAATTGGGTAATTATTTGAAATGGACTGTGATGTTTCTTTGTCATATATGTATGTGTATGTGGGTATATGCGGGTATATGCAGGTATATGCGTAATGGTTATATTTTGAGAACTGAATGCAACGAAAAATTTTTTTAATGTATGCTGATTAGTGTACATTTAAAGTGACAATAGTTTTCTGTTCTGTTCTATTCCAGTTCCATTCCAATTTATTCCATTCCATTCCAGTTTCATTCCAATTCTATTCCATTCTAACTTTTGAATAGCTGATGCAGCTTGCATAAAAAGGGCAAAAGGAAAAATAAACCAGGGAACACTTACCAATGCCCTTAGTACAATCAAAAAACAAATATATTTTTATCGGCGAGGCGAGTGGCTGCTCGGAGCCACCGATCCCCTGAAAAATCACATCTAAAGCAAAATTAGAGGCAAGGAGCTACGGTTTTTGAAGGGTTAAAATTCAGATTAGTTTGCTAGAGAGGTGTGGCCGCGGGGGAAAGAGACGGGGAGGGGAGTTTCTTTCTGTTAAACCCGCCGTTCTTCGGCAAATTTGCAAGCGGATTAGCCTGCTTTAAATTGCAAATCTAAGATGAATTAGAAATAAAATTTGGGGTGGAGGGGGTCTTATTCCACAAGCACGCCTTTATTCGAGGCCGGAATTCCCATTGCAAGGAAGATCTCTCGGGCCTTTAGCGTGAGATTTTGTTTATCAGAGTGAGACAGTCAAAATTGGTTGAATTGTGTGAGTCTCACTCTGATTGCGTGAGAGTTGGCAGCACTGCCTATGTTCTGCGCATGGATGCAAGGAACAGAGACGAGGCAGTGAACAGTGAACTTGAACTCTTTATTAATCATTCTGAACAGAGCAAAAACCCTAGGGCAGCAGCAGCAGCCCTTTTATAGGGCAGGCTGCTGACCTATTAGCCAATGAGAACATGGAAGTGTTAAACCCTTGAACCAATGAGAGTGGCTCGTTAACAGCCAATCAGATTCTCCAGAACAGACCAATCCAATATCTCTATTATTGGCCAATAAAAAGTGCAGGATTAGAACCCTGCTTTTTCTTTAAGGTTTGTTAAAACTTTATTTACCGTATATACTCGAGTATAAGTCGACCCGAATATAAGCCGAGGCACCTAATTTAACCACAAAAAAACTGGGAAAACTTATTGACTCGAGTATAAGTCGAGGGTGGGAAATGCAGCAGCTACTGGTAAATTTCAAAAATAAAAATAGATGCCAATAAAAACTTTCACTAGGGCAGTTGAGAATAAGTTTGATGTTCACAATTTCCTCTTTGAAAGAGACCAGTAAATAGGGAACAAGAAGATGAAGAAAGAGAAGTGTGTTTTTTCACACTTTTCACACTGGTGAACAAAAATGGCATCATAGGAACAAGCTTATTCTCAGCCCAAAGGTTTGTTTCTGATTTCTTCCCTGATTTAAGGGAAATTTGGGAAACGATCTCACTATCATGAAAGGTTTGATTGATTCACTAACCCAAAAGATGATGATGATGACAGTGGTAGGCAGGAGTCACTCTCTCCCTTGCAAGAAAAAACCAAGAGCCGTTCTTATGATATCTCTCTCTCTCTCTCTCTCTCCCCCTCTTCCCGAGTGGACTGAAAGCAGCTGGAGCTGAGGAAATGAAACTGAGTGGAACGACCTTAGCTCGCCTTGCTTTCTCAGCCTAGAGCTCAGAAAAGCCTCCCCCTCTTCCTCCCCCTCCTCCCGAGTGGACTGAAAGCAGCTGGAGCTGAGGAAATGAAACTGAGTGGAGCGACCTTAGCTCGCCTTGCTTTCTCAGCCTAGAGCTCAGAAAAGCCTCCCCCTCCCATGCTTAAAAGTTGCAAAGGAAACACGGAAGCAGGGAAGCGGCTGCCCAGCTTCGGAGCTCCACACCATTTTTTTTTCAGAGGGGAATCTGACTCGAGTATAAGCCGAGGGGGTTTTTTTCAGCACAAAAAATGTGCTGAAAAACTCGGCTTATACTCAAGTATATACGGTAAGCGCTTTTATTAGTTCATAACACCACCCTCTCTGACTTCTTGATTTTCTCTTTTCAGATGTCAACACCTCAGGGTTTTTCTTACCAGATTTCTTCATGGTATCTTAAAAGCACATCTGTCAGACAACCACAATCCCTCATTGGGAGGGGAAATGGCACTTGATGAGTATTGGCATCATTACACTCTGAGGCAATTGTATAAGAAGAAAGGTAAAGAGAAAACATGGAGAATTTAGAAAGGCACTTTACAATTAAAAAAGTATATATATTTTGTTCCTAACTAAAGCTAGAGATTTTCCACTAAATTCCTTCCTTCCTTCCTTCCTTCCTTCCTTCCTTCCTTCCTTCCTTCCTTCCTTCCTTCCTTCCTTCCTTCCTTCCTTCCTTCCTTCCTGTTTCATTCTCTTTTTTATTTTTTTCACTTTCTAAGTATATACCTACTCACATCAAGATATAAAAACACACATTTTCCTTATTATCAGCTTTCTTATGCCAGAGAGAGGGTAACAGTCAACAGGCAGTAGCTATTATCAATATTATTTTAATTTATAAAATAATAATATTCTAATTTATAGAATAATAATAAAAATAACATTTTCAGGTTGTTCTAAGGGTTTAGCAGCTTAGTTATGAGATGCAGAAATTCAGCTATCATAGGCTGCTCATGTGAAATTTGAGTTGATTTTAGCATAAACAGAACCATGATCTGATGGAATATGTGATATTTGTAAAATATAATTCTGAAATATTGTATTTTCACAACTTTGTCAGTCATAAAGCAATGGGTTTTTTAGGTCATTGTTTTGTTTATTCTTGTATTTTTTTATTTAAAAGGATAAGTAAGCTTACACTGAAAAATATTCATGTTGACAGCCTGGGTTGCCTGATTCTAGATGTATTAAATTATTCAAAAATTCTGGGAAATAAAGCAACAATAATAAAATGGCAGAAACTTAAATTATTTGTTAGTTGCTTGATATTTTTAATCCTCCTTCCAATTTCATATGCTACTCGATATAACAAATCAATGTTAATGTCTTTTTATAGAATTGATATTTTCCATTAACTTATACAATAAATAAATCTCTGCAAATGTGCTTTACCACTTTTGACAAATACTTTTTCCTCTCTTTTAACATATAGCTTTATAAAAGAAGTGTGGCAGAAATATAATCCTGTAAAAATGATCATCTTATTATTCATGTAAACCAAAAGATACTAAAATTACACAAAATATCTCTAAATTAGGAGCCAACTCTCCTTCTGATGGGGCCATATTTTCAGGTTAAAATAATAATTGCTGATATAAGCAATAATTAGTCATGAATAACTAGCTTTTTAACATAAAGATTAATATTTGAAATACTGAAACTGCAATCATATTTAGAGAGCCTCTTCTCTGAGGAATGTACAAAATAATCTCTTCTGAGTTTGAGCCCAAGTTACTGTTCTTCTATCTAGACATCTTATTACAGAACCATAAAGAATAAAAACATGAAAAGATCATTGTGTCCATTCTAGGGTGAAATGAAAACCATTCACTGCCCTATTAACCTTCTCAAATCAGATCAAATGTGCTGTAATCTGAAACAAGTAATCATCTTAAATGTAGTATGTAAAATTGTCTTAAAGGAGAGAAAATTAAATCTTTCTCTTCCACTGTCTGTCTGTCTGTCTGTCTGTCTGTCTGTCTGTCTCTCTCTCTCTCTCTCTCTCTCTCTCACACACACACACACACACACACACACACACAAATGTCTTTCAGTTGCTTAATTAAATGGGATTTTGTAGGATTTGGGTGACTCGCTTAGCATGGTGACTCACTTATGGTACATTATGATCTTGATCTATAAAGCAGCAAATCAACTTCACCTGTTTGAATTACATCCTCATAACTTTTTTAAGAAAATAGAGACATATTTATTTGTACCTGTACTGTGGTGGCATTGTAGTTAGAATGTAGTATTGCAGTCTAATTCTGCTGATTGCTGGCTACTAGCAGTTTGGTAGTTTGATTCTCATTGGCTCAGGGTTCACTCAGTCTTTCATCCTTCCAAAGTTGGTAAAATGAGGTCCCAGATTGTTGGGGGCAAATGCAAATAAAGCATACATTATAAATACATACATTGCCCAGAGAGTGCATCAAAGAGTTATAGTATAGGGCAGTATGTAATCCTAAGTGTTATTGCTATTTGATCATTATATTACTAGTTGATAACCTGACATTGCCTGGGTATTTACTTATCCCAATTCTGTATTAGACAGGAAAATCCTGTACTCAGGACTTATGCTGTTGTACTGTCTGTCACACAATTCTTCTATTCCTCGACAAGAAGGAGCCCTGTGAAACTGTTACCATGGCAGAAGCCATTTTAAGACACACACACTCCCTGAGGGGTGTTAGGGGTGTCTTACCCTCACAGTATTTCTTTCCAAAGGATAAGTCATCTGTGAATTGGTTGAAATTGCTTGAGGCATTCCAGAGTTATGCTGGAACATTCATACAGCATAAATATAATAAAATAAGATAGGTAGGTAGGTAAGGTAGGTAGGTAGATAGGTATATAGGTATGTAGGTAGAGAAGAAGAAGAAGAAGAAGAAGAAGAAGAAGAAGAAGAAGAAGAAGAAGAAGAAGAAGAAGAAGAAGAAGAAGAAGAAGAAGAAGAAGAAGAAGAAGAAGAAGAAGAAAGAAAGAAAGAAAGAAAGAAAGAAAGAAAGAAAGAAAGAAAGAAAGAAAGAAAGAAAGAAAGAAAGAAAGAAAGAAAGAAAATTTCAAAGGGACTTTTGATTGGCTAGAAATTTGATGAATGAGTGAATGAATGAATGATTGAATGAATGAATGAATGAATGAATAATAAATATAAAGAAAATCCAAAGCCTGAGTAGACCTTCTTGGAATATTGAGCCAAAAGAATGACTAAGACCAGTTTGCTCTGCTTCCAGTCTGAAGGAATAAATATAAAAAAGTACATACACACCATACACACATACACACAGTGTCAGATACATTTCTTGACAGAACAATCAACACTCTTCCCCAGAGCTGCAACTCTTTCATTTTCCAATCACTGAGAATTCAAAGATTGAATTCAAAGATCTGTTTTTTGGGCAATATTAAGAATTCTGGGATTATCTTTCCTTGGCAGCAATTATAGGGAATGCATAGATCAGATTCCTACAGCACTTTTACCTCCTGATTTAATGTGATGTAATGTGATGACTATTGTACTGGTCAAAGAAAGCTGCCTTACATCATTTCAGATTGTCAGTTCATTTAGTTCAGAATGAACTATGTCACATTAACTGTTCTTCATGGTTTCAGGCAGGCATCTACCTCAATTCTACCTAGAAATACTGGGGATTAAACTGGAAGATTATTTGCATACAAATATTAAACTGAGCTACAGCAATAGCTGAAGCTGATTAAAGTTCTGAGAGCACTACTAAACTACAGGTTTTTCATATTTTAATGGATATAGAATGGTTGCTGAATTTGATATGGTGGGTTAATCTTTGATTTGATCTCTTTTTAGGCACAGTAAAACATCCAGTACATCATTCTTGAACTAACAGTCTACATAATATTTCTGCAATTTTGTAAACATCTTTGCGGTATTAGATTAGATATATTCTATTTAATACTGCAAATCCTACTTGAACTGATTGGAAAATAACTTCTTTCACAGGTGTAATGTTTGGCTTGGTGTTCCCATTAATTTATGCCCTCCCAGCATCCATTTGTTTCCTACTATCTTTAACTGCCGCTCTCTGGATTAATTGTAGAGTTTAATTGATGTAAAAACATTGTCTGAAGAACTATTTTAGTGCAGTGGTTAAGGCACCAGACTGAAAACTAAAAAACTGGGAGTTTTAGTCCTGACTTAGACAAAAAGCTCATTGGGTGACCTCTGCCTCATCGCTCTCTGTCTCTGTTCCAGGAAGGAAATAATGGCAAACAACTTCTGAAGTCTTGCCAAGAAAACTGCAGAGACTTGTCTGGGCATTTTTCAGGCATTGCGATTGACAACAACCACAACCACAACAACAACAACAACAAAAGGATTCGTTACCCACAGTTAACATTTTTAAATCTAGTTGTATCATATGTTGAGTATATGCATTTTTTCCCTGTTGAACAAAATTCAAGTCTGTAATCCATAACACTCTTCCTGTTTCTATGCCTGATTATCTACAAAACTACCTATTCTTAAAATGATATCTTGACCGAGACATGCCTTTTTCCTGGCTACCTTTGTTTACTCCATAATCTAAATATCTGTGATCCTATTATCATTTAGGAAGGCTCTTAATAGGTGGGTCTTTTATTGTGCGCGGGTATAGGATTTGTTCGTCCACACTGAAATTGAGATTTTTATTTCTTGGGCTTTTGTTATATGTTTCTTACTGTTTATACCATAGAATTGTTTTGACAATGGAAAAGGCTAACAAACTGCACAATCAATCTGCAGGAGATATACTGTGGTAGAGATTCTCATAAACAGAAAGGTGAGGAGCTAACCAGTAAGCCAGAGAAAGCAAACAATGGATACTCAAAATTTGTTGAAGCTGACTCTTCCTAGTCCTTTGAGGGATTAAAAACAAGCAAACCCTTCAAGCCACAGCAGTCCAAACCAAGACCTCAAAATAACATTCAAAGTAAAATACCTAATCAAGGAAGTAAATATATCTAATATAGGAGCAGCAGTTGTGGGTTTGTTCTTATTCTCAACTCAATAGCCCTTCCAGCCTTATCCTTTTTAGCTAACTAGCCTCTGACCCCTTCCTACCCCCAATCAGTCTTTCTAGCATGAGAAAACATCTACTTTCTCTGCATGAGCAATGAACTGAATCCCAGACAGACAGAAGAATGGGGGAAGTTTGTTTACACAGATCTTGTAAGGGTTATCCAGATGTGCTTTCTCTCTGGGGTTCTCTTTGTAGTCCTTTGACATCTTCTTCAATCTATTTCTCCAACCTCAACATTTGTTCTTTCTTCAGACAAGCCTTCATGCTTACTGGACACTCAGTCTGCAGACACTCATAGTCAAGGAGGCAGGTGTTTCGTTTTGTGTGTGTGTGTGTGTGTTGTGTGTGTGTGTGTGTGTTTATGAAAGCTTCAGACTATAAAACTGAAACCATCACCAGAAGCAATTCTTCCTTTAGTGGAAGAATGTTGTGGCTATCACCTGCTTTTTGAATAACTAGCATTGCCTATTCACTTAATAAAAACAGCTTTCATTAGAACATCAGGACTTAAATTTTGATGGCTATTTCAATATTATTGACTGCTGCTTTATTACTGGACTGCTACTGCTGTCAGTAGTTCTTTATTTTCAATGTTCCATGACAGTTTCGATACCAGTTTCACAATCCTTCTCTTTCAGCAGCAGCAACTTATATGACTACTAACAAGGCAGGGCAAGGCAACAAGGAAGGACCTGCATACTGCTGCCCTGACCACTACTGTCCTCTGCACCCCTTCCATAACCCATGCACCACCTTTTGCACACTTTCCTGACCTGGGTTGCTGCCTGCATGCCTTCTTTGACCCACATAGCACTTTTCCATGTCCCTGACCTGTCCCAGTCCATTCACACACATAGCACAAGTGGAGTAAGCATGTTTCTTTCACACAACCAACTCCATGATCATTCCCCAAGTCCCAACTTCATGTGAGCAGGGCTGTATCTTCAGATTCCATTGCAAAATTATGCTTTGAAGCACATAGGAACAATGCAACAGCAGAATGTGTTTTGCTGGTGTTAATATGACTTTCACTTGCACAATTTAAGGCAAACATGCATAAATCAAGTCCTCAGTCCCTGTCCCAAGATTTTAATTTTGGACCAAACATTTGGGGAGTGTTTATACTGACTGTATTTAATTCTTTAAATAAAATGTTCACTTACATTCAATTACCCTCATTATTTATTGCAGTGTGGCTCATATTATGCTATTTGGTGTTCACACTTTTTTTTCAGGAATGGGACTTCTGTGCCTTTTGAAGCACCTTATTTGAATGACTTCCAAAATTGCACTGGTGTAATAACTTTTTTATACAAAACATGGAGAGCATGAGCCATTAATTTCACTGACAAAAATGGATCCAGTGTTAGCCACAATCAAAGGAAGTAAGTCATAAAACCCTGAATCTGAAGTGCTGAAATATTAAAATATCTGGATTCCACTTGGATATTCCTGTTCTCCTTCAAAGATAGTATGTCTCCTTCAATGATAGTATGTATGGAAACATTATTGAAAACCTAAGTTAAATAGATTGATAAGATACCATTCAAATGTCTTAAACTGGGACTATAACACTTGTTTAGACTGAGAATCATACTTGAACACTAAATAGCATAATACCAGCCACACTGCAATGAATAATTAGTATAATTAAATGTAAGTGAACATTTCATTAAAAGAATTAAATATGGTCAGTATATGCAGTCCCCAAACGTTTGGTCCAAAATTAGAATTTTGGGACTTTGGGTTCAGATACATGCAACTGGGACCAGGACTTGATTTGTGCATGTTTGCCTTAAACTGTACAAGTGAAAGTCATATTAACACCAGCAAAAAGTCTGTTTACAGAAGAGTATTTTTTCCTACCATGTAAGAATCAGATGATCTAACAAGGATCAAAGGACATCACAGATCTTGCTGAGCTAAAGTATGCCCTTTAAAGCCATAGGGCTGAACAGTATAAGTCTTTCACAGCAAGCTTCCTCATCAGTCACAGCAGGTTCAGAAGACAGCTACATTTTGGCTCAATGGCCTGAGTGCTTCTGATCATATTACACAAAGCAAGCCGCCTTCATTACTTTTCTCATCTCTGAACATGCAAGGATGATTTGAATTGGCAGTCTTGCCCTTTTTAATCCTCAGCAGTCCATTTTTGAGTGGTTAAAAATAGAACCCAGAATGTTTAAATCTAATGGGAACCATGATAAATACCAACTGAATGTTGCTTGGATAAGTATCTTCACAATGGCTTTGAGATCTCTTTTGTCTTGACCTTCTCATGCCCAGTGCATATGCAACTTTTTCAAAAGCTTGATACGTTCTAAATATAATTTACTTTAGAATCTTTTTTTCAAAGAAGATGGATGGAAAGTAGTGTTCTTAGGGTGATAGTGCTCCTGTATTTATTGAGTTATGAAGTGACTGAGGAGTCTGTTTAAATACCCTGCCTCTTATTGTGGAATGATCTTTTCAGCATTCTCTGACCTTCCCTAGAGTCCCATACAGAAGTCCTCCTGCTGGGCTTTTTCAATATGGGGGCTACTGTCAGAGCTACAGTAAAGGGAAGTTCTACTCTTGTGCAATTGTTCTTCTTTATTTCTTTTCCTAGGAAAGTTCCGAGTAAAACTAGTGAAGACTTTCAAAAACAATTGTGGCCAGCTTTTAAACAGATTGTATACAGTATTAAGTTCAGAAAAAAGCAAGCATATTTTTAGAGAAAGCACCTTGCCTTTCAGTATGAGAAAGTAAAAGCTAGGAAAGGTGAAGATAGGTAGATAAAAACTCGACATTGGTCCTGTGTTGGTGATGCTGTCAATGGTATCATCATCCATCATTCATAATAGATGAAAATATAATTGGCATTGTAATCCATAAAGCACCATTATCTCCACTACATCAAAGCTCAGGGCATACAAGCATGGCCAAAGCTGATCTGTGTAAAACAATCAATAGCCTTCTGCCATAGGATTATTGCAAAGACTATGCAACAAGAGCTGTACAAAGCTTCCATTAAAGCTGTGTAATGGATGCCTCTTCTCCATCTAGAATTAAGAGCATCATGCTGAGACTTTCTCTGGCACTTCCCTGTGTATTTAAATGATTCTTCTCTTTCTTGGAAATGTTGGACACAAATAACTTTGTCAGGAAAGATCCCAGTGCCTCTGTAATAATTCAGAATAATAAATTAAAATTCAGAAAAAGGAATGAAAACCCAATCAAATTAAAAATAAATAAAAACAAACAGTATTGGCAATACATGAAGATTATAAATTGTATAGTTTGATCAGGGGAGAGAAACATTCTTTTATTTATGATCTAAGATCAGGGGAGAGAAACATTCTTTTATTTATGTTGATTCTGAAAATTCAACCTATAGTGTTGTGTGAGTTCTAGAATCTAGTCAAATATTACTTGTTTTGGATGTGCCTAGGGCAACTGGTGTTTTTTTGTTTGTTTGTTTTTTTTTACATCCCTATGATTCTGAAAAAAATATATTCTTTGATTCCTCTCTTTTCTCTTGTGCAACATAATGGAAACTCAGGCCTTCAGACATAAACTTTCTTCCAGTGATTGACAAGTATTGATCTGAAAAAAGAAGCAAAGCAGGAACTTCACTTAATGTGGTAAAATAGCATAAAGTAGTCCTCTTTATTTATGATTAATTGCTTTAATTGGTCACTTAAAATAATGGACTGACCAGCAAGAAATCTCTCATGTAGGTTGCTGTGTGGTGTGAAGAACATGACACAGTTTCATTCTCTCTCATGGGCAAAACCATTTACATTCTTCTTATCATTGCCCAACTCTGGATACGTCTATGTATTAATTGGTAAAGCCAGTTCTGGCAACCATATTATGACTTAGGAAGGGAAATCTTAGGGAAAAAATATAAAATGAATGCTTAATCAAATTTGGACTTCCAAGTGAGGAATGGCAAGCTAACACATTTCCAAATTTATTTGTTTATTTATTTAATCAAATTTATTTGTCACCCATTTCATGGTTCAGGTGACTTTGAGTGGCCTGAATGAGCAGAGGTCAAATCATGGCCACAGCCAAAGACCTGTGAGTAGACCAGCCTCATGAATCCTCTCTGGAAAAAGAGAAGGCAGGAGATTGCCCACTTGTGCTCTAGATGGCTACTTCTTATGAATAGACCACAGTTTCTTATGGGTTTATGTATATATCAAACACAACAGAACCTTTTTATGGACACTGTTTAATGTCACTTTCTAATTACTTTCAGAAATTAATTATTTAGTTACCATAAGGCAATTGCAAATCTTCAAAATGCCACCTGGTGAGTTTACCTTCAATCCAGAATAAAAGAAAAAAAGTACATTAAGAATATAAAATAATTTGAAATAAAGAGCAAAAAGCTAAATAAAACTAAGTTTGTAACTCAAGAAAGTTATAAATTAATTAAGGGACCAAGTCAAATTTTGATTATTAGAACTTTTGCTATAAGATTTTGGAAATCATTATATAAATAAATCACCCCTTCATGGAAATTGAATTGTTTAATCTATCTTAAGTCATAACAGAAATTTGAGACTTGATGATTTCAGGAATTGAACACTAGAGAGATCTAAAGATTCCATGTAGAAAAGGGGAAAAGTTGAAGGGTTGCCTTTTTTTTTTTTTTTTGTCAGCATTAGGAGAAAAAAGACAAAAGCAAACAAATCAGAAAAGGGTATGACATGTGAAATGCTTCAGGAGGTCTTTGGAGGTTGTGGTCAGAAAATAATAGCTACAGTGTCAGCAATCACATCTGCTTCAATGGATAAATTATTTCCAAAAGATGATAAACAGGTTAGATACAAATCAAGCCTAACTCTACTTGCCTTTTTATATCAGTCAAAATTGACTAGCGCTCTCAAGTTCTATCAAGCTAGAGCATGATAAATTGACTAATTTGCTACTTGGTTATACAGATAGCTTGGATGATGTATACTTCTCCCTTGAATCTAGCAGGGAAGAAGAATATATATTTCTGACTCTTCAGGTATCAATGACTTTAATCCAGATCATTGGCCATGTTACTTGTGAGTGTTGACAGTTGGAATCCAATGCATTGTGTTGACTACAGATTTCCCAGACCCAAATACTGTTTATTTTTGGAACTCAGTTTAACTGCAAAGGCAAATGGATTGGATATTCAGAAAACACTTACGTTTGGGAGAGAGAATAATTACAGATGAACTGACTCGACTATGGTGAGGAAGAAAAAATGTTTGGATGCTCCCTGTATCCACTCAAATAGCAATAGCATTTAGGCTTATAGATTGCCCCATAGTGTTTTACAACACTCTCTGGAGGATTTACAATGTAAGTATTGTTATGGACTAAGCAATTGCGCTAAATTGCTATTTAAAAGCTTAAATAGTTTTACTTCCACAGCAGGCTCAAAATCCTGCACTTCTGATTGGCCCGCCAGCAGCGGATCCTGATTGGTCATCCCAGGCCGATCTGATTGGCTGTTAAAGGGCGCTGCCGATTAGACGCCACCAGTGCAGCAAACTCAAAGCATTGGCTGTTATGACAGCAGCAAGCCCTATAAAAGGGCTCCTGCTGCCCGAGTATTTTAGCTCTGTTCTGAAGTCACTAATAAAGAGTTGAGTCACTTTCTGATGCCTCGTCTCCGTTCTTTGCACCCACGCTCCAAACAGAACACTGGCGACGAAGGTGGGATGCGGAGACATTTAGAGCTGATCAAACACTCAATGAACCCTACAAAGCATGTGGCTAAGAGCGCACCGAAGAAGCAGCAGAATGACCAGCGGCGCTATACCACCTGCTCCATTTGACCCAGCTAACGAAGACTGGGACTCGTATATGGACAGGTTCCAGATGTTCCTGGAGACCAACAATCTGAAAGATGCTACGCCAGGCAAGAAACGAGCTGTATTTCTGACCCATTACGGGCCTGCCATTTTCAAGATGGCAAAAGCACTTGCAAAACCAGCAGAAGTCAAGACAATGGATTGGGACAATCTTGCCCCAATCCTCCAGGCCCATTATGCACTGGCGGTGCCAACACTCATCAGAAGACATGAGTTTTACCAGAGGGACCAACGGGAAAGCGAAAGCATTGGGAACTTCATTGCTGACCTCAGAAACCTCAGAGGACTCTGTGGCTTCGCAAATCTCGAGGAAGCCATGAGAGATCGAATTGTTCTGGGCCTAAGAGACCCCACAACCCAGAGCAAGATTATGGCGAAGGGAGACATCGCCCTTGCAGATGTCATCACCGATGCTACTGCAGCAGAAGCAACCAGGAAGTCAGCCGCTCGAATGCGCCGAGCGAATGCACTGCACTGCCAACTCGCCAGCGATGCTCCGCCGTTTTCCGAGAGGCACGCAACAACTACCCACCATGAGGACCTTGAATCCTCATCAGAAAATGAGGAAGAAGAGGTCAACAGACTCAGGTCAGAATGTAACCAGCGGGACCAAAAGAATCGAAAATCCCCGTACCAATGCTCCGGATGTGGGGCAGTCACCCGCGATCTGACTGCAAATTCCTAGATGCACTCTGCCATTCCTGCGGGAAGAGGGGCCACATCGCTAAGGTCTGCAGAAGCAAGCGAGGACCCAGCCCAACCAGGAGAGAAAACAATTTCTGACAGACAACAGGCACCCCACCAGTTAATCGGGACCACCAAAACAATCAATGGAACTTTCAATACAGAAACCGAGCAGCCATCACTTCATCCCGACGAGAGGAGGCACACCAGACCATCACCATAGGCCGCACTTCATTCGTTGATGCAAGGAAAATTTGAGTGAGGGTCGTCATCGAGGAGCGACCATGCATTATGAAGGTCAACTATGGATCGTCCCTATCGATGGTATCCTGGAAAACCTTCAAGCAGCTGATCCCTGACACCCGTCGCCAGGACCTCACCACTCAAAACTTCATATTGAAAGACTACCAAGGAAATAGAATTCCAGTCGTCGGTTCCAGCAACGTTCAAGTTACCTTTAAGGACCACACCACAACCTTACCATTGACCATCGTCAATCGAGATCGGCCCAGCCTTCTGGGTTTACAGTGGTTTGCGCCATTAGGAATTGAACTAGCTGGGATCAACCAGACTGGCAGCGATGACTGGGAAGCGGCCCTCATCCAAGAATTCCAGGACATGTTCAGCGAGAAGCTAGGCAAGTTCAAAGGGTCCCCTATATCGTTTAAACTCAGCCCTGAAATTACGCCCATTCGCCTTAAGCCTCATCGAGTGCCCTTTGCACTCAAGCCAAAGACTGATGAACAATTGGACAAATTAATAGCACAAGGTGTGTTGGAACTGATTGACCACGCTCGATGGGAGACCCCAATCATGAAACCCATAAAACCAGACGGATCGGTGAGAATTTGCGGGGATTACCGGGCCACCCTAAATCATGCACTCCAGCAGAGTGCTTACCCCATACCTGTTGTCCAACACTCACTCCCGTACCTGTGGTCCAACACTTCACTCCTTTAGAGGTGGGAAAATATTTGCAAAATTGGACTTAGCTCAGGCGTACCAGCAGTTGCCCGTAGATACACAGACTGCAGAGGCCCAAACTATAGTCATGCATAGAGGGGCTTTCAAGTGTAACAGACTCCAGTTCGGAGTAAGTGTAGCCCCCGGCATTTTCCAGAGCTTAATGGAAAGATTGCTACAAGGCATAAAAGGAGTCATGCCCTACTTCGATGGTGTACTGTTAGCTGCCCCGACTAGATGCATTTTAGAAAAATGACTCCAAATGGTTCTACAGAAATTTAAAGATGCTGGCCTAAAGATCAAGAAGGACAAGTGCCAACTCTGCACAGAAAAGGTTAAATTCCTGGGCTATCTACTTGACAAACAGGGAATTCATCCTACTGAAAAAAAAAAACTGATTGCCATAAAAAACGCCTTAAGACCTAGGAATAAAACAGACCACCAAGCTTTCTTAGGACTCATTAACTTTTATATTTTCTTGCACCAGAAAGCAACTGTGGCCGAACCCCTGCATAGGCTCCTCGACAAGAAGGCTTCCTGGGTCTGGGGACAACGCGAAGAATGAGCTTTTCAGAAAGTAAAAGACCTTTTAACCTCAGATGCTGTATTGATACAATATAATGAAACCTTACCTTTAACCATCACCTGCGATGCCTCACCGTTTGGGGTAGGAGCCATCCTGAGCCAAATCCTACCAAATGGTACTGAGGCACCTATTGCATTTTTTTCAAAGACTTTAGCTAAAGCTGAGAGGAACTATAGCCAACTTGATAAAGAGGCTCTCGCTATCGTAGCTGCTGTCAAATGCTTCCATGAGTACGCATATGGAAGATCCTTTTCCATAGTCACCAATCACAAACCATTACTTGGCATTTTAGCAGGGGACAAACCAATACCCCACATCTTATCACCAAGAATGACGCGTTGGTCGGAATTTCTAGCCACATATGATTACCAATTGCTACACTGCCGGGGAAAGCCATTCCCCACGCTGATGCTTTGAGCTGCTCACCGCTACCCAAAGTCATAGACGATCTGGCTCCAACACTAACAACGCTACAAATCAAAACCCTTCCTTCTCCACCACTGACTGCACGAGACATCGCCACAGAAACAAGGAAAGGTTCTTGTTTAGCACGAATCCTCAGCTGGGTGGAAAGAGGTTGGCCTGACAATGAACTCAGTGACATTTTCAAACCCTTCAAAAACTGACAGACAGAGCTTTTCTCCCAAAAAGGATGCATATTGTGGGGAGACAGAGTTGTCATTCTGGAGCGGCTACAACAGAAAGTCCTGAAACTGTTGCACGATGGACATCCTGGCATCGTGCGAATGAAGGCACTAGCCAGGAGCTACGCATGGTGGCCAGGTATAGATAAACAAATAGAAACTTGGGTGGCCATTTGCAACAAGTGTTAAAAAATTCACGCAGATCCACCAAAAGCCCCACCAATGGCATGGGAGACACCCCAGGGTCCCTGGTCCCATATCCACCTCGATTTTGCGGGACCCACCAAAGGACATATCTTTCTCATAACCGTGGACACCTATTCAAATTGGCTAGAGGTCCACAAAATGAAGAGCACCACCACAGAAGCAGTCATTAAGAAATTAAATAAACTATTTGCTACACATGCACTACCAGATGTCCTGATTTCCGATAATGGTCCCCAATTCACTGCTCTCGCATTTGAACAGTACCTAGCGGATTGGGGGATACGCCATGCCTTGACTTCACCTGCCCACCCTGCGGCCAATGGTAGGGCTGAGAAAATGGTCCAATTCGTGAAGAAGACTTTACAAAAAATGGAACAAGGAGACATCAACCTTAAACTAACCAGGATGCTCCTCCTCCAACATATTACACCACACAGTACTACAAACAAAACCCCAGCCGAACTCCTGATGGGACAGAAACTTCGATCACACTTTGACCACATACACCCTGACTACACGCCAGAACAACCCCTAGGGTCCAGCAGCAAGTATCGCACATTCAAGGTAAGCGACCCAGTTTTTGCAAAGAATTTCTCAGGTGACCCATTGTGGATCCCCGCTACCATAATTCCACTTACGGGGCTTCGTTCCTACCAGTTACAAACTGCTGAAGGGAAAAGTGGAAGCGCCACATTGACCAACTTCGTTCCAGACTGGCACCTACCCCTGTCTCTACCCCTGAACCTCAAACCTGGGGGGGGGAAGGAAAGTGAGGGGGCCGAAAATGAGCCAACACATGACACAGTACGTGAAACCTAAAAATCAACACAACCAACCTCAGGATATTCACCTTCCGAGGAAGAACTGGACCAGATGATAGCCTCGCCACAAAGCAGCACTGCGACAGCAGCAAACCCAAGAAACTCAGGAGGCAGCCTTGACGGAAGCAGGGATGACAGCCCCGTGTCGCCCAGCGAAGTGGTTGACCCAGCCGTGCCATTCAGCCCAGCAAATAGCCATCGGAAACAGAGCCAAGGCAAGAACTGTTGGTGCAACGCAGATTGGGCAGACAGGTGAAACGACCTGCGTACTTGCGAGAGTACATCGCCCCACCCCTCAGATGGAACCTAGGGGGGAGGGGTGTTACGGACTAAGCAATTGTGCTTATTAAAAGCTTCAATAGTTTTACTTCCACAGCAGGCTCGAAATCCTGCACTTCTGATTGGCCCGCCAGCAGCGGATCCTGATTGGTCATCCCAGGCCGATCTGATTGGCTGTTAACGGGCGCTGCTGATTAGACGCCGCCAGTGCAGCAAACTCAAAGCATTGGCTGTTATGACAGCAGCAAGCCCTATAAAAGGGCTCCTGCTGCCCGAGTATTTTAGCTCTGTTCTGAAGTCACTAATAAAGAGTTGAGTCACTTTCTGATGCCTCGTCTACGTTCTTTGCGCCCATGCTCCAAACAGAACAAGTATTATTTCCATATTGCCTCCAACAATCTGGGTCCTCAACTTGCCAATCTTGGAAGGATGGAAGGCTGAGTCAATCTTGAGCCCAGGCAGGATTGAACTCCAGGTTGTGGGCAGAGTTTATCTGAAGTACTGCACTTTAACCACTATGTTACCAGGGGCTCTTCAAAGCTAATTATTTAACAAAGTTAAGTTTAACAAGTTATTTAGCAAAGAAATAACCCTGAAGTAGTAGCATTTTGATTTCTTTCCAGGTGTTCTTTTTATTCTATTGTACATATTATCATGATTATAAGTTGGCAGACAAAGATGTGTTTCTGTGTTTGTATTCTGTGTAAGTTCACAGAATATGTATCATGAGTTTGTAAGGATCCAAATGTCAGACTGCATTTAGTAAAATTTGGTAATCGTATGTGGTATTATCAGCATTTTATTTATCTCACAAAACATAAGAGGAAGGAAAGAAGGGAGGGAGGGAGGGAGGAAGGAAGAAAATGTGCATTGGTTATTGAGGTTGCTAATTTCATTCTGACAGATTTACATTAATATAAATAATAACTTGCCCAGAGAGGAAATTCTGAGAAGCAGCTGATGAAGACCAAGGTCTTTATAGTCTACTGATGTTAATGGCCCCCTTCAAATAAATGAAATTGATTAGGTGAAATATTGTTCACCGTTTTTTCATCAAGATAGTGCTGTTCCAAAATATCAATTGCACTAAAAATTAATGATATCAGCTATCCAAACATCGTACCAAAGTTCACATAGGTATTAATTATCATTTCAATGCTGTGCATTTCCAAATGAGAAATAAATGACTCTAACAAGATACATGTGGTGGTTGAGGTGATAGGGTGTCAGTAAGTCAGAAAAATATAATTTACATGGAGATAACTTCTTTATATTTTTTTTCTGTCTTTTTATTTTATACACACTGAATGCACAGAAAATTAACAGCTTCTTCTGGATGAAGAGAATGAAAAGCCAAAATTTATGGACCATAAAAACAAGCTGACCACTGCTTATTGAATTTACATTCCTCTACAAAAAGATAGAATTAGACATGTGAT
The DNA here is from genome assembly GCA_033807585.1 of Hydrophis major. Taxonomy (NCBI): domain Eukaryota; kingdom Metazoa; phylum Chordata; class Lepidosauria; order Squamata; family Elapidae; genus Hydrophis; species Hydrophis major. Next base: position 93,957,167 of record CM066330.1, on the reverse strand, counting down.
AAAAATATAAACTTTTCCATTGCTTGTATTCCTCATTCCAACCACTTTATGAAGTGCATATATAAAGAAATTGGATAGAATGGTATTATATTATATTTCTAAAGTTATTTCATTTTGTTGACTCCTGGACAAAGGGATGAAAGGATATATATAACAACCTAAAAGGTGCCATGTGGTTAGATCCAAGAGGTGATTAATGGCTCTGTGTGGGAACGGGCAGTGTTACCTACTTTAGAGGAAGTTGTGGGTGCCTCCTCCTGATTTGGGCTTATTGGTATTAGTCAAGTTTCATCCAGTTTCCAACTTCCCTTTCTTAGAGAATGTTGTTGATGGGGAGATAGGCACTTAGGTTCAGAGGAGATGGATAAATCAGATTAACTGTTTTTCAATCAGTATTCAGGCTGGCCCATAACACTGAAACAGTTTGGTCATGTTTGTGGGCCACCTTCAGAGAATTTGGGAAAAGCAGATTTCTCATTGTGTTTTGATACAATTGACCATGGTATCCTTTGGACCAACTTTGGAGGTTGGGAATGGGGCATACTGTTTTGCACTGGTTAACTTGCTTTCTCTGTGAAAAACCATAGGGTTAGGGATGGGATTCAAATTTCTTAACAATCGATTATGTGGGGATGGCCTACTTTGTGGGTGTGGCTTGGTGGTCATGTGACTGGCTAGGCATGGCTTCTATATAAATATTATAGATGTTTATATAAATATTGATTTTTTTATTAAAAAAGAGCAACTTTTTCCCAAAATCAGGCAGAGCAGGCAGGCAGATTGAGTTGCTAACAGAATTACAGATACACTTAGATATCTGTGTTTCTGCCATCTGCTACCTGAGTCTGCACTGAATAAGAAGCTTCAGGCTGAGCTTTGCTTTAAGATTAGCTAGAAAGCAAGAAATCCAATGATTTCCTGCTTTTTAGCAAATTTAAATCTCCCAGCACAGCAGAACAGCTGATGGTCAGGAAAAAAAAAAAGGAAAAATAGCAACTTGGACATGGGTCAGAGTAAATGGAGACAGCCTCTGAATGTGAACTTTCAGCTCTTTATTGCATAGTGACTTCTCAAAACAACAACAGTGAACTCTGCCTTATACAGGCATCCCTTGTGAGAATTGTCCAATAGCGAGCTGTGAACGCCAGCTCTTTTAACCAATAATAATCCTCTGTTAAGGGCCAATCGGATTCCTAAGAACTAACCAATCCGATCTGGCCACCTAACAGCCAATCAGAAGTGCAGGGCCAGAACCTTGCACTTTACCTCAAGCTCATACTTTTATTAACTATGGTACATACACAACACCCCTTCCCCCTGGCTTCTTAATTACGGTGTAGTTATATAATCCTTCAAATAGGACGGTTGTCTTTTGAGTCTTTCAGATTTTCATTGGACTGGTTGATTGCAATCCTATTGAGGTAGATTGTTGTTTGGCAGTGGATCTGCTTCTTGCTCAGGTGCAATTTCTTGCGGTGCAAACTGTTCTGTCCTTAATTAACATACTCGAGATCCCCGCGCTTTGATTGGCCAAAGCGCGGGGCTCTCCGATTGGTCAGGCGAGCCGCGCCGATTGGCTCGCTAGGAATCTCCCGCGATTGGTCCATTCAGATCGTGGGAGATTCAAAGCGGTGCCATTGGCCGCGGCCGCCGTGGCAAAAGGAATAAAAGCCGCGGGCTTTTTTCCTTTCGCCAGTTCGGTTCCAACTTCCTAATAAAGAGCTTTGCACTAAAGTCACCGACTCCTGGCATCATTTCGCGGACACAACACAAACAATTCTCCTTCCTGCTCCATTTCCTGAGTCTCACTTAATTCGTTGCTCCCTTCGAGCAGGTTCCCTGGAACGTCATCTTCTTCTGTACCATATAAATTGTATTCAGCACTTGTACCATATAGCAAAACCTCCATCTAACTTTTAAAGTTAAGTCAGTAAAGCCTTAGACATTGTGAACTGCCTGACTACATGCTTCAATGCTCATTTAATTTTATATTAGAGTGGAGTTTTTAAACATTATCCTTTAATTAGAGATACCTTATGAAAACAAAATGACCTTGACTTGCAAAATAAATTAAACCACTTCAGGAGAGCATCTCTCTCATTTATTACTAGATATTTTAATTGGAGTGGGGACATTCTTTCTTTCTTTCTTTTTTAAATATGGGTCATACCTCAAATAGGGAATTCTACTGTGCTGAAATATGTGTTGCAAATTCCAAGTTCCAGAACTTTCCTGTGAAAGAATCTTTTTTTTTTTTTTTTTTTGCTCCTTTGCAGCTACCTTTCCTGATCTGAAAAAGACAGATGAATACCTGGTTAAAGTCATCAGTTTGGGTTGATGGGGATATCCTGGTATAAAGTATATGTATGTATATGTGCTTATACATATGTATAGCTAAGACACTAGGATATTTCAGTTTTAAAAAAAGCACTTCCAAGAATATAGCTGTTGGAAGCTCCTTGTTTTATGTCATGCTGAATATTTATCTTCCGATCCTAACTGGAAGAAATAACTAAAAAGAAAATTAGATGAGAAGATTTTCATCATTGGAAGCCAAAAAAGCTGAAGTTTTGGATTAAAGACAGGTCACACATATACTAGATCATCTCATGGATAAAGTACCTTGCAACAGTTATATGAAAATATTTTTCTCCCTTGTGATGCTGTGGAGTAGGGATCTGTTTTTGTTTTTGATAATTTTGTTTTCTTATTTTGCAGAGCTAAAACTTATAAAGAACAGTTGCTGGAATTGGGTATGTCTAGAAGGACTAGACATGATAGCAGCCTTCCAATATCTAAGGGTTTGCCATAAAGAATAGGGAGTCAACCCATTCCCCAAAGCACCTAAAGGAAAGACAAGAAGCAATGGATGGAAACTAATTAAGAAGAGAAGCAATTAGAATTAAGGAGAAATTTCATGGCAGTTAGAACAATTAATCAGTGCAAACAACTTGCTTCCAGAAGTTGTGAATGCTCCAACACTAGAAGTTTTAAAGAAAAGATTGGACAACCATTTGTCTGAAATGGTAAAGGGTTTCCTGACTAAGCAAGGGGTTGGACGAGAATGTCTCCAAGGTCCCTTCCAACTTAGTTATTCTATTCTATTCTTAGTGTTTCCCATCAATGCAGTGTCTCAAATTTTTGGATGGAGGGCTTATTTGAGGGGAGAGAAGTAGGATCCACTGGTTTTGACAGCATTGACTAACTGGCTTGTCACCCAAGCCTGACATCAAGGCCTGAGTGAGACTGACTGGCCCAAAGTCACCCAGCCTTCTTTCATGCCTTAGGTGGAACTAGAATTCATTTCTGGTTTCTAGCCTGGTGCCTTAATCACTAGATGGGGATGATGGACAAGTTATTGACTAATGAGATATTATTCTCGTAATTCAATAAGAGCCTCATATTGCTACCTGTATGGGGTTCATAAAAAGGCTTTCCAACGATTTGCATAAGCCACATAGAAAGTATTCTAAATAATATAAAACTACTTAAATTTAATATCTTACATTACTTTCAGAACAATCCTAGGGCCTTTTATGTTGGTAAAGAAGAAAACTGGCTCATAAATATATCAAATAATGATATCCCAATAGAGATAGCTATTGGGAGACCTGAAGAAGCTTCTTGGATGAGAAGTGAAACATCTTATAAGAAAAAACAAGAAAGTCCAGTTGCTTCTTGAAAAAGCACCTTTGGGACAACCATGCCATGGATGACTGAGAATCTCCATAGATTTCCAATATGTAACATGGACAGATAAATTTGAGTTCAGTAGTCCATTTTGTAATAATACTGTACTGAAGGTGCACGACAATGGTGGTATTGATTTTTTTTACTACCAGTTCTGAGGGTGTGGCATGGTGGGTGTGACAGGGGAAGGATACTGTAAAATCTCCATTTCCACCTCACTCCAGGGGAAGGATACTATAAAATCCCCATTCTCTCCCCACCCTACTAACCTGCTTTCCAGTTCCATTCTCCTGTGCAGGGCAACAAAAGAAGACACAGCTGATCAGCTGGGACTCAGGAGGTAGAGAATAGAAGGGGACCAACCAGAGGTGGTATTTACCGGTTCTCCAGACTACTCAAAATTTCTGCTACCAGTTCTCCAGAATCTGTCAGAACCGGCTGAATACCACCTCTGGTGCACAATACTCATCATGTGTAATCTCATGAGATTCTCTGAAGATTTCAAACAATACTGAAATTGACAAAGATGGGAAAAGCTTAGAAAGAATAAAGATTAAGAATATTATTTTGGATTATTGTGCAGTCAGCAACACTAGAACAAAGCACTAACATTATGCTGAAATTTGCTTTACAACATCTCAAAATTCACTTCTCCTTTAAGTGAAGCTCCTAGAGACCCCGTAGTCTTAAAGTGCTTGAGAATGTTTTTGTATTTTTAATCACTCAGTGTTGTTTTTAAGTTCAATGAATTCCAGAACTTGTTTACTCTGAATCTAGAAATTGCCTTCTTAATTTCCCTCATGATGCTGCTTTTGATAATTCTTCTCCATTCTCACTATGGTAAAATGAGAAAATCTAGAGATGAATAGAGTTTCATTCATTTTTTGATATCTTAGCAACATTCTCAGATTTTTAGACAGCAAGGACTAGAGCTGCTTAAATTATTATTCCAAAATAAAATAAAGTTTTGATTTAAAATGTATTTATAGTAGAGGATTTATTCACCCAACCAGATGGCATGGTGCACATTGTTCTGAAAATTCTGGATGTGCCTTCAGACAACATTTGTGGGTCTAAAAAAAAGATTGTCACTTCTCTTTCATGAAAATAAAATATATTTTTAATTCTTTTTTCACTGAGTCTGGCCTATGCTGAGAATAAGTATATCTAATGAGGAAAAACTGATGCCTTGTTCAGAAATCCCCAGATTTTACAAATGTCTTCAAAAATAGCCCAGAGAGATTGAGAATTTATTTGTTTACCTTAAGTAAAAATGATAAAACTGTGACATTTGCTCATTTGTGAAAAAGAAACAAGAAAAAAAATTATGATGCCCCATTTCCTTGCCCATTCTGGGGGGATAACATAATGGATTCCTAATATTGCTAATAATAACCCCAAAGAAACTAAAAAGAAAGAATATTACTGCTTTTGAACATTGATGTTGGAGAAAACCTTTGGAATACCACGGAGAGCAAGAAAGTAAACTCATGGATCATCAAACAGATAGATCCAGAGTTCTCACTTAAGCACAAATGAGCAAGTGCAAATTATCCCACTTTGAACCAAGTGCAGTATGTTAAGACCTAGATCTCTGGAGAAGACTCTAAGGCTGGAAATGGTGAAAAGAAAAGGAAAAGAACAACCAGCAGCAAGGTGGATAGACTCCATTACAGTAGTGAGCGGTGCACCATTAGAAGACTCGATGGAAGAGGTCAGAGATAGAATGTCATTTGTGGGGGGGGGAGGGGAGAAATCCATGTGGTTGCTAAGAGTTGACACCAACTTGATGTCATGTAATCAATCAATTAGTCAATTACTCCCATCCCCATTACTCATCCAGTTCAATCTGGATGAGTAATATACAGATAGTCCTTGACTTACAACAGTTGGTTTAGTGACCATTTGAAGTTACAACAGCACTGAAAAAAGTAACTTACGACCGTTTCTCACACTTATGGCCATTGCAGCATCCCCATGGTCACGTGAAATGCATTTGGATGCTTGATGACTTTCATATTTATAACCGTTGCGGTATCCTGGGGGTCATTTGATCACCCTTTTCAGCCTTCTGACAAGCAAAGTCAAAAGAGAAACCTGATTCACTTAACAACATTGTTAATAATTTCACAACTACAGTGATTCAGTTAACAAATGAGGCAAAAAAAGATGGGGCAAAAGTCACTTAACAATTTTTTTGCAACATAAATTTTGTGATCATGAGTCGAGGACTACTTGTAGTAACTTCAAACTCATGAAAAGATAAGTGGGGGGGGGGGTGTAACCCTGGAAAAATATAGTCTGTTGCTGTGAGTGTGATGAGAAATTTTCCCTGTGCCTTCTTAATTTACACTGATCTTTAAACAACCAAATAAAATTCCTCCTGCCCCTTTTTATATATACCCTCTCCCCAGCTGTTGGGTTGGCGACAGAGTTTATCTAATTTGAGTAGTGCAACATGTTCTTTATGGAGACAGTAGTTTGGAGGATTGCAGATCAGTAATCCTGATGATTACTACAACTGTTATGTTTTGCTCAGCATTGTGGCAACATCATTTTAAATTTATTAACATATTACCTCTCCATAAAGTCTCTAGAGTTATAGCCCTAAGCTGTTCAACAGCAACAGTAAAGTCTATGACTGTCCTCTGAAAAGTATTGTATCATTGAATAGCTAGAGGGGAAATCATTTGATTTGGTATAATTTCTCTGGCACCAATGCTGCCCATCTCTGCAATTGCACAGAATTATCACCATTCGCTGTGCTCTGTGTTTTCTGCATGGAGAATTGAAACATCATTTGAGATTCCTCCAAGGAAGGATTAACAAGATCGGCTGTGACGTGACTTGATTAATTAATAAGACTGGAGTACACTCTGGCCCTAATGAACTTCTAAGACAGGAGATCATTCTGACCTTCAATATTTTAGAAGCCAAGTGAATAATACAATTTTGGCTTGTCCTTCACTAATAATACAGCTAAAATCCATTATAATATATAGCAATTTAACAAATTGGAACTAATGGTCATGGTTGAAGTTTGAAGGACAAACAAAAGAAGGGTTTTTTAAAAAATGCATTTGTCATTTTAGTCTTAAAAGAAAAAGGCTGATAGTATTTGCTTTTTTCTCCTCTTAAGGGATTTTCTTCCCCCAAAATCAGTTTTTTTCTGGCATGTCTCTTCATAGCGAGATGGAGATCAATATATAAAACAAACAAAACAAACAAACAAGGAACTAGAAATAGTCATTTATTTTATTTATCTACTTGAGATATAACTGCCTGTGTAAACAAAAAGAGTAAGCAAAAAAAAAAAAAAAGTGGAGACACTTAAATGGCAGAAGTACCAGGAGAAAAATATAAATAAAAGGACTGCTAAGAAAACCATATCTAACAAAATAAAATTCAATGTAGGGGAAAGTAAAGCCCTACACTTAGGCAAGAAAAACCAAAAGTAGAGATATAGACTGGGTGAAACCAGGCTCAACTGCAGTAACTGTGAGAGGGTTCTTGGACTCTTAGTGGATAACCAGCTAAATATGAGCCAGCAGTGTGCAGCAGCAGCCAAAAAAGCTAATGTAATCCTAAATTGCATTAACAGAGGGATACTGTTAAGCCTGGGTTCCCCAACCAGGGTTAAGGAGACAAGCTAAACAGAATGTGCAGCGTTAGTCAGATAGGCATACAGATAAATAAGTGAGATATGTTTTGTATGTTAGTTAACATACAGTAAAAGTAACAGATACGCTTGTGCTATCAAAAATATAGTTTATTCCATTTATAGCATAGTCAAAATAACTGATATAGTTTCAGGCATGGGTGAAATGACTGGAGACAATCTTAGTTGGTGAACTTTCAGCTCTTTATTACATAATGACTTAAGAGAGTGAACAACAACTCTGCCTTATATAGGTGACCTTAATGTGAAATAACCAATAGGGAGCTGTAAGACGCTAGCTCCAGAACCAATAAGAGTCCTTCGTTAAGGGCCAATTGGATTCTCTGAACCCAACCAATCCGATCGAGCCACTTAACACCCAATCAGAAGTGCAGGGCCAGAACCCTGCACTTTACCCCAAGCTTACTTTATTTAAAACTATTTACATACATAACACCCCTTCCCCCTGGCTCCTCAATTATGGTGAGGTTATATAGTCCTTCAAATAGAACGGTTGTCTTTTGGGTCTATTAGATTTTCTTTGGACTGGCTGTGTGCAGTCCTGTTGAGGTAAAATGTTGTTTGGTAGTGGCTCAGCTTCTCGTTCTGGTGTGATTTCCCTTGGAGGGTACGATTCTTCCTCCTGCTCCATTTCCTGAGTTTCACTAGATTCATCGCTCTCTTGGAACAGGTTCCCTGGAATGTCGTCTTCTTCCATTCCTTCCCCCCCCTCAGTTTGGTCGTAGGGGAGTTGCTGGCTGGCCGAAAGGAGTCGTGACCGTAATTGGTCAATATGTCGTTTCCACAGTCTTTCATCAACACATTTTACAATATAGAATTGGGGCCCAGTCTCACATATTATCGTTGCTTCAATCCAAACCGGGTCGCCCGATAAATTTCTTGCATAAACGGGGTCGCCTACCTTGAAGGTACGGTAGCGTCCGCTGGATCCTGCAGGCTTTTCTGGCTCGTAAGCAGGGTGTAATTGGTCGAGGTGGGAACGGAGTTTTCGCCCCATGAGAAGTTCTGCGGGAGTTCTGCTGGTTACGCTGTGCGGAGTGATGTGTTGTAGAAGTAGAATGCGGTTTATTTTTTCATCAATATTATCATAGTCCACTTTTTGCAAAGTCTTTTTTACAAATTGGACCATGCGTTCTGCTCAGCCGTTGATAGCAGGATGCGCCAGCGAGGTGAGTGCATGGCGGATGCCATTATCAGCAAGGTACTGTTCAAACATTAGCGCTGTAAACTGTGGTCCGTTGTCGGACACCAGGACGTCCGGCAATCCATGAGTTGCAAATAGTCTATTGAGGAATTTAATGACAGCTTCGGAGGTTGTATGGGTCATTCCATGAATTTCCAACCAATTAGAGAATGCATCGACAGTCAATAGTAATGTATGTCCTTTAATCGGCCCTGCAAAATCCAGGTGGATTCTGGACCAGGGCCCGCGTGGCATCTCCCATTCAGTCGGTGCAGCTTTTGGCGGTGCATTGCTGTTTTGTTGGCACTTGGTGCAGGCCTTGACCCATTGCTCGATGTGTCGGTCCATGCCTGGCCACCAAGCGTAGCTCTGTGCGAGTGCTTTCATCCGCATGATCCCGGGATGTCCTTCGTGCAAAATTTGTAACAGCGAGTTTTGGAGTCGTTTTGGAATGACAACTCTATCGCCCCAGATGACACAGCCTTTTTTGCGAAAAAAGTTCAGTCTGTCTTGTTTTAAATGGCGCGAAGTCATCTGGGACCTGATCCAATGGCCATCTACGTTCTACCCAGCCTAGGACTCGAGCTAGGGTGTGATCTCATCTGGTCTCTCTCGCGATATCTTGAGCGGTCATAGGAGGCGAGTTGAGCGTTTCGATTTGTAACGCCGATACTGTTGGTGCCGGATCGTCGAGAGTTTCTGGTAGCGGTGCTCTGCTGAGTGCGTCAGCGTGGGGAATGGCTTTCCCCGGGTGATGTAACAATCGATAATTATTAGCAGCTAGGAACTCTGACCATCGAGTCATTCTTGGGGACAATATATAGGAGGTTGGTTTGTCCCCAGCGATTATCCCCAGTAAAGGTTTGTGGTCAGTTACAATGGTAAATGTCCTTCCATATACATACTCATGGAATTATTTTACGGCTGACACAATTTCAAGAGCTTCCTTATCTATTTGTCCATAGTTACGATCTGACTGAGAAAAAGTCTTCGAAAAGTATGTAACAGAGGCCTCGTTTCCATTAGGCAGCACATGGTTCAAAATAGCGCCCACCCCAAAAGGTGAGGCATCACAAGTTATAACCAATGGTAATGTTTCATTATATTGCATAAGTACAGAATCAGATGTAAGTAAATCTTTTACATTTCGAAACGCTTTTTCCTCCCGGTAACCCCAAACCCACAATGCTTTCTTATCTAATAACCGGTGTGACGGTTCAGCCACAGTCGCCTTATGCGGTAAAAACACATTATAGAAATTAATAAGGCCTAAAAATGCCTGGAGATCTGTTTTGTTACGGGGTCTGGGAGCATTTTTTATCGCCCTTAATTTACTCTCAGTAGGGTGGATAACCTGACTATCAATGCGATAACCTCGAAATTCAACACTGTCTGTATACAGATGATATTTATCCTTTTTTACTTTCAATCCCGCTTCTTGGAATTTTTTAAGAACACATTTTAAACGATTCTGTAGAATTTTTTTACTAGGAGCTGCAATTAATACATCATCAAAATACAGAACCATGCCCTTGATTCCCTGCAATAATTGTTCCATTAAACTTTGGAATATTCCCGGGACTACACTTACCCCGAATTGCAATCGGGTACATTTAAAAGCACCTCTGTGCGTTACTATCGTTTGAGCTTGGGCTGTTTTATCGTCAACGGGCGATTGTTGATAGGCTTGAGCTAAATCTAACTTAGCAAAAACCTTTCCACCTCCCAGGGAATGAAAGAGGTGCTGCACCACCGGCACTGGATATGTGTTCTGCTGGAGGGCATGGTTTAGAGTGGCCCGGTAGTCCCCACAGATTCAGATTGACCCATCTGGTTTAATGGGGGTTACAATAGGAGTTTCCCATGGAGAATGATCAATGGGTTGCAGTACACCTTGTTTAATTAGTTTGTCAAGTTGTTCAACTATCTTGGCCTTAAGGGCGAACGGAACTCGACGGGGCTTTAAACGGATCGGGGCGACCTTAGGGTCGAGGCTAAACGAAATTGGGGTCGCCTTATACTCGCCCAGATGATCTGCGAAGACATTGCTGAATTCAGTAATAAGGTCCTCCTCCCACTCGCAATCACCGACTCTGTTCACGCCGGCTACTTCGATGCCGAGTGGCGCGAACCATTGGAGGCCCAACAAACTAGGCCTGTCCCTATCGATGATCATTAGAAGTAAGTATGCTGTAAGCTTTTTAAATGAGACGCGGACTCGACAAGACCCAACCACAGGGATCCGATTCCCTTGGTAGTCTTTAAGGATGAGACGTTGCATTCGAAGGTCTTGGCGTTGGATGGTAGGAATGAGTTGCTTTAATGTCTTCCATGACACCATCGAGAGGGATGATCCGGAATCGACCTCCATGTGGCAAGGTTAGTTCTCTATGGCTATTGTGACTCGAATCTTCTTTGCGTCCATGGCTGAGGCGTGACCTTTAGTGATAGTATGGTGGGCCTCTTCTTTCTGCAATGCTCGATATCTGTAGGAGTGGTTTGCTGGATCTCGCCTTACAGTTTCCTGCCGATTGGCGAGAGCTGGTTCCCCTTGAGGCCTGACTTGGTCCCAGTAAACTGCGACAGACTCGACTGATGTGGCCTCGTTTTCCGCACTCATGACAGAGCGCATCACGGAATTTGCAGTCTGCCCTGGGGTGGTTTGCCCCGCAACCAGCGCAAGGGCGTGAGGGTTTAGAGTGAGGGACCCGGTCGAACCGCAGTCGATGGACCCCTTCTTCGTCGCTGTCTGATGATGAAGAGAGGTCCTCGTTGTGCATTGTAACAAGCTGCTCTTCTGACTTGAATAAAAGGTCGCCTGTCTGTGGGGTCGTTGGGTTTCGGCTTCGCCGTAGTTGCGCCTCGGACTTTTTGGTCACCTCAGCAGCAGTGGCTTCGGCGATGGCGTCAGCAAGGTCGATGTCGCCTTTCGCCATCAGCTTGCTTTGCATGCCCAGCGCATCTAATGCCAGAATTAAGCGGTCTCTCAGTGCTTCATCTAAGTCTGCGAATCCACAGAGGCCTCCCAAGTGTCAGAGGTCTGCCACGAAGTCAGCCACACTCTCTCCTTTTCGCTGGCTTCTTTGATAGAATTTGTGACGTCTCATGAGTGTAGGTACAGTTGGCGCGTAATGGTCTCTCAGGAGAGGTTCGAGGTCGTCCCAGCTCATTGCTTTAACTTCTCGAGGTTTCGCGAGTGCCTTTGCCATTTTAAAGACAGCCGGGCTGCAGTATGTCAGGAACAGCGCCCGCTTCTTGGCTGGTGTGGCGTCCTTCAGGTTGTTTGTTTCAAGGAACATTTGGAAACAATCCATGTAGGATTCCCAATCCTCTTGGTTTGGATCGAACGGAACGGGTGGTATGATGCCGCTGGACATGGTTTCTGTTGGTGCCATCGTCTTGGCACGTGCTCTGTTTTTCTTCCCGGTTCCTTAAGATCAGATGTCCCCAAATCCCATCCTTGTCACCAGTGATATAGTTTCAGGCATGGGTGAAATGACTGGAGACAATCTTAGTTGGTGAACTTTCAGCTCTTTATTACATAGTGACTTAAGAGAGTGAACAACAACAACTCTGCCTTATATAGGTGACCTTAATGTGAAATAACCAATAGGGAGCTATAAGACGCTAGCTCCAGAACCAATAAGAGTCCTTCGTGAAGGGCCAATCGGATTCTCTGAACCCAACCAATCCGATCGAGCCGCTTAACACCCAATCAGAAGTGCAGGGCCAGAACCCTGCACTTTACCCCAAGCTTGCTTTAATTAAACTATTTACATACATAACAATAACAGTCCATTAGTCATGTATCATTTTGTCAGTCCATTCAAGGATATTCAGTTAGCAAAGTCCGTGTAGAATATCCTATGTCAGTTCACTTACAAATCAGTCCTTTGTTTATCTCTCCCGTTCGAGTAACGCAGTCTTGAGTCCATGCAGTAATTAGGGATCATCAAAGCCAGAGAGAGAGCAAGCTGTCGTCTTGCTTCTTTTAAAGTGCTTTCACAACCACTCCCTTAATTACATTCCTATATTTAAAGTTGCAGACACTTTAACTAATAAACTATGATTACATATTTATTATTTTACCTAAACCAGTTAGGGTAAACAATGTTATCCCTAACATTCTCCCCTTTTAGGTTAAATAATAATAATAATAACTATTTACATCTTTAAATGATATTTGTTACAAATCTCTTTAAACTTAATTACTCCTTGAGCTTTTGTAAATTGGTCTGCAATGTTTTCTTCCGTCATGCAGTATTCCAATTTAATTAGCCCATTCTTTACAGATTCTCTAACATTTAAGTATCTTAAATCAGTATGCTTTGATCTAGTTTTTACAGCAATACTAGTAGCTAACTTTATAGATGCCTGGTTGTCCTCGTACACAATAATGGAATCTTTAACAGTTATACCCATGTCTAATAATAACTGTTTGTACAAAATTAAGTCAGTGCATAGTAATGACAGACATGAAAATTCCGCTTCCATCGTGGACAAGCTGATATGCTGTTGTCTGATTGACCTCCACCCTATTAGTGTCTTACCAAATAATATAGCCATCCCAGATGTTGATTTTCTAGTATTTATATCAGTTGCAAAACATGCATCTGCATAGGCAATAAGACTCAAATCACCCTTTGGTTCTATATACAATGCATGGTTCATTGTTCCTTTAAGATATCTTAAAATTCTCTTTAATGATTGCCAATGACATTGATGTGGATCTGAATTAAAACGAGCCAGCTGATTAACACTATAAGCTATATCTGGCCTAGACCAATTGCTTATATATGATAAGCTGCCAATCAAAGATTGATATATGGACTTATCAAATTTGGGACTTTGATCATCAGTTTGGCAAACTTCCTGACTCATTGGAGTCTTTGCTGGTTTACAAAGTTCCATTTTGTACGTTTTAATTAATTGGCAAATTTTATCTTCTTGAGATATCTTAAATCCATTTTTTGTTTTGTTAATTGTCAATCCTAGATACTTTTTAATTTCACCTAAATGCTTTAATTTTATCTTTTTGGCTAATAATGATATAATTTCATTAGCTTCATTATTAGTCTTAGTTATCAAAGCAATATCAAATGTAAATAATAACAATAATGACACCGTTCCATCATTTTCTCTTCTAAACACACATGGATCTGCTAAACCAGATTTAAAACCTATATTGTTTAGTTCTTTCACAATATATTGGTTCTACTCAAAGCCAGATTGTTTCAACCCGTAAAGACTCTTTTTGAGTTTCCAACAATCATTACTATTTACTTTATTGTCTTTTATAACAATTGGCTTTTTCAAATATTTAGTGTGCTGCAATGGTGCATGCAGGTAAGCAGTTTCTACATCTAAATGGTTAATGACATAGTTTTTCTTAGCTGCCCACACTAATGCTGCTCTTAAAGATGTTGCTTTAAGACTTGGTGCAAAAACTTCATCGTAATCAGATGCAGTTTGATTAAATCCTTGAGCTACCAACCTAGCTTTATGGGTAACAGTCCCATCATTTCCAGTTTTTACTTTAAATATCCATTTGCACCCAATGGATTTTTCTCCTGGAGGTAATATAGCATCTTCATATACTTTCATTACCTTTAATGAATTTAGTTCTTTTTCCATTGCCTTTTGCCAATTCTCCTGATCCTTTGCAGAATACATCTTAAGTTCATCTACACTAGTTGGAACTTTAGTTACTTGGCAGATTATACTTGCTTGATACCTGTCAGGTGGTCTAGTTACAGGTGTAGTACGTCTAGGTATTACAGGACTTACAGGTGGACTTTCATTTATTAACTCTTCTTGATTATCTAACTCTTCCTGATCAACTGTTTCTTCTTGTTTTGGTCCTATTTGCTCTTCATGGACTTCTTCTTTAATTGGACTCTTCTTATAACTAGTCTGTTCTTTCTGCCTTTTGTAGGGTTCAATAATTACTTCATTATTTAAATCTTGCTCTAATCTATTCCATCCTACATGTTCTAGGAATTTAGCATTAGCACTGGTGTAAACTCTACATGTACCTGGTTCCCAGAATCTATAAGATCTATGATTAGATTCATATCCTACAAAAAATAATCTTTTAGCTCTATGCTGTTCTTTTTGTCTGAGTTGTGTAGGGATATGCACCCATGCTGGTGCTCCAAATGTGTGCATGTAACTTAAATCAGGTTTTGTACCATGCCACAGTGTGAATGATAATTCACCTGTTGTTGAATTAATAACATTATTTAATATATGATTACCACACATTATTGCTTCTCCCCACAAATTGTCAGGTAATCCTGAATCAGACATCATAGTTCGTGTCATTGATTGTAATGTTTGGCCTCGTCTCTCTATAAAGGCATTATGTTGTGGCCTATATGGTGCAGACTTTTTATGTTGAATACCTAACATTCTTAGTCTGTTCTGGAATTTATTATTTGTAAATTCCGTACCATTATCTGTTATAAGAGTTACTAATTTCTTTTTAGTTTTCCTTTCAGCAAATTTTATCCAATTAAAGAGATTTAGATACGTTTCAGTTTTGCTTTTCATTAAATAGCAAAACCCATATCTAGAATAGTGGTCCATTATACTTAGTATGTAACGAGCTCCTCCTACACTTGTTTTTTTTGGACCTATTAAATCAGCAAATACTACTTCTAAAGGCTCTTTGGTAGTAAATCCATAAACTCTATTAGCCGGTATGACCCTGCTCTTGCTTTGATTACAGGCATTACATTGCAAATACTTATTACAAGGTTTCAAACTTATTCCCTTAGATAATTCAACAGTTTTCTGAAGCATTTTAAAATTTAAATGCCCTAGCCTTCGGTGTAACAAGTGAATACATTCATCATGAGGTTTCTTATTATCATAAACCATGTTAGCCATCTCTAAACCATTATCATTTAACACATATAATTCACCTCTTAAAGATGCAGTATTTTTCTTATCTTCTTTTTCAATTATGCAGTTATCTCCTTTAAAGGTAACTACATATCCTAGTTTAACCAAAATTCTAACTGAAATTAAATTAAACTTAAGTTGTGGTACATATAACATTTTTACATTCTCTTTTATGAAAGAACAATATGCTATACCTTGACCTTTAGCTTTCAGTTTCCAGCCATTGGCTAACGATATCTGCTATGTACTCTTGGACATTTTAATAAAATTTTTGTTATCATTTGTTAAACAGTGGGATGCTCCACTGTCAACCACCCATAAATTATTTTTACAGCTCCGTTGTTATACATGGCTAACTCTAAATTTTTATTTATCTTTTGATGACTTTTAGTATTCTGGCCAGAGTTCTGGCGCTTTGCTTTTTTACAAAATCTTGCCAAATGTCCTCTTCCTCCACAATTAAAACACTTTTTAATTGCATATGCAGTAGGAGATTCATTATCTTCTTTTTGAGGTTGCTGCCTCCTTAAATCGTCTCTTTCAAGCCTTCTTCTTGCCTCTTCAATCAATCTGCCAGTTATATCAGTTAAAGTTAGGCTTTCCTTTGGCAAAATTTCAAGGGAAGTTACGTAGTTGTCATAACTTTCATCAAGGGAAGATAGAATTATGTAGACTTGGTGTAGTTCAGAGAAAATAAGCTCTTTCTCGTGCAGTTCTTGAAAAATGCTTTGCATAGTTTTCAAATGACTCAGCATATCACCATTCGTCTGGAGATGCGTACTGAAAAGCTTCCTTGTAAGATTTATGTGAGCACCAACATTATCTCGGACATAAATCCTCTTCAGCTTCTGCCAGCACCCAACAGCCGTTTTCTCTCCGTGGATATAAACAAGTTGCTGATCAGTTAAGGTTAACCCAATTATGCAAATAGCTTGTTGATTTTTATGCATAAATTCTTCTATTTTTAGTCTATCTTCATCATCCTCTGCATCCCATTCTTCTACGTTTGGTGGATTTTCAATTATGTTCCACAAACCTTCTCTTCGTAGAAGCAGACTACATTTCATAGACCATGATACATAGTTTGTTCCATCCAACTTGGATATAAGGGACAAACTTTGTAGATTGACTGTGCCATGTTTTCTACATATGGATATAAAACTATAATTAATAAAACACAGCTGTCTGTTTACTGTAATGTATAACAACACAAACTCTCACTTTTTACATAAATCTGTTTTATCCTAGTTAAACTGACTTTGCAGCCTCTGGGCCCATAACCAGTGTTAAGCCTGGTTTCCCCAACCAGGGTTAGGGAGACAAGCTAAACAGAATGTGCAGCGTTAGTCAGATAGGCACACAGATAAATGAGTGAGCTAAGCTTGTATGTTTATTAACATACAGCAAAAATAACAGATACGCTTGTGCTATCAAAAATATAGTTTATTCCATTATGAGTTCATAGCATAGTCAAAATAACAGTCCAATAGTCATGTATCATTTAGTCAGTCCATTCAGGGATATTCGGTTAGCAAAGTCCGTGCAGAATATCCTATGTCAGTTCACTTACAAATCAGTCCTTTGTTTCTCTTCCGTTTGAGCAATGCAGTCTTGAGTCCTTGCAGTAATCAGGGATCATCAAAGCCAGAGAGAGAGCAAGCTGTCATCTTGCTTCTTTTAAAGTGCTTTCACAACCACTCCCCTAATTACTTTCTCGTATTTAAAGTTGCAGACACTTTAACATATAAACTATGATTACATATTATTATTTACCTAAACCAGTTAGGGTAAAACAATGTTATCCCTAACAATGACCGGCCCAGTTTTTTAGGGTTACAGTGGTTCGCCCCACTCGGAACTGAACTAGCTGGCATACACCAAACCGGAAGCGATGACTGGGAAGAGGCCCTCATCCAGGAATTCCAGGACGTGTTCACAGGAACATTAGGCAAGTACAAGGGGACACCTATATCATTTAATCTCAGTCCCGATGTTGCTCCCATTCATCTTAAGCCTCATTGGGTGCCTTTTGCCCTCAAGCCAAAGATCGACGAGCAACTAGACAAATTAATAGCCCAGGGTGTATTGGAACCGATTGACCATGCCCGATGGGAAACTCCAATTGTAACACCCATAAAGCCAGATGGCTAGTTAAGCATTTGTGGGGATTACCGGGCCACCCTATATCACGCACTTCAGCAGAACACTTACCCAGTACCGGTGGTCCAACACTTTCTTCACTCACTGGGTGGTGGAAAAATATTTGCAAAATTGGACTTAGTTCAGGTGTACCAACAGTTACCCATAGATGCGATGACTGCAGAAACCCAGACAATAGTTACATATAGAGGTGCCTTCAAGTGCAGTAGGCTCCAATTCGGAGTAAGCGTGGTGCCGGGCATTTTCCAAAGTTTGATGGAGAGACTATTACAAGGCATAAAAGGCATTGTTCCTTATTTTGATGACGTCTTAATAGCTGCCCCTACTAAAGAGTTATTAGAATAACGACTCAGAAGGGTTCTTCAAAAATTTAAAGATGCTGGCCTGAAGGTAAAAAGGGACAAGTGTCAACTTAGGACAGAGAGAGTGGAGTTCCTGGGATAACTTCTCAACAGACAGGGAATCCACCCCACCGAAAAAAAACTAGCTGCAATCAAAAACGCCCTGAGACCTAGAAATAAGACAGACCTCCAAGCCTTCCTGGGACTCATTAACTTTTATAACATCTTCTTGCCCCAGAAGGTGACCGTAGCCGAGCCCCTACATAGACTTCTTGACAAAAAGGCTTTCTGGGTCTGGGGACGGCATGAAGAATGAGCATTTCAACAAGTAAAAGACCTCTTAACTTCTGATGCTGTATTGATACAATATAAAGAGACTCTACCCTTAACGGTTACCTGTGACGCCTCACCATTTGGAGTGGGAGCCATTTTAAGCCATGTCCTGCCAAATGGTAATGAGGCACCTATTGTATTCTTTTCGAGAACTTTGTCCAAAACTGAAAGGAACTATAGCCAACTTGATAAAGAGGCTCTCGCCATTGTATCCGCAATTAAACGTTTCCATGAATATGTGTATGGGAGACCCTTTGCCATAATTACAGACCACAAGCCGCTACTTGGCATTTTAGCGGGAAACAAACCAACTCCCCACATCTTATCACCAAGAATGACACGTTGGTTGGAGTTTTTAGCCGCATACGATTACCAACTGTAACACCGCTCAGGGAAAACTGTTCCCCACGCTGACTCATTGAGCCGCTCTCCACTACCAGACATCATAGATGACCCAGTTCCAACCTAGCCGTATTGCAAATTGAAACTCTTAAATCACCGCCGCTGACTGCTCGAGACATCGCCTCAGAAACGAAAAAGGACCCTTTTTTGGCACGAGTCCTCAGCTGGGTGGAACGGGGTTGGCCGGACAGCGAACCCAATGACAATTTCAGGCCATTCAGGAATCGACAAACAGAACTTTTCTCTCAAAAAAGGCTGCATCTTGTGGGGAGACAGAGTCGTCATCCTGGAGAAATTGCAACATAAAATTTTAAAAATGTTGCACGATGGACATCCAGGCATCATGCGGATGAAGGCATTGGCAAGGAGTTACGCATGGTGGCCAGGTTTAGACAAGCAGATTGAGACCTGGGTGGCGACATGCAGCAAGTGCCAGGAGACTTGCTCTGCTCCTCCAAAAACACCCCCAACTCAGTGGGAAATGCCTCGAGGTCCCTGGTCCCGTATCCACATCGATTTTGCGGGACCCACAAGAGGACACACTTTCCTTCTAACCATGGATGCCTATTCTAACTAGCTCGAAGTCCACAAAATGAAAATCACCACCATGGAGGCGGTCATTAAAAAACTGAATAAGCTATTCTCTACCCACGGATTGCCGGATGTCCTGGTCTCCGATAATGGCCCTCAATTCACTGCCCTGGCATTCGAACAGTACCTAGCAGACCGGGGCATCCGCCATGCCTTAACATCACCAGCTCACCCTGCGGCCAACGAATGGTTCAATTTGTAAAGAAGACCTTACACAAAATGGACCAGGGTGACATTGACGACAAGATAACCCGGATGCTTCTCCTTCAACATATTACTCCAAGCAGCACCACAAACAGAACCCCAGCTGAACTCCTGATGGGCTGAAAACTTCACTCACATCTCGATCGCCTCCACCCTGCTTACACACCTGAACAAACCCTGGGATCCAGCAGCAAATCTCGATCATTCCAGGTAGGCGACCCCGTTTTTGCGAAAAACTTCTCCGGTGACCCATTGTGGGTCCCCGCTATCATAACACAACTTACGGGACCCCGATCCTATCATGTACAAACTACAGATGGCAAAATGTGGAAGCACCACATAGACCAGCTTTGATCCAGACTAGCACCTCCTCCCATCTCATCCCCTGAATCTCAAACTGGGGGGGGGAAGGGACATCGAGGGGGCCAAAAAGGAAATAACAGATGACTTAACAATCAGAACCCAGCAGTCTACACAACCAAACATGAGATACTCAACGCCAGAAGGAGAACCGAGCCGGGAAGTTGCCTCACCGCATGACAGCACCATGATGGAAACAGATCCAGGGAACCCGGATGACAGCATTGGCGAGAGCAGAGAGGACAGCCCAGAGCCATTCAACGAAACAGAGGCACCATTTTTGCCACCCAGCTCAGCAAGCAGCCCACCGGAACCAGAGCCAGGACAGAAACCAGTGGAACAGCGCAGATCAAGCAGACAGGTGAAGCGACCTGCCTATTTACGAGAATACGTCACCTCACCCCACCCCTCAGATGGAACCCCAATGCTTCAGTAACAACCCTAATAGCTTTACTTTAACAGCAGGCTCATAATCCTGCACTTCTTATTGGCCCGTGAACAGCGAGTCGTGATTGGTCGTTTCTGGCCAATCTAATTGGCTGACAGCGGGTCTCTCTGATTGGACGCTTGTTAGAGTGGTAAACTCAAATCATTTGTTGTTTTGACAGCAGCCAGCTCTATAAAAGAGCTGCTGCTGCCCAAGTATTTTGCTCTGTTCTGAAGTCACGAATAAAGAGTTGAAGTCACAGTTTGATGTCTCATCTCCGTTTCTTGCGCCCATGCTTAGGACATAACAAGTTACAGGAACTGGGCTTGGCTAGTCTAGTAAAGAGAAGGACCAGGGGAGACATGATAAAGGTCTTTCAATATTTGAAGGGCTGCCACAAAGAGGAAGGGGTCAAGCTATTTTCTAAAGCTCCTATAGGCCAGACAAGGAATAATGGATGGAAACTGAACAAGGAGAGATTTAACCTGGAAATAAGGAGAAACTTTCTGACAGTGAGTACAATCAACCAATGGAACAGCTTGCCCTCAGAAGTTGTGGGAGCACCATCACTTGAGATCTTCAAGAAGAGATTGGACTGCCATTTGTCAGAAATGGTATAGGGTCTCCTGCTTGGGCGAGGGGTTGGACTAGATGACCTATAAAGTCCCTTCGAACTCTGATTATCTGTTATCTGTTAAACAATCAAAAGCAAAACAATCACCCTTATGTTTTAGATGATACTGTTATCAGAGATTTCTTATTCAAGGTCACAGAAAATAGCAGCAGGGTGGTTAAATTTTACTTTGCGTGATCACTTTTCAGCAGGCACATTCCTGGAGATAAGGATAAGGAAAAAGGTTAAGGAATAAAATCTTGAACCAATTCAATAACATTAAAAGGCTTAGGACTGGGATTGATGCTACATTTTGTCTAAAATGAAATATCAAATCCAACAGTTGTTTCTAAAATGCATGATTCCAAGATCCCCTTGCCTCTTGACTGGAAATACTTCTGAATGAAGCATCCAAGGAGCTTCCAAAGAAAACACGAAAACATTGATGGGGGGGGGGGCAGTTAGATTTGTCAGTATAGATTTCCACAGTGTATAACTGCAAATTCAGGCACTAAATTGAAGCAGCTGGTTCATAGTGTAACAAAGTATACTATTGCATCATATATAAAAATTGTCACATGGCATTAGACATAAACCTATTGAAGATCTATTTAGGCACTGAGATAATAACGGTTGGCATATTCTGTGACCTAGAACAGAAATAAAATTGATGTAGATTTACTTATCTTCCTTGTTAGACTTGCAGTGATCCATAGATTAAGTTAAAATTGTATGTAACTCGGGCTCCTTCTATCTTCCATTTTAATATCATTATATACTGTTCTCTATTTTAGCAACCTCTTAAATATAGCACATATATTCATTAAGAAAATGGAAGAACATGGAATGAGGAAATCTTGAAAAAAATTGTGGGACTATAGCAGATGCTATTTATTTAAAGGCTAATCAAAATTAAACTAATAGAAGATTAACAGCACAATACTCCTTTCTGAGTGATGGATTAGATTTTTTTTACAGTTGGACCAATTCTATTTAATTGATATTACTTTTCTTTATTAGTAGTAATACATTGAAAAGTTTTGGGTTATGAATTAAACATCAGATCAGGAATGGTGGAAGGGAGGTGGTTGCCAGGGTCTTCAGAGAGGTAGTGGGTAAACTGGGACCACAGAACGGTTGAAAGCCAATTGGTGCAGTTGTCAGATGCGCTAGGAAATTGGAAGACTGTGAGTTCCAGTCCTGCCTTAGTCACAAAGACAGCTGAGTAACTTTGGATCAGTTACTCTTTCTCAGTCCGAGAAATAAATAAATGGCAAACAACTTCTGAAATGTTACTAAGAAATCAAGATTAATTTGAAAGCACAACATTATTAATTAGAAGGTTGGTGGGCAATCTGTTCCATTAATTGAGGTTTAAAGGAAGTCAGGAATCAGTGAAGTATTTTTTTTGTTCTGTTCCTGCTTTCTTTTATGAATGAATATTGCTTATGTTGGTTAGAGGAAGGGAAAGATGCATGAGTCCTACAATTCATTGGTAATAAATTGAATATATTTTGGAAGAAACATTGTAATTATTCTTTGCTGCAATGTCTTCTCCTTTACCTTTCAGTCAACAATCTGTTTGCCAGAGCTTTCTGAAAGATATCTGTCTGAGCCCATTTTCATTGCAAATTTTTTTAACATTCTATTTTTAAAAATTACAGCATGTTTAAAATCAAAGTTTAAAGAACATATAGTTCTTTTATAGCAACATGTTATTTGCCTTAATTATTAGTTGGTTGATCCACATGGCTGCTGTTTGTACTAATTAGTTTTGTTGTGAACTAATAAAAGCGCTTAAATAAAGTTTTAACAAACCTTAAGAAAAAGCAGGGTTCTAATCCTGCACTTCTGATTGGCCGATAATAGCGATATCGGATTGGTCCGTTCTGGGGAATCTGGTTGGCTGTTAACGAGCCACTCTCATTGGTTCAAGGGTTTAACACTTCCAAATTTCTCATTGGCTAATAGGTCAGCAGCCTGCCCTATAAAAGGGCTGCTGCTGGCCCCAGGTTTTTGCTCTGTTCACGATGATAAATAGTTGAAGTTCACTGTTCACTGCCTCGTCTCCGTTCCTTGCGCCCATGCGCAGAACTTAACACTGGCGATGAGAGTGGGATGCGGAGACATCAGAGCTGACTGAACACTACAGAGCACCAAACAGAGCATGTGGCTGAAGGCGCATCGACCACAGAAACCATGTCTGGCAGCACCATACCACCTGCTCCATTTGACCCGGCACAAGAAGATTGGGACTCGTACATAGACTGGTTCCAGATGTTTCTGAAGACCAACAACTTGAAAGATGCCACTATGGGAAAAAAGCGAGCGGTATTCCTGACCCATTGCAGGCCTGCCATCTTTAAGATGGCCAAGGCACTGGCGAAAGCGGCTGAGGTGAAAACCATGGACTGGGACGTCCTCGCACCTCTTCTATGGGCCCACTATGCACCCGCCGTACCAACGCTTGTCTGAAGACATGAATTTTACCAGAGGGACCAGCGGATTTCATCGCAGATCTCCAGAACCTGGGAGGCCTCTGTGGATTTACAGACCTCGAAGAAACTCTGAAAGACCGAATAATTTTGGGATTAGAAGACCACATGACGCAGAGCAAGATCATGGCCAAAGGGGACATCGACCTTGCTGATGTCATCAAAGACGCTACTGCAGCAGAAGCAACCAGGAAGTTGGCCACCTGAATTTGCTGCACCAACACACCACTCCATCAACTCACCAGCGATACCTCACCTCGCCTAGAGAGGCACACAACAGCGACCCACCACGAGCACCTCAAATCGCCATCAGAAAGTGAGGAGGAGGAGGTCAACCGGCTCCGGTCTGAACGTAACAAATGCCATCAGCGGAATCAAAGACTACCACACCAATGCGCGGGTTGTGGGGCAAACCACCCGCAATCAGACTGCAAATTCCTCGACGTGCTCTGCCATTTCTGTGGGAAAAGAGGCCACATCGGGAAGATCTGTAGAAGCAAGCAAGGATCCAACCCACTTCAGAGGGGAAACAACTACTGCCAGACCACAGGGAATCGCCCTGTGAGTCAGGAACATTTGAACCACCAATGGAAAAACCACTCCTACAGAAATAAAACACTGGCCATTTCAACGGGGTGAGAAGAGGCACACCAAACCATTACAATCGGTCACACCTCATCGTTAGATGCAAAGAAGATCAGAGTGAAGGTCGCCATCAAAAACCAGCCCTGCGTGATGGAAGTCGATTCAGAATCGTCCCTCTCAATGGTTTCCTGGAAGACTCTTAAACAATTAATCCCTGCCGTCCGGTGTCAAGACCTCAGAGCCCAAAGAATCATACTCAAAGATTATCAGGGGAACCGAATTCCGGTTGTTGGATCCAGCCAAGTCCAAGTATCATTCAAAAATTGTACTGCATCATTAACACTGACTGTCGTCGACCATGACCGGCCTAGCTTGTTAGGTCTTCAATGGTTCGCCCCACTCGGGATCAAGGTAGCTGGCATTCACCAAACCAGAAGCGACGACTGGGAGGAGGCCATTGTCCAGGAATGCCAGGACGTCTTTGCAGACAAACTAGACGAGTACAAAGGGACCCCGATATCATTTAACCTTAACCCTGAAGTAGCCCCCATCCGCCTCAAGCCTCATCGGATACCTTTTGCCCTTAAACCAAAAATTGATGAACAGCTCGATAAATTAACAGCCCAGGGTGTTTTAGAACCAACTGACCACGCTCGTTGGGAAACCCCAATTGTAACACCCATCAAACCGGATGGATCGTTAAGGATTTGTGGGGACTACCGGGCTACCCTTAATCACGCCCTTCAACCGAACGCTTACCTGGTGCCGGTGGTACAATACCTTCTCCATTCCCTGGGGGGCGGAAAAGTCTTTGCTAAATTGGATTTAGCACAGGCATACCAACAACTGCCTGCAGATAAAAAAACCGCAGAGGCACAGATGATCGTTACGCACCGAGGGGCCTTTAAGTGCAACTGGAGTGAGTGTAGCCCCAGGGATTTTTCAAAGTCTGATGGAGAGACTCTTGCAAGGGATCAAGGGGGTCGTGCCATACTTTGATGACGTTTCAATTGCTGCCCCGAATAGAGAAATACTAGAAAAGCGTCTTAAAATGGTTCTCCAGAAATTTAAAGACTCTGGCCTTAAGGTTAAAAAAAATAAATGTCAACTGTGTACAGATAAAGTAGAGTTCCTGGGGTACCTAATTGATAAACAAGGCATTCACTCCACTAATAGCAAACTAAGGGCAATCAAAAATGCCCCAAGACCCAGAAATAGGACTGATCTCCAAGCTTTCCTTGGGCTCATTAACTTTTACAACATCTTCTTGCCCCAGAAAGTGACCGTAGCTGAGCCCCTTCATAGACTTCTCGACAAAAAAGCCACCTGGGTCTGGGCACACCGAGAGGAGCACGCATTCCGACAAGTGAAAAACTTCCTAACCTCCGATGCTGTTTTATTGCAGTATAACGAGACTCTGCCTTTAACAATTACATGTAACGCATCACCGTTTGGAGTAGGAGCCATTTTGAGTCATGTGTTACCAAATGGTAGTGAGGCCCCTATTGCCTATTTTTCTTTCTTGCTTTTTTTTTCTTTTTTTTGGTAAAAGTTTTATTGATTTTAACTACAGACAAAAAACATATAAGACATAAAACATGACATAAAAAAAATAAAAAATAAAAAAAATTATAACATTCTTCATAAATTTACAGTTTATCGGTTGGTTTACCACTCTTGTGCATCCATTTCATAGTCATCAGAATAATTATATTACAAAATAACTCACATTATCAATCATCAATAATATATCCCAATATCATTATTGAACAATCATTTGACTATAATTTTACTAATTCATACTTAAGCGAGATAACTATAATTAAGTTAAATTATTTTATGACAAATCATGAAATCATACCAAATCTATCTTAATAAAATATTCTTAAAAATTATCAAAACCAAGAAAAATTATATATTCATTATTTCCTAAATTTCTAAATATTTTATTATCAAATTGTATTATCTAACCATTGATAAAAAATATCCCAAACTTCATAAAATTGTTTATCTTCTTGTTCTCTAATTTCAAATGTCAATCTACTCATTTCAGCACATTCCAATATTTTCTTAATAATTTCTTCCTCCAATGGTATTTTCTCACTCTTCCAATGTTTAGCAAATACAATCCTAGCTGCTGTTAATACATTTACAATTAGATACTTTAAATTTTTATTATATATATCAGGTACGATTGCCAATAAAAAAATATCTGGTTTCAAATCTATGTGTTTCTTTATCATTTTTTCCAGCCATATGCAAATTCTAGTCTAATATTTCCTGGCCTCCTCACAAGTCCACCACATATGGTAATATGAGCCAGGTATCTGATGACATTTCCAGCACTTTTCAGGTTTATTCTTGAACATTCTTGCTATTCTCGTTGGAGGAAAATGCCACCTGTAAAACATCTTATACAAATTTTCTTTATATGCTGTTGACATTGTCATTTTATAATTTTGTAACCACAATTTTTGCCATTTCTCTAAATCAATCCCATATCCAAAATTCTTCCCCCAAGCAATCATTGTTTCTTTAACTTGTTCTTCCTCTAATTTAATTTCCAACAAATAACTATATAGTTTTTTAATCACTTTTTCATCAGTACCTGTCAAAATCCTATCTAATTCAGTCAATTTATCATAAAATCCTTCTGTTTTAGAATCTTTAAGATACCTTGCATGTATTTGCGCATATGAAAACCAATTCATCTTTATACCTTGTTCTTCTAAATTTTGCATCGTTTTAAGTTCACCCTTTTCATCCAATATTTCCCCATATCTAACTGTTTGCTCCTTCTTATAAGTTATAGGATACGAAAAAGCTTCAATAGTTGATAACCAAACTGGAATTTTCAAATAACATTGTTTCTTAGTTTTCTCCCAATTCAACCATAACAATTCCCGCATATAATGCCTTCTAAAATAACCCTGTGATTTAGTTCCCTTATACCATAAAAAAAGCATGCCAACCCAATAATAAATCATGACCTTCTAATGTCAACAATCTAGTCTTTCTTAATGTTATCCATTCTTTAACCCACATTAAGTTTGCAGCTTGATAATACAAATGGTTCTCCAGAACTTTAAAGACTCTGGCCTTAAGGTTAAAAAAAAAAAAAAATGTCAACTGTGTACAGACAAAGTAGAGTTCCTGGGGTACCTGATCGATAAACAAGGCATCCACCCCACTAATAGCAAACTAAGGGCAATCAAAAATGCCCCAAGACCCAGAAATAGAACTGATCTCTTAGCTTTCCTGGGGCTCATTAACTTTTACAACATCTTCTTGCCTCACAAAGCGACAGTAGCTGAGCCCCTACATAGACTTCTTGACAAAAAAGCAACCTGGGTCTGGGGACACCGCGAGGAGCACGCATTCCGGCAAGTGAAAAACTTACTAACCTCAGATGCTGTTTTAATGCAGTATAACGAGACTCTGCTTTTAATAATTACATGTGACACGTCACCATTTGGAGTAGCAGCCATTTTGAGTCATGTGTTACCAAATGGTAGTGAGGCCCCTATTGCCTATTTTTCATGGACCCTATCAAAGTAATTATAGCCAGATGAACGTAATTATAGCCAGATCGACAAAAAGGCTCTTGCTATTGTATCTGCTATGAAACGGTTTCATGAATATGTGTATGGACAAGTTTTTACTATTGTTACTGAACACAAACCTTTGCTAGGGATTATAGCAGGAGACAAGCCAACCCCCTATATATTGTCACCTAGAATGACTCGCTGGTCGGAATTTTTCGCTGCGTACAATTATAAATTACAACACCACCCGGGGAAAGCCATTCCCCACACTGATGCATTGAGCCGTGCCCCACTTCCAGAAACCATCGATGACTCAGCTCCAATCTTACGACACTCCAGATTGAAACGCTACATTCACCACTGCTAACAGCCAGAGACATTGCAATCTAAACAAAACGAGATCCTGTCTTGGCGCGAGTTCTTAGCTGGGTCGAACGAGGATGGCCAATAGAACAAACCCCTGACAACTTTACCCCTTTCAGAAACTGGCAAACAGAACTTTTTTTGCAAAAAGGCTGCATCCTATGGGGAGATAGAGTCATCGTCCCAGAGCGGTTAAAACGAGCAGTATTGAAAACATTGCATGATGGTCACCCCGGCATCATGCGTATGAAAGCGCTCACATGAAGCTACGTGTGGTGGCCGGGCATTGACAAACAGATCAAAGCCTGGGTAAAGACTTGTTTAAAGTGCCAGGAAGTCAGCAGTGCCCCACCTAGAGCAACTCCAACAGAATGGGAAACCCTCGGGGGCCGTGGTCCCGCATCCACGTTGATTTTGCGGGACATACTAAGGGACATATGTTCTTCGTAACAGTGGATGCCTATTCCAACTGGCTCGAGATCTACAAAATGAAGAATACTACAACCGAGTCCGTCATCCAAAAATTGAATAGGCTATTCGCAATGCACAGGCTGCCAGATGTTCTGGTCTCCGACAACGGACCCCAGTTCACTGCCCTGGCTTTTGAACAATACTTAGCAGACCGTGGTATCTGCCATGCGCTAACTTCTCCAGCGCACCCTGCGGCTAATGGCAGGGCCGAGCGCATGGTACAATTTGTTAAAAAAACTCTCCACAAAATGGAGTATGGGGATATTGACGACAAAATAAACAGAATACTCCTACTCCAACACATCACTCCGCACAGCGTCACCAACAAAACCCCAGCTGAACTGTTGATGGGATGCAAGCTCCGTTCCCACCTCAACCGGCTTCACCCATCCTATGAGCCAGAGAAACCCTGTGGATCTAGCAGAAAATGCTGCGAGTTCAAGGTAGGTGACTTAGTTTTCGCCAAAAACCTCTCCGGTGAACCATTATGGGTCGAAGCAACCGTAATTCAAACCACCGGGCCCAGATCGTACCGTGTGCAAATCTGCGACGGAAAAATATGGAAACGCCATATAGATCAGCTTCGCTCTAGGCTACAATCCAGTTCCCGCGACTCCTGTGACTTCCAAACTGAGGGAGGAGCGGATGTCGAAGAAACCAAATTTGGGATGGTGGAAAGCAGAAGCGAAGGAATTCAGCAATCGGGTGCAATAAATGAAGAAGAATCAGGGAGGGGACTCTCCTCGCTATAGAGGAATACCTCAACGGAGGCGAGCCCGCAAAGATCGGAGGACAACAAAGGCAGCATTAGCGGCACTGAGTCATCCAGTGAGGATGCGGAACCGCCTGTACCAGATATGTTCAAAAACGTCCCGCCGAAACTGGACGACAGACAAGAACCGGTGGGACAGCGCAAATCCAATAGACGGTTAAAACAACCTACATATCTTAGGGATTACGTCACCACACCCCTCAAACAGAACCCGGGGGGAAGGGGTGTTATGAACTAATAAAAGCGCTTAAATAAAGTTTTAACAAACCTTAAGGAAAAACAGGGTTCTAATCCTGCACTTCTGATTGGCCGATAATAGCAATATCGGATTGGTCCGTTTTAGGGAATCTGATTGGCTGTTAATGAGCTACTCTCATTGGTTCAAGGATTTAACACTTCCAAATTTCTCATTGGCTAATAGATCAGCAGCCTGCTCTATAAAAGGGCTGCTGCTACCCTAGGGTTTTTGCTCTGTTCAGAATGATTAATAAAGAGTTGAAGTTCACTGTTCACTGCCTCGTCTCTGTTCCTTGTGCCCATGCGCATAACTTAACAGTTTCATAGATGTTTTTATTGTTTAATGATTTTAATTGTTTTATAATTGTAGAACTGTAGACCACCCAATGTCTCTTGGTTGAATTGGGCAGTTATAGAAATTGAATAAATCAAGTTTTGCAGAATTTATTTTTTTTCTCCCACTTACTAGTTTAAATTTATTTTAAAGGTTACGACATTTTGATATATATATATATTTTAATTGTAGCCATTTAATTCCTGGTTTTTTTCTCCATTCAAGAGGAAGACACAATAGGCTCCATATTTTTTTTCTATTTTTTTTTATATTGTTCCTGAGCATGGATTGACACAGGAAAATGGGTTCCTTTGAGAGCCAAGAAAGTGGCCTTTAAGCAGGCAGTTTTTACATTCTACTTACTTTATAACAGCACATAATATATTTGTGACTACATAACAAAAAGCTTACTTTTGTTTTTGTTTTTTAATTCTAAAATAAGCACACCAATGCGTTTTTAGAAAAAGAAATAGCAGGCGATCATAGCAAGAAGGAATAGATTAAAGATTAATTGCTAGTTAGATTGTTAAGTATATTTCAGCAGAGGTCACCTGAATGCAGCCCTTATTAGCTGCTCAGTGAATATGCATAACAAACAATTAAGGCAAAGAAGTTTCTGCTTCATATTGTATGCAAACATATTGTTGTCTCTGTTTTTTCAAATTTGTCCTGCTGATTATAATCCTATCAAATAAGTCTGTTGCAAAAAGTATATTCTTTACCACACTTTTTCAATTCTGTTGCAGCTGTTTAACTTCTAAAGCAGGGGTCTCCAACCTTTTGGACCTCAGGGACCACCAAACTCATAATTTTAAATCCCGCAAACCAGAGAACCTGGGGAAATCCCAAAAAAGTCTGCAGGAAAATTCTCCACCCTGTTTTCCTACCGATTGATCATTATTTATTTGGGATTGTAGGATAACGTCTCCAGCTCCACTCTCAGAGGGAGGGAGAGGGAGGGAGAGAGAGACTTTATACTTCATGCAAGGAAAACAGCAGAAGCAGCAGAAATCTTTCTTTCTGTCTTCCCCAAAGTCCATCAGAAATGAGTCTTTGTGAGACTTGTCATGGCAGCAGGATGCCTTGCAGAGTCCCAAAGATTCATTTCTGGCAGACTTTGAGAGAGAGAAAAAAGATGTTTATTGCTTTCCTTGCGTGCAGCCAAAAGCAGAAGAAGAAAGAAGCAGATAGAAGCAACAGGGTGGCCAGGCCAGGCACTTGGGGAGAGTGAGGCAAGTTCCCCCCCCTCCAGCCTTTCCCCCTTCCCCTCACTACCTCGTGTTGTTTGCAATGCAAGTGATGCAAACCTTCTGTTCCCGTGGATTAATTGCTTTGGGGGTGACATTTTTCTGTGGATCATTAAAATTTTCTCATGGACCACCAGTGGTCCCCAACCCACTGGTTGGAGACCACAGTTCTAAAGCAAATTAAGTATGTCAAACAACACTGTCTTATTCAATACTGCATACTATACTGTATTTTTAAAATAATCTATTGTTTGATTCTTGTAAAGCTCCATTGATGAATTAGATCATTCTTCAGAATTAACTATCAGCCAGGTTAAAATGGTCAGACACTTATGTTCTTGATCCTGTGCAAAATTCAGCTTTAAACATGAAAAATGATTCAAAACTGTGAATCTGTCGAGTTCATGTTTTCCTGGGGCAAAGTGAGTGTCACACATATTATCTTTTGTTTTCCAGTTCTGAATACCATAAAATCTATACCCATCTGGAATGGTGTTCCAATCCTGGCTCTTCTCTGGCATCAATATCTATTATAGTGGATATGTACAACCATCACTTCCACATGTTGCATCAGGCAGTACAAATAAGACATGTGGGTCAATCCACATATGTATTTTCTGCCAATGCCCATGAAGAGCTACATGTTGTCATATGAAAAAGTGCTTATACTGTACTGTAAATTCAAGATATGCTTGGTGTATGCATATGTACCACTGAGGTGTTGGAAGAAAAATCCAGGTCCAAGTCCAATCCAGGAATAAAATGGAGGTTGATTGAAAAGAAAGATTCATTTTATTGATGAAACAGAACCACCAACTGCATGTGATTCTGGGACAACTGACAAAATGAGTTTAGAGTGGGTGGATTTTATACCTTCTGGATTCCTATGGGATCATGTAGAGGTCATATTGGCTCTATAGGCAAAAGGGGAAATGCAATTCCTAGGTGTTTGTCTGAGCTAATTTTGTCAACCTTTGGCTTGATTGTTGCTTATTGTGTTGCATATATGAAGTTTCTGTCTGACCCAGTCTTTCTGAATGGATTATCAAATCTGCATTTCTATAAACTGGCCTCCTCAGTTTCTGCTTGGGACAGGGAAACTGGGGCTGGTGTCTGCCTCCGTTAAGGTTCCCTCCCTCATTTCTCCTTTAGGGGAAATATTTTATCCTGACTTTTTAATGTTCCCCAAAATATTTCATTCTTTGGGGGGGGCACTCCCCATTGATGCATGTATAACACATACAATTACATGCATACAGTTGGTCATTAGTTTTGTTTTGTTTTTTATTTCAAATTTTAATATCTTTCTTCCATGTTGAGAAAGGAGGAGATTCATTAAAGAGAAAAGCAGAATATGATGGCTTCTGTAACAGTTTTATTAATAATATCCATCAATCAGACATTATTTCAGATAGAAGCATACCAGTTAAGAAAATAACAGTTTTGAAGTAAAGATGAAAGCAATCAAATGGTAAATTACAGATTAAGAGGCTGAATTGATAGAGCTCCAGAGAGTTATATAAACATTAAAATGAATGCATATGTGTGTGCTAATGACCGTTTCTGTCACTTAAATGTAAAACTGAGCATGCAATCCAACAAAACAATCTTTGGAATTGTATAGTAGTCTGAACATAAAAGTTCGGATCCCCACCCATTCCCCAAAACTGCTGATTATCCCCATTTCTTGGGGAGAATTTCCTCAGTCTATACATTTTATGTGTGTGTGTGTGTTTGTTTGTTTTCTTAAGTTTCGCAGGTACTTAAATGTATGGTATTCAGCTTTGTTCGGGTATTTTCCCACGTCATTATAGTTGTGCTTTTAAAGTTGTAGCAACGTTTCGGCAGAATCTCATTTGCCATCATCAGGCTTCTGTATTGTGTTTGTCTGTGAGTCAGACTTTTACAGTTGTTTCAGTTTTAAATTTGGGGCTAGCCTAGAGTAGGCCTGACTCACAGACGAACACAATACAGAAGCCTGATGATGGCAGATGAGATTCTGCCGAAACGTTGCTACAACTTTAAAAGCACAACTATAATGACGTGGGAAAATACCCGAACAAAGCTGAATGTCATACATGTAAGTACCCGCGAAAACTTAAGAAAACAATATATATATATATATATATATTTATATATATATATATATATATATATATATATATATATATATATATATATATTCTTAAGTTTTCGCGGGTACTTACATGTCTGGCATTCAGCTTTGTTTGGGTATTTTCCCACGTGGTGCTTTTAAAGTTGTAGCAACGTTTCAGCAGAATCTCATCTGCCATCATCAGGCTTCTGTATGGTGTTTGTCTGTGAGTCAGACTTTTACAGTGGTTTCAGATTTAAATTTGGGGCAGCCTATTGCTGTGTCAGAATGGTTTTTTCTTCCTCCTGATTGGTTGAGAGTCTTGGTCTGTGTTTATTGGTCTTGGAGTTTGCTGTGTTCTGCTACTAATATCTTCTGTCTGTTTTTTTTGGGGGGGCTCTTTTTGTATCTTGATTGGCTGGCAACATTGTGTTACTTTATTGGAGGCCTTTAGTGCAGCTTGGCTTCAGGTAAATGGACGGCTATCATTTACCCAAAGCCAAGCTGCACTAAAGGCCTCCAATAAAGTAATACAATGTTGCCAGCCAATCAAGATACAAAAAGAGCCCCCCCCAAAAAAAAACAGACAGAAGATATTAGTAGCAGAACACAGCAAACTCCAAGACCAATAAACACAGACCAAGACTCTCAACCAATCAGGAGGAAGAAAAACCATTCTGACACAGCAATAGGCTGCCCCTAAATTTAAATCTGAAACCACTGTAAAAGTCTGACTCACAGACAAACACCATACAGAAGCCTGATGATGGCAGATGAGATTCTGCTGAAACGTTGCTACAACTTTAAAAGCACCACGTGGGAAAATACCCGAACAAAGCTGAATGCCAGACATATATATATATATATGTTTTCTTAAGTTTTCGCGGGTACTTACATGTCTGGCATTCAGCTTTGTTCGAGTATTTTCCCATGTGGTGCTTTTAAAGTTGTAGCAACGTTTCAGCAGAATCTCATCTGCCATCATCAGGCTTTTGTATGGTGTTTGTCTGTGAGTCAAACTTTTACAGTGGTTTCAGATTTAAATTTGGGGCAGCCTATTGCTGTGTCAGAATGGTTTTTTCTTCCTCCTGATTGGTTGAGAGTCTTGGTCTGTGTTTATTGGTCTTGGAGTTTGCTGTGTTCTGCTACTAATATCTTCTGCCTTTTTGGGGGGGGGGGCTCTTTTTGTATCTTGATTGGCTGGCAACATTGTGTTACTTTATTGGAGGCCTTTAGTGCAGCTTGGCTTCGGGTAAATGGACGGCTATCATTAGTTAGGAAGCTGGGTTTCATCTGGGTGCCTGGTTGGGGTGTGTTTGAGCTGGAGGTATCAGGGGGGATCTGTTTGTGCCCAGGTGTTTGCCTGGCTTGTGGTGTGGAGATTTTTTTGTTTGTGAGTGCAGGCTTCCAATAAATTCCTGCAGAACTGATTCAGGAAGGAGGAGAGGCAGTGATCACCATCCTCACTGTCATCTGCAACAAGATCTGGACCACTGGAGTATGGCCAGTCCCCTGGACTCAATCATTAATCATAACCCTGCCCAAGAAGAGGAATCTTCAGTTGTGCCAGAATTATCGTACCATCAGCTTAATCAGCCACCCAAGCAAAGTCATGCTAAAAATCATTCTTAACAGACTGAAACCACAAGCAGAGACTATCATTGCAGAAGAACAAGCGGGTTTCAGAGCAGGACGGAGCACTATTGAGCAAATATTCAACCTGAGAGTGATCTGTGAGAAATATCTCCAACACCAACAGGACTTATATCACGTTTTCGTTGATTTCAAAAAGGCTTTCGACAGGGTGTGGCATGCAGCCTTGTGGTCTACCATGAGGAAATATAACATCAACGATAACCTTGTCAAAGTGATAGAACAACTTTATGAGAAAGCCACAAGCGCCGTCCTCCTGAACGGCAGCAAAGGTAACTGGTTCCGGACGAGTGTAGGAGTGCGTCAAGGATGTTTGCTTTCCCCCACACTGTTTAATGTATTCCTCGAACGGATCATGGAAGATGCCTTGGAAGACCACGAAGGCACAGTTTCCATCGGTGGTAGAACCATCACCAACCTGCGATTCGCAGATGACATCGATGGCCTGGCAGGAAATGAGGATGAACTATTGAGCCTTGTCCAACACTTAGATAAAGCGGCTTCAGCATACGGCATGGAGATCAATGCCGAGAAAACCAAGCTGATGACGAACAGTACCCAAGGTATCTCCTTAGACATCAGAGTCAGCGGAACACCCCTAGAGACAGTAAAAAATTTCAAATATCTTGGGTCCATCATTTCCGATGAAGGCTCAAAACCAGAAGTGATGGCAAGGATAGCACAAACAACAGCTGCGCTTTCGAAGCTCCAAACTATTTGGAAAGATAAAAACATCAGTCTGCGCTCAAGGATCCACCTAATGCGCTCCCTCGCAATATCAATCTTTTTATATGCCTGCGAAACCTGGACACTCCATGCGGATTTACAAAGAAGAATCCTTGCAACAGAAATGAGATGCTACCGAAAGATCCTTGGCATCCACTACACAGACCATGTGACAAATGAAGAGGTCCTAAATAAAATACAACAGGCAATAGGACCACACGACAACCTTCTTACTGTCGTCAAGAAACGGAAATTGAGATGGTACGGACACGTGTCTCGCTCTACTGGCCTCGCAAAGACCATCATGCAAGGGACGGTAAGAGGAAGCCACAAACGGGGAAGACAACGAAGGAGATGGGAGGATGATATCCATGATTGGACAGGCTTGAACCTGGCAGCATCCCAGAGAGCAGTGGAGGACGGAGACGGATGGAGAAGCGTGGTGGTTAAATCTTCGCAGGCGCCCCAACGACCTCAAAAGAGGTCACGGGATAGGTGCTAGGTGGTGCTAGGTGCAGGCTTCCAAATGATTGACAGCCTGGTGGAATCATCTCTTCTGTTCATGCTTTCTGGTCTTTTTTCAATCTCTATGGCTTCTCTGATGATTCTGTGGCTGGGATTTTCTATGGTGGCTAGGGTTTTGGTGCCATTGAAGTTGATGTTATGACCTGTGGCTTCCATGTGTTGAACGAGTGAGGAAGTGTGTTCCAGCTTTTTGACTGCATTTTTGTGTTCATCCAGGCGGGTGCTTATTCTTCTATTGGTCTGTCCAATGTATGTGGCCGGGCATGATGCACAAGGGACTTCATATATGCCTTGGTTTTCCAGGTCAATTTTGTCTTTGGGGTTCCTGAGGATGGCTGCTATTTTTCTATCTGTTTTGAAGGCAGTCTTGATGTGGTGTCTGTATAGAATCTTACTAATTTTGTCTGTAGTGCCTCTTATGTAGGGCAGGACAGCTGTTCCATGGGTCTGTTCATCTTCTGGGTCTCTATTATGTCTCAGTGTGTTTTTGTGGATCAAGTTGGTGATTTTGCTTTTGTGGAAGCTGTTGGCTGTCAATATTTTAGTCAGGGTGCATAGTTCAGTCTTAATGTGTGTCTTGTCTGCCAGGCGTTTGGTTCTAGTAATTAGTGATTTAGCCACGGAGTTTATTTGTGCTGGGTGGTGGTGGGATTGGGCATTGAGGTAGCAGTTGGTGTGTGTTTTCTTCTGGTATCGGGTGTGTTCTAGTGTGCCATCTGTTTTTTTATAGATTAGTACATCTAGGAATGGTAGTTGTTTGTTTCTGTTTCCATGGTGAACTTGATTTTGGGGTGTGCGCTGTTTAGGTGTGTTAGGAAATTGTTTAGGTTTTCTTGTCCATGGGGCCAAATCACAAATGTGTCATCGATATATCTTAACCATAGTTTGGGTTTGAGGATGGCATTGGCCAGGGCTCTGGATTCGAATTCTTCCATGAACAGGTTTGCAATGACAGGTGACAGTGGTGATCCCATGGGGGCTCCTTCAATTTGTTTGTATCTTTGTCCTTTGTATATGAAATATGTGTTGGTTAAGCAGTGTTCTGTTAGTTCCATGAGGTGTTTAGCTGGTTGGTATTTATTTTTGATGATTTCAAGGGTCCCTTTTATTGGAACTTGAGTGAATATTGAAACCACGTCAAAACTTACAAGCAGATCTTCTTGCTCCACGTGTAGAACTTTGATCATTTCCAAGAAGTGGTATGAGTTTTGTACATGAGAAGCTGCTGTTTCAATATGGGGCTGTAGCTCTTTTTCTAGGTGTTTAGCTAGGTTTTGTAGTGGTGCTCCTCTGGAGCTGACTGTGGGTCTGAGATGCCTTCTTTGTGTATTTTTGGGAGGCCGTATAGTTTGGGGCATCTGGAAGATTTCTCTCTGGGTATGATCATGTGTTGGATCTCTTTGCTTATGTGGCTGGTTATGATTTTCATACCTCCAGCTCAAACCTCCAGCTCAAACCTCCAGCTCAAACACACCCCAACCAGGCACGCAGATGAAACCCAGCTTCCTAACAAATGATAGCTGTCCATTTACCCGAAGCCAAGCCGCACTAAAGGCCTCCAGTAAAGTAACACAATGTTGCCGGCCAATCAAGATACAAAAAGAGCCAAAAAACAGACAGAAGATATTAGAAACACCAATCAAGAACACAGCAAACTCCAAGACCAATAAACACAGACCAAGACTCTCAACCAATCAGGATGAAGAAAAAACCATTCTGACACAGCAATAGGCTGCCCCAAATTTAAATCTGAAACCACTGTAAAAGTCTAACTCACAGACGAACACTATACAGAAGCCTGATGATGGCAGATGAGATTCTGCTGAAACGTTGCTACAACTTTAAAAGCACCACTACTATGACGTGGGAAAATACCCGAACAAAACTGAATGCCATATGTGTGTGTGTGTGTGTGTGTGTGTGTGTGTGTGTGTGTGTGTGTGTTGTGGCTGAAAGGATCAATCCTGCTGTGAATTTTGACTCTGATGATGAAAGGCTGGAGCCTGCTATGAATGTGGAGTCTGAATTATTAGAGGACACAGATGTGAGCCAGGGGGATGAGAGGTTATCTGACAGACACTCTTCGCCAGAACCTGAGACCTCATTCATGCCAGCATCTGATCCACAAAATGAATCAGAGGCGTCGAGTGGGGAAGTTGACAGATTGTGGCTTGATGCTAGAACTAGGAGGAGACTGAGACATCAAGTTGGGGGGAGGCAAGCCAGACGCTGATTAGGGAAAGTAGCACGTTGCCTCAATGAGTATAAAAGGACACAGCTGGGTTTGGAGAGTTTGTCAGGAACAAAGTGACTGAATGAGTGAGGATTTTACAGCAGAGGCTCTGAGGCTGAAGATTGTTTGCCGGGACTGGTATGCCGAATAGAGCGGGGTTTGCTGCTGTGGATTGTAATTTATGACAGCCGTTATCTTGTGAGACTACTTTCTGTTTGGATTTACTG
This sequence comes from Hydrophis major, assembly GCA_033807585.1. Lineage (NCBI taxonomy): Eukaryota > Metazoa > Chordata > Lepidosauria > Squamata > Elapidae > Hydrophis > Hydrophis major. The sequence goes on along the minus strand of CM066330.1, from coordinate 93,918,770 downwards.
TTGAAACGGCTGCTTTCTGTTTTGTTCATTTGAATTTTGAAGGGGAGTCATAACATACACATACACACACACACACATACATACATACATACATATTGAATATATTTTTGCATATGTATGTATGTATGTATGTATATGTGTGTATGTATGTAACATAAAAGGGAAAGCATTTTTGTACATATGGGATTTTTTTTCAAAGTAAAGACATAAAAAAGTTCCAGAAGACACCAGATCATGGCTACCCACTTAGCAAAAATGCCTGTACATTTTATTTTTATAAAGGTGTTATAACTTTATCTCTCATTGGATCCTCCAGCCAAAGACAAAGTTTATTTTAACTTATTTATATATTTAACTTATTTATATATTTTCTCATCAAAGAAGGGTTTAAACTGTAGATTTCATGACCTACTTACAGAAAAGAAAAAGCCAAGCACACACCATCATAGAAATTGGTCCAACTTCAGTGCAATTTTTCCCACATGAGTCCCACCTGAATATCCAGCACTCTGTTCATATCTTTACTGGATTGAATCTTTGGGAACTGTAGTCTCATCAGATTTAGAGGACTTGGAAAAATGGCAGGTTCTGTTTTATGAGACAATTTTATGAGAAAACTGTCAGACTATGTTTTATTTAATTAATTGCATTAATTAATTATTGTAATTAATGCAATTAATTGGATAGATGACATTACCTGAAAAATATATTTATACTAGCTTTATAAATTCCACTGAGGTTTCATGGGCTGAGATCAGTACTGCTTCAATCAATCTTTCCTCTCCCAAACTTTTATTCCCACATTTATCTGAAATATCAGATATTTAATATGTTTCTGATGGTGACACTTCATTCTGAGCATTGAATTCTCAATACAGTGATAAAGAGCAAACAAACTTGACTTGTTTAATTAAGCAAAATATTATTTGGATGCCAATCTAGTTTTTATGTTGCATATATACTATCTCCTTTATGACTGTTTTACAAGTTTAATGATCATTTTGAGAATTATTCTGATTGAAAAGTAGTCATAAATATTTTAAATAAGGTTAGTCAATGAAGAATTTGTGAAGTAAGCAGGAATTTTAAAGTGAGTATGATTGAAGTGGCACTTCCCTGAGGTTCCACAAGGCTCAGACACTGCTGAAGGAAAATATTACTGGGAATCTTCATAAGTTATTGGAACAAATCAAAACAGCATCTGTAGTTCTTGGGATGGAGGAATCTAACTCATTTTAGTTCTTGGCTTGGATATAATAATTAATGATTGGTCATCCTACTTTGCTTTCTGTTCAGAGAAAAATGCTAAATATGGAGTAGAGTGAAGATCAAGGAAATACCATCCATGAACAGATCTTCAGATTTTCATTGGTGGAATTGGGAGTAAGCTTTGATTTATTGTTTCTTTTTCATCTGACTAATTCATAGAGACCACTGCCAACATACTCAATAAATATTCTTTGAGGCAAGGTCCTCAATTTTCCATATGTTATCCATAAAAAGTTGGAGACAATACATTATTTGCCTGAAATAAGCCTGGCCTGGGTACTCAAAAATGATTAGGACTGAATTGTCTTTTATAGTCATAGGCTGTATATTAGCAGAAATCTTATAACAGAATGGGAAAAGCCACTTTTTGGTAAATGAAAGGCATAGTCTAGAGTGGAAATCCATAGTCTGAGCCCCTAGATCTCATGTGATTCTGGAAAACTTGAGTGCAAGCCCAAGAGAACTTCAAAGCTGATCAAATTAAGTTTTTTAATGTGATAGTCAAATTATTAAAGTCATTGAAAATTGTGATTGGCAGTTAACCCAGAATTCTGATAATCTTTCAATTGTCTTCTAAGTAAAAGATTTCCATATATATGAAATTGCAAAAGATACATGTCTTTTGGGTGGTTGGGTATGCATTTGAGTATTTTTCTGCAGACAGTCTAACTAACCTTCCATAGGTTTCTATTCATGCAGAAGAGTTTCAGATATTAAATGTAATCAAAAGAAAAGTGACCCAGACTTACTGTGGCCCTTCTTATTTGTATTGTTTACTCTTCTTACTTTTATGCCTAACGTCAGTCTGATATGAAACTTTTCCTGATGGGAAAACTGATATGAAAACCAATCCAGACTTCATTTTAGTATGCTAAGCTTCTATGAGAGCCAATTTTGTGTAGTGTCTGAAGCACCAGCTAGGGAACAGAAGGCTGTGAATTCTAGTCCTACTTTAATGATGGGTGACCTTGGGCCAGTCACTCTCATTTGGCCCTAGGAAGAAGGTAATGGCAATCCACTTCCAAAAACCTGCCAAGAAAAAAAAAAAGCTAGTCCAGGAGGCACAACTGACTTGAAGGCACCCGACTAGTTAGGTTCACTTTGGCTAGTGAGATGGGCAGTAGATAAATTGAATAAATGCACAATAATAATAAAAAAAATTACATGAAAAATGCCTGAAGCAGGAAATGTTAACTAGCCAGCAACCAAAATCTGGCATATTAAATGTCTTCTGCTCTAAGCAGATACATCATTACAGCAAGAGATGATGATATCTTATCAACCAGCATCCTAAATATTCCTAGTGTTTTTCCTCTCCAACCTATTAAATAATATTAAATATAAAACCTCATGGGAATTTGGTGTATTCCCACAAGCATTTGGCATACTTACCCAAATCTCATATAATTTTGATAAGTTTATTCACAAGTGAGTGCCCTGGGGGGAAAAATGTCAACACTTGGTTTTTAGTGAAGTCCCATTATGTAAATAAACACTTTGTGTACATCTTCATGTGGCACAGATTTCTTTATACCCCTTTTACATATTTATTCGTGGATTTTTACTGATAGCAGGGAAATTTATTCACGAATAAAAGGATGTGGGTCAGGAGTGATTTCTGACATTAATCTACATTTCTGCCTTGAGTACCATACCAGTGAATAAAATCAGTGATATTTATTGCAATCTAAATAAATAATAAAGTTAATCTTAAATGGAGAAAATAGTAATTATTGCTTAGCCTTTTCAGTTTAGTGTATATAGCCTATGGCATTTTAGAATCCATTGAAGTATGAAGGATAAATTGAATTTTAAAGTGGTTGTTCTTTGCTTGTAATTTGGGTGAAACTCGTATTTGTGTTAAACAAATCTGAAAGAGAGAAAAATAATGATGGGGGAATAAATGGATGAGCCCTGTACCTAGCACTTTGTCCATTAACTATTTAAAATATTATCTGGAATTAAAATGTCCTCATTTTCAAGAGAATGCATAGCAGGCGAAAGGATTCAATCGCTTTAGATAAATTCATCTGAAATCTAGGGCTGAGATATTTTCCTTGGTGACATTTTGTTTGTTTTTGTGTTGTTTGGACACACCGCATTTATTTCTATTAAACATGAACATATTTTTCCCCAATGGGAAAAGAACAACTATTATTATACGACATTCCAATGTAGCTTTTGAGATAGTGATCCAACCTGTGAATGGTCTTCTGCAGACTCATATTACAAAGTTTGCTTCTGTTTGGAAGTATATTGCAAAATACTGCACACATTACACATTTTCTGGTTTTGCCTCTTGGATTGTTTTCTCCAGTTGACTAGAGTCTTTCATGATAAAACTCCTCTTCTGGAAGTTTTGTCTAGTGGTTAAGGCATCAAGCTACAAATGAGGAGATTGTGAGTTTTATACCTGCTTTAGTCATGAAAACTAGCGAGCTGACCTTAGACAAGTCACTCTTTCTCATCCCAATTTACCTCACAGAGTTGTTGTGGGAAAAATAGGAAGAGGAAAGAGTATTGATATTTTTGTTTCCTTGAGTTATATATATGTACTTTATGTATGTATGCATTCCTGTATATATAAAATCTCAATAAAGTCACTGTATTGTGATATGACTTTATTATGATTTTATACATTTATATATAAATGTATGGTTTTATTCTGATGTTGTCACCTTGCAATGAAATGATTGGGGAACAATTTAATAAATGAATTAAAATAAAATCTCTCTGTCTCTGTTTGTCTGTCTGTCTGTCTCTCTCTCTCTCTCTCTTTCTCTCTCTCTCTCTCTCTCACACACACACACACACACACACACATACACACACACTTACTTTCTGGATGTGTGTGTGTGTGTGTGTGTGAATGATAAATTCATACAGTCTTTTATGAGGAATGAAAAAGAGGGATGAAAACGAGCCATGTTAGATAACTATACATCTTCTGGCATTCTTGGCAGTCTCATTAGTGTGCTGTGATATCCATTATAAAGAACATCATAAAGATAAAAGCTATTAAATGGGAAACTGGCTCTGAATTCCACCAAGGAAAACAACTGTGATTTATTATTTAAATTGATCTAAACACAATAATGGGTAAGTCATGCTAGTGATTCTATAATGAGTAAAAGATATCAAAGTAGAACTCAAAATTTTGGGTTGGTTGCCATCCAACTCTCTCTCATCATTCATACTGTGGGCTGGAGCAAGCAATTTGCTTTCTTTCAGAACACATAAGTAGAGTTCTTCTCCACATAGAAAAACCTTCTGCAAAAATGAAGTTGTCTTTAAAGGACAGAAGAGCACAGATCATTCAGTGGGGTTAAATATTGTCCAAGTTAATTTGCTTTAACAGAACTAGAGCTTATTTCTTTCACTAAGACTCTTGAGCCAACCTTATTATTCAAGATATCTTTTTCTCTGCAGCAAACAATGTCTATACTGTGACCCCTATTAAAGGAAAAAAAACAACTAAGAGTCTTTTCCTAGCTTAGATGTAAAAGATGTATTATTATCTATCACTAGCTGATAACCTGGTGTCGCCCAGATATTTATTCATCTCAATCCTGTATTAAACAGGAAAAAGAATGAATGATATCTATAGTGTCAAAACAAAGTAACTTTATTTACAGGGTTTTAAAGGTATAAGTAGACTATAAAAATTATAAAGGAAGCTCGAAATGTAACAGCTTTTGCACAGCATCACAAGTCTTTGTTCCTCTCCTCGGGAGTTTCTTGTCTATGCTGGTGTTTCATTTTTTTTTATCCTTTAATGTATTTGACATTTCCTTGGAGGCATCTTGGTCCTGGCCCTGCTACTTCAACCACTGTGGTGAGAATTGAAAACCTAATTGCTCTGGCCAACAGCCTTGAAAAATTCTTCAGGGAACAGCCTTGGAGGTGATTATCTGCATTAGCAGGTACCTCCCCCAACAACTTGCCCTCTTTGCTTGAAGCCTATACTTAAGAACCTGGTCAAGTAAAGTCCAACCCTAAATTAGTACCAGATAAAGTGGAAGCTCAACAACTCTAAGCTGATAACACATTTAACTTCCCCCTTCAGTTCTACCTGCTCTTTTCTTACATATGCTCTTTAAGAACAGTTAAACACTACAATATCTTAAATTCCTTTTCAACAAAGACAATACCATTTCCTTATGTTGGTTAGAGTGTCTTCATTTAGCCTATTATAAGTGCTTCAGCAGTGCAGAGTAATGTTGCTTTTAGCATACACACATGTGACTGCGTCAAGTGACCTATGAAGTATTACTTGCATGGAGAAACACTGGCCTTCATCTCCTTCATTACTTCTGGACTTTAAACCTTTGTAAACTTCTGATGCAAAAGGTTGAAATAATTTTGTTTCTACTGCATTATAATGAAATAATTTATCAACATTGTCCTGATAGGTTTGTATGTGGAATAAGCAAGATATTACTGTGGGTAAATATAAAATATATCTGCTATATATTTTCAAAATAGATAAAATAAAGTTTCACAAGTTTTGATAGAGATTGCTCTTGCACTATGTATACACTGGAATTATAAAAATTAGTTTTAAAATCAGAGATATATATAGTGAGAAATATACCCTTGAGTCAAATTTGATTTCTGATCACTGCAACCATATAATTTATAATAACAAAAATAAAATACCACTGAACTGTTTAATTAATTTCAGTTGCTGAGAATGAGTCCCAATTAGTGCATGGACTGTAAGATCTTTATTATTAGTCCATCTACTTCATTTACCAATTCAAGCCTCAGCAGTGTTGTTCCAATTTAAGGGTGGTAGCTTATATTAGTTTGAGAACTTCATCAGGATTTGCAAAGTATGCCAAGCACTGCGCTCCCAGAGCAGCTGGGAAGACTACTATTTGTGTGATTTTTTTTTTTTGTCAAGGTTTTTAATGAACTTATGAAATCCATTTTGCTCATTAACCTGACTCCAAACACAAAAATAAATCAGAGGTCTATTGATTAACAAAAGAAATTCTTTTTGTGTCCCTTTTCTAAATCCTATGCTGAATTTAGCTCATAGCACAAAATGTCATGTTAGCAAGTTGCATAGCCAAAAGCAGCTGAATAATTAGCAGCAATAAACTTTTTATTTACTTACTTATCTCATGGTGAGAAATGGTTTTAAATATTTAACCTTGTAATGCAAAAAAGGAATGGACAGATTTTCAACTTTTCTTGTATATACCTTTTATAATTTACCTATGTTTCTATCTGTCTAGGCAAAAGTTTAAAATATTAGATTAAATCAAATTGGTTTATTTCAGGCACTTATATACATTTCTGCCCCAAATATTTAAGTTAAACGTACCTAGCATCCATCTTATAATGTCTGTAATATCTACTTGATATATCCTTGACAATTTCAAAAATACACCCCGCAATTAACAAATTATGAGGGCTATAAAGGCACCTCCTGAGTTACCCATACAGTTGGACCTTTTTTTGTGACTGCCACTGTTTGCATTTGCAATCAGGGGTGGGCTTTAAAACTTTTAGCAATGGGTTCTCTGACCAGTTGCTGGGTGAGGGTAGCCATGGTGGGCATCACCTAGTCGGCCTCCTGCACCATAGTGGGGTGGGGGCATTTTATCCTCTTCAGGCTCTGGAGGCTTTTCTTGAGCCTCCAGGAAGGCGAAAACAGCCTCCCCGAGCTCCAGAGGCTTTCTGGAAACCAGAACCAGTCCTCTTTCTGGCGTTCCTAAACTTCTAGGAGGCCCATTTCTCACCCTCCCCAAGCATCTGCGCATGCCTTGCACTTGCCTGCATCCAAAATGGCTGCATGGGAGCCTGGGAGGGGTGGGGCTGGGCAGGCAGGCAGGGCAGCCAGAAGTGGGGGTTCTCCATATTGTGCAGAATCTTAGCTAGAGGATCTCCTGAAACCCTACGAACCCCCAGCAGCCCACCCCTGCTTACAATTGTGATGAAAAGGTAACTTTACAAACAAACTCATTTACAACCTTTCCAGGAAAGGAAAGCTAAAGTAAGACCATAAGCACAATCATAGTTTGACTTAGCAACAACTTAATTTACTGACCTAATTGCCAGTCCCTAAATCAGAAATATCTGTATATAAGTCTACAGCTATGTTATTCTAACACTGGACTATAGAAAGCCAGCAAACTAAAAATTTGAATGAGGTATAAGTGAAATAAATATCATTCTTATCTGAATAGTACCTATCTCCCTAGATGCCATTTCCAATGATGGGGATGGAAAGGAGAAGCAAAAGTAACACTTTTAATAATGTATGTGGTATTTTAGACACTCTGAGTTTCAAGAAGCAAATTATTCCAGTGTCATCGGTACAGCTATTCATGCATCAACAATGAGGTATATGCTTAAGAACCTTGATGATATGACACCATAAATTGGACAAGGGATTTGCAATTATTGTCATTGTTTAAACAGTTGATTGTTACTCAGAAAGCAATGCCTGCATTTTTTATGCTGCCGGCAAAGGTAATTAAGGAGAGACTTCAATTTTCATTATCCCCTTAAGCACCCTCTCTTTTGTGACTGAGATTAGATTTAATAGAGCTATTTGCATCACGTTTGATTGATTTTAGGTATTAAACTTGGAAACAAATTAGCATTATTAAAAGTCACCATCCTGTCTTCCTAGAGCTCCTAAAAATATTTCCTTTAAAAAAAAAAAAGCAGTTATTGGCAACAGGCTTTGCAGACTGAGAGTCACTGTGTTCTGGTATCCCCAAATTTATCTTCTTATCAAAATTCTATTTTGATGAGTTTAAAAGTTGAACTGATGATTGTCGAAGTGTACCATTCTCAGATTGATTCAAAAATATAACTCTTAAAAACAGTTCAATGAATTTCTGAATTTATAAAACTTTCTTGATGTATATCATTCTGTAGGCTCAAAATTTAATTTCTTCTTTAAGTGTGAAGTATTATTCTATCTTTATTTATTCTGAAAGTTTTATTTTTTTCCTCTGTTCTTTAGTCATTTTCTATTTCATTTTATTTTTTTCTATTCTCATCTATTATTGTATATGCTTATTTTATACTGTTTCCTTCTCCTATAAAATGATCTCATTATATATGTATGTATATATATGTGTGTGTGTGTGTGTGTGTGTATGTATTCCTCCCTCCCCCCTCTCTCTGTGCAGAGAGAGATGATAGATGATAGATAGATAATAATACAGAAAGAAGTAGAACTAAAGATGTGACTTTTTGTCCATCATACATAATCACATGTATATACAAAGGGAACAGATGGGTCTGACATTAAAGTGTTAAAAAATAGCTTGCCCAAACTGTAAATATGAGTAGGTGTGAAACTTGTTCAGTTCATATTTTGTGTAAATGAATTTAATTCAAATATGTGTCATTTTTAAAAAATATTCACACTTTTCCAAATTTTGCATTGTACATTGTACTTTGCATTGTTCAGGTAGTCCTTGAGATATGACCATAATAGAATCTGCCCATTATGGTCACATACTTTAATGGACATTAAATAAAGCATCCTCAATTAATCATTAAAGGAATGTGCAGGTCATTAAGCAAAGCATGGGGTATCTTAGTGTTGGAGGAAGCCTTTGGAGGCCTATCACAGGTCCAGACCTTTCCAAAGCTCCTCCAACTCCCCAAGAGACCATGTGCTCTGCTTCCTGCTCCTTGGGTCCCCAAAGGGCTTTTCACATTCCCACTGGGTCTCCCCAGGCTTTGGGGTTATGCTTTCCAGAGGTTGGGGGGCATAACCAAGAAGGTATAATTTCTCCATCAATATGTTGGTATTTCAATTGATATGTCTTCCTTTCATTTTAGTTCAGCTTCATTTACATCCCTTTGTTTAAGGTTTGTCTTGTTATGCGGTCATCAAGATTTGATTTACAGGCTAGTTTCGGGTTGAGCCCTCCTCACCGACGGGCCATAGATCACAATTGTCCATGGCTATGGTCTGTGCTCTTTCATTGGAGAGCCCTGATCATTGTGATTAGGGGCTGAAGCTGCCTTGGAGGGGTGGTGGAGTAAGGGGAAGCCATCAGCCAGGTTGAGGGGAGCTTTATCGCCCTCTCTGGGCTTGGCTTTTTTCCCCTGAAGACAACTGAAGTGGTGGTCCAAAATGGCCATCCCGAAGAGGAGGACTAAGGACTCAGCTGGGCTAAGAATTGTGCAGGAATGAAGAAAGAAGTGGATAGCATATGAGCCGGGACAATTGGGTTAAAACAATCAAATAAAAGGTACCCCAGGATTAATGTAACAATGAACTTTAAAAAAAAAAAGAAAAGAAAAGAAAGCAGCAGAATTACAAAGGGAAGGAAAAAAATTAAAATAATAATTTTGACAGCTAAACGGGGCTTCTAACTGGGAAAGGAAGAAGCTGGAACAAGATACTTAACTAAATTGGATTAAAATACTTTGACAACAAACAGGCATAAATTAAAGTTGAACTTAAGATTGTCAAAAAAATAAAAATTGGGGGGGGGGGGGGGGCAAATATACAACCTGGAGATGTAATTGTATTGGAATATTGAGGCTCGAAAATCCCTGAATAACAAAACAGGGGAAAAAGGGGAAGACTTTGTATAGTGCCATCTTGTGGACAAAAATTTAAATTTAAATAAGAGGGAAAATATCCTGTTTCTTTGTGAACTTGAGTTGATACAATGTTAAAGAAATACTGAAACAATACAGCAAGAATCTCAGAAAGTAAAAGTTGAACTAGAATAAAAGAAGTAAGGAAAGATTGATTGTGGGACTAATTGGTGATTTTGGTATAGACCCTGGGCTGGAATAATTGTGAATCTAGAAAACCTGAAGAAGAAAGAAAGAAAATAAAAGTTTTTGTGAATTTCAATGATAACAAGGTATAAGAGTGTGCAATGATGATATCTCTTTGGGAACTTAAAAATATGAAAGAATTTCTACAGGAAAGAGGTGAATCACTTTGCTCTGTCTTAGAAGCTATGGAAATGGTGATTGATGAACAAGAAGAAAGAACTTCAGAAAAGGAGGAGTTAGTTCAAGGAGAAGTAATCTTAAAGAGACAATTAACACAAAGAACACCACAAAGAAAAGGGAAAAGAAAGGAGGTTAAAAATTTGAGATCTAAGAAGGTAATTAAAAAGGGAATACCTGTGAAATTAGGAAAGGTACAAAGGCACAGCAGAAAAGAGGAAAAGAAGATATAAAAAGAGAGGGGGGTGCAAACTGGAATGAGAAATGAAGGGAAATGATGGGAAAATGAAGGGGAAGAGAGGCAATAAGAAACAGGAGCAGGAAATAAAGAAATATGGAAATTATAAAATGTTGAAAAGAAACTGCTTTCACAGAGATAATGGTTAATGAATTAAAAAAGGGGATTCCACATGGAGATGAGGGGTAATAAGAATATATTTGCAATCATAAAATACTTAGAAAATAGGGCAATATAGAATATATTAGGATGGACACTGATATTTCTTATTAGATTAATGTATATTTTTTATTTTATCATTAAAAGAAACATTAATGTCTATTAAATAAATTGAATTAATTGGAATGAATTGTGAAGATGTTTAAAAATGTGATTAATATCAGTGACCAGGATTAGTTATTTTTTATTCTTATCTTTGTTTTTAAATCATAAATAAATCTTATAATCAAAGGGGGAAAATACATTTCGGAATCCAATTGAAAAGATATATAATGTTATGTAGTTTTCTTTTTTTTTTCTTTAGGGAATGACTATTATTATTTTAACCACTGAGGTGACAAACTAAAATTAGTAAAAGGGGGGGGGGGAATTATGGTTTTTTTTTCTATTGTGTAAAAGCCTGGATTAATCTAGAACTATGGAAAGAACAGATAATGACAGATAAAAGAACTATTTAAATGAGAAAAGAGTATTAATAAGTTAGATAGATTACTAAGAGGAAGGAAAGACATTGATTTTTTTTTAATTAGGCAAACACATATTGTTATTTTTATTCTTAAAAGAAATAATGTTTAATAATTATATTTGAAATAATTGAAATGAAATGAGAGGATGTCTAGATTAAGAAAAGATCGGGTTTATTTTGTTTGTTGCTATTTTCTTTAAAAGTTGGAATGGAAAAGGTAATAACAAAATTAAGTAAAAATCGGATAATGTAAATGTAAAAAATGAATATATAACTATTGTCATATTTGCATGTAAAAGTGATGACCTGGTAATATGTTGTCCAATGAAAAGAGCCTTTCAGTATTTGCAACATGAAAAAATGAATAAAACTTGTTTAACAAAAAAAAAAAAAATGATTTACAGGATTCAGGTCCATGTGTAATGAATCTAAGCCCTAAATGTTTTAAGCCTAAATCACCTTTTGGATTTTGAACTGGTCAGGAAATCTCAGGTTAGTAAATAAGATCCTTTGAAGCTATCCATACATCAATAGTCCTTTTCAGAGTATATTTGATAGCTGTGACCTGATTTGTTCAGTATTGCTGAGTATTGTTGACAAAGGAATCAATGCAATAGGAAACAGTAGTTGTGCTACTGAATCTCCTTGAAAGGTTCCACTCTTTATATTAAAGTCTCCCATTCTATCACCATTGACAAGCAACTATGTCTTCTATTATACCACTGCATAAGCTTCTAATACTTCCAATTGACTACCATTATTTCTGGGTACCTGATTGTCCATTCATGTGACAGGGAGTCAAATGCTTTGTTGTAATTAATTCATGTTGGTCTTCTTTCTCTTACAGTTTTCCAAAACCATCTTCTTAATTAGAAGTTGTTCTTTTGTCTTTCTGCTGTTTGTCAGTTTTCTTTCTGCTTGAATGAAAAAAGCTTGCTTTTAAATATATGTTGCTGGATTGCATCAGATATCATACTAGATAGCCATTTAAAAGTAGATGATAAGCAAGTAATTGGCCAGGTGTTGTCTGGTATTGATCCTTTTGTTGGATCTTTCATTATCAGGTAATTTTGCCAGATCACATATTAACAATTTTCAATTTCACCTCTGTATGGTGTGATATTTGGCACCAGGTGGATATAGACCAGTTAGATGTTTCAATCAAAATCCACATAGTCCTTCTTCGCCTAGTTGTTGATCTGTTCTCAGTCTTCCTTGCCTTTGTTCTATTGTTATAATAAGTTCTTTTATTTCAGCTTCTCCCCCCCCCCCCTTTTTTTAACTCATTTATCCAAGCTGGATTCTTTATTCTTATTGTATTTCTCTGAGTTTTCCCCCTAGCTGTGTCCATAATTCCACTGTTTCTTCTTTTCAAGTATTGGCCAATTCATTGCAGTCTTTCCATTGATGGATTGGTAGAAACATTAATGATTCAAATGAAACTGGACATTCTATGGTGTGCAATTCAAACTTCATATCTGCTTGGTTTTGGGGGGGCTATGGCTATTATTTGTTGCTTTATTATTTCCAATGCTTCCTTGATTTTCCTTGTTTCTTGATGATATTTCTTGATCATGTATTCTTTGGTCTTTTTATTCTTCAGCTTCTTCCTTTTTTATGTATTCTAGCTTGCTTGCACCTGGTTTTAGCATACTAATTTTATTTTCCAAACTGACCGTCCATTTTGGCAATGAATTATTTCATCCTCATAAAGTTGATGTAGTAAGGTAGGTTGGGCTTAGAAAAAGTGACTGGCCCAAAATTACCTAGTACGTTTCTATGGCTGAAGATAGATTTGAACCTGGATGTGTTATTTCAGCTTCAGCCATTCCACCATTCTGGCTCTTATGACAGTATATTTAAATTGATTTTAATAGTGAATTTTTAGTTTTATTTTATTTGTGCAATGTTATTTTATTGTCAGATTCCCTGATCAGTCTGTTTGGATAAAAAGCAGGGTATCTATATAACAATAACAAAGCAGGAACAATTAATCAGAATGACTTGTTTCCAGAAGTTGTGGGCGCTCCAGCACTGGTGGTTTTTAAGAAAGAGATTGGACAACAATTTGTCTCAAATGGTATAGTGGGGTATACCATTTCTTGAGTAGGGTGTACCATGCTTGTGTAGGGTGTTGGACTAGAAGACCTCCACAGACTCTTTTGTTATTCTGTTGTAGGAAGTTAGCACCCACACCTCTCCTAGAAAATTGAAATATCCTAGGAAATATTTAAAAGGCAGAATATTTCCTTTGAAAACAGTAGAAACTCAGAAGCAGAAACTCACCTCAGAAGCAGAAACTCACCCCCACTTTTGTTAATGGGTGGGCCATTAAGGCCTGGGCCAGAATACTTTACATAACGAAGATCTCCAGGTAAAGCTATAGCAATTGCCAAAAGCCCTTTTCATCATCCAGCAAGGCTCAATCAAGCCTGTAACTCAGGACAGCCTGAGTTGCCCCTATATGGCTGCATGGGAGTCTGACAACCAATCAGAATATAAGCTCCAATTCAACTCCCAACAAAGGTTATAAGACCTATGCACTCTCAGCATATCAGTCCCTTTTTAAAAACTTTTTCTTCACCTTGAAGCATGTGATCATCCTTCCTTTTCATTCTGGAGCTCCAGGCCATGTGGTCCTGTCCACCATTAAACCTTCCAAACAGTCTCCATGTTTCTAGTGTCTTTTTCCCCACTTAGAACTGAACCCAGAAGGATATTTCTTTCAACACTGTTAATCAATGATAGAAAAGAAGGAACCTTGAAAAATTCTAAGCAGCTGTTGCATATTTATGAAAAGTATGAGCAGGCCAAAAATTTGCCAAAAAGAGGTCAATGGGAAGGCAAGTGATTCTCGATGCAATTAAATGTAGGAGTAGGGCACCATTGAAGAAAGAAGTTGATCAAACAGAAGAGATAAGTAATTTACTAGTCACTGGACTAGGAAACCTGCAATTATTGAATTAGCTTCAAAAAGAACAAAGGTTGAAACATGTTTTGACTGCTTTTAGCCCACCAAAACAAAAAGTCATTCTGAAAGAAAGATGCTGTTGTGAAAGAAAAAGCAAAGAAGATATCATTCAAAAAGGACACAACCTTAAATTGAATGACCCCATTAGCTGTGAAATCCATTCTTGACCTTGTTGACCCATGATAGAAATCTCAATAAGACTGGTCAATCAAAAGTCTACTCAGAGTTCTGTTTGACACATTCAGTTATTCAAGGAGAATTCAGGTTTATTTTCTGCTTTCCCAGAAAATACTCAAAATTAACAAAATAAGAAATAACAAGAATAGATTCTTTTACTTTTAGGTTGCACTTGGAGTGACACTTTCACCTTTTTAGCTGCCTTTTTCTAGAGATGTGATGCAGGAAATTACTTATTTTAAAAAGTGTAATTTAAGACTAGTAATTTACACCAAGATTCTGGTTGTTTTTCTAATGAATTTTATCTAAGAATAAAAATAAAAAAGATAAGCTGGCCCAGACTATGAAGTATATTCAGATGACATCTTTCCAAAGGAGTCCATTTAGGTGGACATTGGTGTAAAAAGAAAACAATAGTTTTTTAAAAATATTTCCATGTGCATAGGCTTCCAATTCCTTTCAACTTTAGCTGAGTCCATTTTTCCAAAGCAGATTGCAAATGTGTAGCAAATTAATTTCTGCTTTTTAAGTGAAAATTATGCTAGGAAGACTTAAAAAAATAATACACCTCTGGCAAGGGGGAAAATGCTCACAGATAATGAAACCAGAACACAATGTGATGTGTATTGATTATTGATCATGAAAGAGAAGACCTGGGCATGGGAATGTGAGATTAAACTCTTAGTCTGTATATATATCGTGCTTGTGCAAGCAAAGCATGATCGGAGCCGCTGTCTTCCTATATATACTGGTGGGGATGTTGGCTGTTTTGTCATTTCTTGATTGGTTGATGGAGTTGATGTTTGCATATTGGCTGGCTTTTTCATAAGAACCTGTGTGGCTGAGGTATTGGCTGTGGGTCTATCAGCCTCCTGTGTTGTAATGATCTGGTAATGGGCTGTGTGATGACCTTCTGAGTTCTATTGTTGTGGCATCCTGGGTCTTGTGCTGTAATCTCCTGGGCTGTTGGCTGTGTTGCAACATCCTGAGGTTTTGTGGTGTAACCTCCTGAGTTCCGTGATGTGATATCCTGAGCGGGTGGCTATGATGTGACATTCCGGGTTTTGGTTTGGCTCTGAGTTTGAGGCCTGGATATGTGTTCATGGTGTGTGTCCATTTGCTTGGTTTCAGGGTCAGGGTGTGTAGCAGCTGGTGATGCAGACGTGGTCTGGTTTCTGGACAGTGGTTGTCTTTCGTCTATGGGATGGGTTTGGGTTTCAGTCTGGTGAAGGAGAATGGTGGTGGTGTCATGTGTTATTTTGGGTCTGGTGTTGGTTTTCGTGGCTGGGACTCATTTGTTGATAAGGGCTACTTTCCAGATGTCTGGTAGGCAGGAGGCATCATCCTGTTTATTCATGTGATGGGGGTGTTTCTCTATTTCAATGGCTTCCCTGATTATTCTTTTATTGAAGTGTTCAGTATTGGAGATTAATTGGGTTCCCTCGAAATTAATTTCATGTCCTGTGGCTTTAAGATGCTGGAAAAGGTAGAAAGTATTTTCTTCTTTTCTGACTGCATTCTTGTATTCTGCGATGCATGCATTTATTCTCCTGTTGGTTTGTTCAATGTATGTGGCTGGGCAATTATTGCATGGTATTTCATAAAATCCTTGGTTTTCTAGCTGGATCTTGTCTTTGGGGTTTCTTAGGATGTTGGCCATTTTTTGTTTTTGGTCAGTGCCGAAGGCTGTCCTGATATTGTGTTTGTGGAGAATTTTGCTGATTTTATCTGTGGTGCCTTTGATGTAGGGGAAGAGGGCGATACCATTGTCCTGTTCTGTGTCTCAGTTTCTGGGGGTGTCTCCCTTAGGATTAGGTTGGTAATTGTGCTTCTTTGGAATCCATTGGAAATTAATACATCTGTGAGGATGTGTAATTCTGTTCTCAGGTGGTCTTTGTCAGCTAGGCATTTGGTTCTAGAGATGAGGGCTACAGAGTTGATCTGTGCAGGGTGGTGATGGGATTGTGCATTTAAGTAGCAGTTGGTGTGTATTTACTTCTAGTGGATGGTGTGTCCTAGGAAGCCATTGGGTTTTTTGTAAATCAGGATGTCCAGGAAGGGAAGTTGGTTGTTGGCTTCTGTTTCCCTGGTGAATTATATTTTGGGATGTAGGCTGTTGAGGTGTGTGAGGAAGTTATCCAGTTTTTCTTTCCCATGTGGCCAAATTACGAAAGTGTCATCTATATATCTAAGTCAGAGTTTGGGTTTGTGTTTGGATTTGATTGGTTTCAAAGTGTTCCATGTATAGCTTAGTGATGATGGGTGAGAGGGGTGATCCCATAGGTGCTCCTTCTATCTGTTTGTATCTTTGTCCATTGTAGGTGAAGTATGTGTTGGTTAGGCAGTGGTTGGTCAGATCTAGGATGTGCTTAGGGGGGGTTGTAGGCTTCTTTAATAGGTACTTGGGTGAAGAGGGATATGACAGTAGGTCGCCGGGTTGTAGGTTTTGTTTATTGTTTCTATGAAGTGGAAAGAGTTTTGTACATGTGAGGTGTTGGATTCTGTGTAGGGCTGGAGTTGTTTGGTGAGAAATTTGGCAAGATTTTATAGAGGTGAGCCTATGGAGATGGCTGTGGGTCTGAGTGGTGTTCCTTCTTTGTGTATCTTGGGGAGGCCATAGAGTTTAGGGCATCTAGATGGTTTTTCTCTGGAGATGATTCTTTGCTGGATCTCTTCACTGATGGGGGAGGCTTTTCTTTTGGATGTGGTGGTTTTTTTCCAGGTAGGTGTTGGGGTCAGTATTTAGAGGTTTGTAAGCAGGGTCTTGGAGTCAGTTGAATAGTTTGGATTGGTAGTCCAATGTGTTCATCACAACCATGATATTGCTTTTGTCTGCTGGGAGAATGATTATGTTGTTGTCTTTCCTCAAGTTGGTGAATGCTTTTTGTTCTTCTCTGTGTAGGTTGCTTCTGGGTGGACTGCTGGAGCAGAGGATGTTGGTGACTTCAAGTCTGATTTTATTGGCTACATCTGGGTTAATTTTGGTTAGGCTAGCTTCAACTCTGCATATAATGTGTTCAGTGGCGATGCATTTGGGGACAATTGCAAAGTTGAATCCCTTGGAAAGGACATTGGTTTCTGCTCTGATGAGCGTTTTGTCTGATATGTTGTGTACTGTTTGTTTCATGTGATGTTGTGGGAGGGGGTTGGGCTTCTGGTGTTTCTCTAGTTTGTGGAGTTTACTGGTGTGTGTGTCTGTCTTGTGGGGGGTTTCTGTTTCGGCTCTCCAGAGAGCTAGTTGTTTGGATTTGTCCCAGAGTGCTGGGTGGATTTTGTTGCTGAGGTGGAGAGTAAATAGGTCCCTGTTGGTTTGGTCCAGTAGGAATCTTTTTCTGTGGAGTTTGATTCTGATTAGGGCTAATTCCATTTTTTTTCAGGATCCTTTCAGTGGCTGAGGTTTTGGAATGGAATTTGAGTTGGAAGCATGTGGGGATCACTTTTTTGTCTCGGCAATTGCATAGGAATTTGAGGTCACATAAGATGGTGGCTCTTTGGACTTTGAGTTTCTCATAGGTCCTGGTCAGCTGGAAGGTTTCCTCCCCATAGAGATACAATATTTGTTTTCAGAGATTTTCACGGGTACAGGTATGCAGGTCTTGGCATGTTTGGGTCTTTTCCTGTGGAAGATGGAGAGCATGAAGCTGAAAGCACCAGCCTGAACTGAAAATGGCGAGTGGGACCTCGTCAAAACATTGCCAAGATGTTCTCAATCTTACATTGGAAAAGACCCGGACTATCTATCTATCTATCTATCTATCTATCTATCTATCTATCTATCTATCTATCTATCTATCTAGATCTTTGGTTATTCGGGTTTTCTCCCGCATAAGATTGGAAGTATCTAGGCAACGTTTTGATGAAGTCTCATTCATCATCTTCAGGCTTGGTCTTCAGCTCTGTGCTTCTCAGAGTGATGTGAGCTTGCAGCTGCTTCTTCCTTTGAACTGCTAGTGGGGGTGTGACTTGATTGGGTGGGGGCTTGGCTGTGTTCTGATTGGGTGTGGGTGTGTTCTCATTGGTTGGGGGTTTGGCTGTGTTCTGATTGGTTGGGGGGTTGGCTGCATGAATAAATGAGATGATACCTCCCACCTACCAGCCATTTGGAAACCCGCCCTCATGAACAGACGAGTACCTAACATGAAGAATGACACCAGACCCACACCCCTGAGAGCCATACAAGATGCCGCCACCACACTTCCATGTAGAAAGCAGACTCACACCCACACAGAAGATGAAATACGACCACGGACCAGAAGCTGCACTGCAGCTGCATCACTACCCACTTCAAACCCCTCTGAGCCACACATGAAGCGAACTGACCCCCACCATGAAGATGCAGCAAAACCACAAACTCAAAGCCAAACAGCAAGATCACAACTCACCAGCTCAAATCCCCCAGCAACTAAGACTAATCTGAGCACAACCAAGCCCCCACCTGAACAGAACACGCCTCCAGCCAATCAGAACACAGCCAACCCCCCAACCGATCAGAACACAGCCAAACACCAAACCAATGAGAACATACCCCCACCCAATCAGAACACAGCCAAACCCCCACCCAATCAAGTCACACCCCCACTAGCAGTTCAAAGGAAGAAGCAGCTGCAAGCTCACATCACTCTGAGAAGCACAGAGCTGAAGACCAAGCCTGAAGATGATGAATGAGACTTCATTGAAACGTTGCCTAGATACTTCCAATCTTATGTGGGAGAAAACCCGAATAACCAAAGATCCACATACAAGTACCCGCGAGAACCTCAGAAAACAAATATTGCACCTCTACGGGGAGGAAACCCACCATCTGACCAGGACTTATGAAAAACTTTAAGTCCAAAGAACTTCCATTTTATGTGACCTTGCATTCCTATGCAACTGCCGAGATTAAAATTTAATTCCCACAAGCTTCCAATTGAAATTCCACACCAACACAGCAGCCACCAAACGCATCCTAAAAAGAACAGAATTGGCCCTAATTAGAAATGAACTTCACACAAAAAGATTTCTCCTAGACCAAATCAACAAAGATCTCCTCAAACTTCACCTCAGACTCAGCAACAAGATTCACCCCTTACTTTGGGACAAATCCAAACAGCTCGCTGTCTGGACAGCCGAAACACAGACCACCCTCAAGACAGACACACACACTAACAAACCCAGAAAACTACCACAACGCCAGAAACCAACTCCTCCCCCCTCACAGCCACACATGAAACAAACAGTGCACAACATCTCAGACAAGATCCTCACCGAAGCCGAAACCAAGGTCCTTTCTAAAGGATTCAACTTTGCTGTCGCTCCAAAACACATCCCCACAGAAACCATCATATGCGGAGTTGAAACCAGCCTGACCAAAACCAACCCTGATGATGCTAATAGAATCAGACTCAAAATCACCAACATCCTCTGCACTAGCAAACCACCCAAAAGCAACTTATCCAAAGAAGAACAAACTGCACTACTTCACCTGAAAGAAGACACCAGCATAATAATCCTACCAGCAGACAAGGGCAACGCAACAGTGGTTATGAACACATCTGACTACCAATCCAAGTTAACCAACTGTGAATGTATTATAAAATGTTGCCATTAGTGTTCTTTTAAAAGACACGTACACGAAAATCAGAACAAAAATGCCCTGACATACAGGAAAACTTATCTTACAAGGACACGACAACTTTAGCTAATCATGCCATAGATAACGCCCGGCTAGCTTGAAAAATCCTTGAGACATGTCAGTGATATATAGTCATGATATATGAGCTATGCATTCCCTTGTTCTGTAGATATGGCATAAACTGCTTATTTCTTTGTTCTTTGTACTCCTAACCCCTCCCTACCTAAAGAACACAATAAAGGAGGTTGTAGCAGAGCAATCGGGGCCGGGACCACTCCATCTGCCCCAGGCGCGATGTGCTTCCTCACTTTAAGCATCTAAATGTCTGGTGTCTTTTCTTGGTGCCTAAATTCTGGTCCACCCTCGCGAGGGTCCCGCCAAAACTTAACGGACTAGAAGAAGAAGGTCTGCCGGGCCGGTCGCTCAACGCGACAGCTGGGGGCTCGTCCGGGATCCTTCGTCCTTCGGTCTTCTAGTCTCACGGTGTTGCCTCTGTCTAGAGGAACACTGCCTTCACTCCTATTACTATGCACCTGGCAAAGGCTTTGTACAATCGTAAGTAATGGGCTCCCCACTTTCCAAAGTTTCGTCAGTACATAGGGACGAACTTTACGCACTTGTGAAGAAGGCTAATTCTTGTCAAAAATCTAATGGCACTACAATTTTCTCTATCTCTAAAAAATCCCTGACTAATATTTTACTTTACATAGAAAAATATTGTCCTGTCTATCCCTCTGGAGGAACGCTCAAATCCTCCACTTGGGAGCGGATAGGAAAATATCTTCATGATACCCCACGGGCTCCCGTGGATATTCTGACTTCCTGGAAGGCTGTTATGGCAGTCATCAACACCCTCTATCTTCCCTCTTCGTCTCTAGAACCATCCTCTTCTTCCACTTCCGATCCCAAAACTACCGCCCCTCTCGCTGCCCATCTTGACTCCACTTCTCTACCTCTTCCTCCCTACCCTGACACCTCCCCCTCCCCTTCAGCCCCTGTGTCTGATTTCTCTCCACATCAACCTCTCGGAGGCACTATTACTGAACTCCTTTCCTCTCCTCTTTCTCTGGAAGTTGAAAACCCTTCGGCTTTTCCTATGACCATTGTCCCAGGGGCGGCGGGAGGAAACGTGTATAACAACATCGAATTTAAAGTTTTGAAACAGATTAAGGACGCTGTAACCAACTACGGTCTACATTCTCCTTTCACGAGGGGTATACTTGATTCCTTAGTTACTACTAACACTGTTATGTTACTATATGACTGGAAAATGCTTTTTTCAATGCTCATGACTCCAGCTCAATATGTTGTTTGGCAATCTGAATATGAAAAAGGGGTAGAAGCAAAAATTCGAAGAGGCTTACCCGCAGGAGTCACTGCAGATCAACTATTGGGGAAAGGGCAATCCGCGACGCTAGTCCAACAACAAAATTCCCCCCGTCACAGTTTTGCCATAATTCACATGTGTGCCATGAATGCTCTTAAGCGGGTGGATGATTCGGATTCTCAGTCTACCCAAACTTTCTTAAAAATCATGCAGGAGCCAAATGAGCCATATGCTTCTTTCATCAGCCGCCTGCAAACAGCCTTGGATAGGCAAATAGATAATTCCACAGCCAAACAAGAATTGCTCATGAAACTTGCCTTTTCCAACGCTCATCATGATTGCCAAAAAATCCTTCAACCCGTGGCCAACAAACCAGGAGCAACCCTGGCTGAATTTTTGCAACTTTGTAGAATTGTGGGCACAACTTCTCATAAAATGAATGCTCTTGCCGCTGCTATCACTACTTCTTTACCTTCCTCTGTTACTGCCTCCCCCTCTGGTAATTGTGCTCCTGATGCTTTTCCCGTAGCACGCAATGGCAATTGCTTTAATTGTGGAAAACCAGGACACTTTAAAAACCAGTGTCGAATGCCGGGGGGGGAGGTGCGCCTTGTGGCCAAGCAAAAGGGCCTCCTCCTCCGTCCAAACCTAAAACTATCTGCCCCCGATGCCGTAAAGGGTATCATTGGGCTTCGCAATGCTGCAGCAATCCTCCTCCTCTTCCCCAATCTCCAGGAAACTAATTGAGGGGTTTTCAGCTAACCCCGCCACAAAGGCTGAGTTTTCCGCCACCACCTTCCCGGTAGAATTGGCCGAAGATCTTGTGTATGATGACCCTGGCGCTGTGTTTTCTCTTCCCCTTGTCATCACATTTCTTAAACCCCTTCCTCCCTCTAACCCTGTTTTGCTCATTCCTAACTCCTCGCTCACAATTGAGGGCGTGGTCGCTGCTCCCTATCTGTATGATTCATCAGACTTAAAACAGCTTTCTTTGGCCGGAGTAGGGGATAGATGCTTTTCTCTAAAAAAGGGGACGATCATCGCTACTCTTATACTTCTGCCCCCTTCTGACGCTCCGTCCTTGTTTGCTTTGCAGCAACCAGTGCAGGCTTCAAAACCTACTCTTACTGTCACGCTTAATGGTCGTCTTTTCGAGGGTCTGATTGATACCGGCGCTGACGTTTCCGTCATCCGCTCCGCCGAATGGCCCTCCTCTTGGTCCCTTGCGGAAGCATCCTCGGTGCAGGGTGTGGGTGGAGCACAGGCCGCTAAGGTCAGCTCTCACTGGCTTTCTGCTGTCACTAAGCATTCTAACATCACTGCTTATCTGAAACCCTACATTTTACCCTTGCATTGCAATTTGTGGGGTCGTGACTTGCTTTCTCAATTTCATGCTTCTATCCAACTGCCATAATCACACTCATGGCTACGCAAACATACATTGCTCCTCTTGATCTTTCCCTAAAAACACCCATTCCGGTATGGGTTGATCAATGGCCACTCACTAAAGAGAAATTGCAGGCCTTACACCTTCTTGTTCAGCAGCAGTTGGATGAGGGTCATATTGAAACATCTACTAGTCCCTACAACACCCCAGTGTTTGTTATCAAGAAAAAATCCGGTAAGTGGCACCTCCTGCAGGATCTCAGGGCTATCAATTCCATATTTCAACCCATGGGGCCGTAACAATGTGGCCTGCCCAATCCTAATCTTATTCCTGAAGGGTTTGACCTGGTCATCATAGACTTAAAAGATTGCTTCTTTTCCATACCATTGGCACAAAAGGATAGAATGTTTTTTGCTTTCACTATTCCTGAACTTAATAATTCCAAACCTACCTCGCGATACCAATGGAAAGTCTTGCCTCAAGGTATGTTAAACTCACCCACAATGTGTCAATTTTTTGTAGACAGGGCTTTATGCCCCTATCGATCTCAGTTTCCTGATTTTCTTGTGTATCATTACATGGATGATATTTTAATTGCAGCAAATGGCCCAAAAGGAACAATTCAAAAAACCTTTTCTTTGCTACTAAACATATTAGCACAAGCAGGACTGCACGTAGCCCCTGAAAAATTCAAACCCAATACCCAATGCAATATCTAGGCCACAAAGTTCTAATGTCCACAGCATCTCCCCATATCCCCGCACTCACACTCCCTCAACCCACCACCTTGGTCCAACTACAACAGTGTTTGGGGGTCATTAACTGGGCTCGACCATATCTTGCCCTAACAACACACATGTTATCACCTCTGTTCCAAGCACTTGTAGGCTTGAAGAACCCAGCAGACAAAGTCATCCTATCCGAGGAACATTTGCAAGCCTTGCAACAAGTAAACAAAGCCCTGGCCACCCAGTGGGTGGACCGCGCTCTTGCAAATACACCACCCTCCCTTGCCATCCTTTCCACACACCACCTTTTAACCGCAATTGTAGTTCAACTCTCCCATACCAAACGCCTGCACATTTTAGAATGGTTACATCTCCCACACACTCCTAGAACTTCAATATTCACAAGAGCAATGCAAATGGCTTCTCTTATTGAAAAAGGAAGGAAAAGGGCTAAGGCCATGATGGGGTTGGATATATTTACATTGTATGTTCCCTTTAAGATTACCCAATGGGAACCCCTCCTACAAGCATCGACCGTTTTACAGGACGCTCTGGAAGAGTGGTGCGGTCAAGTATCATGCCACCTCCCTCCAGATCCCCGTTTACAGGTACTCAGGACCGTTCCATTTGTGTTAACCTCTCCTCTTGTTCAGCAGCCATTAAAGAAAACACTTACTGTGTTTACAGATGGATCCAAGACCATTGGAGCATGCGCATGGTACAGGGATGGCCAGTGGCATAAACGCTTGACCACTCCCCAGCCATCCGCACAGCAGTCTGAATTGGCTGCCTTTATCTTGGCTCTCTCCCTCTTTTCTAATGAATCTTTAAATGTTATCTCTGATAGTTTGTATGTGACTCAAATGGTTGTACATATGTTTGATGCATATATTTTCCCTATGACCCCTCCTTCTCTAATGACACTCTTTTTACAGCTTCAGGCCTTGCTCAAAGAAAGAAAGACACCTTTATTTGTTGCCCATATTAGAAGTCACCAACAACTGCCCGGATTCCTTTCTGAAGGAAACCAAATGGCCGATGAGGCCTGCAAAGTTATGACTGCTTCCCCATGCTCTCAACCAATTTTGGCTGGGGAAAGTCATGACTATTTCCACCAAAATAGAAAGGCCTTGGTTCGACAATTTGGCATCACGAACCAAGAGGCCACTGCAATAATCCAACAATGCCCAACCTACAGTTTACAAGCCAAGGGCATTCCCGAAGGTGTTAACCCTAGGGGTACTAAAGCTTGTGACACGTGGCAAATGGATGTCACCCACCATTCTTCCTTTGCACCCTGGAAGTACATTCATGTGTCTGTAGACACTTACTCTAGGTTTATCATGGCAACTTTGCAAAGGGGAGAAGCAACAAAAAATGTAATCAATCATTGTCTTCAGACTTTTGTAACGCTGGGATGTCCACAAAATCTCAAAACAGACAATGGACCTGCTTATACCAGTTCTCCCTTTGCAGAGTTCTGTCGTAAGTGGACCATCACGCACACATTTGGTATACCCTTTAATAGTCAAGGACAGGCTATTGTAGAAAGGGCTATTCAGACCTTGAAACAAGCCCTTGACCAGCAGATGGGGAAAAAGGCATTAGGCCCCCCGAACCTCCCGACGTTACAAAATCTCTTAAATATCACTCTATATACTCTTAACTTTCTTAATCTTACTGGGACCCCTCCCTGCACTGCAGCATCCCGTCACTTTTCTAAGCCAACAGCCCCCTCTTCCCGTCCCCTTGTCTATTTCAGACAACTTCCAGATCCACAGTGGAAAGGACCTGCACAACTTATCACCTGGGGAAGAGGTTATGCTGCCGTACAACTTCCTGACCGGGTGCTCTGGGTTCCTGGTCGCTGTGTCAGGCCCTATCATGGCAAGCCTCCCAAAGATGCTCCCTGTGATCTTTTTGCTTCCCTGGACCTCTCCTGTCTCTTTACAACTTAATGCTTCTCCTAACATCATTCTGATTTTCCTGCTTCTCTTGTCCTTTCCTGTCTTTCCGAACTTTAACCTCTCCTCCAAAGAAATGGTCACAGGATATGCCTCCGCCTCCAGACCAATGCTTACCTGGTACCGATGCCTACTACGTCCCAGGGGACTTCGCCTCCGCCGATCTGTTCCAGCATCCTCCAACCAGCACCAACCGCAGACTTACACCTGGACTATCCTTGATTTTCAAGGACAAGTGCTGAACTCCACCACCAATTACACCAGGTGGCCCTGGTTCCCGCCATTGTACATGGATTTTGCCGAAATGGGTACAGGAGTCATCAAATTCAGTGACAAGAAACTACAAGCTGATGTATGGGACAAACAAGGCTCCTGCTCTCCTGCCCCTGCAGACAACTACGGATTGTATTTTTGTCCATCTCATTCTACTGGATCTTCACGTGCGGCATGCGGAGGGGTTGTGGATAGATACTGTAAAAAATGGGACTGTGTTTCTACGGGTCACATCTGGTGGACCCCACCTACCAAAAATGACTATTTACACATTACTAGAACTAGAGAACAAATACCATGCAATCCATGGCCGTGTTGTGGCCAAAGGTTAAACCCTCTTATCCTTACCTTTACTGAGGTCGGAAAGGCACTACCACGGGCCAAATGGATGTCTGGATTCACATGGGAGGGTCGCCAGTGGGATGGGGAAAAGGATGAGGGCAACATCTTTATGGTACGCCTTTCTATTCAACTGAAAGAATACAATATGGGTCCCAATCTTAATCTTAAATCAACTTTTCTACAGAAACAGGATTCTGCCCAAAACCCACTTTTTCAATTAGTGAACTCTTCCCTTTCTTTACTCAAGGCAACCCTTAATGATTCGGCTAAAACCAATGAATGTTGGCTTTGTATTTCTGATTCACCTCCCTTTTATGAAGCAGTGGCATCGGGGGAAGCAATCTCCAATTCCACAAACGATACACTCTGCCGATGGAATACCTTCTCCATCACTATCACAGATATAATAGGCACAGGGTGTTGCATTGGTAATATACCTACCAATTATTCTCAATATTGTTACAATGCTTCTTCCAGGTATCACTGTGATGTATATCTCCCAAAAAACAGAAATTCAGCCTTACAAAAATCACCAGACACACACGGAGCCATGGGCGCTCTATATACTACATCAGGAGGTAACCTCACAGACCGTCTAACTGGCTATTTTTTTATTCCTGGTAATAATTCTATTTGGGCTTGCTCCACGGGCACCACTGCCTGTGTACATGGGGATGTTCTATTTTCAGAAAACGCTTTTTGCATACAAGTCCAATTACTTCCAAAGATTTCTTATTACCCAGGCCCTGAACTGATTACAATGTTAGAACCTCCTCAATTCCCTCTCCACCAAAAAAGAGAAATAGCCACTGCATTAACATTATCAGTACTCCTCGGGTTAGGCGCAACAGGAGCTGCCACAGGAGTGACTGCTCTAGCTGTAGGGCATCAACAGTTAGCCACTCTCAGCTTGCAAATAGATGAAGATTTAAAACGCATTGAAACTTCCATTTCCGCCTTACAGGCTTCACTATCTTCTCTTGCAGAAGTAGCTTTACAAAACAGAAGAGGTCTGGATTTGCTCTTTCTAAACAAAGGGGGGTTGTGTGTAGCCTTAAAAGAAGAATATTGCTTTTATGCAGACCATTCAGGTATTGTAAAAGACTCTATGGCAGAGTTAAGAAAACGCCTCAAAGACCATGAAAACAAGAGACAACAACACAATTCCTGGTTTCAAGGCATGTTTAATTTTTCCCCATGGTTGACTACCTTACTTTCTGCATTAATAGGGCCACTTATTTTGTTTGTATTAATTTGTACCATTGGCCCTTGTATATTTGGCCGAGTGCTTCGCTTCTTAAAAAATCGCTTGAACGTGCTAGATACTGAAGTTAGTAATACCCAAAAATCTATAAATTTGTTAGCCTCTGCCCTTGCATCAACAGATCCTGCTGAGCAACCGCTACTCGGATGGTCCTCAAACACCGAGTCAGATGAAGAAACTCCTCCAAAAAAGTACTTAGGTGATGGTGGTTCGGTGTGTGACATTCCCACCTTGGAAGAGACCGGACCGCGGGAGCACTTTGAGCTGAAGAGCTCGTTGTCCTCCTGCGGCGCCACTCTAGAGGAACAGGACTCTCTCCTGGACCACTTTGTGCCAAAATTTAAAGAAAAGGAGGAATTGTGAATGTATTATAAAATGTTGCCATTAGTGTTCTTTTAAAAGACACGTACACGAAAATCAGAACCACAAAAATGCCCTGACATACAGGAAAACTTATCTTGCAAGGACACAACTTTAGCTAATCATGCCATAGATAATGCCCGGCTAGCTTGAAAAATCCTTGAGACATGTCAGTGATATATAGTCATGATATATGAGCTATGCATTCCCTTGTTCTGTAGATATGGCATAAACTGCTTATTTCTTTGTTCTTTGTACTCCTAACCCCTCCCTACCTCAAGAACACAATAAAGGAGGTTGTAGCAGAGCAATCGGGGCCGGGACCACTCCATCTGCCCCAAGCGTGATGTGCTTCCTCACTTCAAGCATCTAAATGTCTGGTGTCTTTTCTTGGTGCCTAAATTCTGGTCCACCCTCGCGAGGGTCCCGCCAAAACTTAACGGACTAGAAGAAGAAGGTCTGCCGGGCCAGTCGCTCAACGCGACAACCAACCTACTCCAAGACCCCACATACAAACCCCTAAAGACAGACCCCACCACCTACCTAGAAAAAACCACCAGATCCAAAATAAAAGCGTCCCCCATCAGTGAAGAAATCCAGCAAAGAATCATACCCAGAGAGAAATCATCCAGATGCCCTAAACTTTATGGTCTCCCCAAGATACACAAAGAAGGAACCCCACTTAGACCAATAGTCAGCTCCATAGGCTCACCTCTACAAAACCTCGCCAAATTTCTCACCAAACAACTACAGCCCTATGCAGAATCCATCAACTCACACGTAAGAAACTCATTCCAGTTCATCGAGATCATAAAGAAACAAAACTTACAACCCAGTGACCTACTAGTGAGCTTCGATGTCATATCCCTCTTCACCCAAGTGCCAATAAAAGAAGCCTTGACAGCCATCCAAAACAAATACAACCCCCCCAAACCCATCCTAGATCTGACCAACCACTGCCTATCGAATACATACTTCACCTACAACGGACAAAAATACAAACAAATAGAAGAAGCATCCATGGGATCACCCCTCTCACCTGTCATCGCTAACCTCTACATGGAACACTTTGAAACACAAGCTCTAGAAAAATACGATCCCAAACCCAAACTCTGGCTCAGATACGTAGATGACACCTTCATAATCTGGCCACACGGGAAAGAAAAACTGAACAACTTCCTCACACACCTCAACAGCCTACACCCCAAAATACAATTCACCATGGAAACAGAAGCTAACAACCAACTTCCCTTCCTAGATGTCTTGGTATACAAAAAATCCAATGGCTCCCTAGGACACACCATCTACCAGAAAACACATACAAACCGCTATCTACACGCACTCTCACACCACCACCCAGCACAGATCAATTCCGTAGCCAAGACACTCATCTCCAGAACAAAATGCTTAGCCGATGAACAACACCTAGAGACCGAACTACACACTCTCACCGGCGTGCTGACAGCCAATGGATTCCAAAGAAAGAAGATCACCCACCTAATCCAAAAAGGAACCCCAACCAAAATCCAAGACAGAGAACAAGAGAATGGCAAAGCCATCCTCCCATATATAAAAGGCACTACAGACAAAATCAGCAAGATCCTCCAAAAACACAACATTAAGACAGCATTCTGCACAAACAGAAAGATATCCACCATCCTAAGAAACCCTAAGGACAAAATCGAGTTAGAAAATCAAGGAGTATACGAAATCCCTTGCACTGCCTGCCCCACCACATACATTGGACAAACTAACAGAAGAATAAGTGCACGCATTGAAGAACATAAGAACCCAATCAAAAAGGAAGAACCGACCTCTTCCCTAGTCCAACACCTCAAAGCCACAGGACATGAGATTGACTTTAAAAATACCAGAACTATCGCCAAAACTGAACACTTCAGCAGCAGAATAATCAGAGAAGCCATAGAGATAGAAAAATGCCCACACAGCATGAATAAACGAGATGATACTTCCCGCCTACCAGCCATTTGGAAACCCACCCTCATGAACAGACAAGTACCTAACATAAAGAATGACACCAGACCCACACCCCTGAGAGCCACACAAGATGCCACCACCACACTTCCACGTAGAAAGCAGACTCACACCCACACAGAAGATGAAACATGACCACGGACCAGAAGCTGCACTGCAGCTGCATCACTACCCACTTCAAACCCCTCTGAGCCATACATGAAGCGAACTGACCCCCACCATGAAGATGCAGCACAACCACAAACTCGAAGCCAAACAACAAGATCACAGCCCACCAGCTCAAATCCCCCAGCTACTAAGACTAACCTGAGCACAACCAAGCCCCCATCTGAACAGAACACGCCTCCAGCCAATCAGAACACAGCCAACCCCCCAACCAATCAGAATACAGCCAACCCCCCAACCAATGAGAACACACCCCCACCCAATCAGAACACAGCCAAGCCCCCACCCAATCAAGTCACACCCCCACTAGCAGTTAAAAGGAAGAAGCAGCTGCAAGCTCACATCACTCTGAGAAGCACAGAGCTGAAGACCAAGCCTAAAGATGATGAATGAGACTTTATCGAAACGTTGCCTAGATACTTCCAATCTTACACGGGAGAAAACCCGAATAACCAAAGATCCACATATAAATACCCGCGAGAATCTCAGAAAACAAATATATAGATATAGATATAGATATATATGGCATTCAGCTTTGTTCGGGTATTTTGCCACGTCATTGTAATTGTTCTTTTAAAGCTGTAGCAACGTTTCAGCAGAATCCCATCTGCCATCATCAGGCTTCTGCATAGGGTGATGACTCATTGTGACTTTGTGCTTAATTGGAGATACAATGGACAAAGCTTTTCACCTCATTTTCATAAGCTTCTCCAGTGTTTCTGTTTGGTTACAAGAAAAAATGTAACAATGCAATGATCGTTGCTTGTCAAACATTTTTATGATCACCTTAACTATATTCCCTTTATTTGGAATGGATTCATATCTCATACATTATGCATATTTTATGCCCCAGTGAAGAGAATAACCAAAAGATCAGTAATATAATCTGAAATAACTGGCAGCATTGTATTGTTGAATTTGCTTTCTGAATAATATGTACTTTAATATCAAATCAAGGAAGATAATTTTCTGGCAACCTGTTCATTCTTTTTTCTTCATTCTAATCATGTATTATATATGCAGTTTGTATCCTTGTAGCCATAAACAAATGACTAAAACTTTGGTTATACTTGAAATATATAAAACTGGACATTTGTACTTGTTTTGTTGTTTTTTATTTAAGCAGAGATTCTAGGACAATTCATATCACAGTTACATAAATTATAGAACGTCTGCATGTAAACATAATTGTTCATAACAGCTTTCCCCCAAAAAAAGCTCTAGAAAAAAGTGTTGGAAATACTGGCTTATTAATAAGAATTATAAAAAAAACAGGAATTTCATCAATTTATAGATCCCAAGTGGTAGTTATGGGAATATTATCAATTGGAGTATCATGAAACAGAATTCCGAGCCAAGAAGAGCTACAATCCAAAAGCAGGGGGAGGAAGAAGGAGAAGGAGAAGGAGAGGGAAGGAGATAAGGAGATGTTGGGAAGAGAAGAAACAGGAGTAAGGATGAGAAGTCAAAGACAGATAAAAATATTGAGGGATAGAAGTAAGAAAGGAATGGATAAAGGAGTTAATCTGATATCTATAAATATTAATGGGTTAAATGACCCAGCTAAGAGAAAAAGAATATTCTTTAAGCTAGAAAAACATATATAATATGTATTCAAGAGGTTCATATAAAGAATAGAGATAAGGGGTACCTATTAAATAAAAAGTTGGGGGAAATGTATACAACATTGATGGAAGAAAATAAAAGAGGGGTAGAAATGGAATACATTGCCTAAAAAAATTATAAAGATGGTTGAAGAATTAAAATTAGTGGATGCGTGGAGAAAAAGGAACCCAGGAATATCACAGTTCACTTTCTACTCCAGTCCACACAAATCATGGTCCAGGATAGTTATGGCCTGGTTAATAGTGAGCTATATAAAGAAATTCAGAACATAAAAATTTTGGTTAACACATGGGCAGACCACAACCCAATACAGAAAGTATGGAAAAATAGCCATTATAAAAAAGGTAGATGGACACTTAATACCCAAGTACTTAAAGAGAAAGAATATATTCAAAAAGTTAAGGAAGAATTGATCAATTTTTTTCAAATTTAATAAAAAACAGGATACCTCATTGCAGAACCTATGGGAATGAAGGTATATTTAAGGGGAATATCGATAGCTTATGTAGCAAACAGAAATAAGGAAAGAGAGAGGAAGCAGAAAGCCCTAACCAAAAGGATAGAGAAATTGAAAAATAAGCAAATGGAAATCCCGGGAGATGAGTATATCAGAAACGAACTAGCATTAGTTAAACATGAGATGAACATTTTAGATCAAAAGGGACTAATTAAAAAAATTATTATACACAAAACAAGATTATTTTGAACATGCAAATAAACCCAGAAGGTGGCTGGCATATAAATTAAGAAAAGAAAACCAGAAAAGAACGATATACCAATTGCAGGATAAAAATGGAATAATAGAGACAGATCAGGAGGAAAAAAAAAAAAAAGGAAATTGTAAGAGTACTTCGAAGATCTTTACAAACAAGGACTAGTTGACTTAAATAAAATAGAAGAATATTTGAAAGAAGAAACTCTCTATCCAATATCAGAGGACAAACAAGAGATGTTGAATAAAGAAATAACTTTAGACGAGCTAAAAGTGGTGATTCAAAAACAAAAAAGAAATAAAATGCCAGGCCCAGATGGGTTACCAAATGAGCTATACAAAGAAATAGGTGATATATTAGAAATAATGTTATTAGAGGTTTACAATGGGATTACTGGATGCTGAAATACCAGAATCTTGGAAGGAAGCATACATAACATTGATTCTGAAAGAGGGCACAGATGCCAATCAAACAAAGAATTACAAACCAATATTCCTTTTAAACTCAGATTACAAAATTTATATGATGGTAATGGCAGAAAGATTAAAGAAAATACTCAATAATAAAATCCACCCGGATCAAAATGGATACAATCTTTATTGTAAGGAATACAAAAGACAGGCTGGTGCTGGTAGGGCCACAGATTCAATTGTTTTGGTTCAACTTAGTGATGGTGCTTGACCAGCTGCTAAAGATTCAGCAGCATGGTATGATGAAAACCGAGTGGCCCATGATCTGCTTTCCATCCTCCATTTTTCAGCCCACTCTGGAAATAGGTTAGCTTAGTAAAGATGGCTTTGCAGTGAGGGGACCGCAGCTGAGTGCTTTCTTGTCTGATTTATGATAACTATTTTAAAGTCCTGAGAATGTAAAGAATATTACATACATAGTACAAAGACATTGTTGCTCTTTGTTTTTCTTCCGTACTACTGCAAGCATGCATATTATTTCAAGAAAATGACAATCTAAGAAAACTGAGGACTTTATATAAAATCATTTATAAGGGATTGATTTGTAGTTGGGTAAAAATATTGCAGTCTTTTCCCTGAAGTTTATTGATTGATTGGGAGAAAAGGGAAAACTTATCAATTGTATCACTATGAGTTTTTGATAAGACTAATTCTAATGCAATATCTTGTTTACTGCATAGTCAACTTTATGCCTCTGAAAAGCCCAACTGCTAATTCACTACAGCTGGCTTCTAAAGAAATACTGTCCTGAGCATAGAAGACAGTTTACCACCATCTTTCTTATTAGCCATTAAATAATCTTGTCCATCAAATAGCATAATACCCTTTTAAAGTCTTCTAAGTCTGCTGTCCTTTGGAATCTGAAGAGGGATTACTGATCTCCGTGCTGTGATATAGTGGAAAGAACTGAAAGAATGCATAGGGGCCAAAGCAGATCTTATGAAAAAAAAAAAATCCACCCAACAGCTAATGTTCTTTCAGACTATGAGAGCTGCCATGAGACAAAACTGAGTTTTAACACATAGCTTCGATTATTAACACATAGCTTCCCCTACCTTATTAACATTCCTCTGACTAGCATTACCGTGTCTTTTGAGTGAGGTTGACATGAAAGAAGAATGTAGAGTACTCCTAGTAGCTGAAAAACAATCAGAAATTAGATGGGAGGGTGTGACTTGGATTACAGATGTCCTGGTCATGTCAACTTTTTTCCCCTTGATATCAGAGGAAACACGATGGCCTCAACAAGATAAAATTCTTTGAAAATGTTGAACCAAATGTGTTCTTCCTCATTATGACTACTCAAGATTGAGAAACAGCCTAATTTCTCAGTTAATATTGTTGCAACCACTATGCCATCTTGAGGTTCTTTATTATAACATTTCTCAGTGTGATAAAGATGCTGATCTTCATGATCCTATGGAACAATGAACATTGGGTGAAATTGAGTGATGTGATTTCTTGGAATAATTACTTTGTTTTCACATTTGAATCTTGGCTATCACATTCAGCACAACTTTTTTCCTTTAATAAACTGCATTCTAATCTTTGTGCATATTAATGTAGCTTTATGCAGCATGAAAAGCAGTATCATTATCTGGGCATATCTGCAGACATTGTAGAGGGTATACTTCATGTATATCGCTGAACTCCTTGTCCTGAATTTTCAATCTACTTGGTGTGGATAGCATTTCAATAGTTGTCATCTTCTTGATTTCTGTGACTTGTATTGATGCTGTTTCACCAGCTAATAGCATTTTTTTAGCTTTTGTAAATGTCAAATTTGTTTCAAGCAAGCGCCTTTTTTGATATACTTCATTATAAGGCTTGTGGGCAAAGTGATTCCTCAGTTCCCCAAATTGTAATATTGATATACTGAAGAGTACAAAAGTTGGTCATTTAAGCAACAATGAACTCCCCAGGGTGTTGAATTTCCATGTGCCTCCCCCCCAAAAAGAGTCATATTTTAAAATGATATGCAGAATTTACTCAGATTTTCCAATTAGCAAATATTTCTGCTGGATTACTAGAGCACTTGAATCTTCTACTACCTTTCTTGTGGTTTTCAGCTCTCAGTAAATTTTCTTTTTATTGCCAATAATGATACGTTGCAGTGAAAAGAACTGAGACAGCATGTATAGGCCCAATCTCAACCATTCTGCTAAGACTACTACAAAAATCTTCCCCCTTTTAAAACTTGAACCACGCTATATCAAAAGGGACTAAGTCCTCTAGCACAGAAAACATTCTGAGGGACAAATGCAATGCCCAGAAGAGCTATACATTTTTTTTTCCTTCTAATACCGTGTTTCTCACAAAAAAAGGCCGGGCCTTATTTTTTTTTGACCCCTGAAAAAATGGGAGGGCCATCTTTTGGGGGGTGACTTAATTTCCTCCCCCACCTAGAGCGGCCCCTATGCACATACCTTGCCATGAGGCCGCTTCTATCGGCCGACAAAAGCTCCCTAAAGGCAGAGTCCCCAGCTGCTTCAGGCCGTGGCGTGGCTGCCCGTGTCCTCTCGCCTTTAGGCATTCTCTTTCAGGCGATGGAAGCTCCCCAAATGCAGTCATCAGCCACTTCGATCGGCCAGTAGAAGCAGCCTTGCAGTGAGGGGAGTGTGTGTGTGCCACGGCTCGCCCCAAAGCATCTGGGGACTCTGCCTCCAAGGGACTTTCGTCTGCCGATAGAAGTGGCCTCTTGGCGAGGGGAGTGTGTATGTGTGTGCGCGCTCGTCCCGAGGCCGCTTCTACCAGCAATCAAAGTGGCTGGTGACTGCATTTGGGGAGCTTCCATCGACTGAAAAAGACTGCCTAAAGGCGAAGGGACACGGGCAGCCCCATCTCACCCCGAAGCAGCTGGGGACTCTGCCTTCAAGGAAGCTTTCATCTGCCAATAGAAGCAGCCTTGTGGCAAGGGGAGTGTGTATGTGCACTCACCCCGAGGCCACTTCTACCGGCCAATCGAAGCTCCCTTGAAGGTAGAGTCCCCAGTCACTTCAGGGCGAGGCATGACACACACACACTCCCCTCGCTGCGAGGCTGCTTCTATCGGCCGATTGAAGTAGCTGGTGACTGCATTTGGGGAGCTTCCATCACCTGAAAAAGACTGCCTAAAGGCGAGGGGACACGGGCAGCCCCATCTCGCCCCGAAGTGGCTGGGGACTCTGCCTTCAGGGAACTTGTATTGGCTTTCGGGGTATTCTAGACTAGGCTACCTGCAGGGCATTCCTAAAGGCAAGTTTTCTCCCCATCCCCCCCACCCTTCCCCCCCATTTCTCTTCACCTCATGTAGTTCTAACAAACGATGGGGAAAAGTATGGTTTGAATAGGCCTAAATTTGGGGGGCAGGGCTTAATTTCACCTCATGCCTAGAAATCATGCTGGGCCTTCCTATTGGTGGAGGCCGTATTGTTGGAGAAACGCAGTAGCAATAGTAATAGCACTTTGACTTATATACTGCTTCATAGTGCTTTACAGCCCTCTCTAAGAGTCAGCATATTGCTCCCAACAATCTAGGTCCTTATTTTACTGATCTCAGAAGGATGGAAGGCTGAGACCAGCTTAAGTCAGCGAGACTCAAACTGCCAAGCTGCTGGCAGCCGGTGATCAGCAGAAGTAGCCTGCAGTACTGCATTTTAACCACTGTGCCACCACGGCTCTTCTAAACTGGGATGCAGAGAGATTAAAATGGTCAGATGAGGAATGAATCAATTTAATATGCTACATAACCAAGAATTAGAGCAACCATTGAATGCTTGGATTTTTCTCCATGTTGGTAGCTACATGTGTATTTTGTGAGGATGGCTGTCAATCATCAACTATTTGCTGACTAGTTAGAATACTCTATGTTTAGAAAGCAGGAAGCTTCCTAGGAATGTTCACATTTTGGCAGCATATTGCAATTCTACTCATCTTTTAGAAGTTTTTCTTAAATTTGGATCTGTGGATTTGGGTACTTCTTGTATATTCACTGTTAGCTTATTAGACCATGAAAGCAAGTTCAAATTAGAACTTGATAACATAGTTCATCATTAATATTTGAAAAGAAGATCAGAAGATGTGGAGAGACCTGGCACATAGAATTGGAAAGACTGAATGGGATAACATCATTGTCATCATTTGGCTTTTTCTATGAATGTGTGAAGTAATTTCCCATACCTGCATCATTTGGCCTGAAGACTTGTAGAAATAAGTCATGGGAACTTAATCTTTGGAAATATTACAAGGGATGAATAAAGCTGATATACTGCACTGCATTTCTTTCTCCTTTTCACTTTTTTTAATATTCAATTTTTCCTGTGTCTTTTTTACATTGTTTTAAAATACCGAATGTGACTCTACAGTGAATGTGGATGCATAATATACATAAGATATTTTGCACATAATTTTGGCTAATGTGTGCCATCTTGCTGCAGTTTTCTCTTAAAATATTGTTTTTTTATTTTCCCATGAATGGATTTTTGAGTCCACTTTTTAAATATATGCATCTTTGTAAGCATTTGTTTAGATAACTGCATAGCAAATATCTGAGAAGTATGACTATGAGATGGTATCCACATTTTGGTTTACACATTTTGGCTATATTTTGGTTCATATGATTTGATACAAACTAATCCAAATGTGAATTGAAAGAAACTGCTTCTATTTTTACCACCAAACAATAACCTCTGGGCAAATTGAAGAGCAACTGGGCTTAGCTAATGTGAGATGTTAAATAATGAACAATGTGTCCTTGGGAAAAATATCATCACAGCAATCATTCACTTTTAATACTTAGCTCTAAAAAGATGGCCCTCCAAAAATATATGAAGTGTGTAACTCATTTGAACAGCTTTATTTTCTTTGTAACATTTTGATATTATCTCCTGTTTTTCTGATATCTCTGCATGCATTTTTACAAAATACTCCAAAGGGGTTTATATAATTTCTTTGATTTTTATTCCATCTCCATCTTGCCAACCATGGTTAAAAATCAATCCTTTGCAAAGTTCACATTCTTGGGAGAGAATGAACCAGCTTGTCAAGTGGATTTCTCAGAATGTCTCCAAAGAATTATTTGAATGGATTTAGCATTTCATGGATTGCATATAAGAAATAATATAATGCCTTGTCTAAACTATGGAGACAAGTGAATGCCCTTATGAATAGCAGAGCTGTTTTCAGTGGCAGAAATTTGAGGACAACAAAACTATGCTTAGACAAGTTTCAGCCTCACTGGTTTCCCTAATAGTTTTTTTTAGAGCCTTCATTAAGATGTGCTTCCAATTTCAATATTATAGCATTTCTCCCAGTGGGTATCCAAGACATACAGTGAGAAGGGTTCACGCAAACTGAAATATCCTCAATTGGTACAACAAGAGCTAATTTCTACTAACTGGTCCTGTCTTTCAGCCAAACCATACTCACAGGGTTGGAATAATGTTGTAGGGGGCCCCATTACAAGGCATGTCTCTTGAGTTCTGGGAGGAGAAGGAGAGGTAACAAGCAAATTATATATAAATGAAACAAGATGTCCTCCATTTTATTATTTTAGTTTTGTTTTTAACATATTATCAGAACTATACCATATTTCCTAAATATGACTTTTGAATATTAATTTCTAAGGAACTTTCTGTAAAAACACCAAGGAATACAAAATGATATGAATAAGAGAACAAAATGACAAAATATTTATATATAATTATATATTATAATTACCATTTCCTTCATCACTGAATTGGTGAGCAACAGTTGACTGATGAGCTGCAGGCCCTCCACAAATTTCCTTTCAGGCTGCTGAGTGAGACACTTCTCCCCCACTGGAGCCATGCCTGGAGGGTTCTGAAACCTGTTGGGGCAAGGACAAGCTACCTTCACTGGGACTCCCATTCTTCCCAACTTTTTTTCATTTTGTTTTCCCCCCAAACAACAATACTGCAATGTATTTTGTTTTTGTTTTTTTGAAAAGAATTTTATTGATTTTCTAAAAACAAACAAGACAAACAAAACATTAAAACATCAACTCTCTTATGTACATACAGTGTGTCGGTTGGTTCATCAGTTTTGTGCATTAATTTTGTAGTCTCAATTACAGCTATGTTACATAACAACTCATATTGTCAATCCAAACTTATATATCCTAATATCGCTATTAAAAAAATCATTTGACTATACTTTTAATCATTCATGCTTTTTGAGATAACAATACTTTAAACAGTTTATTCTATAACCAATCATATAATCATACCAAATCTATCCTAAAAACACTTTATAAATATAATGTCAAATAACAAAGGCGAAAGAAAAAATAAAGATATTCCTTGCTGTCTAACATTCTAAATATTCTATTATCGTATTTTGTCATCTAGCCATTGATAAAAAAGACCCCAGATTTCATAAAATTGTTTATCCTCTTGCTCTGTAATTTCAAATGTCAATCTACTCATCTCAGCACATTCCAATATTTTCTTAATAATTTCTTCCTCTGATGGTATTTCCTCACTCTTCCAACTTTTAGCAAATACAATCCTAGCTGCTGTTAATACATTTACAATCAGATATTTCAAGTCTTTACTGTATGTATCTTGTAAGATTCCCAAAAGAAAGTGTTGTGTATGTACCATAGTTAATAAAGTATGAGCTTGAGGTAAAGTGCAGGGTTCTGGCCCTGCACTTCTGATTGGCTGTTAGGCGGCCAGATCGGATTGGTTAGTTCTGAGGAATCCGATTGGCCCTTAACAGAGGATTCTTATTGGTTAAAAGAGCTAGCGTTCATAGCTCGCTATTGGACAATTCTTACAAGGGTTGCCTATATAAGGCAGAGTTCACTGTTGTTGTTTTGAGAAGTCACTATGCTAATAAAGAGCTGAAAGTCATTATTCAGAGGCTGTCTCCATTTACTCCGACCCATGTCCAAGTACTTAATACTGGCGACGAGGATGGGATGTGGAGACGTCTGAATCGAAGAAGCCAGGAAGTGATACCGAGCACATGATAAGACGACGCCAACAATGGAACCATGTCCGGCAGCATCGTACCACCCGCTCCATTCGATCCGAACCAAGAGGATTGGGAATCCTACATGGATCGCTTCCAAATGTTTCTTGAGACGAATAACTTGAAGGACACCACACCAGCAAAGAAGCGGGCACTGTTCCTGACCCATTGCGGCCCAGCTGTATTTAAGATGGCTAAAGCACTCGCCAAACCTCGAGAAGTGAAAGCCATGAGCTGGGATGACCTCGAACCCATCCTGAGAGACCATTACGCGCCAACCGTGCCTACACTCGTGAGACGCCACGAGTTTTATCAGAGAAACCAACAAAAAGGGGAGAGCGTGGCCGATTTTGTGGCGGACCTCCGAAATTTAGGGGGTCTCTGCGGGTTTGCAGATTAAGAAGAGGCACTAAGAGATCGAGTAATTCTGGGATAATATACACTAGGCGTGCAAAGCAAGCTGATGGCGAAAGGCGACGTCAGCCTTGCTGATGC
This sequence comes from Hydrophis major, assembly GCA_033807585.1. Taxonomy (NCBI): domain Eukaryota; kingdom Metazoa; phylum Chordata; class Lepidosauria; order Squamata; family Elapidae; genus Hydrophis; species Hydrophis major. The sequence continues at coordinate 93,878,783 of CM066330.1, read as the reverse complement.
CATCGCCAAAGCCACAGCTGCGGAGGCAACTAAAAAGTCGCTCTGCACAACTACGGCGAAGCCGCACTCTGGTAACACCACCGACCAGCAAAATCTTACCCAACTCAAAAGGGCAGCTCTTGACAATGCACCACGAGGACCTCTCTTCGTCGTCAGACAGCGACGAAGAAGGGGTTCATCGACTGCGGTCCGACAGGGACCCTCACCCGAAGCCCTTATGCCCTTGCGCTGGCTGTGGAGCAAACCATGCCAGGGCCGAATGCAAATTCCGCGACGCACTCTGCCATGAGTGCGGGAAACGAGGCCACATCGGCCGGGTCTGCCACAGCTTACCAGGACCCAGCCAGGCCTCAAAATGGGCCAACTATCGCCAATTGACAGGAAACCGTCCTGTAAGGTGAAAGCCAGTAAACCACTCCTACAGAAATCGAGCATTGCAAAAAGAAGAGGCTCACCATACTATCACTATAGGTCACACCTCAGTTTTCGACACTAAGAAAATCTGAGTCACGGTAGCCATGGAGAACCAGCCTTGCCACATGGAGGTCGACTCGGGATCGTCCCTCTCGATGGTGTCTTGGAAGACACTAAAGCAACTCATCCCCACAATTCAATGCCAAGACCTCCAATTTCAACGCCTCATCCTCAAGGACTACCAAGGAAATCGAATCCCCATTGTTCGGGTCCTGCCGAGTCCGAGTCTCCTTCAAGAAGCATACAGCGTACTTACCTCTAACGATCATCGATAGAGATAGGCCTAGTCAATTAGGCCTCCAATGGTTCGCACCACTTGGCATTGAAGTGGCCAGCATGAACCGAGTCGGTGGTTGTGAATGGGAGGAAGACCTTATCTCTGAGTTCAGCGACGTCTTCGCGGACAGCTTAGGCGAGTATAAGGAGACCCCAATCTCATTTAGTCTAGATCAAAAGGTAGACCCCATTCGCTTGAAGCCCCGTCGAGTTCCATTCGCTCTTAAAGCAAAGATAGACGAACAACTCAACAAGCTAATTGCTCAAGGGGTGTTGAAGCCCATCGATCACTCTCCATGGGAAACCCCTATTGTAACACCCATTAAGCCAGACGGGTCAATTCGAATTTGTGGGGACTACCGGGCCACTTTAAACCATGCCCTACAGCAGAATGCGTATCCAGTTCCGGTGGTGCAGCACCTCCTCCATTCCTTGGGGGGGCGGAAAGGTTTTCGCTAAATTAGATTTAGCTCAAGCTTATCAACAACTACCAGTGGATGAAAAAACGGCCCAAGCCCAAACAATTCTAACGCACAGAGGTGCCTTTAAATGTACCCGATTGCAATTTGGAGTTAGTGTAGCCCGGGGATCTTCCAGAGCCTCATGGAAAGGTTATTACAGGGAATCAAGGGCGTGGTTCTTTATTTTGATGACGTACTAATTGCAGCCCCGACCAAAAAAATCTTGCAGGATCATTTGAAATGCATTCTTAAAAAATTCCAAGAGGCTGGTCTTAAGGTGAAAAAAATAAATGTCACTTATATACTGACAATGTTGAGTTTCTAGGATACCGAATTGATAGCCAGGGCATTCATCCTACCGAGAGTAAATTAAAAGCGATCAAAAATGCTCCCAGACCATGCAACAAGGCCGATCTCCAGGCCTTCTTAGGCCTCATTAATTTCTATAATGTGTTTTTACCGCACAAAGCAACTGTCGCTGAACCGTGACAACAATTATTAGATAAGAAAGCATTGTGGGTGTGGAGTTACCGGGAAGAGCAAGCATTCCGGAATGTTAAAAAACTGCTCACATCTGACTGTACTTATGCAGTATAATGAGACTTTGCTGTTAGTTATAACCTGCGATGCATCGCCTTTCGGGGTGGACGCCATTTTGGGAACGAAGCCCCTGTTGCACACTTTTCGAAGACTCTTTCACAAGCAGAGCGGAACTATGGACAAATTGATAAAGAAGCTCTCGCAATCGTTTCAGCTGTAAAGAAATTTCATGAATATGTGTATGGAAGGACATTTACCATTATAACTGACCACAAACCGTTGTTAGGGATAATAGCCAGGGACAAGCCAACCCCCTACATATTATCCCCTAGAATGACCCGATGGTCAGAATTCCTAGCTGCTTATAATTATCGCTGCAATATCGCCCAGGGAAAGCCATTCCCCACGCCGACACATTAAGCCGAACACCGCTTCCAGAGACTCTCGACGATCCGGCACCAACGGCAACCACGTTGCAGATCGTAACACTCAACTCGCCACCTATGACCGCCCGAGACATCTCGAGAGAAACCAAACGAGACCACACCCTAGCTCGAGTCCTAGGCTGGGTAGAACGCGGATGGCCATTGGACCAAGTACCAGATGACTTCGCACCATTTAAATCTCGACAGACTGAACTTTTTTCCCAAAAAGGCTGTATCATCTGGGGCGATAGAGTCGTTGTCCCAGAACAACTCCGGAAGACGCTGCTACGAGTTCTGCACGAGGGCCACCCTGGCATCGTGCAGATGAAAGTGCTTGCACGAAGCTACGCATGGTGGCCGGGCATGGACCGGCAAATTGAGCAGTGGGTCAAAGCGTGTGCCAATCGCCAACAAGTCAGCAACGCCCCACCAAAAGCCATGCCTACTGAATGGGAGACACCACGTGGACCCTGGTCCAGAATCCACCTGGATTTTGCAGGGCCAACCAAGGGCTATAACTTCCTGCTGACAGTCGGCGCATACTCCAATTGGTTAGAAATTCATCGTATGATGGCTACAACTTCCGAGGCAGTTATCAAGATCCTAAACAGACTCTTTGCAACCCACGGATTGCCTGACGTCCTGGTGTCCGATAACGGGCCACAGTTTACAGCACTAATGTTCGAGCAGTACCTCGCTGACCGCGGCATCCACCATGCGCTCACCTCACCTGTGCACCCTGCGACCAATGGCCGAGCGGAACGGATGGTCCAATTTGTTAAAAAGACTTTGCAAAAAGTGGACTATGACAATATCGATGACAAGGTCAACCAAATTCTCTTTTTGCAACACATAACTCCACATAGCGTCACTGGCAGAACTCCTGCCGAACTACTGATGGGACGAAGACTCCGCTCCCATCTCGACCAGTTGCACCCTGCTTACGAACCAGAAAAGCCAATAGGAACCAGTGGCCGCTGTTGCACCTTCCAGGTAGGAGACCTCGTTTACGCACGAAACTTATCGGGCGATCCGTTATGGATAGAGGCAACAGTAGTACGAGTGACTGGCCCCAAATCCTACATAGTGAAATGCTGTGACAATAGACTGGGGAAACGGCATATCGACCAATTACGGTCACGACTCACAACGGCCAGTCAACAACTCCCCCATGACCAAAGCGAGGGGGGGAGGTACAGAAGAAGATAACATTCCAGGGAACCTGCTCGAAGGGAGCGACGAACTAAGTGATACTCAGGAAATGGAGCAGGAAGGAGAATCGTTTGCACAGCAAGAAATTGCACCTGAGCAAGAAGCAGATCCACTGCCAAACAACAATCTACCTCAACAGGATTGCAACCAACCAGTCCAATGAAAATCCGAAAGACTTAAAAGACAACCATCCTATTTAAAGGACTATATAACTACACCGTAATTAAGAAGCCAGGGGGAAGGGGTGTTGTGTATGTACCATAGTTAATAAAGTATGAGCTTGAGGTAAAGTGCAGGGTTCTGGCCCTGCACTTCTGATTGGCTGTTAGGCGGCCAGATCGGATTGGTTAGTTCTGAGGAATCCAATTGGCCCTTAACAGAGGATTCTTATTAGTTAAAAGAGCTAGCGTTCATAGCTCACTATTGGACAATTCTTACAAGGATTGCCTTGGAAGGCAGAGTTCACTGTTGTTGTTTTGAGAAGTCTAATGCTAATAAAGAGCTGAAAGTCACAATTCAGAGGCTGTCTCCATTTACTCCGACCCATGTCCAAGTACTTAACAGAAAGAACTCTGGTTTCAAATCTATACGTTTCTTTGTCATTTTTTCCAACTACATGCGAATTTTAGTCCAATATTTTTTAGCGCCCTCACAGGTCCACCACATATGGTAATATGAGCCAGGTATCTGATGACATTTCCAGCATTTTCAGATTTGTTCTTAAACAAGGGGGAAAGTGCCACCTGTAAAACATCTTATACAAATTTTCTTTATGTGCTGTTGACACTGTCATTTTATAATTTTGAGACCACAATTTTTGCCATTTCTCTAAATCAATCCCATATCCAAAATTCTTCCCCCAAACAATCATAGTTTCTTTAACTTGTTCTTCCTCTAATTTAATTCCCAGTAAATAACCATATAATTTTTAATCACCTTCTCATCAGTACCCATCAAGATCTTATCTTGATCAGTCAATTTATCATAGAATCCCTCCGTTTTAGAATCTTCATCATACCTTGAATGTATTTGCACATATGAAAACCAATTTATCTTTATACCTTGTTCCTCTAAATTTTGAATCGATTTAAGTTCACCCTTTTCATCCAATAGTTCCCCATATCTAACTGTTTGTTCCTTCTTATAAATTATAGGATAGGAAAATGCTTCAATAGTTGATAACCAAACTGGAATTTTCAAATAACATTGTCTTTTTATCTTCTCCCAGTTTAACCACAAAGATTCCTGTATATAATGTCTTCTAAAGTAACCCTGTGTTTTAGTTCCCTTATACCATAAAAAAGCATGCCAACCCAACAGCAAATCATGACCTTCTAGTGTCAACAATCTAGTCTTTCTTAATGTTATCCATTCCTTGACGCACATCAAACTTGCAGCTTGATAGTACAATTCCCAATTGGGCAGGCCAAAACCTCCTCTAATTCTAGGATCTTGCAAAAGCTTTAGCTTTATTCTCGCTTTCTTACCTTGCCATATAAACTTCAATATAATTTTATTTAAATCTTCAAAATAGTCTTTTCCAAGCCTAATTGGTATTGTTTGAAACAGAAATAGAATTCTGGGTAAAATATTCATCTTAATTGTTGAAATTCTCCCTATTAATGACAATTGCAAGTTTTCCCATTTCTTCAAGTCTGTAGCTATCTGTTGTTCAAGTTTCATATAATTATTCTCTTTTAATGTGCTACATCTTGCTGTCAAATATATCCCCAGATACTTAACCTTATTCGTAACTTGGATTTTTAAAAGGTCTGCCAGTTCTTCTCTTTGTCTCAGTAGCATGTTCTTTGTCAAAATCTTTGTTTTATCTTTATTTATTTTCAAACCAGCCACCTCACCATATATCTCTATCTTTTCCAATAACTTTGGAGCTGTTTCTCACGGATCTTCCAGAATAAAAGCTAAATCATCAGCAAAAGCTTGTAGTTTGAATTCTTCCTTTTTAATTTTCATTCCTTTTATGCTTTTATCATCCCTAATATTTCTATTCAACACTTCCAAAGTCAACACAAATAGCAAAGAAGATAACACATAGTCATCCTATGCCCATTCCATCTTCATGGTGTTTGTGGAGAAGAAAAACAAGTTTCATGTGAACATTAGCTTTTTTTTTTTTTTTAATTACATCTGGTTGACCTGGTTGGTTCAAATAGGCAAAAGAAGATGAAAACAGATGGGAATCAGCTGTGAGAAAATTTATAAGGACTTCAGTCCTTCTTTACTAAATGATGATGAATAAATTGGATAAGATATATGTGTGTGTGTGTGTGTGTGTGTGTGTGTATGTATATGTTTTCTAAAGTTTTCGCGGGTACTTACATGTATGTTATTCAGCTTTCTTCGGGTATTTTCCAATGTCATTATAGTTGTGCTTTTAAAGTTGTAGCAATGTTTCGGCAGAATCTCATCTGCCATCATCAGGCTTCTGTATTGTGTTCATCTGTATTGTCTTGTCTGCCAAGACACACATAAAGACTGAACTATACATCCTGACTAAAGTACTGACAGCTAGTGGCTTCCACAAAAGCAAAATCACTGGCTTGAGCCACAAAAACACACTGAGACATAATGGAGACCTAGAAGATGAAAAGACCTATGGAACAGTGGTCTTGCCCTACATAAGAAGTACCACAGACAAAATCAGTAAGATACTTCACAGGCATCAGATAAAGACTGCCTTCAAAACAGACAGAAAAATAGCAGCCATCCTAAGAAACCCCAAAGATAAAATTGACCTGGAAAACCAAGGCATATATGCATCATCAGTCCCCTGTGCATCATGCCCTGCCACATACATTGGACAGACCAATAGAAGAATAATTACCCACCTGGATGAACACAAAAATGCAGTAAAAAAGCTGGAACACACTTCCTCACTTGACCAACACATGAAAGCAACAGGTCATAGCATCAACTTTAAAGGCACCAAAACCCTAACCACTATAGAAAACCATAGAAATTGAAAAAAGACCAGAAAGCATGAATAGATGATTCCACCAGACTGTCAATTATTTAGAAGCCTACACTCAGAAACAAAAAAATCTCCACACCACAAGCCAGGCAAACACCTGGACACAAACAGATCACCCCTAATACCTCCTGCTCAAACACACCCCAACCAGGCACCCAGATGAAACCCAGCTTCCTAACTAATGATAGCCGTCCATTTACCCGAAGCCAAGCTGCACTAAAGGCCTCCAATAAAGTAACACAATGTTGCTAGCCAATCAAGACAAAAAAAGCTACAAAACAAACAGAAGATGTTAGAAAAACAAGGGAAATATCATAAATAACCTTCGACTGTGAAAATAAAAATGGAAAAAAGAAAAAGAGGAAATAAGAAAAAATAACATGCAAAAAGCTAAAAAAAGTTACAAGGAAATGAGTACTTATGCTTCCTAAATATAATCATATTGAAAATTATTATTGTTATTGTTAGGATATAGGCAGAGTAACCCTTGTGTAAAAAGGATATGCACACAGAAAACAGTTTATGCGAACAGTTATGAATATAGCCACACAGAGTTGAACAAGTTGTGTTAATATTTACTTGAAGAAATAGCAGAGTCCAATAAACAGTCCATGTCATACACATTTTTAACACTCCAGAAATATCCAGTTATAAAGTCTTCTTACCAGTTTCACGTCTTTTACAAAAGACGAATATCAATCCACAATACAACAGATAACCTTCAATATCAACAGAATATAGAATATTAATGTGTGTCTTGTCTGCCAGGCGTTTGGTTCCACTAATTAGTGTTTTAGCCACAGAGTTTATCTGTGCTGGGTGGTGGTGGGATTGGGCATTGAGGTAGCGGTTGGTGTGTGTTTTCTTCTGGTATATGGTGTGTCCTAGTGTGCCATCTGTTTTCTTGTAGATTAGTACATCTAGGAATGGTAGTTGTTTGTTTGTTTCTGTTTCCATGGTGAACTTGATTTTGGGGTGTGCGCTGTTTAGGTGTGTTAGGAAGTTGTTTAGGTTTTCTTGTCCATGGGGCCAAATCACAAATGTGTCATCTATATATCTTAACCATAGTTTGGGTTTGAGTATGGCATTAGCCAGGGCTCTGGATTCGAATTCTTCCATGAACAGGTTTGCAATGACAGGTGACAGTGGTGATCCCATGGGGGCTCCTTCAATTTGTTTGTATCTTTGTCCTTTGTATATGAAATATGTGTTGGTTAAGCAGTGTTCTGTTAGTTCCATGAGGTGTTTAGCTGGTTGGTATTTATTTTTGATGATTTCGAGGGTCTCTTTTATCGGGACTTGAGTGAATAGTGAAACCACGTTAAAACTTACAAGCAGATCTTCTTGCTCCACGTGTAGATCTTTGATCATTTCCAAGAAGTGGTATGCGTTTTGTACATGAGAAGCTGCTGTTTCAGCATGGGGCTGTAGCTCTTTTGCTAGGTGTTTAGCCAGGTTTTGTAGTGGTGCTCCTCTGGAGCTGACTATGGGTCTGAGAGGTATGCCTTCTTTGTGTATTTTTGGGAGGCCGTATAGTTTGGGGCATCTGGAAGATTTCTCTCTGGGTATGATCGTGTGTTGGATCTCTTTGCTTATGTGGCTGGTTATAATTTTCTTCTTGGTTAATTTTTCCAGATATGTGGTTGGGTCTGTGTTTATGGGTTTGTATGTGGAGTCTTGGAGTAGGTCTGTCAACTTAGTTTCATAGTCTTTTCTGTCCATTACTACAGTGGCATTCCCTTTATCTGCTGGGAGGATGATTATGCTGCTGTCTCTTTTCAGGGTTTGTAGCGCTTTAATTTCATTTTGCTGTAAGTTGCTTTTGGGTGGTTTGCTTGTGCATAGAATGTTGGTAACTTGGTGTCTTATTTTATCAGCTTCATCTGTATTTAATTTAGTTAGGCTGGATTCTACTGCACATATGATGGATTCTGTGGGGATTTTTTTGGGTGCTATAGCATAATTGAATCCTTTGGTTAGGACTTCTGTTTCTGTTTTGGTGAGTTCTCTGTTGGAAACATTGTACACTAATTGTTTCAGGTGTTGTTGTGAGTTGGAACAGGAAAAGCTCTTGAAAAAATTAAAGAAATTAGAACATGACAAGAAAACCCCCAACAAGTTTGTTGAGTTGTTGGGGGTTTTCTTGTCATGTTCTAATTTCTACAAAACACATACCACTTCTTGGAAATGATCAAAGATCTACACGTGGAGCAAGAAGATCTGCTTGTAAGTTTTGACGTGGTTTCACTATTCACTCAAGTCCCGATAAAAGAGACCCTCGAAATCATCAAAAATAAATACCAACCAGCTAAACACCTCATGGAACTAACAGAACACTGCTTAACCAACACATATTTCATATACAAAGGACAAAGATACAAACAAATTGAAGGAGCCCCCATGGGATCACCACTGTCACCTGTCATTGCAAACCTGTTCATGGAAGAATTCGAATCCAGAGCCCTGGCTAATGCCATACTCAAACCCAAACTATGGTTAAGATATATAGATGACACATTTGTGATTTGGCCCCATAGACAAGAAAACCTAAACAACTTCCTAACACACCTAAACAGCGCACACCCCAAAATCAAGTTCACCATGGAAACGAAACAAACAAACAACTACCATTCCTAGATGTACTAATCTACAAGAAAACAGATGGCACACTAGGACACACCATATACCAGAAGAAAACACACACCAACCGCTACCTCAACGCCCAATCCCACCACCACCCAGCACAGATAAACTCTGTGGCTAAAACACTAATTAGTAGAACCAAACGCCTGGCAGACAAGACACACATTAAGACTGAACTATGCACCCTGACTAAAATATTGACAGCCAACGGCTTCCACAAAAGCAAAATCACCAACTTGATCCACAAAAACACACTGAGACATAACAGAGACCCAGAAGATGAACAGACCCATGGAACAGCTGTCCTGCCCTACATAAGAGGCACTACAGACAAAATTAGTAAGATTCTATACAGACACCACATCAAGACTGCCTTCAAAACAGACAGAAAAATAGCAGCCATCCTCAGGAACCCTAAAGACAAAATTGACCTGGAAAACCAAGGCATATACGAAGTCCCCTGTGCATCATGCCCGGCCACATACATTGGACAGACCAATAGAAGAATAAGCACCCGCCTGGATGAACACAAAAATGCAGTCAAAAAGCTGGAACACACTTCCTCACTAGTCCAACACATGGAAGCCACAGGTCATAACATCAACTTCAATGGCACCAAAACCCTAGCCACCATAGAAAATCCCAGCCACAGAATCATCAGAGAAGCCATAGAGATTGAAAAAAGACCAGAAAGCATGAACAGAAGAGATCATTCCACCAGGCTGTCAATCATTTGGAAGCCTGCACTCACAAACAAAAAAAATCTCCACACCACAAGCCAGGCAAACACCTGGGCACAAACAGATCCCCCCTGAAACCTCCAGCTCAAACACACCCCAACCAGGCACCCAGATGAAACCCAGCTTCCTAACGAATGATAGCCGTCCATTTACCCGAAGCCAAGCTGCACTAAAGGCCTCCAATAAAGTAACACAATGTTGCCAGCCAATCAAGATACAAAAAGAGCCCCCCCCAAAAAAAAACAGACAGAAGATACTAGTAGCAGAACACAGCAAACTCCAAGACCAATAAACACAGACCAAGACTCTCAACCAATCAGGAGGAAGAAAAAACCATTCTGACACAGCAATAGGCTGCCCCAAATTTAAATCTGAAACCACTGTAAAAGTCTGACTCAAGACAAACACCATACAGAAGCCTGATGATGGCAGATGAGATTCTGCTGAAACGTTGCTACAACTTTAAAAGCACCACGTGGGAAAATACCCGAACAAAGCTGAATGCCAGACATGTAAGTACCCGCGAAAACTTAAGAAAACAAATATCAAACCTCTACGGGGAGGGAATAAACAACCAGATCAAAACCTACGAGAAACTGGAAATTAAAAGAGCAGTAATACTATGTGACCTCCAATTCCTACGCAGCTGCAGAGACAACAATACTACACCAACCTGCTTCAAATTAACATTTCATCAAAGCACAGCAGCCACTAAACGTATCCTGAAAAGAACTGAAATGGCTCTACTAAGGAACGAGCTCCACAGTAAGAGATTCCAATTAGATCAGTTAAACAAAGATTTGCTAGCACTACACCTGGAATTGAGCAGCAAAATCCACCCTCTACTTTGGGACAAGATAAAACAACTTACAACTTGGAGAGCTGAATCTGCAAACATTTACAAACAGGAAAAGCTCTTGAAAAAAATAAAGAAATTAGAACATGACAAGAAAACCCCCAACAACTCACAACAACACCTGAAACAATTAGTGTACAATGTTTCCAACAGAGAACTCACCAAAACAGAAACAGAAGTCCTAACCAAAGGATTCAATTATGCTATAGCACCCAAAAAAATCCCCACAGAATCCATCATATGTGCAGTAGAATCCAGCCTAACTAAATTAAATACAGATGAAGCTGATAAAATAAGACACCAAGTTACCAACAGTCTATGCACAAGCAAACCACCCAAAAGCAATTTACAGCAAAATGAAATTAAAGCGCTACAAACCCTGAAAAGAGACAGCAGCATAATCATCCTCCCAGCAGATAAAGGGAATGCCACTGTAGTAATGGACAGAAAAGACTATGAAACTAAGTTGACAGACCTACTCCAAAACTCCACATACAAACCCATAAACACAGACCCAACCACATATCTGGAAAAATTAACCAAGAAGAAAATTATAACCAGCCACATAAGCAAAGAGATCCAACACACGATCATACCCAGAGAGAAATCTTCCAGATGCCCCAAACTATACGGCCTCCCAAAAATACACAAAGAAGGCATACCTCTCAGACCCATAGTCAGCTCCAGAGGAGCACCACTACGAAACCTGGCTAAACACCTAGCAAAAGAGCTACAGCCCCATGCTGAAACAGCAGCTTCTCATGTACAAAATGCATACCACTTCTTGGAAATGATCAAAGATCTACACGTGGAGCAAGAAGATCTGCTTGTAAGTTTTGACGTGGTTTCACTATTCACTCAAGTCCCGATAAAAGAGACCCTCGAAATCATCAAAAATAAATACCAACCAGCTAAACACCTCATGGAACTAACAGAACACTGCTTAACCAACACATATTTCATATACTATATATATATATACCTCGGATGTTGGTGGTTGCTGCCAACATCCTAGTTATAAACAAACTATCTTCTTAAAATGTATTATGTTCTGAGTAACATAGATTTTTGCAGTTCTGTAAAATCATTATTATTATTAGTAGTAGTAGTAGTAGTAGTATTAGTAGTAGTATTAAATCTGTAGTGAGATTTCCAGCCTTTGGGGCTGGTTGATAGCTCAACAGCTCGAGTCCTAACCAAAGACCTAGTAACTGTTCAGGTAGTGTCGAAAGATATAAGCTGTTCCAAGTAGGGTGGGGGTTTTTTTGAAGAATCTTTTAGGTATTGCTCCAAGGCTCCAATTACAATTGGGATAACACACTTTTTTTTCCCACAGTTGCTCAACTTCAATTTATAAGTCCTGATACTTTGTGATTTTTTTCTTGCTGCGTGTCTACAATTCGTGCATCACCAGGTATTGCAATGTCAATGAACCAAAACTTTTTCTTTTCAACTATTGTTATGTCAGATTATTATTATTATTAATTATTAATTATTAATTATTAATTATTAATTATTAATTATTAATTATTAATTATTAATTATTAATTATTATTATTATTATTATTATTATTATTATTATTATTATTATTATTACTACTACTACTATTACTATTACTATTTTGCAAACTGTTTGCAAAGAATAGTTTTATGAGATCAGCCCTTAAAGTTTCATAAGTTATTCCAATCAACATATTAACCTATTTCCAGCTCATCTTCCTCTACTTTCTCCTTCCAGATTATTAAGAAACAGTATTTCAAAGATAAGTATATCATACCTATGTGTAAATTGGTTTTGGAAGCTTATGACAAAAAGTTATAAATGACTTAGTGCTGATTTATGTCTATCCAAGTATTATCTTGTCGTGTCCTTTTTCCCTTATTGTAATTATTAAAATATTCAGGAATGACTGAAACTAGCTTCCTCTTCATTATCATGATTGATGATTTCTATGTAAAATTACTTTAAAAAAATTTCTCATTTGTCAAGACAAAGCCGTACTTCAATTCAGTCATGTTGGCCTGGGCTTCATGAGTCTTAGCTATTAGTGTTTTAGACCATCTGCAACTAATATGGTAATCCTTACACACAACTGAGCCCTAAAAATTATTTTGCTAATAAAGACAGTTGTTAAGTGAGTTTTGCCCAGTTCTATGACCTTTCTTAACATAATTGTTAAATGAATCATTGGAGTTGTTAAGTTAAAAACATGGTTCTTAAGTATGAATTTGACTTTCCCATTGTCAGAAGATCATAAAATGTGATTACATGATTCTGGAACACTGCAAACTGTCATAAATACAACCAGTTGCCAAGTGTCTAAATTTTGACCATGTGTCCATGGGGATGCTGTAACAGTTGTAAGTGTAAAAAATGCTCATAATTCACTTTTTTCAATGTTCTAATTTTGAACCATCATTAAATGAATGGTTGTAAGTTCGGAACTACTGGTATATATGAGCATGCACATGTGCACACAAACATATCCATGCGCACACACACACGCACACACACACACACACACATTCTCTATATCTTCCTAGGGCTTTTAACTGCATAAGATAATATGATATGGTAGATATATAGATAGATATGATATAGATAGATAGATAGATAGATAGATAGATAGATAGATAGATAGATAGATAGATAAGCAGACAGGCAGGCAAGTAGGCAGGCAGGCAGGCAGGCAAGAGATTGTATATATGTGTATATTTGTGTGTAATAAAAAAAGTATTTTGAAATAAAATATTAGATGCAGAAGAAACATTGTGTTATATAACCACCCATCTCAAATTTATATGATTCTAGACTGCCTATATAATATAATAAAAGTGCAACATGCATACCGTATATACTCGAGTATAAGCCGAGTTTTTCAGCACATTTTTTGTGCTGAAAAAAACCCCCTCGGCTTATACTCGAGTCAGATTCCCCTCTGAAAAAAAATGGTGTGGAGCTCTGAAGCTGGGCAGCCGCTTCCCTGCTTCCGTGTTTCCTTTGCAACTTTTAAGCATGAGAGGGGGAGGCTTTTCTGAGCTCTAGGCTGAAAAAGCAACGCGACCCGAGGTCGCTCCACTCAGTTTCATTTCCTCAGCTCCAGCTGCTTTCAGTCCACTCGGGAGGAGGGGGAGGAGGAGGAGGGGGAGGCTTTTCTGAGCTCTAGGCTGAAAAAGCAACGCTAGCTGAGGTCGCTCCACTCAGTTTCATTTCCTCAGCTCCAGCTGCTTTCAGTCCACTGGGGAGGAGGGGGAGAGAGAGAGAGAGAGAGATCATAAGAACGGCTCTTGGTTTTTTCTTGCAAGGGAGAGAGTGACTCCTGCCTACCACTGCCATCATCATCATCTTTTGGGTTAGTGAATCAATCAAACCTTTCATGATAGCGAGATCGTTTCCCAAATTTCCCTTAAATCAGGGAAGAAATCAGAAACAAACCTTTGGGCTGAGAATAAGCTTGTTCCTATGATGCCATTTTTGTTCACTTCAGTGTGAAAAGTGTGAAAAAACACACTTCTTTTTCTTCATCTTCTTGTTCCCTAGTGAAAGTTTTTATTGGCATCTATTTTTATTTTTGAAATTTACCGGTAGCTGCTGCATTTCCCACCCACGACTTATACTCGAGTCAATAAGTTTTCCCAGTTTTTTGTGGTTAAATTAGGTGCCTCGGCTTATATTCGGGTCAACTTATACTCGAGTATATACGGTAATATAAAACAAAACAAAAATTAAAACACGTATCAGCTAGGCACAATCTAATCTATCATCCATACAACCAGGAGATGGGCTCTAACTGATGCCCAAGGCCTAGGTTCCATCACAAAGTCCAATTTTCAAGGTCTTACAAAAAGCCAGTGGGGACAGGACCAATCTAATCTCAGGGTGAAAAATGTTTCAAACCCATATTCTAGGTTTAACTGAAATTTATATATTTTAATAACAATGGAAAAATGGTGGTTGCATCTTGGAAATATATTTTTGGACAGTGGATAAGTCAGAAAAGAGTGGTATGGACCTTAAAAAAATTCTTAGATGAGAACTATAATTAAATATAAGTGACCATTTTGTTTTGTTTCTCAGATAAAATCTTAAATAACATTTCTGCATTTAAGAATGATATGTGCAAAATTACTGAAGTGACAGATTCTTTGATTGAGAAAAAAAATATGGGATACTAATATCCAAAATATCCAGATATGAAGCTTCATGCATTAATTCTTCCCATGAAGAAATATTGATTGGGCCAAGAAATTTAAATTTATTCCATGACTGAGGCAGGACTTGAACCTGGGCTGAAATTTGTCTTAATCCAGTAGCATTTATTTTTGTAATTTGCAGATTCCTAGAGTCTGTGTTGATCTAGATCAGGGCTGCCAAGTTTGCAACAGCACTTAATCACATGACATATCACAATTTTTTTCCCTTTCACTAAACCAGAGGTGGGTGTGGCCAGCACATAACGCATCTGCCTTGCAGGTTGCAAGTTTGACACTTCTGATCTAGATTTTGGCTCCATGGTTGAGAAGCTTCGATAATGACTTTAGTTCAGTCATTTTTTCTAGTCTAATTGTTATGGTGAAGGGTACTGAGAGAATGGATACAATTGAATGAATGTTTCAGGTAGCAAATTAATTAGGCTTGAGAAGATTCAAGGTCAAAGCTATCTTCAGTCATTTAATCTCACTGGGTGACTTAGAGGCAGCTACTTTCTCTTAGCACAACCTACTTTACAGGGTAGTTGTTGTGGAAATAAAAATGAAGGAAGAGCCATCTTAATCTCTTGGATGAAAAACTAAGAAATAAGGCAATGAAAAGGTTCTACAAAGATAAGCTAAAAGTATAAAAAGGAGAAATGAATAGGAAAGGTGAAAGAAATCTTGCTTAAAATATTCACTTAACTTTTAAAAGAAGAGGACAATTTGAATCATTCATTTTAGCTTTGCTGGGAAACAATGTAGTATCTATTTTATAATGTAAAATCCCTTTAAGTCATTTATAGTCTGATTTTTGGAAATTTTATTTTGCATGTAAATTCTACATCCTTGGACTTAAAATTATGAATTAGTAAAATTATACAAAGTTGCAATTTACATAGAGGCAATTTCAAAATTCTTTTAAAAGTGAAAGACTTTTAAAAGTAAAAAAATACATTTTATTGATTTATTATAAGCTCAGAGTTCCATATTACATTTTGTAAAATTTTGAAGCCTACAGCTCTTCAAACAAGGAAAGTCTTCTGGGTGAAAATACCAAATATAATCTATGATTGACATCTTGCTTTCCAATTCACTTTGTTGGTGTCCTGCAGTAGCATCTTCAATTTATATTCATGCCTCAGTTAATCATAGCTTTCTATCATTTGTCAGCATGTCATGAATGCAAAAGATATCCTTGGTAGATGAAGTTTCTGACAAACCTTCCTCCCTACCATGCTGTTTCATATTTTTTGGATGGAAAAATCAGAGGAAATTAATCTTATAGTTGCTACTTGGATACTCTGAAGTATAGCATTCTCTTTAACATCAAAATAGTATAAGTAATACAAGTATAGCACGAACATAATATTTATTCTAGTATAAGTACACTAATATAGTATTATAATATTAATATAAATAGTATTAATATTGAAGTATTATTTTATCTTTGAGACCCAATTTTGTTTAATGGTTAAGTCTTTAGGCTAGAAACCAGTAGAGTATGAGTTCTAGTCCTACCTTAGTCATGAAAGCCTTCTGAGACCAGTCTCAGCCATGACATCAGTCTCAGGTGACAAGCTGGTCAGTCAATTCTTGTCACAACACAGGGATCAACATTTGGTTATTCTGAAAAAGTGAATCCAGCAACTTTGGGAAATATTAGAAAGAAAATATCATATAAAGGAGAAGCTCAAAGATGCTCCAGTAAGCATCTTTCCTTCACTTTTGTTGAAGAACTGGGCTATGATTAAACACAAGTGTAATAAAGCTGGTAGATGTCCTGAATGAGACCTCCTGCCCACAGATATTTAATAGACCACCACGTTTCTAGTTTAAGCCAGCAGTAACAAAGTAGCTTCAACAGATCACTGTGTCAAATATTATAGAGATTATTCCCATTCAACGTTCTTCATTACTATAGGAAACACTCTGTCAGTGACAGAGTCTGCTCTTCTATCCCAGTTGGCCATTAAAATACCAGACCATATTGTGTTTAATCACAGCTTTTACACGTATAAGTGTAACAGCATAATATTGACTTATCTGAGAACTATTCCTGGCTATCTTGATGAACTCTATGACAAATAAATACTGGGTAACCAAAATTCAGATATTAAACTTCTAAAACTTCATCTATAAGATATTAAACTTCCAAAACTTCATCTGCCAAATTATTGCTGAAAAGAGTATGCTTGGGGCTATGCTAAATATTAAATTATTCTGTTCACATATGACAAAATGTTTGGGGTGGAGATGAAGGGTAGAGAATAAATAAATTGTTCCAAATTGTTCATGTGTTGTTCAAGAATTGATCCATATATATATGGATCTTTGGTTATTCGGGTTTTCTCCCGCGAAAAATTGGAAGTATCTTGGCAATGTTTCGATGAAATCTCATTCGTCATCTTCAGGCTTGTGTCTTCGGCTTTGTGCTTCTTGGAGTAATGTGAGCTTGCAGCTGCTTCTTCCTTTTAACTGCTAGTGGGGGTATGACTTGATTGGGTGGGGGCTTGGCTGTGTTCTGATTGGGTGTGGTGTATTCTGTTCAGGTGGGGGCTTGGTTGTGCTCAGGTTAGTCTTAGTTGTTGGGGGATTTGAGCTGGTGAGCTGTGCTCCTGTTGTTTTGCTTTGCGTTCATGGTTGTGCCACATCTTCATGGTGGGCATCCGTTAGCTTCATGTATGGGTTGGAGGGGTTTGAAGTGGGTAGTGATGCAGCTACGGTATGGCTTCTGGTCCGTGGTTGTGTCTCATCATCTGTGTGGGTGTGAGTCTGCTTTCTACGTGGAGGTGTGGTGGTAGCATCTTGTGTGGCCCTCGTGGGTGTGGGTCTTGTGTCATTCTTTTTTTTTTTTTAACAGACTTTATTCAGTTTTCAAATTAAAAACAAAAATCTCTTTTTAGTGGACAACATATTTCCAGGTCATCATCTTTACATACAAATATGACAGAAATTATACATTGATATATGCATACTTAATTCTATTATTACCTTTTCCATTCCAAATTTTCAATAAGGAGAGAAACAAACACATTAATTCTAGCCTCGTTCATTAATTTCAATCAATTTTGTTTCATTTCAATTATTTCAAATATAATCCTTTCGTATTTGTTTTTAAACATAAAGATAAACAATATGTATTTTCCTAATAAATTATAATAAGGTTTAATTCTAAATTCTTTCATTAATCCCAATCTAAACATTTTTTTAATTTCATTTCAATTATTTCAAATATAATCCTTAATATTTATTTTAAAAATAAAAATAAACAATATATATTTGCCTAATAGTGGTCATAATGAAGTTACCAATGTCTCTCCTTGCTTTTAATAATCTATATTAAACTTATTAATTTAGCTGGTTCTTTAGCCTGTCACGTTCCCTTTCAATTACACACATTTAATAAGTTCTAAATTGATACAGTTCTTAACGCACCCACACAAAAAGAAAAAAGAACAAGTATAAGTTTCCCCTCTTTTACTATTTTGAGTGTGACACCTTAATGATTAGAATATACCTTTATTCCCTCATCTTAATTCCCAATAAACCATTAGTCATTACATCTTCTCAATTGGATTCCACAGCATATTTCCCCCCCTTTAATAAAAGTTATCAGTATCTATATTACCCTATTTTCTAAATATTTTTAATTGCAGAAATATTCTTATTACCCCTTGTCACCCTGCAGAATCCCCCTTTTAATTCATCAACCATTATCTCTGAAAAGGCCATTTATTTTCAACATTTTACTAGTCCTGTGTTTTTTCCTTTCACATGCCTGTTTCTTACTGCTTCTCCTCCCCCTCTCTTCCCCATGTCTTTTCTCATTCTTTCTGCATTTCCTGACTTCACAAGTATTCCTTCTTTTAATTGTAAAGAAACAATTTCTTTTCAACATTTTACTAGTTCTGTGTTTCTTTCTTTCACATGCCTGTTTCTTACTACTTCTCCTCCCTCTCTTTTCCCCATAACTTTTCTCATTCCAATTTATCTCCTTCTTAATATCTTGCTTTCCCCTTTTCTGCTGAATCTTCCTGCCTTTTCTAACTTCACAATTATTCCCTCTTTTAATTGCTTTCTTGAAATTCAACTTTTTAACCTTCCTTCTTTCCCCACTTCTTTGTAACGTTCTTTGTGTTAATTGTCCATTCAAAATATCTTCTCCTTGAGTCAGTTCCTGCTCCTCTGAGAATCTTCCTTCTTGTTCTTCAATCACCATTTCCATTTTTTCTAGCACAGAGCAAAGTGATTCACCTCTTTCCTGTAGTAATTCTCTCATATTTTTAAGTTCCATTTTTAAATCCCAAAGAGATATTATCATTCTTATATTTTATGATCCTTAAAGTCCACAAAAAGAAACCACTTTTACTTTCCTTCTTTCTTTCAATTTTTTAAAGTTCTCAGCTATTCCAGTCCAGGGTTTATACCAAAAACATCAGTCAGTCCCACAAACAATCTTTCCTTCCTTGCTTTCCTTTATTCTGGTTCTGCTTTCACTTTCTAAAATTCTTACTTTGTTTCAATATTTCTGTAATGTTATATCCATACCAGTTCATTCAAAAACAAAATGCTTTCCTTTTTATTTGAACTAAATTTTTATCAAAAGGTGACACTCTCCATTACACGAAGTCTTCAATTTTTTCCCCCTATATTTTTTATTTAAGGTTTTTCGAACCTCAATATTCCAACACAATCCAGTCTCCAATTTGTAAACGTTATTATTATAATTCTTTGACAATCTTAAGTCCAGCTTTAATTTTATACTTGATTATTCCCAAATTATTTTAGTCCAATTTCATTAAATCTTTAATTCCAGTTTCTTCCTTTCCTGGTTTGAAGCCCCATTTAGCTGTCAAAAATATTTTCCTTTTTTTCTCTGTCCCTTTGTAATTTTGCCGCTCACTTTTCTTTTCTTAAAAATTCTATGTTACCTTAATCCCGGGGTATTTTTATTTGGTTATATTCCCAGTTGTCCCGGTTCAGATGTTATCCACCTCTTTCTTCCCTCCTGCACAAATCTTAGTCAAGCTGAGTCATCCTCTTTGGGATGGTCATTTTGGACCATCGCTGCAGTCATCTTCGGGAGGAAAAAAAAACTAAGCCCAGGGGGGGAAGATACGGCTCCCCACAAACAGGCTTGCTGCTTCCTCTTACTCCACTGCCCCTCCAAGGCAATTTCAGCCCCTAATCAGGATGATTGGGGCTCTCCAACAAAAGAGCACGAACGATAGCCGCAGAGAGTTGCGATCTACTGTCCGTCGGCGAGGAGGCTCCACCTTCTTTTTCGGTCTGCTGTCATTCTTCATGTTAAGTACTCATTTGTTAGTGAGGGTGGGTTTCCAAATGGCTGGTAGGTGGGAGGTATCATCTCATTTATTCATGCTTTGTGGGAGTTTTTCTATCTCTATGGCTTCTCTGATTATTCTGTTGTTGAAGTGTTTGGTTTTGGCGGTAGTTCTGGTATTTTTAAAGTCAATCTCATGTCCTGTGGCTTTGAGGTGTTGGACCAGGGAAGAGGTCGGTTCTTCTTTTTTGATTGAGTTCTTGTGTTCTTCAATGCGTACACTTATTCTTCTGTTGGTTTGTCCGATGTATGTGGTGGGGCAGGTGGGGCATGAGATTTTGTATACTCCTTGGTTTTCTAACTCAATTCTGTCTTTAGGGTTTTTTAGGATGGTGAATATTTTGCCTCCAGAAGTCGTAAATGCTCCAACAGTGGAAGTTTTTAAAAAGAGATTGGATAACCATTTGTCTGAAGTGGGTTTCCTGCCTAAGCAGGGGATTGGACTAGAAGACCTCCAAGGTTCTTTCCAATTCTGTTATTCTATTCTATTCTATTCTTTTTTTTTTTGAAACAAATTTTTATTAATTTTAAAGATAAAACAACACATCATTAACCATTAAATACATAAACACATAAAACCTCTTAACATTGTAAATCCTTACAAGTCAAACAAAACATTATTTTTATACAGCATAATTCCAATTTATCCCATCTCCATATGGACACACAAATATCTTTCAGCAAATTTCTCATTATTTCTCTTTACTCCTAATCAATTTCATTTCTCTTCCATATTTATCCATTTTATAGTCATCATATTCTTTTCTTTCTGGCTTGTTTAAATTATTCTCGTCTAACATTCCTCCAAGGTTTTATTGATTCTTTTTTTCCTTTTTTTTTTATAAAAAACAAATTTTGTTAGTTTTACCATAAACACAATACACAAACATACAAACACAAAACATAAACAAAACTAAAAGATCTTTTCTGAAGGTTGTCTGTTCCCAGGTTAAAACTCTTTACACAGACACAAATTCAAACATCATATTCAACTCATATCTCCTTCCATATCTTATTATCATTTTCTTTTATATATATATATATATAAAAACCATTTTTATCAGTTTTATAAGAACAATGCACAAAGAATCAAGGCATAACAGCTTATAAATTCTTTTCTAAGAAAAAAATAATAATAAAAGACCAATAAGGCATAACATTTCCAGATTATAATATCAATATTTCATATAATATTAACTTCATATCTTGTCCCTACTTCTCTTTTCCATCCAAATTATTTATTAATTAAAATTTTATTGCCTTTTATCAATATACAAAATCCAAAAAAAAAAAGCATATATATCCTTCCATATCTTATTACCATTTTCAACAACATTCTTTGTCTGTTTTATTTCCAATTATCCATTCATCTTTTTTTTTCTTTTACTATACTTCTCCTGTACACCAATTGGAGTAACATCTATAACTCATTACCCTAACTTAGAAATACTACATATAGCAATCTTTCTTGGGATTCTGTTTAAAAGATTCTAAAATTACATAATAAATTTTATATTCTAAATATACATATAAAAACACACTCTTATATACCCTCCAGAATCCCTCTTTTAATCTAAATTAAATTCACCCATTGTCTCTAAATAAACTTTTTTTCTTTAGGTCTTGCTTCCCCCCATTAAGGCTTCTCCTCCCCCCCTTTCTCTCTTGCTTATTCTTCTCCTTGCCCTTTCTACCCCTTTGCTTTTTCCCTTCGCCTTTCTTACTCTTTTTCCTTTGCTTTCTAACCTTGCCTCCATCTTTTCGCTCATTTTTCTCTCTTTTGGTTGTTTTTATAATTCTTAAAATCCCCTTTTTCTTATCCTTTTTCTCCTCCTCTCCGGAATGGACCCATTGTTCATCAAAAATGGCTTCTTCTTCCTCTTCTTCCTTGTCCCAGTCCTTCTGCTGCGTAATCAACTTTTCAACAGAACATAACGCCATTTCTAAGAATTGAAACAAAGCGCCCAAAGTATCTTCTTTTTTATATTTTTGATATTCAATCTCTAGTTCATCCACAAACAATGCCATTATAAAAAGGGAAACTTTTTCAAAAACAACCACAAGTATTTTTAATCAAAGATAATCAAAAGCAATTAAAAAAAAAAAATTCCAAAAGTTAATACTTTTCTTCCTTCTTCTCTTTCTTTTTTCTGGATTAATTTTTAATCAAAGAGGTCCAATTACCATATATCTTCTTTTGGGATCCACAAAGACGTTCTAGACAATCTCCTCCTTTTTCAGCTTCTGCTCCAATTTTTTTTCTCCCTTCCCACTTGCAATGACAATTTTAAATAATCAAAAATCCATACCTCCAGCAGAGATTTTCCAATTTCTTAAATTTTTCAATGTCCAAAAATCCCTTTGTCTCTTAGCTTCAGCTTTCAAAGCAATCCACTTTCAATGTCTAATATATCCAAATATTTCTGCTTTTCCCGTGGGGTGGGAGAATAAAAAAAAAAAAAAAAGTTCCCTTTAACAGCTTCTCCGCCGCTTTTCACTCTTCTTAGGGATACAATGTATCCTCCAGCAATTCAAGCAGCTCAATTCTAGGCAATTTAAAAGGTGTTACTTGACCCGGCTCAGACAGAACTTTCACTCTTCACACTTCCTCCAGCACAGTTCTTACCCAGTTGCTGGCTTCTTCGTGGCGGCCATTGCTGACCGCCGCTCCACCGCCTTGGGAAAAAGGGGTTTTCCCGGAGAAGGGGGGGGTCTGCGACACCCCCACCTCCCTATCCGACTCCCCTCTCTCTTCAGCTGTCCCTACAGGGCAGCCATATCCCCCTGACCCATCTGGATCGGGGGTACCTCAACGGCTAGCACAGCAGGAATCGCGAGCTGTCGCGAATTCCTGCTGCCCCGAAGCCACGCAAACCGGAAGTTTCCATTCTATTCTATTCTTATGGATCAGGAAGTAAAGCTCCAGTGCTAACTACAGAGAACCAGTTTGGTCTCGTGGTTGAGGCACTTGGACAGAAAGCAGGAGACTATGAGTTCAAGTCCCACTCTCAGCTCAACTGAGAGTATTGTTAATTAGAAATTAAATAAGGCATAAAGGTATATCTATCTCTTAAAATTGAATGACCCATGTTCAACTACTATTCACATGGAAACATTCTCCTTTGAAGGTTTCAGCCTTCAAAGTTCTTGTTTGACTATGTGCTAGTATCACCAAGATCTGGACTTGTGGTAGCTCCACCCAGGCCAGTGCCTTAAACTTCTGGGCCCACCATGATGGCCCTCTTACTTGTCACAGCCTAGTCCTGAGGGCGTGCTTTACCAGCAACAGCTGGGTATGAGCAAAATACTCTAGCACCATCCATTTTCAGAGCTAGTTGATTCAACAGGTGACTTGTTACACACGGCTTAGGGATTCCGACTTCCACGACCACCATCCTGCTGTCTATATCAATCAACATATTTTCTGGGGTCTGATTAGCATCAGCATTGGGTACAGTATATTTGGTTTATCCCACAGCACCAGTTCTGCTTACCATTAGTAGCCCAATAGGCATCTCACATTCCAAGCCTGGCTGCATGCCATCAGGCTGGCATTCTTATCCATTTAAAGTTTGGCTGCCACAAACCCGTTTTCCATATGGTAATTGTTCTGACATCTCCTCTGAAAAGTCAGGATCGCAAGGACCCACTTTCATGCTTTGTGTTTGTACCGGACATCAAGATCAACCAAGCCTTTGCCTTTCTGCTTCATGGAAGGTTTCTGTCCTTCTTGAGCTTGCCTTAGGACTCCTCATTACAGTTTGACAGATGTAGTATCCCAGTCAAATTCCCTACCCATTGTATGTGGCCATATTTTTCCAATTCATTTCCATATTTTGGAGATTTAAAATTTAATAAAAATCCATCATGATCAATTATTCAATAGTCCTTTTCACTAAACAAATAACTCATGTTTTGCCTTACTTCAGTTAGATATTACTTTTTGGCTCAGCAAAGGCTCCTGTTAGCTATCACTGGAAAAGTCTTAAAAGGTTTTCAGCCTTCTGAAGAAAGCATGTATCTGAATTAAGGTTACCAACTATGGCTGTAAAAACCATAACTGTCACTTACTGGAAGAATAAAAATACATAGTGCTCTTTGCTGCCACAATTTTTCAGCTTATCTCTAGATGCCCCATGTGCACATTTTAAGGAAGAATTTTTGGAATACAACCATCAGTATCATCTAGCCAAGAAGAAAGGAAGATCACACTACAGGCCAGATATAGTACACAGTACAGCTGGTATGAAAGCTACTTGCCATATTTATAAATATCTGATTTCCAAAACATTAGAAAAGAATAATTTAAATTATAATTAAAAGTTTCCATGAGATGAAAGTATGAGTTCATGTGGAAACTTTCTTACTGTGTCTTTGAATTTCAAAAACAATTGGTAGGAGGAAGAGGAGGGGGGAGGAGGAGGAGGAGGAGGAGGAGGAGGAGGAGACATTCCCTATAATAAGGATTGGGTCTTCTCAGTCACTGGCTTTTAAATCTAATAAATTGTCTGTCTTGGAGATTGATTAGGACTATAAACTATGCTGCTCCTTGGTGTTTGAAAAGGTGTTAATAAAACTCTACATAATCAATATTTTTAGTTTTAAATCATATTACTGAAGATCTGTAGATTGTCAGTACATAAGCCAAGTACATATATGCATGTGTATTTTTTTTTAGCTTTTTCAGCCTGGTGTATTATTTAAAAAATGGTCTGAGTTGAATGAGAGAGGCTTTGAGAGAAATTGTCCTCACTCTATCCATTTAAAACTAACCTTGGAATAACAGGTAAAGAAAAATGAGTATTAATGCATCCCTGCCCTTGCTCTAATTTTCTGAATGCAGAAAATATTTGTAATGAAAAATGTTTCTGTTTGAACTATTTCCACCAGACAGTCATGGGTCCTGGATTGGGCTATATAGTAGCATTAATTCAAGCAGACAAAGTAGTAAGGTATGCCACTCTACAAAATGAAAATATTAATAATAAATGTTAATAAGGTAAAGAAAAATAAGGGACTGAAGCCCCTTTCATATATCTAATGATGCAATAATAAAAATGTTATGCCCCTGATGGAGACTGACTCTGAGGGAGAGGAGGAACAGCCAACAGGGAGTGGAAGTGTGACTCCTGAAGTTGTGGAGGAGGCTTGGGAAGGGCAGAGGCTGGCTGAGCAGTCAGAGGAAGACCCAGGCCCATCCCCTATCCATCCTAGGGCACACAGGGAGGAGAGAATAAGGGAGAGATGTGTTCTCCTTGGGAGGAGAGGGCCTTGATCCTCTTCATGGGCTGCAGGTGTAACAACTGAATAAGAGTTTGGACCTGCATACTGGCAAATGCTGGAAACAAATCATGTAAATATCTCTAGATTATAGTTCCTTTCTGAGTTTGGTGTCCTTCCCAGTGTGTATTATCTGTGGACATCCTCCAGCCCTTATCTTGCCTGGTTTGTGTTGCTTTTTTTTCCTTCTTCATGTAATTGTGTGGGAGGTGTTTTGGTTTTTTTTGTCTTCCATCAAAGATATTTGGAGCTTGGAAGCAAACTGAAGGAATGTTTTCTGTGACTGTGTTTGTTTTGTATCCCACCTGGGTCATCACAAAAATTTTGCTTCATTTTATTGTAGCCATTAACCAGTATGAGAGAATTGATATTCAAATATCTAAAATATTTCAAACCTAAACTGACAATGTCAGGATTGTTAAGAAAAGTACATACAGGCAAAAAATAGTTAAATTATTATATTAAATCAAAATGTGTTAAAAGGCTTACTTAGGCTACACATATACAACAAAAAGAAATTAAACTTAGTAGGACTTCCGGCGGTGATGTGGCAGTGATTCAGGGAAGAGAGATCGGGCTTAGTCTCTTGGACTCGATCTTTCACGTTAGGAGCCTGATCAGAAGGTCGTGTTCTCCCGGAGGCAGATGCGATAAAGAGAGGAAGCTCAGGGGATGGCATGTGGTAGGCAACCACCCACTGTAATGAAGGGGAACCTTAAAAATCCTAAGTGAAAGTGTTAGTCATAGTAATATGGCTGACCAGAAGCTTTGACAGCTGCCAGACTGGGAAGGAGAAGATCGGCAAAGCATGGTATCAGACAGAAGCTAAATCCCAGGAGCCATAATTGTATCAGCGTGGCAGGAGAGAAAGTCCTATGATCAGCAGGCAAGTAAGAAGCTCAATGGAGAGAGATGGAAGTTCTCAAAGGACAGTGGCTAGAAGGTGGTGAGAGCAGGTTGCAAGGGAAGAAGAGTGCAGCTGGAAAAATTTGGACTGAGATTAAAGACATGGAGAGAGTGAGAGTAAAGGAAAATACTTGTGAAGAAAGAGGAAAGAACAATTGGATAAAGAAGGATAGAGGAATTGGAATTGGAGTTGGAGGCAGGGATTCATCCAGAATGAATAAAGGCTAAGTGACTAAGCAATTTGAAGGGAGGAATCCAGCAGAACACAGGAGGGAAAGAAGAAGGAAAAGAAAGTAAAGAAGAGTGAAGATGCAGGGAGTTTTTCTGAAAATGGGGGCAATTGGAAGAAATTGAATCTAATAGAAAAGAAACTGAAAAGGACCATTTGAACATTATTTAACAATTGAAATAGAGAAGAAAGGAACTTTTGTGCTACAAGTCTGAACAGCTGATGCAACAGATGATGGGAGAGCTTAATAAGAAAGGAGAAGGCAACATTTACATGTAATAAAGGATAAGGAAATAAGGTGATAAAAGATGTAAAGTAAGATATTTGACACTATGTTTATGTTTATATTGTTAATTTGATAGTGCTTATGGTTGTAATGACTATTTAGAATATAAAATTTGAAACTATATGATAGAGTGAAATAGGAATTCTTGCTTTTGATAATAGAACTTTATTAATAGAACTTTATTGAATATATTTAGCTTAAAGATAATTAAATATGTCTAGTTTATAAATTAAAGTGAGAAATTACCACTTTTAGACTATATAGAGGATTGTTTAAGCTAACTCAATTAATTAATACTTACCAAATAACATAAAGTGCTAAATAATTTTGTCCTTAACTACAAGGTAATGATATTATATTATTTAAAGTGGATATAAGATTGTGATATAATCTAATCAAATTATAGTATTTAAAGTGGATATAAGATTGTGATATAAACAAATGATATATTGAACAGTTTTGATTGTAATATTAAATATTAAAAGAAAGGAATAATTGAAAGATTGGAAAGAGAAGTATAAAATATTACTGAGAAGCAGGAGTAACTAGGTGAAAATTAAGTGGATGGTAGAGTAGAGTAAACTATATAAATTAATAAAAATGACAACTACTACAACAGTTACATGCACAGGAAAGAAAATACCATAATAGCATCATCTTTGGGACAGAGAACAATAGTTACGATGTTAGGAGCAGAAAAAGCAAGTAACCCAGCCAATACACAAATGATGCAGACAACACTACTGATAATCCAAGAAATGGTGCTTAAGATGCAAGAGACTGAATAAAAACCACGAAGAAATGAGAAACAACATGTACAAATTAGAATACAAAATAGATGAAGTTCAACAAATACTGGAAAAAAATGAACAAAGAATCATAGCGGTTGAAAGTAGAATGGAGCAGACTGAAAAAAAATTGGAAGGTGTAGACTAAAAATTAGTAGCCATAAACAAAGATTTAGAGGAGTCCATCATAAATCAAGAAATGGAACGTGCTGCCTTCTACCTATGCTTTCAAAATGTGCCCGAAGATAAAGATGAAGATCTGTAAATAATTATGGCAGAATATTAGCAGAAGCTAGTCAACGGGAGATTGGAGAGATTAGAAACAACATGGACAAAATCTACAGAATATATATCAATTATGCCAGACGTAACAAATTGCTGAGGGAAATACATATTAGGTTTACTTTAAAAAATGGTAAGAGACAAAGTATACAAAGCAATGAGAGATGAAATTATACTTATGAAGTTAAAGAAATACAGACACTAAAACAGATCCCCAGAAGAATTAGAGAACAAAGGAGGGATTATTGTTTTCTTACAACACAGCTAATAAAACACAATATAACATACAGATGGCTTATTCCAGAAGGCATGCTCATAACCTGGTGAGAGAAGAAACTTAGTCTAAGGAAAGCACAATATTTTATAATGAATTGATGATTATAGAAGAGGAATTGGATAGTAAGGAATAATTAGAAACCAGAAGTCAATTGATTGAGAAGGACTCAGAACAGGAAGAAAGAAACAAGGACAAAAAAGAACAGAGTGAAGAAAAGGAGATCAGAACAAGAGCCCAGAAGGAAACTAGAATAAATAGAAGACCAAGACAACAATATAAACAATATGGAAAAAGAAATAAAGTTGCTTCCCATAAATATTAATGGACTGAATTTTCCAATTGAATGGAAACAATTTTTTAAC
The DNA here is from genome assembly GCA_033807585.1 of Hydrophis major. Lineage (NCBI taxonomy): Eukaryota > Metazoa > Chordata > Lepidosauria > Squamata > Elapidae > Hydrophis > Hydrophis major. The sequence goes on along the minus strand of CM066330.1, from coordinate 93,850,216 downwards.
AACCTCCAGAAACAAAACTCTGATATAGTACAAGAAATGCACATTAAAAGTCAACATAGAAATTATTTAAAACAATTAAAATTAGGAAAACTATTTGTCTCATTGGCAGACCAGGAAAAAAAAGGAATATCGGTGTATATCAAGGAAAAATATAAATGCAGCACAAATATACTCAGATCCAAATGGAAGAATATTAATGATAGAAATTGAGATTCAACAAAAAAAAAAAAACCTTATTATTACTGAAAAATAGTAGAAACAGGACAAGAGAATATTTCTTTAATTGGAGATTTTAATGCAGTGGTAGATACAAAGAAGGATTACAAAAGTACCAAAAAAATAAGAAAAGAAGGAAAACATTACCAAAAATTTTGATTTGGCAGATGAATTGAATTTGAGAGATAGTTGGAGAGAGTTAAAAGGGAAGGAAAGTAAATATACTTATTATTCAACCCTGCATCGATCATTGTCCCCAATAGATATGGTTTGGATGAACAAGGAATTAGAAAACAATGTGAAAGATATAGATATATTGACTAATACTTGGGCAGATCATAATCCCTTATAGATAATTTGGAAAGGACAAAAAAAGAAAAATAGAAAATGGATGATAGACACACAAATACTAAAAGAAAAAGAATACTTACAAATAATTAGAAAAGAAATGGAATTTTTCCATAAAGTAAATAAGCATCAAAATACAACTCTCCAGAATTTATGGGACACAGCAAAAGCTTATGTAAGAGGGACCACAATAGCATATATAGCCAGAAGAAATGAAGAGAAAAGGAAGGAACAAAATAAATTACAGGAAGAGTTTAAAAGATTGGAAATAACTTTACAAGAGGAAGCACAAAGTGATAAAATAAAAAAAGAAAAGGATTTAACTAAACATAAATTGAATTTGTTAAATCAGGAGGAATATGTAAAAAGAAATTGGTTAGGCAAAATTTCTTTGAACAAGCAAATAAGCCTGGAAGATGGCTAGCTTATAAATTAAAAAAGGAAAGGGAAAAGAAATTAATTCAACAATTACATGATGAAAATCTTCCGGAGGGAAAAAAAATACATTGTACAAAAGTACTATGAAAATTTATACAGACGGGATCAAATAGATAGATTGGGATAAGATAGAACAATATCTTAAGGGGAAAAATCTGCCACAAATTTCAGGAGAAAACAAAGAACTTTTAGATAAGGAAATAACACAGATAGAATTAGAAAAAGCAATTAATAAACAGAAAAACAATAAACTGCCAGGTCCAGATGGTATTCCAGGAGATTTTTATAAAGCTTTGCAGGAAACTATGCAACCACTGCTGTTAGAATTGTATAATGAAGCACTATTAAAAGCAAGACTACCAAAATTTTGGGGAGAAACATACATATCACTGATACTGAAAGAAGATACGAACCACTCTCAACTTCAGAATTATAGACAAATCTCATTGCTGGATGCTGACCACAAAATATTAATGACTATTATGGCAAAAAATTGAAAAAAAGTTTTGAATGAAGTAATACATTCAGACCAAAATGGTTTTCTCACAAAAAGACAAATTAGGAATAACACCAGGACAGTAATGAATATTTTTGGAATATTATGATATACAACCAAGGGAAACCAGTAGCACTGGTTTTTCTGGATGCAGAGAAAGCATTTGACAGCTTAAATTGGGAATTTTTTTTTTTTATATCAGATAAAAGAGATGAAATTTGGACCAAACTTTGTAAAAATGACAAAGGGAATATATTCAAGTCAGAATGCCAGTGTAAGGGTAAATGGAGACTTTATGAAAAGATTTCATATAGCTAAAGGAGTGAGACAGGGATGCCTGATCTCATCTCTGATATTTATACTTGCAATAGAGGTTTTATTAAATTAAATTAGAAATAAGAAATTACAGGCACTAAGATAAAAAAGGAAGAGTATAAAACACAAACATTTGCTGATGACAAGGTATTTTTTGTAGAAAATCCGAACAAGGTTGGAAAAATATTGTTAAACAAAATATGAATATGGTAGTGAAAATGGTAGTGTTAAAATCAATAAAAATAAAACTAAAATGTTCATTAAAAATCTTTTAGATTAACCCCCCCCCCCAAAAAAAAAAAAAGAATTAGAAAAGGAAACAGAACTCCAAATTACAAATAAAATTAAATACGTGGGTATCTGGTTGATAGCAAAATGTTCATCTTTAAAGGAAGATAATAATGATACATTACTTAACCAAACAAAGAAAGATTTGGAAATATGGGGGGAAAATGTAGCTATCCTTAATAGGAAGGATTGCTGCAATAAAGATAAACTTGCTACCAAGATGGTTATACTTATTTCAGACCGTGCCGGTAAAGTTAAACAAAAAATTCTAGAGTGTCATGTCCTTGGTTGAGTCAGATTCTGAGGGAGAGGAGGAACAGCCGACAGGGAGTGGAGGCGTGGCTCCGAAGGTTGTGGAGGAGGCTGGAGAAGGGCTGAGGCAGTCATAGGAAGAACCAGGCCCATCCCCTCTGCATCCTAGGACACGCAGAGAGGAATGAAGAAGGCAAACAACTTGGCTCGCAAGAAAGGAAGCAGCAATGACCATCCTCATTGGTTGCAGCTGGGGAGACGAGTATAGAAGAGAGATGGTTAAAACACAGGTTGCCAGAAGCAAAGCATGTTTTATTTTGGTCTGAAGTTATCTTGGTTGGCATCCTTCCAATAGACCGTGCCTTGTTATCTCCTTGAATCTGATAAATATTTCTCCTGTTCCACTGTGGAAATGTCATCATTGTAGTTTGGTTTTTTATTTCACTTCTATCTGCTCATTAAATTTGGACTGTATTGCTTTCTATTGAAGACTATTTTTGAGTACGTTTTATCTCCAACTGAGTATTATTGAACAGTGGGACCAAGTTGGAGGCATTAAAGGACATTTATTTACGTTTTGGATTTTGTTACATTTGTGTTACACTCTGGATCATTACAATGGGGTACTAAATAAGATGATAACAAAATTTATATGGAAAGGTAAAAAACCTAGAATCAGATTAAAACTATTGCAGGATAATAGATACAGAGGTGGTTTTGGATTCCCTGATTGGAAAATATATCAAGAGGCAGCAACATTAACTTGGATTAGAGACTGGATGTCTTTAAACAAAAGGAAAATATTGACGCTAGGGGGACATGACTTGCAAGTTGGATGGCATGCCATCCTATGGAAGAGAAATAAAAAGACATATTCACATGTTAGGCAACATTTAATTAGGCATTAATAGAGATTTGGCATAAAATTAAATCAAAACACTATACTAAGATATCGAGCTGACTTTGAACTATGGAAGCAATGTTCAATCCAAATAACATGGATATTTCTAAAATGATTAGGTACAATCAAAATATAAGGCCTCATCAGCTCAATAAAATCTTACTAGTACCAGAAAAAAAAAATGTATATCCAAAATTTATAACTACCTTCTAAAATTTGATACAGAAGAGGAGGTAGTAAAACAGACAATGATAGCATGGATAAATTTTTTTGGATATAACATTCAGTTAGAGGATTGGGAAAGACTTTGGAAGAGTAATTATAAGTTAACCTTAAAGGCAACCTCATATAGGAAAACCTTTACAAAATGTTTTATCACTGGCATCTAACACTATCGAGATTGGCCAAGATATATCCAAATTTGAGTCCAGTATGTTGGAATTATAAACAAGCAATAGATACTTTCATATGTGGTGGTTGTGCCGCAAAGCCAAAAACTTCTGGAATAAAATAAAAATTTGGCTGTAAGAAATAACAAAAGAAAAGGCTTCCGGTTCTGCGTGGCTTCGGTGGCAGCAGGAATTCGCGACCGTTCGCGATTCCTGCTGTGCTTGCCGCCGAGGTACCCCCGATCCAAAGGGGTCAGGGGGATATGGCTGCCCTGTAGGGACAGCCGAAGAGAGAGGGGAGCTGGACAGGGGGTTGGGGGTATCACAGACCCCCTCCTTGTCCGGAAAAATCCCTTTTTCCCAAGGTGGTGGAGCGGCAGTCAGCAATGGCCACCATGAAGAAGCCTGCAACCGGGTAAGATTGTGCTGGAGGAAGCAAGAAAAGTGAAAGTGCTGGCTGAGCCGGGTCAATCAACATCTTTTAAACTCGCTGGAACTGAGCTGTCTGAATTGCTGGAGGATACATTGTATCCCTAAGAAGATCGAAAGCGGCGGAGAAGCTGTTAAAGGGAACTTTTTTTTCTTCACTCTCCTACCCCATGGAAATAGCAGATGAAGATTTGAAATTTGTTTGGGCACTGAAGGTGAACTATTCTGAAAGTTGAAGTTAAGGGACAAAAGAGTTCTTGGACATTGGACTTAAAAATTTAAGAAATTGGAAAACCCTTATTAAATGATCTCTGATCATTTAAAAATTGATGTTGCAAGTGGGAAGGGAGAGGAAAAAAATTGGAGCAGAAGTGGAAAAAGGAGGAGATTGCCTAGAATCTCAAAGAAAGATATATGGTAATTGGACCTCTTTGATTAAACAGTAACCCCAGAAAGAGAAATAGAAGAAGGAAGAAAAGTATTAACTTTTGGAACTTTTTTTGAATTATTTTTGATTAAAAATACTTGGGTGGTTGTTTTGGGGAAAGTTTCTCTTTTCAGGATGGCATCGCTTGTGGATGAACTAAAGACTGAATATCAAAAATATAAAAAGGAAGAACAAGATGGAAAAGATACTTTGGGCACTTTATTTCAATTCTTAGAAATGGCGTTATGTACTTATGAAAAGTTGATTACGCAGCAGAACAAAGAAGAAGAGGAACAAGAACCATCTTTGATGAACAATGGGTTTTTTTCCGGAGAGGAGGAGAAAGAGGATAAGAAAAAGGGGATTTTAAGGTTTGAAAAAACAACCAAAAAAGAGAAAAATGAGAGGAAAGGTGGATGCAAGGTTAGAAAGCAAAGGAAAGGGAGTAAGAAAAGGGAGGAGGAGAGACAAAGGAGTAAAAAGGGCAAGGAGAAGAATAAGCAAGAGAGAAAGGGGGGGAGGAGAAGCCTCAATGGTGGGAAGCAAGATCTAAAGAAAAAAAGTTTATTCAGAGACAATGGGTGAATCTAATTAAGGATAAAAGGGGGATTCTGGAAGGTACATAAGATTGTGTTTTTATATGTGTATTTAGAGTATAAAATTTATTGTGTAATTTTAGAATCTACTAAACAGAATCCCAAGATAAATTAAGTGCTATATGAAGTACTTTTAAGTTAGGGTTATGAGTTAAAGGTGTCACTCCAGTTAGTGTATAGGAGAAGTATAGTAAAAGAAAAAAGATGAATGGATAGCTGGAAATAGAACAGACAAAGAATGTTATTGAAAATGGTAATAAGATATAGAAGGATATATAAAGGTTTTGTTATGTTTTTTTTGGGTTTGTATGTTGATAAAAGGCAATAAAATTTTAATTAACAAGAAATAATCTGGATGAAAAGGAGAAGTTGGGATAAGATATGAAGTTAAATAGATAAAGTAAATATTGATATTATAATTGGAAATTATTATGTTCTATTGGGTTTCTTCTTTAATTATTACTATTTTTTTTAGAAAAGAATTTATAAGCTGTTATGCCTTGTTTTTGTAAAATTAATAAAATTGGTTTATAAAAAAAAAAAGAAAATCATAATAAGATATGGAAGGTGTTATGTATTCAAATGGTATACTCGAAATCCCCGGGCCTTGATTGGCCAAGGCACGGGGATTTCTGATTGGCCACGCGAGCCGCGCTGATTGGCCCGATTGAAGTCTCCCGCGATTGGTGCAAACCGAGAGCGGGAGACTTGAATCGCTGCCATTGGCCGCGGCCGCCTTGCGAAAGGTATAAAAGCCGCGGGCTTTTTACCTTTCGCCGGTTCGGTTCTCCCTTTGTTAATAAAGAGCTTTGAATGAAAGTCACCGACTCGAATTGTCTTTTTGCGGACATGACACTGGCGACGAAGGTGGGATCTCGCCCCTGAACCGAACCCCGTGTCCAAGAACCAGTTCCAGCGCGAAGATGGCAAAGATAGCACCGCCCGCCCCGTTCAACCCCGCAGCCGAGGACTGGGAATCATACTCGGATCGATTCCAGATGTACCTGGAATGCGCCGGGATGAAGGACGCCCCGGCCCCGCTAAAACGCGCCGTCTTTCTCACACACTGCGGACCAGAGGTCTTCCAAATGGCCAAAGCCTTGGCCAAGCCAGCAGACGCCCCAGCCATGGACTGGGACGTCCTGGAACCCATACTACGGCGCCATTACGCTCCCGAAGTCCCCATCCTGATACGGCGCAACGAGTTCTACCGCCGAAACCAGAAACCAGACGAAAAATTGAGCGATTTCGTCGCAGAACTTCGGCGCCTAGGAGGACTCTGTGAGTTCGAGGGTCTCAACAGTCTCATAAGAGACCGCTTCGTACTCGGATTATGGGATCCTACACTTCAGAGCCGACTTATGGCCAAGGGCGACATCAGCCTAGCCGATGCCCTTACAGCAGCCGCAGCCGCTGAAGCAACGCGCACGTCGGCAGACAGCATGCGAAGATCTGACGCGAAGGGCGGAAACAACAACCCGGCAAGGTCGGCCGATGCAAGAAGTGAAGCAACCACACACTACGGTGAATACCAGTCAAACTCCAGCACGTCAGAAGACGAGGAGGACATTCACCGAGTACAGACGGGACGCGGCGACCAACGAAGCCGAAAAGGTCGCAAGTCGAGGACCAGTTGCGCCGGGTGCAGCGGCGACCACCCCAGGTCAGAATGCCGATTTTTTGACTCTATCTGTAGGCATTGTGAACGAAGGGGTCACATCGCCCGAGTTTGCTGCCAAAAGAAGACTCGCAGCCCGCCCAAATGGGAACAGCACGACAGACGGAGAGAAAACTCCCCCACCAGAACCAGAGAACACCAGCCAGACGGTCGATGGGACCGCGCTCAACGATCTCAAAGAAGCGGCGACGGTCGGCGGAAAGAAGAAACCCACCAGACGGTGACCATCGGCCACGCCATCTCCGACGGCGCCAGAAAGGTACATGTAGAAGTACATATAGAAGGCCAGCCATGCAAGATGGAAGTGGACTCTGGGTCCTACCTTTCCATGATTGCATGGCGCGAAATCAAAAGACTGGTGCCTACTCTACAAAAGAGAAACGTGAATACGCAAAAGATCATCATTAAAGACTACCAAGGGAACCGTGTCCCGGTAGTGGGCACCAAGAATTTCAACATAACTTACAAAGGCCACACTGAACAACTACCACTCACAATCGTCGATCGCGACCGCCCAAGCCTACTGGGTCTCCAATGGTTCGCCCCGCTTAACATTGCGCTGACAGGTGTCAACCAAGTCACCATCGAAGCTTGGGAACAGCGGCTAACCCAGGAGTTCCAGGAGGTGTTCGATGGAGGTTTGGGCAAGTACCAGGGGCCCCTTATCTCGTTTGACTTAGACCCAAGGGTTCCCCCTAAGAGACTTAAACCTAGAAGGGTACCGTTTGCATTAAAACCAAAGATTGACGAGCAGCTCGACAAGCTCGTCAAACAAGGGGTATTGCAACCGATAGACCATGCCAGATGGGAAACCCCTATAGTGACCCCAGTAAAACCAGACGGGTCCGTGAGAATTTGCGGGGACTATAAGGCCACCCTAAATGACGCATTACAACCAAGCGCCTACCCAGTCCCTATAGTACAACATTTACTACACTCGCTAGGAGGGGGCAAGGTCTTTGCAAAACTCGACCTTGCCCAGGCATATCAGCAACTACCTGTAGACGAGAAAACGGCGGAAGCCCAAACAATAGTAACCCATCGAGGGGCCTTCAAGTGTAACCGGCTCCAATTTGGAGTCAGCGTGGCACCAGGCATTTTTCAAAGCCTGATGGAACGTTTGTTACAGGGCATAAAAGGGGTGGTGCCCTATTTTGATGACGTATTAATTGCGGCGCCAAATGAAGCCGAATTAGAGAACCGACTCAGACAAGTCTTAACAAAATTTAAAGAAACAGGACTTAAAGTTAAGCGAGAAAAATGCAATCTTTGTACAAAGCAAGTAGAGTTTTTGGGCTATCTCCTAGACCAGAAGGGCATTCACCCTACAACTAAAAAAGTAAAAGCCATCAAGGAAGCCCCCACCCCAAAATCCAAAACGGAATTACAAGCGTTCCTAGGATTACTAAATTTCTATAATGTTTTCCTACCTCAAAAGGCAACAGCGGCGGAGCCCTTACATAGACTCCTAGACAAGAAAGCAGCCTGGACTTGGGGGAGGCGAGAACAAGCCGCTTTTCAAAGAACCAAGGACCTCCTCACCTCCGATGCTGTCCTGATGCAATTTAGTGAGACTTTACCCCTAGCTGTCACTTGCGACGCATCACCCTTCGGCGTCGGCGCTGTCCTCAGCCACACCCTCCCAGACCAGAGAGAAGCACCCATCGCCTTTTTTTCCAGAACTCTGACCAAACCAGAGCGCAACTATAGCCAGCTGGACAAGGAAGCTTTGGCTATAGTTGCCGCCGTTAAACGTTTTCATGAATATTTGTATGGCCGCCCGTTCACCATCGTGATGGATCACAAGCCTCTGCTGGGCATCCTCGCGGGAAACCGAGCCACTCCCAACATCTTGTCACCCCGAATGACAAGATGGTCGGAATTCCTGGCAGCCTACAATTACGAACTGCTACACAAGCCAGGTAAGAAAATCTCGCACGCGGACGCTTTAAGCCACTCGCCCTTACCTGACTCAGAACCTGACCCAGCACCAACAACAAATACCTTGAGCATAGAAAGTTTACCTATTACCGCATCCGACATTGCCAGAGAAACCATTAAGGACAGGCGTCTGGCACGAATCTTGCACTGGTTAGAAAAAGGCTGGCCGGAAAAGGACAGTGACGAGACTTTTAAAACATTCCACCAGCGCCAGACCGAACTGTCACTCCTGAGAGGATGCATTCTATGGGGTGACCGGGTGGTAATTCCAGATAGATTGCAAGAAAAAGTCTTGAGGATGCTACATGAGGGTCATCCTGGCATCGTCAGAACTAAAGCCCTGGCCAGAAGCTACACTTGGTGGCCAGGGATGGACAAGCAAATTGAGGCATGGGTCGCCAAATGCCACCGATGCCAGGAGACCAGATCCAACCCATCCGCAGCACCCATACGGGATTGGGAAACACCACGGGGGCCCTGGTCCAGAATCCATCTTGACTTTGCGGGCCCCACAAATGGACATACATTTTTAATCACAGTCGACGCATATTCCAATTGGCTGGAAGTCAGCGACATGAAGTCCACTACCACAGAGGCCGTCATTAAAGAACTGTGTAAACTGTTTTCCACTCACGGCCTCCCAGACGTCGTCGTCTCAGACAACGGACCCCAGTTCACGTCCATCGAGTTTGAACGGTTCCTGGCGGAAAGAGGGATCCGCCACGCATTAACAGCACTGGCGCATCCGGCGGCGAACGGTAGGGCGGAACGGATGGTCCAGTTTACAAAAAAGACCCTCAGGAAAATGGACCACGGGGAGATCAACGACAAAATCAACCGCCTACTCTTCATACAACACATCACTCCCAACACTATGACCAACAAGAGTCCGGCAGAGCTGTTGATGGGCAGAAAGCTGAGGTCTCCACTTGACAGACTGCACCCGACTTACAACCCGGAGCAGCCCCCAGACTCCAGCTCCAGGTTCCGGACATTTAACCCAGGTGACCTGGTATACGCAAAAAACATGACGGGGGACCCCCTATGGATCCCAGCCGTCATAACACAAGTCACTGGTCCAAAGTCGTACCGGCTCCAAACCACGGATGGGCGAGCCTGGAAACGGCACATTGACCAATTAAGGTCCCGAGCGGCGACTGACCTCAACCCCCAAGAAGCGAACCAAGGGGGGAGGGAATACCCGGAGAGACAATCGCAAAATAAAATAAACCAAAAATACTCACCAGAAAACAGCCATCGCGAGTCCCCTCCGGAGAAGAACCGTCTGGCCAGCTCTACCGACTCGGAGAAGCCAAGCGGGAGCGGCGAAATCCGCAGCTCAACCGACCCGGTAGGCCCAGGCGGGAGCCACGGCGAAAGAACCGGCCCGATCATCCAGCCGGTTCGCGAAGAGGCAGGAGCAGCCAAAGGAACGACCGCTCCGGCCGAGTTACAACAGAAAAGTGAGTTGCGCAGGTCAACTAGGACTCGACGGAGCCCCGCCTACCTGCGTGACTACACCACCTGATGGACCATACCAAGGGGGGAGGGGTGTTATGTATTCAAATGGTATACTCGAAATCCCCGGGCCTTGATTGGCCAAGGCACGGGGATTTCTGATTGGCCAGGCGAGCCGCGCTGATTGGCCCGATTGAAGTCTCCCGCGATTGGTGCAAACCGAGAGCGGGAGACTTGAATCGCTGCCATTGGCCGCGGCCGCCTTGCGAAAGGTATAAAAGCCGCGGGCTTTTTACCTTTCGCCGGTTCGGTTCTCCCTTTGTTAATAAAGAGCTTTGAATGAAAGTCACCAACTCGAATCGTCTTTTTGCGGACACGACAGAAGGATATATAAAGTGAATATGATGTTTGAATTTGTGTCTGTGAGAAGAGTTTCAACCCGGGATCAGGCAGCCTTCAGAAAAGATGTTTTAGTTTTGTTTTTGTTTTTTTCTATGTTCTGTGTTTTGTATGTTTATGAAAGGTAATAAAACTTTAATAAGCAAGAAATATAATTTGGATAAAAGAAGAAGTCTGGATAAGATATGAAGTTAAATAGATAATGTAAATATTGATATTACAATGTGGAATTATTTTGTATGTTCTATTGGCTCTCTTCTTAATTATTATTATTATTATTATTTTTAGAAAAGATTTTCCAAGTTGTTATGCCTGGACTGTGTATTGTTTTTTGTAAAATTAATAAAATTTGTTTTTTTTTAAAAAAAAGAAATAACAAAGGAAAAAAATAGAATTCATACCAGAAATGTTCTTATTAGGGATAATTAGAGGCAAATATAAAAAAGAAATTGAATATCTCATAATACATATTCTGACAGCAGCGAGAGTAACCTATTCTCAAAATTGGAAAGCGGAGTGTAATTCCATGGATAATATGTTGATTTAAAAAAATATGGATTGTGCGAAAATGAATGGCACCACTTCTGGATGAATTGAAAATGGAACTTAAAAAGTATAAAGAAGATGCACAAGAAGGGAAGGGTTCTTTTGGCTTCATTTTTCAATTCTTAGAAATGGAGATTTGGAACTATGAGAAACAAGAAATGTCTGCAAAACAAGAAGACTGGGACAAAGAAGAAACCATCTTTAATGAACAAGTAATTTTATGTGGGAAAGAGAATGGAGAATTTAAGACTTAAAAAAAACAACCAAAGAAAAGAAAAATAATTCGAAAAATAAGTATAATACTGGAAAGCAACAGAAAAGGGGAATATAGAAGAGAGATATAGAGGTAGAGAAATAAGGGGGTAAAAAGGGGAGAAAGAATAAGAGAGGGAAGAAGGAAAGGAAAAGAAGTCACAAAAAACCAGAAGAAGATATAGAGAAACAGGACCTATTGAGAGATAATGGGTGAAAATCTAACTGAAAAAGGGATTCTGCAAAGGTACATAAGATTGTATTGTTATATTAGTAATAGAAATAACTTTAGAAAATTGGAAACAATGTATGATTAAAATGAGGGATAAAATAGCTAGTGTAATTTAGTGAAATGTTTGTTAATAAAATAAGTGAAATAAAATAAATGAGAAAATTGAATTAGGAAGGGACGGAAACATTTTAATTAGTTAATGTTTTATAAAATATAAGTGAAGGGGGGGAAATTAATTATGGAAAGCTTATAATTGTTCCCATAGAAGTATGACATTTAATTGAAAAGTAATGTTAAAGAAGTTAAGATTTTAATGAATATTAATATTAGTGATAGAATTGAATTGAATTGAATTGAATTGGAATGGAATGTCTTCTTTTAATTACATACACTTATATATTTTTCTTTTTTAAAGAATATAGTGTGTATTTTTAGAATGTACCAAGCAGAATCCAAATGGAAGTTAAGTATTATATTGAATGTTTATAACTTTAGGGTATATATTGAAGCCTAAATAAGAGTTAAATGGATAAACTTAAAAAATATAAAGGTGTCATACTCCAATCAGTAACTACAGGAGAAATTTTGTTTAAGGAGAAAAGATAATGGATAATTGAAACAGGACAGACAAAAAAAATATAAATATAATGATTTGAACTGACATGAGATAATTAAAATAAAACTGAGAAAATTTAAAGAGGGGAAAAGATATGCAGAAAATGTAAAACAGTAATAAGATATGGAATAGAACATAAAAATGAGCATGAAGTTGAATTTGCGTCTGTACGAAGATATGTAACCCAGGATTATGCTACTTTCAAAAAAGATGTTTTATTTGTATTTTTTTTCTTTGTGAAAACTCAAATAAAATTTACACACACACACACAAAAAGAGTTGCTGAAAGAATAGCTGGTGTGACTTTTTTTTCAATATTGTTTTGTGGGGCAAAAAACCCTAATGTTTATTTCAACTCTTTGCCCAGCCTGAGAAGAAATATTTGAATATTGCCTGATGTTGTTTTAGTTAAGTGTGACAACCAAGTCTCCTTCACTAACTTCTGCCATTGTGTCCAAAGTATCATGGCAACCAATCTGGTATCTTGGAAGTATAGTCCAGTGAAACCTCAGATTAACAAAGCTTGCTTAGCAAATTTCAACATTCAATGCATATTAGTTTGTTTTTAAGTTAGATCCCTCCGATATTTAATGTTAAGCCATTGCTCTTGAAACAATTTGCACAATACTCAGATCCACATTTTGGTTGATTTCAATGCAGAAAACTGGTGAACAATAACGAAACAAGACTAATTATTCATAACAACAGAGGAAGATTAATATGACCTTGGATTCTAAATAATGACAGAGCCTAAATAGTAGCAGAAACATGGCTTCTTCATGTAGATATCAGTGAGGAAGTTATATTTTTCCTCTGTAAGAATAGGAAGATTAGCTAACTAAATAAATGTTGGTGCTAAGATTCCATCTGAACATGGTATCTGTACAATGATATCATGAATTCCAGCTGTATTATCCCCAGACACAAACAGACAGACAGACACACACACACACTTTATGCATTTTAAGAAAGAGCCATACAAAAGTACTGTTTCCAAAACACCATTAGCGCTGAACACTTTTTTCAAACCAATCAGCAAAGTTCTTTTTTTCCTGTACTAAATGTATCCTTACTTTTCATTTTCTGTGACTAAAACAAAATTGATTTTGACAAGCCCTGAATGTAGAGCAAAGATAGCTGTGTTTTTCAAGTAGAAAGGTAGGTCTCATGTGCCCTAAATATAAATTGATCGATGAAACAGTTGAATTTCTTATGCACTAGATGAGTACAGACAGTTTTAGGATGTGTTTATTGTGGTCAGAAAAGAAACTTTTAGATTTAACTGACAGTCAACAAATTGCCTCTTTCCTCCAAGAGTTCATTCTGTCAGGTTCCAAGAAATGCAGCCATTGTAAAACGAACTCCAGGGCACCAATCCACCATCTAACCAAATTCAGGCTTGAAGCACTCAACTTCCACTTGCTGAACTAGACATATTTCTATTGTCATATATGGTCATATAATGATCATATTTCATTGCCCATGGGAGAATGTCACAAGGCCCTTTGCTTGTTACTATACATTTGGCCTGTCAAACTATCAGCCTGTGGGCCAGATGCATCATTCGCTGGCCATGCCCACACATGGTTTAGCGAAGGGGAAAAAGTCTCAATATGTCACGTGATGCTACCATAATGATGTGAGTTTGATACCCCTGCAATAGCTGAAAGAACAAAATACATTCTTGATAGCTGAAAAGGAGAATACTCATAATAGCTATATATCCAAGTGAGAAGGAAGGTTTCAATCACATTTTACAAGGTCTTGACATGAAAATACCACACTTTAGCAGCATAAAATTAACTTTGTTTTAAATTCTCTTCCCTACTAAAAACAGAATCTGGTGAATTCAGAATACAGGTTGAATTCAGGAACATGGCTCATTTATAGTTAACATAGGGAATGCATGCACAGTCTTGTTTGCTTAGACATTTTTGTGTAGAAGATCAAATTAGCATTAACATTATGCTGCATTTAAAGAAATCAAGCCTTTGAAAATCTTCCAAAGCAGTTATTCCTAAGTGTTCAAAAGTTTGTGACCATTAAGTTGAAATGCCCATGGAAATCTCCAAATTCATGTATTCTGTTATCCTAGGGCTTTTTAAGAGAAACTATTTAAAAAGAATCATTATCAATACAATGAGATTCCACCAAGATCCTATGTCTTGAGATGAAGGCAAATTATTATGCATAAAAATTATTTATTTTTTTAATAAATTATTAATTAATCATTTAATTATTAGACTGCCAGACTGGTGTAGTTAAGACATTAAGTTAGAAATCAAGAGACTTTGAGTTCTATTTGCACCTTATGCATAGAATCGACTGGGTGATCTTGGGCCAATTACTCTGTCTTATCCCTGGAAAGCAGGTAATGGCAAATCACTTCTGAAATCTTAACAGGGACTTCTCCAATGTCCAGGAATCACCATTGACTAGAAAGCACAAAAGAAAACAAAAAACTATTATACATTAAATATTATCAGATAAATTTCAACTGATAATTCTGATTCAGTGAACACTTCCCCTATTAGATATACCTTGGTGTCTTTATCCTGAATAATTGTTGAAGAAAATCAGGGAATTGTTGAAAGCTGTAACTCTAACCAAATATTTCAGCACTCAGTGTCAGCAAACAAAGATTTGTTTTCTTGACAAAACAATAAAAGCAATACTAAGAATGTTTTCCCCATTAATTTCCTTATTATTAACCTACAATATATTCCAAATATTGTTAGAGGACATTCGGTGATATTCAAACATATTCCCCATCCCATTCATTTTTTTAAAAAATAGTAACAAACTCTTCTTCCCTGACTTTACTCAAAGAATATCAATTTTTCTTCTCACAAAAATCTATATTTTATTCACCTTTGTAAGTTTATTCTCAAAATAAGCTTATTCTCAAATAAACTCAAATAAGTTTATTCTCAAAATAAGCTTCATATAGTTTGAATTGTCCTTTAGTTTATTTATATAGCTGCCCACTTCCATTTAACTTTTAATTGACTTCATGACATGCTGGTCCTTTATGAACCTGATGGTAGAATACTAGAGGGTTTTTTTTTTCTTCCTTGGCTTAGCAGGAATGACCTTTAGTTGACATATTTCCTCTCAACATTTCTTACTGCGTATTACTGAAGCAATTTACAACACTAAAATATAAAAATGGTCATTCAGATTCCCTTGTTTTTTCGATATCTTGCTGGGTTTCTTCTCCCTGAGTACAGGAACAACCTTCTTCCTATTCTGAAGGTTGGATTTAAATTGACACATTGGGCTTAGGAAAACACTACTTGGGAAATTTGGCATGCTTCCTTGTTAACTAGATAAAAAATGGGCAATATGCAAACTGGTTATTCCTACCTATTATATGTATTTAAATACATACGTTGTTATTCAATCTTTCAATTTCTGATTGAAGAACATAGATGTTTTTATATGATTTTACAGGGTGTTCTGTAAACTAAGAAATGGGACACAATGAGAGGTCTCCTATAACTCAGCAAGTATAGAGCTATTTAAATGAAGGCTTCCTCAGTGGATACATCTTCAAGATATGTGTGATTTACTCTTCTAATTAGAAAATCTGTCATTTAAAAAAGGTCAGGTCTTCTCCCAGACATTCAGAAGGTGACTAGGACTTCATCTTTTGTCTAGGATGAAATGATCTAAGTAATGCCTCATTATTGGAGCCAAGGTGCATTTTTGCAGAGGAAATCTAGCCAACCTGGAAGCAAAGAAGATTCAGATAAAACTTCAGCCTCCAAAGTTGAGCTAACTTTGAGATAATAACAGGTAGGGGAATTGCATTAAGGAAATGACTGTGTTGCGATTTTCCCTTCTGTCCAGAGCACTATCTTTTGAATTTTCAGCCATCCTTCCTATTGTTTTAATTTCTTAATTAGTTCTATTTCTGATACTTTCTTAAATATCAAAATTAAGTAATATATGCTTTTATAAGAAATTTATCATTCAAAACTCAGAATTCTACCATTCCTGGGATATTATCCCCAAGGCCATCAATCAGTTGGTTAGTTCTTCCCATCCAAAGCTTGAGACTCCAATCATAGGGATATCAGTTCCACCTTTCTCCTTCTCATCTGCTTTTTGGCTTGTTCATTCCAAGAAATAATGTTAAGCATCCTGTTCAAATATGGTCTTTAATTGATAAATCTTTTTTATAATATGTGCCATAATTTATCAATCTAATGTCTCATAGAATATCTATACATCTTTCCTATTTTTATGCCTAATTTTATAACTTGAAGCACAGGAAGTGTGATTTCTCTGATACATTTCAGTTCAAACTTTCCTAAGTGTGATTTGAGAGGTGAGCTAAGGGATACTCCGATATCCCTGTTGCTGATTGTTGCCACAATTGATAATTATTATTCATCATTATATTAGAACCAAAGTGATATTCAGCAGGTTCTGACCAGTTCTGAAAAAACGGTAGCGGAAATTTTGAGTAGTTCGGAGAACCAGCAAATACCACCTCTGACTGGCCCTGCCCCCATCTATTCTCTGCCTTCTGAATCCCAGCTGATTGGCTAGATCTTCTTTTGTTGCCCTGCACAGGAGAACGGAGCTAGAAAGCAGGTTAGTGGGATAGGGAGGGAATGGAGATTTTGCAGTATCCTTCCCCTGGAGTTGGGTGCAAATTGAGATTTTACAGTATCCTTCCCCTGCCATGCCCATCAAACCATGCCCACAAAACCAGTAGTAATTTTTTTGAATCCCACTACTGATTAGAACTGTTGTTTCTTAATGTTGTGGTAAGGCTTTTAGAAGTACAGTCACAAATTAAAAACAGACCAATGCTGATATTAGTTTAAATTCCAGCATTAGCCGATACACTACACAGAATAATTTCTGAATTAAAAGCATTGCTCCCAGATAAACAATAAAAGAGCTTGGGGGAAAAAAATATTTAAGAGATTCTTAGTGCTATCTCAGCTTGAATGTTTTCTTGCAGATGTTTCATTATCCAAACTCGGTAACATCATCCGTGCCAGTCCAATAAGTGAAATGTGTAAACCAATCATCATCTCTAAGCTTCTGGGGTTGCAACTTTCTTTTAGAGGAGGTTTCAATTTACTCCTTCTTCAAAATTGTTTCTATTGGTGTCAAGTTATTTTATCTCAAGTTCATTCTACTTTCTGATTCAGTTGTTTTAGCTATTTTTTAGTCTCAAAATATCCTTATGAGAATTTTCTGTTTGAGTGTGCCTTTGACTTATTCTTGACTCCTGGACTATACTTCTGAGTTGTCCATTTAACCTTCCCAAATTGCCTTTTTTTTTTTTTTTACTTTAACTGGAACTCCCTCTTTCCTCAATGTGCTTTTGACTTTAGCAATCATTTTGGAACATAGAATTTGATATGGTTGTTAGGGATACACACCCTAGCAGAACGTGCAATGGCAGTCTAGCAGGTAGGCAAATGATTTGAGATAAATGTTGTTGTAGTTTATACTCAGTAAGACAGATACACTGTGCCAGTTAAATAGTTTTTTATTCCAGCAAGAGTTACAGCATAGTCAAAACAGTCCATATGTCATAAACTAGTTCAGTCCATCCAGGGGTTAATCAGTTGCAAAGTCCAGTGTTGAAAATAGAGGTTAGTAAACTTACAAATAATCAGTCCAGCATTATATCTCTTTTGCAGTCAGAGATATTAAGAAAATCAAACCCCTTTTTTTCTCTCAGCAACAGCAGGGAAAACACGCAGTAATAACCATCAATCCAATATTGTCAGCTACTACAGTAAAAGCCAGCTAACAGTGAGCTCTCTTGCTCCCTCTTATGGTGATTTTACAACCGCACCCAAAATACATGTTTTGCAGTTAAAGTGATACATACACTTAAACTCACTAACATAGTTTATATATTATTTTTACCCAAACTAAGTTAGGTAACCAATGTTATCCCTAACAATGGTCATTGACCAAAATAAAATGATTTGAACATATTGAACATTGGATCAGCAAAATTTCAAAGCCTGGTGAAAGATTTAATAGTCCTCCATGGATACATTTGCTGAATTTCATCAAAAAGTTTACAAATAGAAAAGGCTGGTGCTGGAACAAGAATACATGCAAAATAGAAAAGGAAATGTTATTCCTAAAATAAGTTAATTATAACACATGACCATCAAATAGGAAAATATAAGCCTGATTTATTGCAGTCTCCTACTCAGCAAAGTGATAAAACTTCTATATTAATACTGTTAACTATAACAGATCTATAGCATCTAGAACTGTTGTTTCTAAAGATGCAGAGGTTGCTTTTAGCAGTTTTTTTTTATTTTTATGGCTTGTTGTGCTATATCGTATTACACTTTTTTGAAAGAAAGAATTTGCCTTTACTTATAGACATAAGGATTGAGAATCTGTGAAAAGTCAGGTTACTGAAGACTTTTTTTTTCTTTGAAAGTTCACTTAAGGTTTGCACTTGAGTTTTCAGTTTGGTTTTTGCTTTTGGGACTCAAGAGATTCTAATATTTTGTAGATATGAAAATATTTCATTTTTTTTCTGTACAAGAGAGGTGAGCCAGGAAATCCACTTTCATAAACAAAATAAGATGATTGATACTGTAGCACTGGATAATAGGCCACTACTTTTTTCTGAGAACACTAATGGTATTTATGATGTAGTTAAAGTAAAGCCTTTAGGTTGTCTAGTTCTGAGGTTACCATGCAAGAAAAAAAAAATATTCCAAAAATGCAAAAACAAAATTACAATGGGAACATGGAATGTGAAAAACTTGGGTATGGGAAAGCTCAGCAGAGTGAATGGTGAAATGAAATAGCTATAAACTGATATCTTAGGCATCAGCAATTTGAATTGGTTGGGGATTTGTCACTTCAGTCAGAAGATTGTACTGTTTACTATTCAGCACAAACAAAACAAAGAAGAAATGCCTCTGCTTTCATACTAACAAAGAATATAGCAAAGCTATTTCTTGTTTATAATATACTTAATGATCAAATAACACAAATTAGACAGAAAAAAGTAAACTGCAGAACAGAAGGTGGGAATTGCCAAGAAGAGAAAAGAACATAAAGCTTAGGAAAGACAGAGAACTGGATGAAACTTAAGAGGGAATATTTGTTAATAACCAAAATAAAATATATTCTCTATTTCAATAACTATTGATGTTAGCTCATGAAGTTTAAATCAGATCTGCTCATTACTAAATTGAGGAGCAGAGGAATTAAAGAAATATACAAAACAAAAGAAGAATTAATAAAATTTATAACCAAATGAATCCAGAAAATTTGGAAAATACCACAATCATAAATTAGGAGAGATCAGTCTACATATTAATACTATAATACAATATCCTGAATTAGGCAAATAATGGTTAGACTCTCCAATATAAATTAGAACTCCATATGGAAATGCCAAATGTTTAAACTAGTTTTGGAAAAGGCTGAGGAAAAAGATATATTAATGTCGATACATATTGGGTAACTGAGAAAGCTAAAAAAAAATGCCAAAAAATCAACGTGTGATTTATTGCTTATAAAAAATTCATCAAAGGGAGAAAAGGAAGCCACTATACAAAACATATTGAAACAGATTGATTCCAGGTTAAGAGTAAAACAAGGGTGAATACTTTCTCTATATTTATTTAAACTATATGTTTAATCTATATTTACAGAGGTTGGCTTCAAAGAAGATGACTGTGGTTTTAAAATTAGAGGACAAAACAATTTTATGCTGATACTACTCAAATAGATGAAGAATGCAAAAGATCTGCAATGCCTAGTTCTTGAGAATCAAGGACAGTGAAAAAAATGGGGCTTAGATTAAATATAAAATAACCAAAACAAAGTCAAGTACAGTGGTCAGATTTAGAATTGATGATGGAGATATTGAAGTGGTTGATGATTTCTGTTTTTTAGGACTAACTATCAAAAGTAAAGGAATAAGTAATAAAGTAGCATGCCACAGACTAACACTTCGTAATATAGCCGTGAAGTTTTTGGAAAATATATTTATATGTCATGATATGTCTAAGCACTGTGGTGGCAAAACGGTTAGAACACAGTATTGCAGGGAAACTCTGCTGACTTCTAGCAGTTTGATCCTCAAGGTTGATTCAGCCTTCTATCCTCCGCAGGTTGGTAAAATGAGGACCCAGTTTGTTGGGAGCAATAAGCTGATTCTGTCAGCTACTTAGAGCTGTGATGGCGAACCTATGGCACACGTGCTGGAAGTGGGAGAGAGGTTGCATGGAAGAGCCCCACGGTGTATGCGTACACATACCTCCACCAGCCAGATGATTGTCAGGCATCTGTCGACAATAGTGGGCTTTATTCAAGATGAGAATACAGAGAGGAGGTAGAGGGTTTGGTGGACTGATATAATAAGAACAGCTTAGGTCTAAATGTTGGAAAAACAAAAGAAATCATTGTCAATATCAGGAAAGGCAAACCCAGCCATACATGTCTGTGTATTATGATTCAACTGTGGAAGTGGTTAGTAGTATTTAGTTTCTGAGTGGGCAGCTAATGAATAGGTTATCTTGGTTGTTGAACAATGAGACACTGGTGAAGTTGGCACGGCAGCACATGCATTTTCTGTGTTGCATGAGAATACATTTTCCTTTCCCTGTCCTGACCACTTTCTATAGATGGATGATTGAAAGCATCATGTTTGGTTTTACTGTTTGGTTTGAAGTATTACTGTTTTGGGCAGGAAGGCTATACAGAGAATAGTGAGGACGGAAGAAAAGATTACTGGAAGTTTTCTTCCTTCTATCCAAGACATGGCATATAGGCACAGCTTGACTAGGGTCAAATACTACTACACATTATCTCCATGACTTGTTTTCTTTGTTACCTTCTGAGTGAAGGCTTCATGGTAGATTCTGTAATAGCTTTGTACCATATAATATCAACCTTGTTAACTCTCAGGACTTTTTTTTCTGCTTTGTATTCAAAATTGACTGCGATGTCTCTCTCTCTCTCTCTCTCTCTCTCTCTCTGTGTATGTATGTTATTCAGCTTTGTTCGGGTATTTTCTTACATCTTTATGGTTGTGCTTTTAAAGTTGTAGCGACGTTTCAGCAAAATCTCATCAAGCTTGTGTGTTGGGTTTGTCTTCATTGTGTGTGTCAGGCTTTTGCAGCAGTTTCTGTTTTAAATTTGGTGCTAGCCTCGTGCTAGCACACACACACACACACACACACACACACACACACACACATACATATGTATGGTATTCAGCTTTGCTCGGGTATTTTCCCATGTCATTACAGTTGTGCTTTTAAAGTTGTAGCGACGTTTCGGCAGAATCTCATCTCCCATCATCAGGCTTCTGTATAGTGTTCATCTGAAAAACACAATACACAAGCCTGATGATGGCAGATGAGATTCTGCTGAAACGTCGCACAACTTTAAAAGCACAACTATAATGACATGGGAAAATACCCGAACAAAGCTGAATACCATATATATAAATCCCCGTAAATTCTTAAGAAAACATATATATGTGTGTGTGTGTGTTTGTGTGTGCACATGCGCATGCGCACATGGATGGGTACGGGTATGGATAAATAGATATATATCTTTTGAGAATCAGAATTTTGTTTATAAGGTGTGCCATTTGTACACAGAAAAGTGACAATAAAGATTATCTCATCTACATCTTCTTAAGAAGGCATTTCTGAAAATACTTTTCAAAAGGGTGCAAGTTATGATGGTGTGCAAAATCTGAATAATCTTATAGCAGATGAGGCTTTGGGATTGCAGATCAGATACTTCTTCAGTAAGTCATGGTATCAATATGTTCCAAGAAAGCATTTGCGTGACATCTGGCAACTTCTAAGAAAAAGCTCACTGGCAAAGAGAACCAGAGATTCTATTTCATCTAATAATTACATACAATTAAGCTTTTCTACCACCAGCATGTCTGTGTAAACTTTGCCTGTTACTTATAAAGCTTGGCAAATATAAATTTCCTGAGGTAAGGAAAATAATTGTTGCCTAGGAAAATAATTGTTGCCCAGGAAAATCTTTATTATTAAAAAGAAATGCTCTCCTTTTGACTTAACCTTAGCACAATAGGGGAAAGTTTAGCAGTCTAAGATATGTTCCATGATCTAAATACCAACATCTTTTCTATGAATATTTCATTGACATGAACTTTTAATTAGGAAAGACACTCCTTGTCAAGTTTTTAGACATAGTGCTGCAAAAACCTGAAAGGCCAACAACATAAAATTTACAGCTAACATAAGATTTACTGCTATTCACTAAAACATGAGCAAAAGACTCTTAACCAGTGTGAGCTGAAATTAAGACTTTGGGATGAAATTTAAATATTTTTAGAATTTGAGCATAATAAAAGAGCATTATCTCCATAAATAGAAGAGATAATGCTCTTTTATAATGCTTACATTTATTATTGTACTATGTAAAGGACAGTAAAAATTGTTTTAGGTTTCAAAAGTACACAGGAAAAGGGGGGGGGACAAAAACATTGAGGAAAATATTAAGTACTTGGACATGGGTAAATGGAGACAGCCTCTGAACATGAACTTTCAGCTCTTTATTGCATAGTGACTTCTCAAAACAACAACAGTGAACTCTGCCTTATATAGGCAACCCTTGTGAGAATTGTCCAATAGCGAGCTGTGAACGCCAGCTCTTTTAACCAATAATAATCCTCTGTTAAGGGCCAATCGGATTCCTAAGAACTAACCAATCTGATCTGGCCGCCTAACAGCCAATCAGAAGTGCAGGGCCAGAACCCTGCACTTTACCTCAAGCTCATACTTTTATTAACTATGGTACATACACAACAGAAAAAACTGAAGGCTTCTCTATATCCATTCATTTTGATTCAGCTTTTTTAACCAATTGAGATTCTTTGTGCTGATCTCCAAGAAGAGGTGTTTTATAAAAAAGGGCAGAATTTGATTTAAAATTTGTGCAGAATACATCAAAACAGCTCAGCTTTTTATATTCTGCTCATAAAGCTATGTTCACCATCCTTACAAAAGCCCTGATCCAGTTCTTATGTACTAGGTGAGACAGAACTCAGATAACCAAGAAAGCCAAATAGAATTAGATTCAAGATGGATAAAGTATAATATATGATAACTAGTTTCATGCTACTGTCAACATTAATTCTGAGAGCAATAAAAATTATATTTAAGCAAATGACTAACTTGACCAAAAGGCTTCCTGAAATCTCTCTTCCAAATTGATCATCTCTAAACTAATATTTTTGGGCTGAGACTTGAATTTGGATGTGTAAGGAGTGGAGAGCAGAGCTTTAAACTGTCTTTTTCTTTGAGGAGCTGGAATCTGTTCATCCAGATGTAGAATAACATACTGTGCAGTATCTGCGATTCCTGTTTTTAGGCGTAACTATAATGATAGACCAGGGTGATCATAGTGATATCTATCATTTTTGCCTGAATTATTTGGTCATATATGCAAATTAATTTGAATAGCTGCTATGTTTAAACTCGGGTCATCAGATAAATGCTCAATCCATATGGAAAAATTTTATTGATATTTTGTGCATTTCTCCAAAACATATTGTAGAACTGAAATATAGCAGATTGTTGGAACTACAGTTTGAAATTTTCACACAGTTGTGAAATTCACTGTATAGTGTTGGACTCTTAGCTCTCTTTCAGCTTAACAACTCACAGAATTGCTATGAGGAAAAATATGTCTGAGAAAGCTGCATGCAGCAGATTGCATTTGTTGGTTCATTGACAAAATGTAGATGCAATAATTCAATTTATCCTATTTTAAATATGCTTGATTTTTTTCAGTGTTCTATCCTCCTAATTCATTTTTAATCAATACAGTGGGGATTTTCATACTGAATTTAGTCACCTGATCCTCAAATTTAATTTACTTGCTTTAACATAGAAATGAATCAAAATGACTAACATTTTGCATTATGTTTTGGTAGTATTGAAAGAAACACTTTGCTGCTTACTAAATGAGATTGCCCTCAGTCAGGCCTTTGAATTCACAGTTTCTAATTGGTTATACTGCATTATGATTGTGTTACTATTCCTTTGAGCTGGATTTTGAAATAATTTGTGAGACAAATCCAGATTAAGAAGAGAAGCCCAAAGGAATTATAGATATAGGATTTATTTAAAATGCAGGTACAAGCCTTTCTACCCAAATGATTGTTAATTGCTATCAATTTGCCTTTGGATGCTCACAGGCATGCCTTTGTGAACACACCTGCTCAGAAATATTTGTAAGTAGGAACCTTGTCATCAAGATAACTAATGATAATCTTTTCATATTGTGTGATTCAACATCTGGCACATTTACATGGGAGAAATGTCATTATAATATTTTTGCAATTATGATGTCTTCAAATCAGTCTTCTTCATTAGAACAGTGACATTTCTCAAATAGCTAGAATTGATAGTTAATGTGATGAGGATATAACTGTGGAGAAGAAGAACGAGAAGGAGAAATAGGGGAGAAGGCGAAGGAAGGTAAAAGGTAAGGGAAGAATGTATAAAGCAAAGAAGCAGTTTTCCAGAGCTGTACATTTGGTGTACAATTAATTACTATGTGTTTTCTAATGAGGCCACTCTACTAATGTTGATAAAAGAGTGAGACAATCCTTCAGCAAATTATAGGGCTAGAAGCTATTTTTTTTAATATGCCCTAGAACAGGGATGTCAAACTTGATTTAATTGAGGCCACATCAGGGTTGTGTTTGACCTTGGGAGCCAGGGGTGTGTGGCCAGGGGGAGCATGGCTGGGGTGGGACTCCCCCTGTAGGCCTCTGTCAGTGAAAATGAAGACTGGGGGGCTGCATGTGGCCCACCCAGGCTCCACTTTTGGCACTGACGGTCTCCTGCAGCTCTCTGCCAGTCCTCTCTCCAATCTTCATTTTTTACTGGCAGAGGCCTGCAGGAGGACATAATGGCTGAAAACAAAGCCTGGGAGAGCCATATGCAGTCACCCTGAACTCTATTTTCATTGGCAGAGGACGTATAGGCCACTCCTTTGTGGTTTCCAGGGCAGCCCTGTGGGCCAGATCTAAGTACTCCATGGGCCAGATCCAGCCTGTGGGCCTTGAGTTTGACACCCCTGCTCTAGAGTGATGACTTTATAAAAATTCACTAATGAGCTCACTCCATTCCTTAATTATACAATATATTATAATGTATATAATGTTCCATAGAAATCACAATCAGGTTCTCCATTTTCTCCTTTTGAGAATCCCATTCTGGATTCTTGCACACACCCAGAATCACTGGGGGTATGTCATGCCCCGGCATGTCCCCAACCCTAGCCCTAACCCTAACCCCTCCTTTCTACTAGCAGATGCATTGCACGGGTGTAGAATCACAGGAGGGTATGTCATCCCTGGTCATGTCCTGAAGAAGTCCCAACCTCTTTTCTACTAGCAGATTCAAACATGCATACCCCGGCGCTGCATTCCTGACTGTCCGACTCTTGCGAGCATTTTTTAAAAATTCCTGTTAATATTCCTTGTCTTTTGCTGTAGGGTTAGAATAAAATTTATTAAGCCTGTATTTCAAACACTTAAATGTATCTGTGGATTTGAGGGGGGTTGCAGTTGCCAAAATATGTGTCTTTAGATTTCTACAAAGGTAAAAACCAGCTGTGGGTTTTAAAAGGTCTGTGGGTTCCTCCCCTTTACATTCTAGGGGGGTTTAAATGCAGACCCTGGCTTCCTTTTAAGTGCTCCTTTTTCCCCCAGCTTTTGAGGTGCTGAATTTTAAAACTCCACAAAAATTAAAAGCATCATTAGGCTAGAATGATTAGAAATGAAAAGCCTTTTTTATTACAGCTCCCCCCAAAGTAGGGTTTTGTTTCCCAAAAAAGCAGATCTCTGTGTTTCTTTCGGTTTTAAATGTCCATAGAATTAGTATAGGGTTAATGTAATCAAGTACCCCAGAAACTAGACTGCTGCATGTTTCTTGATGGGATTAAGTTCAACAAGACCCCCCCCCCCCGAAAATAGGGCTATGACCTTGCACCACACCTTATCTGTTAGGGTTACCCATGCTTATTTTGATGGGCTTAGACCAACACGTCATATCCGGCTAGGGTTATGACCTTGTGAGTCCACACCACGTTGCACATCACATCCAGGGAGGAGGGCTATTCACGTCACTTCCGTTTATGGTCATGTTCTGGTGACATAATCAAGCAGGTGACTTTGTTTACCTTGATGACTCCACTGATCAAAACTACTGATAATTTTCATTTAAAAATGGTATACACATATTCTACTTAGCTACCTTAAATCTACTTTTCTCTATATCATCTTTTTCTATCCTGGGATTAAAAAAATATATCTAAAGTTATTAATGTTAAGTCTTGACTAACATTTTTTATTCATTTATCATTTCAACTGCAATTACTGCTCCAAAAAGGTTCCAGGTTCTAAATATGTTGAAGAACAAGTCCTATGATTACCCATCAGATATTGGAAAAGCACATAACACTACAAGGTTTCAGTTTGTGGCCAACTGTAACTTTATATATGTAGAAAGCAGCTAATGACTATGGCTGATTTCCAAAAGAGTTAAGCAAGTTCACACCTTATCACTAGAAAATCAAAGTCTGGTAAGTCAAAACAGGTACTGGCAAACCAGATCAGTACTGATGTAATAAAACTATATTAACATCAATAGCCACTAGAAGTCAAACAGGAGTTGAGGAAATCTAATGTTTATGCAGAAAGCTCAGGCTGAAAAATTCAGCCTTTTTTCACTGCTCAGTTAGGAGATGGAGACTCTTTCAATACTCTTGTATATTAAAGTAGTTACTTTTTAGCCCTGCATTCACTTTTAGATTTAGTCCTTCCAATGCCATGCTAACAGACTTTTTTCTCTCTGTTATGGCAGCTATGGAGTAATATAAAGCTATATTCCAAAGGTCAGGATTTTGTATTTTGCCACCAAATAACATTTCTAATGGCTTGGAGAGAAGAAATTTAATGAAGGTTCTTCAAATACAAGCAACTCCATTTGCCACTTTGTTTCCCTATGCGAACCTGTCCTGTTGTGACAAAAATTAAGTTAATGGCCAACCACTTCTACTAAAGCAGATGACCAAGGAGGAAGTCATGTGAACATTAATGTTTATTACCAAGCTTTTCAGAAGTATAATAGCTGAAGTGATTTCTGCTTTAAAACTCTCTATAGCCAGCTGCAGAATCAGAAAATGTGTATGAAGTTTTAATTAACTGTAAAACCTGAAGTGAACTGCATCTCATGATACCTGGGAATTTTAATGAAGAATGTACATATGTTCTTCTTGCTAATTGACGATGAGCTACATTTGAAGGGATTATATCCCCTGAGGTTCCAGAGTAAGAGAGAAGAATTTTAAAGGCCTCAAAGTAAACTTTTGCTAATGGACTGCCTTTTCCAAGAGCAGTTTATTAACTAAGTTATCGTTGAGCTGAATTACTGAAGACATTAAAGGCATGATGTGAATTTTTATGTGAGGATTTGTCAGGCTCTAATCTTTAGTTTTGCATTTGCCCAAAGCATGATAGAGGAAAAGGTTATTCTTACATCCCTCTCTTCAAATGAAGCAGGAGGAAGGCTTTAATAAAGAAATAAAGAGAACATATACATTTTCCTATTAACTGCCCTCAATGGGTATAGCCTTGGGGCCATAGATTTAAGCTCCACTTCTTTCACGTTAGGCAATATCAAGAGTTTTACTTTTCTATAAAGGAAGGATGGTTGTGGTCCATAATAGAATTCCTAGCTCAATAAAGAACTATTCTATAGTTGTGGTAAGATACAGAAAACTTCCCAAAATAAATAAGGTTTCCAGTTGGATTTTATTACTCTGTTTAAATGGCTCTGATAAAGGAGCAGGATTCTATATGCAAACACATCCTTTTCTATAAGTAGAAACCACTCCACTAATTTCTGATTTTGAGATGGTCCAGGCCTGAAACAAATCACTCTTCTTGCAGGTTTAGACTAATGGAGTTATTCCTCTTAAAAATAAAAACTATGTGTGAACTCAAAACTGTGCTCAGTGCTCACTGTCTACAGTATTTTAATTATGCAAATGAGACAACCTTCTGTCCCCGGAATATGCTTATGGCACAAAAATGGCCAACTTTTTCAAGTAGTCTTATTCCTATGTCTTTATTGTCATGAAATCTTCAAACATTAGCACATTCCTTTGCAGAAAGATGATGTTTTCTTGATTAAAAGGTAGTACTAAACAAATTATCTCAGGTAATGGTTTTGTAGGGATACCAAATGAGCAACTTCGCATTTAGCATTTGGCTGATAGCATTTCTATTTAGTAGACATAATAATGAGATCTGTTCAGAATTAAATGCAAATAAGCTTTTTTTTTTAGTTAAAGACATGGTAACAATGCCACTGTGGGAATCATTCCATTAACTGGATATGAAGATGTCCCATTGTTTTTAGAAGATGTGCCCTTGTGATGCAACCTTCATCTTGTGTTAGCCGTTCAAGGTATATTAAACTAGGAAGCTGATGCCATGTACTATAGTTCAGTACTACTTTTATTCTAAAGCTATAATAACAAAACCTTGAAAATCTGGATACATTTCTTCACTCCACCTCTATATTTTGGCGGCGGGGGGGGACGACAAGGGAGAGGCCTGTCTGATAAAGTTTATTCAAGTTACTTTGTTGACTTTGATCCAAGCCCCTTTTATCTATTTCCTTGACATTGTCTCTTCCTTCTGTCCCTAAAGGCCATTTCCTCTTCCCTCTATACATCCCCACCCCACTGAAGAGACAACCTAATCTTGTACTTAACTGTTCTGGTTTTAATGCTATATAGGTGTTTTGCTATACAAGGGATCGGTGATGCCTCATTCATGAATGAGGTGATGACAAAATCAGGTCTAAACTCTTATTGTCACAAGGATGCCAAGGGAAGGCTATTTCCCTTCAGACATGGAGCATTGCCCTCTATGGCTATTTCGGCTTAGGCTGGATAAATAAATCAAACCGCCCGCGAGTTTCTTCTAAAGTATCTACCTTTGGAATGCCTATCTTTCTCTTAGCAACTTTAGAGTATTTTGCAGGCTGCTTATATTCATGTGGAATACCATTTGGCTTTTTATTAAATACTGTATATTCATGATAATGCAATGCCTCTGAAAAAGATAAGCAAAGAGAAGATCACTTGATCTGTTTTGTTTTGTTTTAAAACAAATTTTATTGATTTTACAGAACACAAACAAAACTAAAAGATCTTTTCTGAAGGTTGTCTGATCACGGGTTGAAACTCTTCGCACAGACACAAATTCAAACATCATATTCACTTTATATATCCTTCCATATCTTATTATCATTTTCTTTTTTATATTATATATATAAACCATTTTTATCAATTTTATATAAACAATGCACAAGGCATAACAGCTTATAAGTTCTTTTCTAAGAAAAAATAATAAAAGAAGAAAACCAATAGAACATAACAATCCCAAATTATAGTATCAATACTTTGTCTATTTAACTTCATATCTTATCCCAACTTCTCCTTTTCATCCAAATTATTTCTTATTAATTAAAAAAATTTTTTTTTGCCTTTTTTCAATATACAACATCCAAAAAAAAAAAAAAAAGCATAACAAAACCTTTATATATCCTTTCATATCTTATTACCATTTTCAATAATATTCTTTGTCTGTTCTATTTCCAACTATCCATTCATCTTTTTTCTTTTATTATACTTCTCCTATACACCAATTGGAGTAACGTCTATAACTCATTACCCTAACTTAAAAGTACTTCATATAACAATTTTTTCTTGGGATTCTGTTTAAAAGATTCTAAAGTTACACAATGAATTTTATACTCTAAATACACATATAAAAAACACAATCTTAGGTACCCTCCAGAATCCCTCTTTTATCCTAAAATAAATTCACCCATTGTCTCTGAATAAACTTTTTTTCTTTAGATCTTGCTTCCCCCGATTGAGGCTTCTCCTCCCCCCCTTTCTCTCTTGCTTATTCTTCTCCTTGCCCTTTTTACCCCTTTGTCTTTCCTCCTCCCTTTTCTTACTCCTTTTCCTTTGCTTTCTAACCTTGCCTCCACCTTTCCGCTCATTTTTCTCTTCTTTGGTTGTTTTTATAATTCTTAAAATCCCCTTTTTCTTATCGTTTTTCTCCTCCTCCCCGGAAAGAACCCATTGTTCATCAAAGATGGCCTCTTCTTCCTCTTCTTCTTTGTCCCAGTCCTTCTGCTGCGTAGTCAACTTTTCATAAGTACATAACACCATTTCTAAGAATTGAAACAAAGTGCCCAAAGTATCTTCTTTTTTATATTTTTGATATTCAGTCTTTAGTTCATCCACAAGCGATGCCATTATGAAAAGAGAAACTTTTCCCAAAACAACCACAAGTATTTTTAATCAAAAATAATTCAAAAAAAGTTCCAAAAATTAATATTTTTCTTCCTTCTTCTCTTTCTCTTTCTGGGGTTAATGTTTAATCAAAGAGGTCCAATTACCATATACCTTTCTTTGGGATTCTAGGCAATCTCCTCCTTTTTCAGCTTCTGCTCCAATTTTTTTTTCCTCACCCTTCCCACTTGCAATATCAATTTTAAATAATCAGAAATCCATACCTCCAACAAGGGTTTTCCAATTTCTTAAGTTTTTCAATGTCCAAAAATCCTTTTGTCCCTTAGCTTCAACTCTCAAAACAATTCACTTTCAATGTCCAATATGTCCAAACATTTCTGCTGTTTCCATGGGGTGGGAGAGTAAAGAAAAAAAAAAAGTTCCCTTTAACAGCTTCTCCGCCGCTTTCGATCTTCTTAGGGATACAATGTATCCTCCAGCAATTCAAACAGCTCAATTCCAACAAATTTGAAAGATGTTACTTGACCCGGCTCAGACAGCACTTTCACTCTTCTTACTTCCTCCAGCACAATCTTACCCAGTTGCTGGCTTCTTCGTGGCAGCCATTGCTGACCGCCGCTCCACCGCCTTGGGAAAAAGGGGTTTTTCCGGAGAAGGAGGGGTCTGCGACACCCCCAACCCTCTGTCCGACTCCCCTCTCTCTTCAGCTGTCCCTACAGGGCAGCCATATCCCCCTGACCCATCTGGATCGGGGGTACCTCGGCGGCTAGCACAGCAGGAATCGCGAGCTGTCGCGAATTCCTGCTGCCCCGAAGCCACGCGAAACCGGAAACCACACTTGATCTGTTTTTAAACTGATGTTTATATTTACAAAATGTGTATTAAAAGAAGAAGCAAAAGCATATACTATATTATGGAAATTTCTTGTATCATGGAGAAAACTAGCTCTTTAAATTCCAATCCAGCCTGAGACCCCGATCCCTGAGAAACACTAAAAGAAAAAAAGGGGTTTGGAAGAGGAAGAATTTTGAGTTGGATGGAATCCTGGATGAGAAGTTGCCTCAGATAAGGTAGTTTTGTTTTAGTATGTGTTATTGTTTTCCCCTCTTTTTTTGTATTTTATCTTTTAAACTTGATGTTGTATATAGATCCTATACTCTCTGCTTGACTTTAATAAAGTTGATTTATGTTTTAATCTTGGAATTGACCTTCTATCTGTGTTCTCAGATTTGTGGCGCTATAGACCTCAAAGTTTTTGTTCAGTGTCTTCTTCTATCTTTAGGCAGAACCCAGGTAGGGGTCAATATTTCTGCTTTAAAGAAAATATTAAAGCTCATGAATGCTTCTTTTTAAGAGAGGTAGAATAAAAATAAAAGTCTTCCAACTCACATGCAGTCATCCAATCCAGATCAAGTTATTGGGTTCTTGTTTTATGATGACATACCTCAAAATCAAAAGTAAGACATTGTATCATCTTATGTATCATTTAATTTTCTCTGAATAAAATTAAAATTGAAAAAATAACCCATCTCACTTTTAATGAGTTCTGTGATAGGGAATCTATGACCTTCAGTTATTGAACTCCAGTCCCAATATCCTGCTTGAACAATGGTTAATGATGATGAGAGTTACGGTATAGACCAATAATATTGGTCAATTTGAAAGTCATAGGCTTTCTTTGTTGGTTTGGTTACTTTCTAGTGAGAAAATAAAGTTGTATATTAGGACGATTTACTATAATTGAAGGTTATTAACCCTATTTCTTGTTCACACACAAAAGACAATGTGGTTCAGAATCAATTATTTTATCTAGAGAAATCATATTTATATACCATTTATCTTCCCTTTATGAATCATACAGAGATTTTGTACCCAGCCAAGTTGAATTTATTAAAGAATACACACACAAGCATGCACAACAAAATCCTATGATGCTACTGGAGGTATTCTACATCTGATCCTAGTCATTTAAGAGTCATTATATTCAAATATAGCTGGCTTGTCAGAAACTTTTCCCCATTCATTTTTAGAAATATGCTGGAAAGCTAAAGGTAAAAAAGTACATGAGACTGAATATGAATTGGAATATTTCAGGCAGAGAGATAAGCAGAGATAACAAGAAAAATGATTTTTATTTAGTTTTCTATGAAAAGGGCCAACAGGCCCTGAATTATATAAATAAATAGAATCAAATTGTGTGCTTAACTATATCCAGCATTTCACCTTTATCTTCAGTATTTTGTATTTGGATTAATATCATCTGATAATTACTCAATAAACTTGTCCTTGAGTAGAACAAGTATCGGAATGGTAATCATACATTTGTATTATTCTTAACACTCTTTTTTATACTGAAGTCAATGCAAATGTCTACACAATACCTAAAAATGTTACTCTTACAATTGAAGATTTAATAAAAATAAATAATTCCTCGAGGACTCTAACTCTTGAAGAAATATTACTCTATTACAGTATATTGCAGTAATATAATTTATAAGTTATATAGAAGAGTACTTTAGAGTTACTAATTTAGATGAAACACTGTCTTTGGCTTTTACAAGTTAATCATTGATATTCTAGTGGATAAATCCCTTGATATAAAGTGGTCAATTTTTATTCTAACAGATAGATGAAATCATTTTAACTTTGGGCTTGATACAGCCAAAGTTCAATGTTTAAAGCTTCCTTGACTTAAAATACATGTTTGATTTTCTCAGATAAATCATTGAGACTTAAAAGGCCTTCATGCTGGGCTTATTATGCCCCCTTAGGTTTTAGAATCAGTGAGTACATGATCATAATGCATTAGCAGTCAAAAATATAACCTTAATTTGACTTATGGCACCAGTACTACTAAATGATTGCCAAAGAAAAAAATGAGCAGAAACTCATAGAATAAAATATATTTGTTCCTTTACTGTGCTTCTTGTTAATATGATTATAGTTTTATTATGCATTGGTATTGAAAACAGTTCTAGTTTTATTGACCCTTTTCTGCAATATGGAGATGGCTAGAAAAACTAGAAGAATGTTATTACTGAGTTGGAAGGATCCATTTAAGTCAACGTCTCGATTTCATTGCACAGCTTAACCAATGAAGAATGTCTAATGAAATCAGACCCATGTAGAGTTCAAACTAGAAACTTTATTATCCTATGCCTATTCCACAGGAATCTCCCAGGTGGCAGTATTCCACTGGGAAATATTAGATAAGGATCAAAGGTAATAGGAAGGAGGCTGGCATAAGTTGCCCTTTTGTGTTTACTTAATGAGTCCAGACTAATTCCGCACTTGAGCCCTCCTCTTGACTTTTGTTATCCATTAAGTTTTGCTGTAAGTTTTGAAATATTATGCCTTGAATGGAATACTGCCAGTAGTGTTTGTTTGTTATGAATAGGGCCATTTAGATGGATGGCATCCACTTTCAATAAGCTTGTTAGCTTTCTAAGCTAACTGACTACTTGTGGTCAGTGCTGTGCTACAATGTATCTTTTGCAAGCATCTGGCTGAATTGTGGAATCACCATCCCCTTGGAATTATGTGAGATTATTTATATTTTCTAGACTGTCCACTTTCTAATATTAAGGTAATATTTTATTGCTGTGAATAGTAAGACTTAATCTATGGGGATTCTCAGTCATCCAGGTCATGGTTCTCCCAAAGGTGCTTTTTTTCAAGAGGCAGTTGGACTGTCTGGTTTTTCTTTGAAGTTGTTTTGCTTCTCATCCAACTTCTTCGATGAGAAGTGAAATGTTTTCCAAGAAAAACCAGAAAGTCCAATTGCCTCTTGAAACAAGTACCTTGGGAATAAGACTTAATATTATGCGGTGGTGTAATTTTTTAAACTCCATTTTTTGTTCAAATGCAGTTATCAGCTATACTTCGTAGAGAGATTCAATTAAATTTCCAAACAAGAAAACAACTGTTGCCCTTCCTATAAATCCAATCATGTTGTTTGTTTGTACTGCTGAAAAGGATATTCTCAGTAGAGTAGTCTTCCTTTGTTCTATCTCCTGTCTGCCAGTTAAAAGGAACCCTTAATCTTTTGATTTGTTCTACTAGAAATTTATTTCCCTGCCTTTGGTGAGCTGAAATACTTTCTAGGCTCCTGAATGAAATATTTCAGTTTTGAACTTAGTGGTTTATGAAGTGTTAAGATATCTCATCTATTACCAAATCCTCCTGTATGTCATGGATTGTCTGAATATCTTGATTGAAATTCTAGAGGCACAGAACTTAGGGGACTATATCTGTTTAAAGTACAAAAGGAAAAAAAAAACTGTACCAGAATCTTGTATTATCCCATTATTATATTTTCTAGAAGTATACATTGTAGATATAATATTTGGTATTCTATGTCTTTTTATATTAAAAAAAAAAAAAGCCTAACCTGATTTCTTTTCCTTTTTTTGTACTGAACCTAGCAGCTGAAATGTCACCATAACATGATGTTTAAAGTTGGGAATATACAGCTGCTCAAGAATGTATAACTAATTGTTCATAACACTAACATTAATTAACAGGACAATTGCAATGAATCCCATAAGGTATTCTGGTTGTGTCCATGCTAATGTGAATCTAAAATTCGTAAAGTTGTTGCTAAAAGAAATCACAGCAAATATTCAAACACAATTGATCTGCATATATGTTTATGTGCATATCACAACTTATAGGGGAAGTTTGTAACATTTATTTAATAAACATTAAATTGTTATTTCAAGAATGTACTGAAGGTGTTAGATCTGGGAGAATGGGCACAAGAACGGAGACGAGGCATCGAATAGTGACTCCAACTCTTTATTAGTGACATGAGAACAGAGCAAAAAAAGTGGGCAGCAGCAGCTCCTTTTATAGAGCTGGCGGCTGTCACAACAACCAATGATTTAAGTTTGCCATGCTGGGAAGCGTCCTATCAGTGGCGACCCGCTATCAGCCAATCAGATCAGCCAAAACGACCAATCACAATCCGCTATTAGCGGGCCAATCAGAAGTGCAGGTTTACAAGCCTGTCGTGGAAAGAAAACTATTGGAATTGCAAGCTAACGAGTTTGCTTAGTTCAGAACACCCCTCCCCCCTAGGTTCCGTCTCAAGGGTGAGGTGATGTATTCTCACAGGTAGGCAGGTCATCTCACCTGTCTACCTGATTTGCGTTGCTCCAACAGTCTTTGCCCGGACTCTGGTTCCGGTGGGCTGTTCATTGAGCTTAGCGGTAATGCTGATCTGACTTCTCCGTTGAGTGACTCGGGGTTGTCATATCTATTCCCGTCAAGGCTGTTATCTGGATTCTCTGGGTTTGCTGATGCCGCAGTGCTGCTTCGTGGAGAGATGACCATCTGCACCGGCTCTTCTTCGGAAGGTGAATATTCTGGGTTTGGTTGCGCTGATTGCTGAGTTTCGCGTACTGGATCAGGTACTAGTTCATTTTTGGCCTCCTCGATTTCCCTTCCCCCCCTGGTTTGGAATTCAGGGCTTGTGAAGGGGGTAGGTGCCAGCTTGGAGTGTAGTTGGTCGATGTGGCGCTTCCACAGTCTCCCGTCAGCAGTTTGTAAGTGGTAGGAATGGGGACCCATAAGATGAGTTATGGTAGCGGGGACCCACAATGGGTCACCGGTAAAGTTTTTTGCAAAAACCGGGTCGCCTACCTTGAACGTGCAATGCTTGCTGCTGGAACCCAGGGGCTTTTCCAGCGTGTAGGCAGGGTATAGGCAGTCAAGATATGATCGAAGTTTCCTGCCCATCAGGAGTTCAGCTGGGGTTTTGTTCGTGGTGCTGTTTGGAGTAATATGTTGGAGGAGAAGCATCCTGGTCACCTTGTCGTGGATGTTCCCTTGCTCCATCTTGTGTAAGCTTTTCTTTGTGAATTGGACCATTTGTTCAGCCCTACCGTTGGCCGCAGGGTGAGCCGGCGATGTTAAGGCGTGGTGTATCCTCCGGTCTGCTAGGTACTGTCCAAATGCCAAGGCGGTGAATTGTGGGCCATTGTCTGAAACCAAGACATCTGGCAAGCCGTGTGTACAAATAGTCTGTTTAGTTTTTTAATGACTGCCTCTGTGGTGGTGCTCTTCATTTTGTGAACCTCAAGCCAGTTGGAATAGGCATCCACTGTTATGAGAAATGTATGCCCCTTGGTGGGTCCAACAAAATCGATGTGGATACGGGACCAGGGACCTTGGGGCGTTTTCCATTCTGCTGGTGGAGCTGAGTGTGTTTCCTGACACTTGTTACAGGTGGCCACCCAGGTTTCTATTTGCCTGTCCATACCTGGCCACCACGCGTAGCGCCTTGCTAGTGCCTTCATTCGCATGATGCCTGGATGTCCATCATGCAGTAGTTTTAGGACCTTATGCTGTAGTCTTCCTGGGATGATGACTCTGTCTCCCCACAAAACACATCCTTTTTGGGAGAAAAGTTCTGTCTGCCTGTGTTTGAAGGGCTTGAAGGTGTCGTTGGATTCATTGTCAGGCCAACCTCTTTCCACCCAGCTGAGGACTCGTGCCAAACAAGGGTCCTTCCTTGTTTCTGATGCGATGTCTTGTGCAGTCAGTGGTGGTGAAGGAAGTGTCTCGATTTGTAGTGTAGCTCGGGTTGGAGCTGGGTCATCTAGGACTTCTGGTAGTGGAGAGCGGCTCAGGGAGTCAGCGTGGGGAATGGCTTTCCCCGGTCGGTGTCGCAGTTGGTAATCGTATGCGGCTAGAAACTCTGACCAGTGTGTCATTCTTGGTGATAAGATGTAGGGAGTTGGTTTATTCCCCGCCAAGATGCCAAGTAATGGTTTGTGATTGGTGATTATAGAAAAGGATCTTCCATATACATACTCATGGAATCGTTTGATCGCAGACACAATAGCGAGAGCCTCTTTATCTAGTTGGCTATAGTTTCTCTCAGTTTTAGATAAAGTTCTTGAAAAAAATGCAATGGGCGCCTCAGTACCGTTTGGCAGGACGTGGCTCAGGATGGCTCCTATCTCCAAACGGTGAGGTGTCACAGGTGACAGTTAATGAATAAAGTCTCATTATATTGTATCAATACAGCATCTGATGTTAAAAGGTCTTTTACTTGCTGAAAAGCTCACTCTTCTCGATGTCCCCAGATCCAGGAAGCTTTCTTGTCGAGGAGCCTATGCAGGAGTTCAGCAACAGTCGCCTTCTGGGGTAGGAAGATGTTATAAAAGTTGATGAGTCCCAGGAAGGCTTGGAGATCTGTTTTGTTTCTAGGTCTCGGGGCGTTTTTTATTGCAGCCAATTTTTTCTCAGTAGGGTGAATTCCCTGTTTGTCAAGAAGGTAACCAAGGAATTCAACCTCTCAGTACATAGTTGGCACTTTTCCTTCTTGACCTTCAGGCCAGCGTCTTTAAATTTCTGGAGGACCATTCTTAGTCGCTTTTCTAGTAGACTTCTAGTGGGGGCGGCTATCAAGACATAATTGAAGTAGGGCACAACCCCTTTTATGCCTTGTAGCAATCTTTCCATCAGACTTTGGAAGATGCCAGGTGCTACACTCACTCTGAATTGGAGTCTATTACATTTGAACACACCTCTGTGCGTGACTATAGTTTGGGTTTCTGCGGTCACTCCATCTACGGGCAGCTGCTGGTACGCCTGGGCTAGGTCCAATTTTGTGCATATTTTTCCACCCCCAAGGGAGTGAAGAAGGTGTTGGACCACAGGCATGGGGTAAGCGCTCTGCTGAAGTGCGCTGTTGAGGGTGGCCTTGTAATCCCCACAACTTCTCAGAGATCCATCAGGTTTTATGGGGGTTACAATTGGGGTCTCCCATCAGGTGTGGTCAATCGGTTCCAACACGCCCTGGACTATTAATTTGTCCAACTGTTCATCAATCTTTGGTTTGAGTGCAAAGGGCACTCAATGAGTCTTAAGGCGAATGGGCGCAATATCAGGGCAGAGATTAAACGATATGGGGGATCCCTTGCACTTGCCTAGCTTCTCAGTGAAAACTTCCTGGAATTCCTGGACGAGTCATTGCCCAGGTCATTCCCAGTCATCGCTTTCAGTCTGGTTGATGCCCACCAGTTTGATTCCTAGTGGCGCAAACTACTGCAAGCCTAGTAAGCTGGGTCAATCTTTATCGACGATGGTAAGAGGTAGGGTTGTGGTGTGGTCTTTGAAGGAGACTTGGATGTGGCTGGAACTGGTGACTGGGATCCTATTTCCTTGGTAGTCCTTTAATATAATTTTCTGAGTGCTGAGGTCCTCGCGACAGATGTCAAGGATCAGCTGTTTAAGGGTTTTCCAGGAGACCATTGATAGGGAAGACCCGGAGTCGACTTCCATAACGCATGGTCGATTCTCAATGGTGACCCTTACTTGGATTTTTCTTGCATCAAGGGATGAAGCATGGCCAATGGTGATGGTTTGGTGCACCTCTTCTCGTCTGGTAGAAGTGGCTGGTGCTTGATTTCTGTAGTAGTGGTTCCATTGGTTGCTTGGGCGGTCCCGATTTACTGGTGGGGTGCCTGTTGTCTGCCGGAAATTATTTTCTCTTCGGTTTGGGCTGGACCCT
Organism: Hydrophis major; assembly: GCA_033807585.1. Classification (NCBI taxonomy): domain Eukaryota; kingdom Metazoa; phylum Chordata; class Lepidosauria; order Squamata; family Elapidae; genus Hydrophis; species Hydrophis major. Next base: position 93,811,118 of record CM066330.1, on the reverse strand, counting down.
CGCTTGCTTCTACAGACCTTTGCAGACCTGTGCCCCCTCTTTCCACAGGAACAGCAGAGGGCATCTAGGAATTTGCAGTCTGACCGCAGGAGGTTTCTCCCGCATCCAGCACACTGATACGAGGGCTTACGATTCCATTGATCTTGCTGATCGCGCTCTGACCTGAGTCTGTTGACCTCCTCTTCCTCACTTTCTGATGAGGATTCAAGGTCTTCATGGTGGGTGGCCATTGTGTGCCTCTCAGAAAGGGACTTAGTCACTGATGAGTTGGTGGTGCGTTCCGTTCACTTGGCGCATTCGAGCTGCTGACTTCCTGGTTGCTTCTGCTGCAGTAGCATCAGTGATGACATCTGCGAGGCTGATGTCTCCCTTCACCATAATCTTGCTCTGGGTTGTGGGGTCGTTTAGACCCAGAACAATTCGATCTCTCATGGCTTCTTCTAGATTTGCGAAGCCACAGAGTCCCCCCAGGTTTCTGAGGTCCGCGATGAAGTCTCCAACACTTTCACTCTCCTGTTGGTCCCTCTGGTAAAACTCGTGTCTCCTGATGAGTGTTGGCACCGCTGGGGCATAATGGGCCCAGAGGATTGGGGTGAGGTTGTCCCAGTCCATCGTCTTGACTTCTGCTGGTTTAACGAGTGCCTTTGCCATCTTAAAAACGGTGGGTCCGCAATGGGTCAGGAATACAGCTCGTTTCTTGCCAGGCGTAGCATCCTTCAGGTTGTTGGTTTCCAGGAACATCTGAAACCTGTCCATATACGAATCCCAGTCTTCATTAGCTGGATCAAATGGAGTGGGTGGAATGGCGCCGCTGGTCATTCTGCCGCTATTGGTGCGCTTGCAGCCACGTGCTCTGTTAGCATTCAGTGAGTGTTCAGTCAGCTCTATCATCTCCGCATCCCACCTTCATCGCCAGTGTTAGATCTGGGAGAGTGGGCACAAGAACGGAGACAAGACATCGAATAGTGACTCCAATTCTTTATTAGTGACTTCAGAACAGAGCAAAAAACATGGGCAGCAGCAGCTCCTTTTATAGAGCTGGCAGCTGTCACAACAACCAATGATTTAAGTTTGCCGTGCTGGGAAGCATCCAATCAGTGGTGACCCGCTATCAGCCAATCAGATCAGCCAAAATGACCAATCACGATCCGCTATTAGAGGGCCAATCAGAAGTGCAGGTTTATGAGCCTGTCGTGGAAAGAAAACTATTAGAATTGCAAGCTAACGAGTTTGCTTAGTTCAGAACAGAAGGGAAATCCTTTCAGGAGTCTACCTGCAAGACCTGATGATCCATCTATATTGTATTAATGTACAATAACATGACAAATATACAAAAGAGATGGACTTAATGGGATATATTGTTTTCATCATTTGCTGACTGACAAGAATATGTCATTGAGTCAGACTTTACTTCTGATAACTATGTCCATGCAGTTCTTTTTGGCAAGAGTATGAACAGGCATCCTACATCCAAATATTAACTGGGGCTAACCATGCCTGACGTTTGACATCAGCCAAGGTTGCTTAAGCAAAGAAACACTATATAATGTTCTTCTCTGGATTGCTGAACCACTAGAGTTTGGGCTTATACTTTTCAAAATTGAAGATAAAACTTAGTTTATGAATTTATTACTATAAACATTTGTATTATGCTAGTCTAATGGATGTATATCAATCAGGAGAGCATATGACAAGCCAAAGGAAAAAGTTAAAGCTTTAAAAGGCACAATGATAAAGCTAAAAATACAATATCTATATGTGTTTATAAAGCAGGCAGAAGTAAGCAGTAGTTTTTCTGAAAAAAGTATGCTCCTATTGAGTGATTGTCTTTAAAATTAAGTGAAAGCAAAGAGGACTCTATTTTATACTACTTGGCCAAAGTCTGAACTGGACACATCCTGCTCCATAGCTTGTAAAAATAGAAGTTATCTAGATATTTAATTATTTAGTTTATTTTTATTTATTTATTTGGTTTGTCAATTGCTTACAACATAATAGATATAAGTAAATAAAGTAAATAAGTATATTTAGTGGATGTCTATTGGTTCAAATGGCAATGTCCAGTCCACTCAGGCATCCAAGGACAGAGTGGGCCATGTTGAAAAAATGAGACATTAGGCTGGTGCAAGCTGTTGATGGATACCTGGATACAACATGATGGATATTCTGTCGAGGAGCACCACTGAGGATCAGAGACAAGATGGGCATTCAGCAACCATTGATCTGTTGCCATGTATTTAGAAAGCCAGGAGTTCTACAAAGATGTCTGACTGCCAACTGTCTTCAACGGCCAATTCTTCAATGCAGTCAGGCTGCCAACTGTTGCTAGTCATTTGATTCACACTACTATGCTATGCAGGGTGCACCTCAGGGAGGTGAACCAGCATCACACACCACTTATCTAGCTACTTTGTAAGAAGTAAGCCCAACCCCTCTCCTTCTTCTTTCTATAAAATATTAGCCATAAGAAAAACCCAAAAAGTCAAGCCGCTAATCGAAACTGCCTGAGATTCAATCTACAATCCAGCCAGATGCTTGCAAAAGATACATTGTAGCAAGGTGCTGACTGCAAGCGGATTCCAGCACTTAGAAAGATAACAGGCTTATGGAATATGGATGCAACCTATCATAACAAATAAGCACCAGCAGTAGCCCATTCAAGGCATAACATTTTGAAACCCTTACAGCAGAACTTAATGGCTAACAAAAACAGGGTGATAGGATTTAAATTAGCACCCCTTCACCTCAAAATCCAAAAACAGGACATAGTCTTCAGTCACAATAAGAATTACCCAACACCTTTTTTAGCATAACAAATGACACAAAAGGCCCCTCATTGCACAATCCCAAGAACGATTCAAACTTCTAAGTCACGGAACCCTATCTGCTCACCCAGCCAGTTGTTCAGCTGCCCCAGAACCAAATTGTTAAATGTCACTTTGCTTCTGAAATAAAAACTTCCTTCCTAGCAGTTGGCTTTGACTCTTTAATTTTAAACAGCAGTGGTTTTTGGAGGGACTGTTTGGGTTTTTCCCCCTCTTCTTTTCTATGCGATCTCCCAGTGGGAAAAATGAGTCCAAACTTTTCCTTCCAATAGTATCATATGGTCTAATAAAGTTCTCACAGAAAACATTTTTCTAGATGCTACCACACTTCTGTATTTTAGAAAGTCTTAATTTAATTTCCATGAAACAAACTTCTTAACTTCCTTTCTCTCTTTGTCTTTTATATTCGCAAAATAATACAATTTTCAAGTATTCATACTACATTCATAGTAGAGTAGTATGTCCTCAGTTAAGTTAAGTGTGTGTGTGTGTGAGAGAGAGAGAGACAGAGACAGAGACAGAGAGGAATCTTCAGTTTAAGCATGGGCAAAAAACTTTCACACTAGCATTTTGTTGTGTCCGCGAAATGATGCCAGGAGTCGGTGACTTCAAATCATGCTCTTTATTTGAGGTTGGAACCGAACTAGGGCAAAGGGAAAAAGATCGCGGCTTTTATTCTTTTAGCCACGGCGGCCGCGGCCAATGGCACCGCTTTGAATCTCCCACGATCTGAATGGACCAATCGCGGGAGATTCTTAGCGAGCCAATTGGCGCGGCTCGCCTGACTAATCAGAGTGCCCCGCGCTTTGGCCAATCAAAGCGCGGGGATCTCAAGAATGCTAATAAGGACAGAATACCTCTCCCCTCTTGGTTCAGTCCTTACATCGCGTAGTCACGTAGGTAGGTGGGGCTCCATCTGAGCCTACTTGACCTGCGCGGCTCAGTCGTAGGTTGGATCCCGGTCGGTTCGGTCAGGATCTCTGCTGCTCCTGCTGCCGTCGTGGGAACTGGCTGGTTGATCGGGCCGGACTGCTCTCCGTAGCTCCCTCCTGGGCCTCCCGGGTTGGTTGAGCTGTGGGTTTCGCCGCTCCCGATCGGTCTTTCTGGGTCGGTCGAGCTGGCCTGGCTGTTTCTTCCTGGCGAGGGGTCATGTTGGCTGCTTTCCGGTAAGTACGGCTGGTTTATTTTTCTTTGGTTTTGGTTCCCTGGGTATTCCCTCCCCCCTTGGTTTGTGTTGTGGGGGTTGGTTTCGGCTGTCTGTGCATCGGCGGTCTCTTGGTTGGTAGTCCTCGACCTTAGTTGGTCGATGTGGCGTTTCCACGCTCGTCCGTCAGCTGTTTGTAGCCGGTACGAGTGTGGGCCTGTTATTTGTGTGATGACGGCTGGTATCCATAGTGGGTCTCCCGTCAGATTTCTCGTGTATACGGGGTCGCCGGTTGCGAAGGTTCGGTGTTTGCTGTTTGAGTCTGGGGGCTTCTCTGGGTTATACGTGGGGTGTAACCTGTCGAGTGGGGACCTTAGCTTCCTGCCCATTAATAGTTCGGCTGGGCTCTTATTGGTTGTGGTATTTGGGGTTATGTGTTGGGTGAAGAGTAGTTTGTTAATTTTCTCCTGGATCTCCCCGTGGTCTATTTTCCGGATGGTATTTTTAGTGAATTGGACCATCCGTTCCGCCCTACCGTTTGCCGCCGGGTGCACCGGTGCTGTCAGCGTGTGGCGGATGCCCCTTTCCGCTAGGAATTTTTCGAATTCTAGAGAGGTGAATTGGGGCCCGTTGTCGGAAACGACGACGTCTGGGAGGCCGTGTGTTGTAGTTTTTCTGGAATGACCAACCTATCCCCCCATAGTATGCACCCTTTTAATAGCGAGAGTTCCGTTTGGCGGTTTCGGAACGTTTTGATGGACTCGTCGTTGTCCCTTTCCGGCCACCCTTTCTCTACCCAATGCAACACCCGCGCCAGACGTTTGTCTTTATTAGTCTCTCGGGCAATGTCTGACGTGGTTATGGGCAGGTTGGGTAGAGTCTCTATGCTGAGGGTGGTTGTTGTGGGTGCTGGGTCGGTGTCAGGTTCTGGTAGCAGTAAGCAGCTTAAGGCGTCTGCATGGGAGATCGTCTTACCCGGTCTGTGTATGAGTCCGTAGTTGTAGGCCGCCAGGAACTCGGACCACCTTGTCATTCGGGGAGACAGAATGTTCGGGGTGGCCCGATTTCCTGCAAGGATTCCCAGCAGCGGCTTGTGGTCAGTTATGATGGTGAAAGTCTGGCCGTAGAGATACTCGTGGAATCGTTTTACGGCGGCAACGATAGCCAGAGCCTCTTTGTCCAGCTGGCTATAGTTCCGCTCCGGTTTGGTGAGGGTCCTTGAAAAGAACGCGATGGGTGCTTCTTTTCCGTCAGGGAGGGTATGGCTGAGGACAGCGCCGGCGCCGAAGGGTGATGGGTTGCATGTGAAGGCCAGAGGTAGGGTCTCGTTATATTGTATGAGGACGGCGTCCGAAGTGAGGAGGTCCTTTGTTCTTTGGAAGGCGGCTTGCTTGCATTTCCCCCAAGTCCAGGTCGCCGCCTTGTCCAGGAGCCGATGCAAGGGCTCCGCCGCCGTCGCCTTTTGGGGCAGGAAAACATTGTAAAAGTTCAGTAGCCCCAGGAATGCCTGTAGTTCCGTCTTGGACTTGGGTGTGGGGGCTTCTTTGATCGCCTTGATTTTTTGGTTTGTGGTGTGAATGCCGTGACGGTCTAGGAGGTATCCTAGGAAATCGACCCGTTCCGTGCATAGCTGGCATTTCTCCCTCTTGACCTTTAGCCCGGTCTCTTTAAATTTGGTTAGGACCTCCCTTAGGCGACCCTCTAGTTCGGCTTGGTTGGCTGCCAACACTAGGAAGTTGTCGAAGTAAGGTACCACCCCCTTGATGCCCTGCAGTAGTCTTTCCATTAGGCTTTGGAATATTCCCGGTGCCACGCTGACTCCGAATTGGAGTCGGTTGCATTTAAATGCTCCCCAGTGGGTGACTATGGTTTGCGCTTCTGCCGTTTGCTCATCGACTGGCAACTGTTGGTAAGCCTGGGCGAGGTCGAGCTTGGCGAAAACCTTGCCCCCTCCCAGTGAGTGCAGTAGGTGTTGCACTACTGGGACGGGGTAGGCGCTTTGTTGTAGCGCGCCATTTAGGGTGGCCTTATAGTCCCCACAGATCCTCACCGACCCATCGGGCTTGATCGGGGTGACTATGGGGGTCTCCCACCGGGCGTGGTCTATGGGCTGTAGGACCCCTTGCTTGACAAGCTTGTCAATTTGCTCGTCTATCTTGGGTTTAAGTGCGAATGGCACCTGCCTTGGTTTCAGGCATTTTGGGGGGACGTTTGGGTCTAGGTTGAAAGATATAAGGGGCCCTCGGTACTTGCCTAGGTTTACGTCGAAGACCTCTTGGAATTCCCGGGCCAGTTGCTGCTCCCAGCTGTCGTCGGTGACGTGGTCGACTCCCGTGAGTGCGATGTCGAGCGGGGCGAACCATTGCAGTCCCAGTAGGCTTGGGCGGTCACGGTCGACGATTGTCAGGGGAAGTCTTTCGGTGTGCCCTTTATAGGTGATGTTGAAGTGTTTGGTTCTGACTACCAGGATGCGGTTTCCCTGGTAGTCCTTTACAATGAGTCTCTGGCTGTCTATGTTCCTCCTTTGGAGGATAGGCACCAAGCGCTTTATTTCATGTCATGCAATCATGGAGAGGTAGGACCCAGAGTCCACCTCCATTTTGCATGGCTGGCCCTCAATGCCTACCTCCACGTGGGCCTTCCGGGCGTCATTGGTGATGGCGTGGCCGATGGTGACCGTATGATGGGTCTCCTCTTTCCACCGGTTATCGCCGCCTCACAGGGATCGTCCGTTCCAGTCCCATCTGTTGTCCGAGGGGCGATCTCTGGTCCAGGGTGGTGTGCTTTCTCTCCTCCAGTCGCTCTGGTCCCATTGTGCCGGGCTGCGATTCTTCTTTAGGCGGCAGACACGGGCGATGTGTCCCTTCTTGTCGCAATGCCGGCAGATCGATTAAAAAAACCAGCATTCCGACCTGGGGTGGTCGCCGCCACAACCGGCACAGTTGGTCCTCGACTTACGACCCCGCCGGTTCCGTAGGTCGCGGCCTGTTTGGAGGTGATGGATGTCCTCCTCATCCTCAGAAGTGCCCGATGCCGAGTGGAAGTCGCCCTGGTGGGTGGTCGTCTCGGGTTGGGCCTCGGTCGACCTTGCCGGGTTGTTGTTTCCGCTGCGGTCCCCAGTGTTCGGTCTGCGCATGCGGTCGGCGGAAGTTCGGGTCGCTTTGGCGGCTGCGGCTGCGGTGAGGGTGTCTGCTAGGCTGATGTTGCCCTTGGCCATCAGCCGGCTCTGGAGGACGGGGTCCCACAAACTGAGCACGATTCAGTCTCGCAGGGTGTCGTTCAGGTTGTCGAATTCGCAGAGCCCCCCTAGGCGCCACAGCTTGGCGACGAAGTCGCTGAAGCTCTCACCCGACCTCTGGTCCCGACGGTAGAATTCGTTGCGTTGGATCAGAATGGGTACATCTGGGGCATAGTGCCGCCGAAGTATGGGTTCGAGGACGTCCCAGTCCATCGCGGTCACATCGGCGGGTTTGGCAAGCGCCTTGGCCATCTTGAAGACCTCGGTCCCGCAGTGGGTCAGGAAGACAGCGCGCTTCATGGGGCCGGTGGCGTCCTTCAGGTCGCTGCACTCGAGGAACATGCGGAATTGGTCGGAGTACGATTCCCAGTCCTCGGTGGCGGGGTTGAAGGGTGCTGGGGGTGTGATTTTCGCCATCCCGGTGGTTCATCTGGCTTCCGTCGGACACGTGGTTCGGTTCAGGGCCTGGATCCCATCCTCGTCGCCAGCGTTGTGTCCGCGAAATGATGCCAGGAGTCGGTGACTTCAAATCATGCTCTTTATTTGAGGTTGGAACCGAACTGGGGCAAAGGGAAAAAGATCGCGGCTTTTATTCTTTTAGCCGCGGCGGCCGCGGCCAATGACACCGCTTTGAATCTCCCGTGATCCGAATGGACCAATCGTGGGAGATTCTTAGTGAGCCAATCGGCGTGGCTCGCCTGACCAATCAGAGTGCCCCGCGCTTTGGCCAATCAAAGCGTGGGGATCTCAAGAATGCTAATAAGGGAAACTTCCGGTTTCGCGTGGCTTCGGGGCAGCAGGAATTCGCGACAGCTCGCGATTCCTGCTGTGCTAGCCGTCGAGGTACCCCCGATCCAGATGGGTCAGGGGGATATGGCTGCCCTGTAGGGACAGCTGAAGAGAGAGGGGAGTCGGATAGGGAGGTGGGGGTGTTGCAGACCCCCCCCTTCTCCGGGAAAACCCCTTTTTCCCAAGGCGGTGGAGCGGCGGTCAGCAATGGCCGCCACGAAGAAGCCAGCAACCGGGTAAGAACTGTGCTGGAGGAAGTGTGAAGAGTGAAAGTTCTGTCTGAGCCGGGTCAAGTAACACCTTTTAAATTGCCTGGAATTGAGCTGCTTGAATTGCTGGAGGATACATTGTATCCCTAAGAAGAGCGAAAAGCGGCGGAGAAGCTGTTAAAGGGAACTTTTTTTTTTTTTTTTTTTACTCTCCCACCCCACGGAAATAGCAGAAATATTTGGATATATTAGACATTGAAAGTGGATTGCTTTGAAAGTTGAAGCTAAGAGACAAAGGGATTTTTGGACATTGAAAAATTTAAGAAATTGGAAAATCTTTGCTGGAGGTATGGATTTCTGATTATTTAAAATTGTCATTGCAAGTGGGAAGGGAGAAAAAAAATTGGAGCAGAAGCTGAAAAAGGAGGAGATTGTCTAGAACGTCTTTGTGGATCCCAAAGGAAGATATATGGTAATTGGACCTCTTTGAATAAAAATTAATCCAGAAAGAGAAAGAGAAGAAGGAAGAAAAGTATTAACTTTTGGAATTTTTTTTTTTAATTGCTTTTGATTGTCTTTGATTAAAAATACTTGTGGTTGTTTTGGAAAAAGTTTCCCTTTTTATAATGGCATCGTTTGTGGATGAACTAGAGATTGAATATCAAAAATATAAAAAAGAAGATACTTTGGGCGCTTTGTTTCAATTCTTAGAAATGGCGTTATGTTCTGTCGAAAAGTTGATTATGCAGCAGAAGGACTGGGACAAGGAAGAAGAGGAAGAAGAAGCCATCTTTGATGAACAATGGGTCCCTTCCGGAGAGGAGGAGAAAAAGGATAAGAAAAAGGGGATTTTAAGAATTATAAAAACAACCAAAAGAGAGAAAAATGAGCGAAAAGATGGAGGCAAGGTTAGAAAGCAAAGGAAAAGGAGTAAGAAAAGCGAAGGGAAAAAGCAAAGGGGTAGAAAGGGCAAGGAGAAGAATAAGCAAGAGAGAAAGGGGGGGAGGAGAAGCCTTAATGGGGGGAAGCAAGACCTAAAGAAAAAAAGTTTATTTAGAGACAATGGGTGAATTTAATTTAGATTAAAAGAGGGATTCTGGAGGGTATATAAGAGTGTGTTTTTATATGTATATTTAGAATATAAAATTTATTATGTAATTTTAGAATCTTTTAAACAGAATCCCAAGAAAGATTGCTATATGTAGTATTTCTAAGTTAGGGTAATGAGTTATAGATGTTACTCCAATTGGTGTACAGGAGAAGTATGGTAAAAGAAAAAAAAGATGAATGGATAATTGGAAATAGAACAGACAAAGAATGTTGTTGAAAATGGTAATAAGATATGGAAGGATATATATGCTTTTTTTTTTGGATTTTGTATATTGATAAAAGGCAATAAAATTTTAATTAATAAATAATTTGGATGGAAAGGAGAAGTAGGGACAAGATATGAAGTTAATATTATATGAAATATTGATATTATAATTTGGAAATGTTATGCCTTATTGATCTTTTATTATTATTTTTTCTTAGAAAAGAATTTATAAGCTGCTATGCCTTGATTCTTTGTGCATTGTTTTTATAAAACTGATAAAAATGGTTTTTATATATATATATATATAAAAAGAAAATGATAATAAGATATGGAAGGAGATATGGGTTGAATATGATGTTTGAATTTGTGTCTGTGTGAAGAGTTTTAACCCGGGAACAGACAACCTTCAGAAAAGATCTTTTAGTTTTGTTTATGTTTTGTGTTTGTATGTTTGTGTATTGTGTTTATGGTAAAACTAACAAAATTTGTTTTTTATAAAAAAAAGGAAAAAAGAATCAATAAAACCTTGGAGGAATGTTAGATGAGAATAATTTAAACAAGCCAGAAAGAAAAGAATATGATGACTATAAAATGGATAAATATGGAAGAGAAATGAAATTGAATAGGAGTAAAGAGAAATAATGAGAAATTTGCTGAAAGATATTTGTGTGTCCATATGGAGATGGGATAAATTGGAATTATGCTGTATAAAAATAATGTTTTGTTTGACTTGTAAGGATTTACAATGTTAAGAGGTTTTATGTGTTTATGTATTTAATGGTTAATGATGTGTTGTTTTATCTTTAAAATTAATAAAAATTTGTTTCAAAAAAAAAAAGAATGCTAATAAGGACAGAACACATTTTCTTAACTAGTTATTACAAACATCAATTTAGCATCACTAAGGATGCAGCTTTGCTTTTTTATAGACAAATTACAACCCCTGAAAGTACTGTAACTATTTACTAGTGTTAGGGATAACATTGTTTACCCTAACTGGTTTAGGTAAAATAATAAATATGTAATCATGGTTTGTTAGTTAAAGTGTCTGCAACTTTAACTGTAGGAATGTAATTAAGGGAGTGGTTGTTAAAGGCAACATAAAAGAAGCAAGGAACGTCAGCTTGCTCTCTCTGGCTTTATGGTCCCTAATTACTGGATGGATTCAAGACTGCGTTTTTCCCTACTGGAACGGGAGAGAGAGAGGACTGATTTGTAAGTGAACTGACATTGGATATTCTACACGGACTTTGCTAATTGAATATCCCTGAATGGACTGACTAAACAATACATGACTAATGGACTGTTATTTTGATTATGCTATAAACTCTAAATGGAATTAACTATATTTTGATAGCACAAGCGTATCTGTTATTTTTACTGTATGTTAACAAACATACAAGCTTATCTCACTCATTTATCTGTGTGCCTATCTGACTAACACTGCACATTCTGTTTAGCTTGTCTCCTTAACCCTGGTTGGGGAACACAGGCTTAACAACTAGCAATTCTTTTCAGGATTCATTTAATTTTCCCTTCTCTTGGGCCATAAAATTTCTCATTAACCATGGAGAATATTATATGACTAATTAATACTACATCAGATGACTTTTTCTTCTAATATTATTACCATATTAATTAACTAATTACCCTGAGGTTACTAGCAATAAAACAGAAGCAATATTACAGCCGCAATCTGTTTTGCTTACAGCTGAAAATTCATACATAACATAAGGATGAGTCAGATACTTTATCGAACCCAAACTAAAAACAGTTACATCGTCCAAGAATGAAAATCCCAAACATTATTTTAAAGAAAATCCATTAAAAATTAATAGTGGAAAGAAAGGAATCTAAGAGTTAGACCAAAAATGTTATTATCAGGGATCAAAGCAAATCAAATCAAATGAAATTTGGATTTGTTTTCTGCCAACCTCTACTCACCCCCAATATCTGTCCTTTCCCATTGCTATATCATTGGAGGAAAATATAAGGAGGAATCCTGTTAAATATCTGTCCTTTCCCATTGCTATATCTGATAATATATTTCTGTTAAATTCTGCCAATTATTCCTCAAATTGAACTTCTACTTGGTCTTCACTTTTGCCCTTGGCAACCATTCTTTTTTTTTCTTTTTTCCTAATTCAACTTTGGCTACTGCACAAATAGCATTTGCTTCCTCACATCTTTATTTCCTCCTTATTCATGTAGGAGTTTATGACTTTCGCATTCTATTGGCCACCAATTCCATGTGTTTCTCTAGCTGAATTTGTGTTGTGTAGATTAACTGTCAGCACTGTATTCAGTTTTTGAAATTATTTTCAGTTTCTGCAAGATATTTGTCTTTATGGCAAACTGTGCTGGACACTTTCTCAAGTTAGTGGGTAGACTATCTTGCTGCAATTAGAAATGGCAATTATGTAATAAATCATCAAGATAGCAATTAAAAATAAAGATACAACTTCATAACAGCTCTTATTACTGTTCCCCCTTAAGAACGTATTAAGAAAACATACAAAGGATGTCAAAATATGGAGAACGAAATACAAGAGAAGGTGTCTTTCTTTACACAAACAGGCAAGCTATTTATGGTATCAATTATTATTCCCATGGACTTTATTCTCTTGACTTTATTGTGGCCGACTATAAGTTTCTTGTCTTCTTCGGTAATAAAGCCATCTTCTATGAAGGCAGCTGTGGTAATGGCAGCAGTGGCACGTAGATCATCATAGTATCTATGCTCTGTATAGCAACACTTGTTATTTCTAATCTATTGTACTTATTAATTTCTTTTGAAGTAGAGGGCATGTGTGTTTAGTCTAAGGCCTCTTCTTCCATCGCATTCCTCTTTATAGTCATCATCAGTTGTCTGTCCTTCATTTTCATCATAAGAGGTAATTATTTCATTTGTCAGTAGTATGAAGTCTGGAATAATTCTCTGCTTATATTTAGCAAGCCTTTGTCTCTCATCATTTTGTCACTTTTGCCTTTTGATTAGTTGTTTTTGCTTGGGTACATCTGGCAAACCAGTCTGATGCAATCCAAAAGAACCAATCTTGTCTCTCTGACATTTAACTAAAGCAAGTTCCTTCAATGTTATCTTCATCGCCTTAGGGCAGGCACAGTTAATGTTACTTTTTGCAGCCAGCAGGGCACCTGAATTTGGCACACGGAACAATTCGACACTTGCAATTGAAGGTGTCAAACATTCATCAAGTTTCACTGTAAAAATATCTTTGACATCTAGCTTCCTCTACCAAGAGATTTGTTTTTGGCTTGATCCCAGCTCTTTTGGATCTTGTTTAAGATTGTCATTCGTGAATTTAGAACAGGGGTCACAAAAGAACTGTTCACTCATTCCCACTTTTCAAGCACTTTTGGCTGCAAGACTGGCTGCTGTGTAGTTTCTAGCATCATCACTACTTTGTTCTCTTAACAGCAGGCCATATCTGAGAATGTCTGCAGTGTTGGGAGTTCAGACAGCAACAAGATTCTGCCAGTTCCAATTGCCCATATGAGTGAATGTTCCCAGGCTTGTTCTTTTTTTAGAAGATCAGTTATCACACTCAAAGGAAATGAGGCCAGGAGTACTAACACTCTCAGACAAAATAACATTTAACAAAAAGAGAAAAACTGTGAAATAAAACAAACTAAATATTAAAAAGTTATGATAGTTATGCAGTTACTTATCAAGCACATCTAAATTATAGTAAAGTAACCAAAATATCTTTACAATCCCCAAGGCATGTCAGAACTTTTGAGCACCCCTAATATTTGGAAACTGAAAGTGAAAAAAGTTGATATACTATACCAGTGGTGAGGTAAAGAAGACAGTGAAGGTCAGATAGTGGCAGTAGAACCTCAGTGGGGTTCCCCATCTCTGTATGTGTTTTGGGTTAATTAAAACATAGCCATCTGTTCCTATCCACAATAATGCTAAAATTATAGCATGTTTATTTTGCCCTCTTGTACTTTCATTGTTATTTTATATGCTAAGGGCAAGTTTGATTTGCAGTATATCAACACACCTTTTATTATCTGAGTCCTACCTAAGGCACCTGTGAATTATTCATTGTTAATTTTAAGTCGATTATTATCTTACCATAGTATAATTCTTTGTGACTGACAGGTAGGCCCTGCTGCTCACATATGCCCATATTATTGTATGATTCAAGAACATATTCTGAGAAATATAAATGGGGATTTTTGTAACACACAATATCTTAATAAGCCCAATGATAGTTAATATTGTTTTAATGTAACACTGTACCAGTTCTTTAACATTGTATGTGTGTCTTATTAGGAACATTATCACTCAGCAATTCTATATAGAACTCACAAAAATGGACGTTTCTGGTAAAAATCATAACCAAAACTTGTGTGAATTAATCCCTTTGTGTGTAGGGATGGTGAAAAGATACAGATCAATATACATAGACCTCAAAGCAGTTAGATGTGCCTTGTAAAAGATGTGGTTGTTTTAATATGTAGATAACAAATATTTCCACTAGATAATATCTGTCTTAAAAGCCATCTTTTTTCAAATGGTTTACACAGATTTTTGCCCCTGCTTCCACTAGCATTAGTACTTTGAATGTTAGATACAAGAAGTTATTCACAGAAAAAAATATCTTTAGCATCTGCTAACAGTAAAGAAACTCATTTTTCTCAGTTTTCCAAGATCTCCCATAGCAGATGGAGATCTCTCAAGGAGATTGTTGGAGATGATGTGACAGAATCTGGAATTTGGAAGTTAGTGACAGTTACCTTTCATAATTCATTAGTAAGGATAAATTAATGCAGGGATGTCAAACTTGCGTTATCATGTTGGTGTCACATGACATATCAGGACTTTTCCCCCTTTGCTAAACTGTGTGGGGGCAAGCCAGCACATGATGCATCCAGCCTGTGGGCCGCAAATTTGACACCGCTGATATAATGATCAAATATGCTTCTATAAATAGTAAGATTCTTTCTATTACTAGAAGGACTTTTCTCAGTGGAAGGGAAGACAAGAAACAATGGATGGAAATTAATCAAGGTGAGAAGCAACCTGGAATTAAGAAGAAACTTCTTAATAGTAGGGATAATTAACCACTGGACCAGCTTGCCTTCAGAAGTTGTGGTTCATCATTGGAGAATTTTAAGAAAAAACTGGATGGTCACTTGTCTGAAATAGTATAGATTCTTCTGCTTGAGCAGTGGGTTGGACTGGAAGATCCCTTCCAGCTTTGTTCTGATTGATGATTAATAAACTATCTTCTACTGACCAAAGTACAATATCTAGTGGTCTATTTTTATGATGACCCCAAAAGTTGCTAAGATGCTCTCACTTCCCAATTTTCCCTGCTGGTCAGTATATCACAGATGGAGATTTACATATTCCAATACTTTTCTCAATTTAGGATGGAAACTTATTGATTAGCTTTCTTAATTATATTTCTAAAGAAAAGGAACTGTCGGCTTTGGAAGCCATATTCCATGCTGCCACATATACTGAGAAAGTGGGAGGGAGGTGATTTCAATTGAGTAGTTCTAAGTAGACAAAAAAAATCTTTTCTTAGTTCAAGGTTATTAAATATGGAGCAGCAGGGGAAAAGATCATGGGACAGATCATGATTGATTCATGTGATGTTATGATGTTGAAAAGAGGGGTGGATTGTAGTTTGGGACATTGTGGGAAGTCCAGAAAATTTTAGTTTCAAGACTCCACAGATGTGCCAGTTACTGATTGGAATGGAGATTTGCTGGAACACTGACAGGAACTGCAGGCTCATTGTTATATATCCTTAGGCTAGTTTCACAGTACAAGTAAGCCTACTGAAAATGACAATTAAATACAGATTATTAATTAAGAAGTATTCACAGTATAAAAGCAGCTTTCATCTCTGAATAAAGTATATCTCAAATATTTCCGTATCTTCTTGCATTTGCAGTTTTAATATCCAAAGCTTGTCTTTTTCACTGCAATGTTTTGCTTTAATTACAGTCATCCTGCTATTATACACAATTCAAAAGATTATTTAATAGACATAGCTTGAATATTACATAAACTAGATGATGTGTGCTAATTAACAATTTCTTGCAGTTTTGTATTCATGAATCTCACAAGTTTTACCAACAGTAATTAAACCTTCTTGACAAGGCTTTTATTGTTTCAATTTCTTTATTTAAAAAAAAAAATGAAACTCATTTTGTGCCTTTTCCATAAGAGGAACATTTTCAAAAACACGCACACAGAGAAAAATATTCCAACCACTGTTAATAAGTTCTCCACTCCAAATCCCAAGATGTTGCTTTGAAATGCACTCTTAGTATACTTAAAAATATTCATTTCCTCTCTCATATATATGGCTAGGTTCTAGTCTTATCCTGATACTCATTGCTACCTCTGAAGGTTTTTAAAATCTGTTTAGGTGCAGCTACCTGTTCTTTTTGGTACAAATATGAAAATGAGTTTCAACCAACACCTTTTTTCTTCTTATATATGGGAAGGCTTATGTGTTTACCACTACATATAAAAACAAGTTTATGAAGAAAATGGTAAAGGATGTGTTTTCACACAATAGTTTAGATGGGTGACAAAGTACAGGAGAACTGGGGTTTCAGACACTTCCTTAATGTTTAATTTAATTTGTTGGATGCTGCATCTGATTTGTCAAAATCTTTGAATAAACTTTCCCACTACTGTTACCCAGAGGTGGGATTCAATTTTTTTAACAACCAGTTCTGTGGGCATGGCTTAATTGATGGGAGTCGCTTGGTGGTCATATGACTGGGTGGACATGGCTTGGTGGTCATGTTATTGGCTGGGCATGGCCAACTCAATGATCACTCACATCGAGACACCATCTCCTTGCCTGGCCTCTCATGACTGTGGGGGTACTTCAACAGTACTTTCACACAAGTGTGAAAAATGGTCATAAATCACTTTTTTCAGTGCCATTGTAACTTTGAATGGTCACTCCACATAAGCAAAGTACTAGCAAAGGAGGGGAAAAAAATCTCCAGAGAAGTTCCAGAGACAGGAAGTCTAATCCTGCCAGGAATGTCAAGAATAACTGACTCTGTGGTCTTTTCCCCAAACCCCAAAAACTTTAACCTTAGACTGTCTACTATTGACCTCATCCCTTTCCTAAGAGGTCTGTAGGGGAATGCATAAGCGCACCAACGTGCCTACCATCCTTGTCCTAATGTTTCTTTTATTTTTTTTATTTTTCTTATATGTATCCTTGTATTCATAACTATGTTTTTACTTATACCTATTATCTTGTAAGCAATTGACAAATAAAAAAAAAATAGAATGTAATAAGGGTTAACGGAGAGGCAGTTTCTGTAAACAACACCAGAATGTTTTCTTCCTGGCTTCCTTACAGGATTCAACCAGAAATTTCTTCTAACAACTGGTTCTCCGAACTGCTTAGAATGTTAACAACCAGTTCTTGCAAATGGATGCAAACTGGTAGAATCCCACCTTGCTGTTACCCATTTTCCCAATACTAGCAAGTTATTGTTGCTGTTAACAATAGGATATGCAATTGTGGCCTTGGATTAAGCCCTTCATTTTTTTATGAGTAGGCTGTCAGGAGCTACACCACTAAAGGTACATGATGCCAGAATAAAGTGAGAGAAGCCAAGACAAAGTCTAAATTGGATTACATTTCTAATCTGACTCTGTCAAGGATCTTGGAGTACTCATATCAAATGACCTAAGTGGCAGAGCTCATTGCAACAGCATTGCCAAAAAGGCATTAAGAGTTGTAAATCTAATCTTACAAAGCTTCACCTCCAGTAATACAGAATTGCTAACTAGGGCATACAAAACCTTTGCTACACCAATACTCAAATACAGCTCATCTGTCTGGAATACGCACTGTATATTGGACATTAATACAATTGAGTGAGTCCAGAAATATTTCACAAGAAGAGTATTACACTCCTCTGCTAGCAACAGAATGCCCTACACCACCAGACTTGAAATTTTGAGCTTGGACAACCAAGAACTATGCCGCCTATGGTTGGACTTAAGCATAGTACACAAAATTATCTGCTACAATGTTCTACCAGTCAATGACTACTTCAGCTTCAGCTTCAACTGCAACAATACAAGAATACACAACAGAAACAAACCCAATGCAATTAAACTTGATTGCAGAAAGTATGATTTCAGCAACAGAGTGGTCAGTGCCAGGAATGCACTACCTGACTCTGTTGGTGTTCTGTCCCCTCATTAGCATTCTTGAGATCCCCACGCTTTGATTGGCCAAAGCGCGAGGCACTCTGATTGGCTAGGCGAGCCGCGCCGATTGGCTCACTAGGAATCTCCCGCGATTGGTCTATTCGAATCGCGGGAGATTCAAAGCAGTGCCATTGGCCGCAGCCACCCGGCTAAAGAAGTAAAAGCCGCGAAGTTTCCCTATAGTGCCAGTTTGGTTCCCACATCAATAAAAGAGCTTGATACAAAGTCACCGACTCCTGGCATCATTTCCGAAGACACAACACTGGTGACAAGGATGGGATTCTGATCCTGAACTGAAGCATGTGTCCGACGGAAGCCAGACGAATCTCCACGATGGCGAAAATCGCACCCCCCACACCCTTTAACCCCGCCAGCGAGGACTGGGAATCGTACTCCGACAGATTCCGCATGTTCCTCGAGTGCAGCGACCTGAAGGACGCCACCGGCCATATGAAGCGAGCCATCTTCCTGACCCACTGTGGGACCAAGGTATTTAAGATGGCCAAGGCACTTGCCAAACCCGCCGACGTACCGCGATGGACTGGGACGTCCTCGAGCCAATACTTCGGTGGCACTACGCTCCAGAGATGCCCATCCTCATCCGATGCCATGAGTTCTATCGTCGGGACCAACGGTCGGGTGAGAGTTTCAGCGACTTAGTCGCCGAACTACGGCGCCTAGGGGGGCTGTGCGAATTCGACAACCTGAACGACGCCCTGCGAGACTGAATCGTGCTCGGCCTATGGGACCCCGTCCTCCAGAGTCGGCTGATGGCCAAGGGCAACATCAACCTTGCAGATACCCTCACCGAAGCCGCAGCCGCCGAAGCGACCCGAACATCCGCCGACCGCATGCGCCGACCGAACGCTGGGGACCGCAGCGGGAACAACCACCCTGCAAGGTCGGCCGAGGCCCAACCTGAGACGACCACCCACCAGGGTGATTTCCACTCGGCATTGGGCACTTCTGACGAGGAGGAGGAAATTCATCACCTCCAGGCAGGCCGTGACCCACGGAACCGACGGGGTCGTAAGTCGAGGACCAACTGTGCCAGGTCCGAATGCCGGTTTTTTGAGTCGATCTGCTGGCATTGTGACAAGAAGGGACACATCGCCCGCGTCTGCCGCCTCAAAAAGAACCACAGCCTGCCACAATGGGACCAGAGCGAACGGAGGAGAGAGAGCACACCACCCCGGACCAGAGATCGCCCCTCTGACAACAGATGGGACCAGAACGGACGATCCCTAAGAGGCGGCGAGACCCGGCGAAGAGAGGAGACCCATCAGACGGTCACCATCGGCCACGCCACAACCAATGACGCCCGGAAGGTCTACGTGGAGGTAGGCATCGAAGGCGAGCCATGCAAAATGGAGGTGGACTCCGGGTCCTACCTCTCCATGATAGCATGGCAAGAAATAAAGCGCTTGGTGCCTACCATCCAAAGGAAAGGCCTAGACAGCCAGCGACTAATCGTAAAAGACTACCAGGGAAACCGCATCCCAGTAGTCGGAACCGGACAGTTCAACGTAACATACAAAGGGCGCACCAAAAGGCTTCCCCTGACAATCGTCGATCGCGACCACCCAAGCCTACTGGGACTGCAATGGTTCGCCCCGCTCGGCATCGCAGTCATGGGAATCGACCACATCACCAACGACAGCTGGGAGCAGCAACTAGCCCAGGAATTCCAAGAGGTCTTCGACGGAAACCTAGGCAAGTACCGAGGGCCCCTTATATCATTCAGCCTAGACCCAAACGTCCCCCCAAAACGCCTGAAACCAAGGCGGGTGCCATTCGCACTTAAACCCAAGATAGACGAGCAAATTGACCAGCTCGTCAAGCAAGGGGTCCTACAGCCAATAGACCACGCCCGGTGGGAGATCTCCATAGACACCCTGATCAAGCCCAATGGGTCGGTGAGAATCTGTGGGGACTATAAGGCCACCCTAAATGGCGCCTTGCAACAAAGCGCCTACCCCGTCCCAGTAGTGCAACACCTACTGCATTCACTGGGAGGGGGCAAGGTTTTCGCCAAGCTTGACCTCGCCCAGGCATACCAACAGTTGCCAGTCGACGAGCAAACGGCAGAAGTGCAAACCATAGTCACCCACCGGGGAGCATTTAAATGCAACCGGCTCCAATTCGGAGTCAGCGTGGTGCCTGGAATATTCCAAAGCCTAATGGAAAGGCTATTACAAGGCATCAAGGGGGTGGTACCTTACTTTGATGACGTCTTAGTGTCGGCAGCCAACCAAGCCGAACTAGAGGGTCGCTTAAGGGAGGTCCTAACCAAATTCAAAGAGACCGGGCTCAAGGTAAAGAGGGAGAAATGCCAATTATACACGGAATGGGTTGAATTCCTAGGATATCTCCTAGACCGTCACGGCATTCACCCCACAAACCAAAAAATCAAAGCCATCAAAGAAGCCCCCACACCCAAGTCGAAGACGGAGCTTCAGGCATTTCTGGGGCTACTTAACTTTTATAATGTCTTCCTGCCCCAAAAGGCGACGGCGGCGCAGCCTTTGCATAGGCTCTTGGACAAGGCGGCGACCTGGACTTGGGGGAAACGCGAGCAAGCTGCCTTCCAGAGAACAAAGGACCTCCTCACTTCGGATGCCGTGCTCATACAGTACAACGAGACCCTACCTCTGGCCGTCACATGCGACGCATCACCCTTCAGCATCGGCGCTGTCCTCAGCCATACTCCCCCCGACGGAAAAGAAGCACCCATCGCGTTCTTTTCAAGGACTCTCACCAAACCGGAACGGAACTACAGCCAGCTGGACAAAGAGGCTCGGGCTATCGTCGCCGCAGTAAAAAGATTCCATGAGTATCTCTACAGCCAGACATTTACCATCATAACTGACCACAAACCGCTGCTGGGAATCCTTGCAGGGAACCGGGCCACCCCGAACATTCTGTCCCCCCGAATGACAAGGTGGTCTGAGTTCCTGGCGGCCTACAACTACGGACTCATACACAGACCGGGTAAGACGATCTCCCATGCAGACGCCTTAAGCCGCTCGCCGCTACCAGAACCTGACATCGACCCAGCACCCACGACGACCACCCTCAGTATAGAGACTCTACCCAACCTACCCATAACCACATCAGACATTGCCCGAGAAACTAATAAAGACAATCGTCTGGCGTGGGTGTTGCATTGGGTAGAGAAAGGGTGGCCGGAAAAGGACAACGACGAGTCTGTCAAGACATTCTGGAACTGGCAAACGGAACTCTCTTTATTAAAAGGGTGCATAATATGGGGGGATAGGGTGGACATTCCAGAAAAATTACAAGGGAAGGTTCTGGAACTGTTACATGAGGGGCACCCGGGCATCGTTAGGACTAAAGCCCTGGCCAGAAGTTACGCTTGGTGGCCAGGGATGGACAAACAGATTGAGACATGGGTAGCAAGGTGCCAACGATGCCAGGAAACTAGGCCAAGCCCACCCACAGCACCCGTCCTAGAGTGGGAATCCCCAAGGGGACCTTGGTCTAGGATCCACATAGACTTCGCCGGGCCCACAAAAGGACACACCTTCCTGATAACAGTAGACGCTTACTCCAACTGGCTGGAGGTAAGCAACATGAGAACAACAACCACGGAGGCCGTGATCAAGGAACTCGGCAAACTCTTTGCAACGCACGGCCTCCCAGACATCGTCGTTTCCGACAACGGGCCCCAATTCACCTCTCTAGAATTCGAAAAATTCCTAGCGGAAAGGGGAATCCGACACGCGCTGACAGCACTGGTGCATCCGGCGGCGAACGGTAGGGCGGAACGGATGGTGCAATTCACAAAGAAAACCATCCGGAAAATAGACCACGGGGAGATCCAGGATAAAATAAATAAATTACTCTTCACCCAACACATAACCCCATAATACCACAACGAATAAGAGCCCAGCCGAACTGTTAATGGGGAGGAAATTAAGGTCCCCACTCGACAGATTACACCCCACGTATAACCCAGAGAAGCCCCCAGACTCAACCAGCAAACACCGAACCTTCGCACCAGGCAACCCCGTGTACGCAAAAAAGCTGACGGGAGACCCGTTATGGGTACCGGCCGTCATCACACAAATAACAGGTCCACACTCGTACCGGCTACAAACAACAGATGGACGAGCATGGAAATGCCACATCGACCAATTAAGATCAAGGACGACCACCCAAGAGACCACCGACGCACAAGCAGGCAAAACCAACCCCCACAACACAAACCAAGGGGGGAGGGAATACCCAGGGGACCAAAACAAAAAAAGAATAAACCAACCATACTTACCAGAAAGCAGCCAGCACGACCGCTTGCCAGGAAGAGACAGCCAGGCCAGCTCGACCGACCCGGGGAGACCGAGCGGGAGCGGCGAAACCCGCAGCTCAACCAACCTGGGAAGCCCAGGAGGGAGCTACAGAGAGTGGCCCGGTCTGACCGACCAGCCGGTTCCCATGACGGCATCCGGAGAAGCAGAGACCCCGACCGAACTGGCCGGGATCCAACCTACGACTGAGCTGCGCAGGTCCAGTAGGCTAAGACGGAGCCCCGCCTACCTACGGGACTACGCAACGTAACGACTAAACCAAGAGGGGAGGGGTGTTCTGTCCCCTCATTACCATTCTTGAGATCCCCGCGCTTTGATTGGCCAAAGCGCGGGGCACTCTGATTGGCTAGGCGAGCCGCGCCAATTGGCTCGCTAGGAATCTCCTGCGATTGGTCTATTCGAATCGCGGGAGATTTAAAGCGGTGCCATTGCCGCGGCCACCGCAGCTAAAGGAATAAAAGCCGTGAAGTTTTCCTATACAGCCAGTTCAGTTCCCACATCAATAAAAGAGCTTGATACAAAGTCACCGACTCCTGGCATCATTTCCGAAGACACAACAGTTGTTACAACCCCCACTCCTTTCCCTTAAACTATCTACTATTGACCTCATCCCATTCCTAAGAGGTCTGTAAGGGGCATGCATATGGGCACAATCATGCCTACCATCCATGTCCTATTGTCCCCATTTATTTGTACTTATTTCCTGTATTCATACTCATGTTTATTCTTATACCTATTATCTTGAAAGTGATTAGCAAATCAAATAAATAAATAAATAAAATATTTAGTGTTAAATTACTAATAAAATAAATAAATAAAAATATTTAGTATTAAATTACTATTTTTGCCATTAAGTATTTGTCTTTTTATCTCTTCAGTTTCACCATTTGACATGAAGTTTTGGAAATGCACCAAGAATTATATGACCCTCTTTTTTTTTTTTACATCCACGTGTAATACTACCATTTCAACTGAAAGCTCCAGCAGTTGATAAATTGCATTAGTACTTTGAAAAAAAATCATGTTCTGAACTGAGAGATTCACAGCTTTTGTGCCTAGATCTTTAATATTTAAAATTCCTCTTTAGTTTTTAGTCTTTAATCTTTCTCCATAAATCCAATTGCCACTTTATTTACATTAAGAGATTATTTTTTTGGAACTTTTTACTTGGGTTAAATCTCTAAGGTAACAGTATGAAGTTATTTCACCCAGCTTCACTGGTCTGTGCACACACTGTTCCAGCACAAGCTCTTAAGTTTCCCGGTTGTCCCAGCTTGTAACTGACCAAAATGGCCATCATTTCTGCTGCCATTTGGGAGAGCTTTCTTTGGATCAATGGGGAAATTGCAGTTTCTTCATGATCAATGAAATGCCTCTCCTTTCTTCACCACCTCTCCAGGGCAGCTTAACCCCATAGGGTCTCCCAGCAAGCAGTTGACTGATGCATTTCATGGAGCCTAGTGGGGCTCCACTATTTTTCAGCCGTTTTCACCATGACATCAACTGGAAGTCCTGAGTTCAGGGCAACTTTTGATAATATCTCAAGAGTAAGACTTTGAGACATTCTAAACAAATCCTGTATGGATAAAAGACTCCTACTCCTAATCCATTATTATAAGATAAAATCAGTTTTGGAGTAAGATGTAACTAGGAGTGCACCTTTGTAACTTTATTCAGGCTGTCAAAGTGTGAAGCAATAATCTTCTAACACATTTCTTTTTTACACACACACACACACACACACACACACATATCAACACTTTGATTAAAATTCTCTGTTTAGTTGATATTTATGCCTCTCAATTATCCAATAGATACCTTCCAATTTTATTCTAGGCTGAAGATGCAGTTTTCTCCTTGTGTTTTGTAGGCATGAAGTAGGCACTGAGAATCCTGGCATCCCACTTAAATGAGGAATCATTTATAATTCATAAAAATAATGAGTAAGTATGATAAATCTAAAGTTTTAGTCTTCTAACAAAAGACAAACACACAGGTAGGTTATTGATTCCCAGGGATGGAAACAGGCTAAATGTTTTAAATATTTCAGGACCTGAGGAAATTAATAGCCCAAGTAAATTATGTCACTTCTACTACCCAAAAGAGTATACAAGCAATAATTAAATTTCCTAGGCAGCAGGGGGCAAATTACATCCCAGCAGCAGTTAAATTTTTTATAGCTAAAAAAGTTGCCCACCTATTATATGGGATACAGTTCAGCCCATACATAAACCCTGAGGGCTTATGAAGTCATTCAACCAAATTTTCCTAGGATCCTTTTTGGTGCCCCAAAACTATTGCACTTCTGCGGTATCTGCCATCCCGCATCTGATGGGTGGCTCATGAAAGGGAGCGAGGAAGAGAGAAATGACACGAGACGAGGTTTCCTCGGGATGAGCGCGCCCCGAATGTCTTGGCACACGCTCTTTTATTGTGCTTTTTCACAAGGGGGGTGAAATTTTTCAGCGCCCAAGTCAAACAGGAGATAAAATTTACAATGGTTCAGGTCAGTTAAGATACCAGGTTAAACAGGATGCGCGTGATTTACAATCGTTCAGGTCAGTTAGGATACCAGGTTAACAGGATGTGTGTGATTTACAACAGTTCAGGTCGGTTAGGATATCATTCTGTATTGACAGTTGTTTATCTTCCCGTCCCTTGTTCGTGCCTTGAAAATATCACTGAAGAGACAGAAGTCTAATGTTTACACGTGAATGATACAATGTTGCAATGCTTGAATGATACATAGTTGCAATGATACATAGTTGCAATCACATGAATGATACATAGTGACAACATCTCCTTTGTTTTTATTATTTATGACGAGTCTTCTTCCTCATCCAAAAAGACAGGAACTATTTTTCTGAAATGTTCGCCGTCCCCGTCATCTAGGCAGGAGTGCGACCCATCAGCGTCAGGGTTGTCCAAGGAGCGGTAACTCAGCAATGATATTTTTTCATCCGGTGCTAAAGACATCACATGAGCTTGCAATAACACATTAACATCAGCAGTTATGGAAGATAATTGATTTTTCAAAAATTGCAATATTCCATTAAAACAACAAGGTCCTATAATACATATCAATATAATGATTATTAATGGTCCTGCCAATGCAGTTAAAAAGGTTGTAAGCCATGGTGAAATAGAAAACGAACCTTGATACCAATTATACATGTTTAACCTTTCTTTTTCTCTATCTTTTAAGCGTTTTTCTAATTCATTCATAGAATCCAACACGACTCCCCTGCTATCAGCATAAAAACAACATTCTTCTTTAAGCGCAGCACACAATCCCCCTTGTTTTAAAAATAACAGATCTAAACCTCTACAATTTTGCAAAACTACTTCCGAGAGGGACGTCAAGGAGTTTTGCAAAGCTACAATTGATTTCTCAATTCGTAATAAATCATCATCAATGGCTGAACCCAGAGCTGTAATTCTTTTGTCAGAGACAGCTAGTCCTGCAATGCCCGTGGCTGCGCCCGTGGTGCCCAGAGCAAGCAGTAGACCTAAAGTGAGAGTACTAATAATTTCCCGTTTTGCTTTGAGGGGGTATTCCATGGGTGCCTGTAGGGATATAAAATCATCAGAGTTATACATATTAATTTTTGGTACAAGCCATACTTGAATACAAAATGATTTGGATTTAACAAGTTCATCCCCATGGACACATGCTGTGAGACCAGTGTTACAAGCCCAGACAGAATTTTTGCCAGGGATAAAATACATTCCTCTTAGGATTGATGTTAAATTTCCTCCTGAAGAGGTGTAGACTGGAGAATATCCCCCGACGGTGTGGTGGTGGCCAAGGCGGTGCTTAGGAAGATATAATTGACAATGATAGCCATTAGAAACATTATGACAATATTGTGAGTAATTGGATGGAATATTTCCCAAGCAACAACCAACCCCAGTGATGGAAGAAATAGTAATAGTGGAGTTCCTCCAACGGCAACGTTCATCTGATGTGGAATTAACAATGGGTTCTTGGGAAGTGATGGCTTCGTAAAAAGGTGGAGAGGCAGAAACACAAAGCCAACATGTGGAGGCAATTGATGAGTTTGAGGAGTTCAACAAGGCATAGGAAGCTTTGATCAATGGAATCAATGGGTTAATTTCCTGTGTTATGGGTTGCAAGAAAGGGGATTTAATAACCTTTTCATGAGGTCCCACCGGGTCAGAGCGAGGGAGTTCAATGTGACGTTGAATGTAAAAAATATTTCCATAATGCTCTCCTGGCCAAGCTATTTTTAAGCGAGCACCCCATTTCAAGCCAGTGTCCCATAGAGTACTTTTCTTGTCTTTGTCTGTGAACTTATGGTTACCGGGTTGCATTTGGGCAATTTTTTACCACCACATGGAATATCCCATGTGGTGCGAGTGGCAGTAATGAGATCACCCTTAGTGCCCGGATCCCAATAAATATGTCCAGTTGAAACACACGACCAGTCCTTGCAAAAGTAATCCGACAACCCCCCGCAGTCAAGAAGTTGTTGGGCAGGGGACTGAATGTCGGAAACGGGCTGTCCGGGGCATACATAAAACCTATGTTCATTTACAAATCTATGATTAGGCTCCGTTGGATGAGAAGGGGAGTTATAGGCGGTGGAGCCTACAAGCATTTCTGCCAAATCAAATTGAAGTGGTGGGTAGAAGTCTTCTATGCGAGAAAAATTGGTTGTAAAGTTTAAACGAACGCCTTGAAAGTCAGTTATTGTCCAAGTAATATTATATCTTCTATGAGGCTTCTGCAGATCGTCATGGGCAGTTCTTTTGAAGCGTCGTTTATTGACAGGATCAGAGTTTGGGTATATAAAAGCATTATAAGTAGGAGAGAGGGCTATGGACAAGTTAGTTGTGGAACATTTATGAGATGAAGAGGGAATACAATTAGTAGAAAAAGGATAATAATTACAATAATGACAATGAAGATTAATTTGGTCATTCATCAAGGATGTTAGTTGGGGTGGGGGAACCCATGATACAATAGAAGGACATTTAGGTCCCCCTATATCTAGCTTGAATAGAGGAAAAGATTTTAAAGTTCCTTTCCATAGGAAGAGTAAAGAGGGAACAAAAGAGCAAGTGGTAGAGTGTTCTGTAAACAAAACAGAAGTGACAGAGTGAAAGCTATGGGTAGCATTTTCATGACATACCCACATGGAACAAGTATAATAGCCTTCTGTTAATGAAATGATTTTAACACGAATAGTCTTTTGACAGGAAGCATAGGTTTTGTTGAAGTAAGGTAGAAATTGCAAAGAAGATATAGGTAAGAATATCAGGAAGAGTTTTAAGATACAGATGTAGCAGATGAATTCCCATGATAGGGTCTTACTGCCCGACCAGGGATCCAGAGAGTGGTTTTGTCTGGCAGTAAGATCGCAGCGTAGCCTCGTCCCCAAGTGAGAAGCTCAGCAGGACCCTGCCAGGCAGGATCTGGCAATCTGCGATGTCTGTTAGGTGGGGGTGAGGGGGAGGAAAAATGACGAGAAGCAGCAGAAATGGGAGGAATGCCAGTCAGATTGAGAAAGTTTAAAGTGTAAAGACAAATGTTAAGAGAATTTTGCAATGCTGGGAGGTTCGTGGGTTTTTCCCGCAATGAATATCAATCAAGAGCACGTTTCAGAGATAAGTGAGCTCATTCCACAATAGCCTAATAGCCTGCCCCTGGCTGTTGTAGGGAATCCCAAACTTGTGGATTACATCCCATCTGTTACAGAAGTCCTGAAAAGCAGAACTTGTCTTGGCAGATCCATTGTCTGTTTTGATTTCTTTTGGACATCCCAGCGAGGCAAAGGTACGAATTGAATGATTGATGACATGTTTTAAAGTTTCTCCCCTTTGAGGAGTAGCCAGAATAAACCCTGAATATGTATCTATTGAAACGTGCAAATATTTCCAAGGGGCAAAAGGTGGATACTGAGTTACATCCATTTGCCAAATTTCACAAGCTTTTAATCCTCTAGGATTTACTCCTATGGGAATGGAATGTCCTTGCTTACTACATTTGGGGCATTGTTGAATAATGGCAGCAGCTTCTGCCTGAGTTAGGGAAAATTGAAAAGTTATCATAACTTGGCAGGGGAGATTCAAACACACTCCCTGCTTCTATTTTATAATGGACTTTTAAAGCCTCCATAATTTTCCTCCAAGTGACCAAAATGCCAATAGGTGCACGAGGAGGACTATGGAGATGTTCACCAATTTTTTTTTTTGCCAATTGGAAATTTTTAAGGACCCTTCCTCAGAATAATTGGGACAATGTTGCCACACATAAGCCAATAATGTAGCAATAGGTTTCTTTTTTATTGGAGAGCCCTTTAAATTAGCAGAGTATTTAGAAGAAGAAGCGACTAGCTCTCTCAATTCCTTCAGATGCTGCGTCTGCTGTTGAGAAAAGCCTCCACCCATACTTACGAAAGTCGAGACCGTCTTTCAGATCCGATGAATGTGCCAGGCCTGGCGATGCTCTCACCGAGCGAATAAGATATGGGCGCACCGCTGCGTATCCCCCTTAGGGAATCACGTCGGGGTCACCAGAATGCGGTATCTGCCATCCCGCATCTGATGGGCGGCTCATGAAAGGGAGCGAGGGAGAGAGAAACGACACGAGACGAGGTTTCCTCAGGATGAGCGCGCCCCGAATGTCTTGGCACATGCTCTTTTATTATGCTTTTTCACAAGGGGGGTGAAATTTTTCAGCGTCCAAGTCAAACAGGATATAAGATTTACAATGGTTCAGGTCAGTTAAGATACCAGGTTAAACAGGATGCGCGTGATTTACAACAGTTCAGGTCGGTTAGGATATCATTCTGTATTGACAGTTGTTTATCTTCCCGTCCTTTGTTCGTGCCTTGAAAAGATCACTGAAGAGACAGAAGTCTAATGTTTACATGTGAATGATACAATGTTGCAATGCTTGAATGATATATAGTTGCAATGATACATAGTTGTAATCACATGAATGATACATAGTTACAACACACTTCCAATGCATTATTGAGGCTTGAAACCAACATGAAGCTGTTAAGGCTCAGGCCTGGACTAGTATTCTAATCTCAGGCCTTAAAATGATGTTTGACCCTACAGGCCTGCTCATGTGTCTGCTGTTGTTAGACAACTTCTAAAGCAGAAGTTTGCAGTATTAGCCTCTCTCCTGGATATCTAGGCCAATTAAGACAGGAGAAGGCCAAATTAATAGTAAAGTATAGAATCAGGGATGTTGATCACCAAAATGGTATCATCAATGATCTGAATTTTATTTCCAAATATTGGTCAAATTGCAAGCTCTCTACTGTGAGGTATTTATACAATTTAACACTGAGCAAATATAGATGGCCCTTTTTTAGAGCCTGCTTTGATGTCCTTGCGTCAGTTCTACTGGTGGGAAGATTTCATGGGACTCTTTATTTATGGAGACTTTGCTCTTGTGGATCAATGGAGGTAGAAACTTTGCCTTGCTCTCATAAATTCATCCATTTAACCATTAGGTAAGGCTGTATTACTATTATCCTTCTCATCTTCTCATATTATCTATCTCATCTTTCCTACTGCCTTCTCCTATTAGTATCTTATGATTTATCACTTGTTGTTGTATCATATGATTAATGCTTGTAACTATGAATTTTGATCTATGGCTTATCACTTTGTTGTTTGTATGTATACTAGGAGCTTATTCACCAGAGACAAATTCCTTGTTTGTTCAGTCACACTTGGCCAATAAAGAATTCTCTTCTCATTCTCATTCCTAATTCTCCATTCCATTCCATTCTATTCCATTCTATATGCTGCCCTTTCTATATGCCCTGAGATGTGTTCTGTCCATCCCAATCATTTCCAAATCTAAAATGAGGACCATTCAGATGCATTTTATGCTTATTATTTTTTGAGAATCCTAACATACACTCACATATAGGTGGCCAAATATTCTCACTAAGATGTACAACTGCATAAATGTTTAATTAGATATGCTTTTTTATCATCCTACAATAAATTCCTGCATTATAAATTATTTCAATTTTTATGGTATTCTTTTTAAAATAAAAAGGCTATTTTAAGGCTAATCAAAGACCATAGACTTACTTTATTTATGAATTTGTTAAATTTATTTGCTGCCTATCTTGGCTGCCCTAGGCTGCTTTTAGTTTTAAAAAAAGGGAAAGAGAAATGAAAAGAATTGTAAACAATAGCTTCATAATGAAATGCAATAATATGAGATGAGCAGGGGAAGCAGATAATACAGGGGGGAGATATATGGAAAGATATGGTTTGATTTGATTGTTTAATTTCTGCAACTCATATTTTCAGTACCATGAAAATAAATTTGGGTGAGATTTAAGAGCATTGGATATATCTCTCTCTCTTGTCCTGCTATGGAATTTATATTGTACACTTTTTCAAATTTTGAATAAATCAAAATGTGGTTTATTTACTGTAGTACTTTCTGTATAAAATTGGCATTATATAAGATCAAGTATGACATTTCTCTGGTTTACAACTAATAAACCAGATCCATTTCTTTTCCAACACTTCTAAAAAATTCAGATGAATGAACTTCAGATCCAGAACTACACTTCACTAATACTAGAGCAATTAGCATGAACATGATGAATATATCAAAATATATCCAAAAACTGGTTGCAATCATTAATCATCAATAAAATTGAATATTTGTAAATTCAGTATGCCTGATTCTAATGAAAGTGAAATACTGGGACAAACTGGTTTTTGAAAAAAGAAGGATCATTAGCTATTGGGAATTTTCATAGATGGGGTTGTTAGATTTTAATGGCCTCAGAAAAACCCTATATATCTCGGGACATATATTCCTAGAGATCTGTCTACTTAAGCCTTTTCTTGTTTCCTCTAGATATGCTAGGATGATAATAAACAGTGGCTATTCACTGGGGTGATCTTCAAATTTGTTTTTCTAGATTGCTGGAGCTAAAATGAGGGAAACAACCAGCAAGAAATATATTATTGTTGTAATAATTCATTTTCAATGTTCTCTGCAGGAAAGCTTGCCTGAGTCTTTACCAACTCCTGTATATTTTTAGGGTGAAATAAAGCTTTTCCCAAGCCTTTTAAAATACGACTTCTATGCTTGTTTTTAATTTGTGAGAAACTTCCTCCTTCTCCCCCATTGGTTTATGCTGTAATTACATTTCTATCTTTAGAAATGTAATTGTCTATCTTTATATATTCGCAGTCCACTTGGTTTCATTAGAGTGGAGGAATAATTAAAAGGGGACATTGATGGAAACTGCTATGACTTTGCCAGGAGAAGTAAAGGAATTAAAACTTGGTTGTAGAAGGACAAGCTTTTGAATCAAGAAATCAGAATCAGAGGAAATAGATCCTCAGAGATGAAAGCCAAATCTGGCTCTAGGTTCTGTCTCAGTTTACCTTCCCAATAAGCAATTGGTCGGAAGATCATTTAAAAGCAGTTTATTAGGGTACCTTGATAAAGTGGGGTCTCTATGTAAAAGGAAGAGAGAACCTCAATCCCCATGTTTCATTCTTTTTTATAGTTAACACAACAAAGAAAAAAGTTGATTGGACAGAATAAAAGTAACCAGGGGTGGGCTGCTACAGGTTCGCCTGGATTTGGGCGGACTCATTGCTAACAGTCAGGGAGGTTGCCTCTGAATATAAGTCTACTCTTCGTGTCATCCATAGAGGAATGCTGGCTAGCTGCAAAATGTCACCTGAATTTAACAATGTTTTGTAAAATGTGTTTAAAATTATCAACCACATTAAAGCATACATCCTTAACTCATGTCTTTTCATGCAGCTCTGCGAGAAGATGGACATAGAGCACACACATCTTCTCTTACATACAGAAATGAGATGGCTTGCTTGAGGTAGATCATTGGCTAGAGGTTTTTGAGTTGTGAGAGCCACTCGAGAGATTTCTTTTAGAAAAACAGTCTACACTGGTAGCGTATTTCACTGACACAGAATGGGTTGCAAAACTTGCTTACTTATGTGATATATTCAACCTGCTCAATGAACTTAATCTATCCCTTCAGGGGTGAATGAGAACTGTGTTCAAGACAGCAGATAAAGTGGCTACATTCAAAGCCAAACTGGGATTATGCAGGCAATGAGTGGAGATTGGGATTTTTGACAGGTTTCAAAGATTAGCAGAGATTTGGAAAGAGACTGAGCCGGGGCCTTCTTTCTCCCAGCTAATGCATGATCACCTATCTTAGCTTTCAAAAGAGTTTGAAATTACTTCCCAACCACAAAAACCCTCAATCTGGGAAGGAATGGATCCACAACCCATTTGTAAGATTGTGTGAGATTGCAAATGACAATGGCCTTAAAAGCATATTTGAGACAACTTCAAATCTCCATACATTTTGGATTAATGTCAAGACAGAATATTCTGAGATTGCCACAAAAGGACTGAAAAGCCTGTTTCCATGTCCAACATCCTATCTTTGTGAAGTAGGGTTATCTGTAGTGACAGCAACCACAAGATTACGGAGTAGACTGGATATAAGCACACTTCAGGTGTCACTGTTTGCCATCACCCTCAGATGGGACCATCTAGTTTCAAGAAAACAAGCTCAGGGCTCTTACTGATTCTGCATTATGGTGAGTTGTATAATTATTTCATTATATATTAAAATGTAATAACAGTAGAAATAAAGTGCATTATTTTTGTTTGTTTGTTTTTGTTAGAAAATTTACAATAAATGTAATGTGCTTGAACCATCCTGAAACCTTCTCCCATTCCATGGAAAAATTGTCTTCCATGAAACCAGTCCCTAGTGCCAAAAAAGGTTGGGGACCACTGATACAAGCAAAAAGTAGGAGAACTGGGGATGGAATAAAAGATTCCATCAGTTTAGAGTCCCTCTGTTGCCACACGGGATCCAAATCCAGCTACCCTTGAATACCATTTATCCATATCTAGTTTTAGTTTAGTGCAACCATTAGTTGACAAGATTCTTGTGTATAGACTTCAATAAATAGTTTATGAGGCAACCCACACACATGGCTCCAATTCTTTGTTTCTGACACATAATCAGTGCACTGGTGATGTTACCTAGTTTGGCAGTGAAACAGCTGCAAGGTAATAATCAAGGTCCTCACAATTCAACTCTGAGCTACAAATATTCTCTTGTAAAATTCTGCTAATGCAGCCATACAGTAAAGTATGTTCCTTGTTCATATAGTCGTGTTTCCTGTCTGGTTTATGTGGTAGGGCTGACATCAATCAAGATGGGTCCTTTTATGTTTCTTTCTCTTGATTATTAAGTCACTCCTGCCTCTAGTCTAATTGTTTCCTAGCCAGCATCTCTCCCCCTTGTTTCCCAAGGCCATCCATACATTCCATTACAGAGGAAGGAATTGCAGAGGCGTGAGGAGCAGAAATGGGAAATAGAACAGATCACATGAAAAACTTACTCAGGGCAACTTTTGTTTTTAAAACAGTGGCTGGCTGGCTGGCTTGCTAAGTCTCTTCCTTGAAACAATGTCACATTATGGGATCCAGGAAATATACCTTTTCATGGCGGCTCCTTTCCTTTAAAATAATCTCCCTCCTCCTTCCATACGTACCTTTCCCACTCTTGAAGGTCTTTAGAAAGGCTGTTAAGAACTGACTCTTCCCTGGAACCTTTGGATCACAATAAGCTCCAATTTTTAGGAGTTATTTTACACTTCAGACATGTCTGACATTTATTATCTATTTGGTTTAATGTGTGTGGAGTTATTTTGGGGGGATGTTGCTTTTTAAAAAAATAGTAATAATACAGGGCATACAAAGATAGATAGATAGATAAATAGAAAGATAGATAAATAGATAGATAGATAGATAGATAGATAGACAGACAGACAGACAGACAGACAGACAGACAGACAGACAGACAGACAAATATCTGAAATAACAAAGGCTAAATGTAAAGGAAACATTTTCTTCTGATATAATTCCAGGAAGGCACAAAACATTTTTCTCTAACTTTCCCATGTGATGTATCTTGCCAATTGCTTGGCCTTTTATTATTATTACATAAATATGACAAAATCATGATGTTCATAGTCATTACAATTATATTTGTAATAAATCACAAGCAGCTAAGCACAGAGTGAAAGTGCTTTTATTATTAGCTAAAAATCATGATGTCTCAAAGATCATTAAAAGGAATTGGGGAATCCCTTTATTCACTCAAATATTTTCAGCTATAAATTGACCATTCTTGATGCAGGAATGGAAACTTAAAATGAAAAAAAAAAAAACATTAAAATGTGTAAAGCCAAAGGAGTCATACATGCATATATAAACCCCTGATAGTCACACCTTCATAGTTGTATAAATACTTCTAGGCATACATACCAAAACAGCCATGTACATATAGTACACTAAATCAGAAAACTGGTTGTTTTGCCAGGCAGTAGCCATCCAAAGTTTCAGGAAAACTTCAGTTTTTTCTACTTATTTTATTATTTAAAATTTCATGGAGATATCTTTTGCATACATAGCATATATTTTCTATAGTCTATTTTCTGTATTAAAATAGGACTATATTATGATCACTACAGAAGTAAGCTTTCAAAGAGTAAAATAATATTCATCATGCTCACAGTCAACATTGTCACACCCTCCCTCTCTTCCTCACTTCTTATGGATATTCCCATAGATCCCATATGATGTTGCTGCTACATCTCTTCATGTTGTAATAATCATTCCTGATGCAACATGTTGAGTATTCAGTGCCCGGTTACCATATGAAATATTGCTGAACTTATTCTATTCAGATCATGAAATAATGACAAGTTTTCAGTGGCTTGCATTTGCATAGTCCCAGGAATTGGTGGGCCAAGCAACTCACAGTGACTTCAAGAAGACTGAGTCTGAATCCGATGGCGCAAGGTAGGCACTGGAAACTGAGTCATTGGTTGCAATTGCATTGCATTTGCATAGCACCAGAGGATATTGGGATGAGCAGCTCACAGTGACTTCAAAAGGACTTAGCCTAGTTCCAGTGGTACAAGATAGCAGCCTGGATGCAATCATACAACTAAAATGTATATCAAGTAGGCTGCAAGGGAATATTTGTAGTGGCTCTCTAAAATTACTCATTGTGAGGGCAACTGACATTTTGACCAGAAAACATAACTAATTTGAAAATATCATTAGTTCGTTCTTAGCTTGTGTGATTGCAATTTTACAATGTCTGGCTTAGTTCAGTCCAACCTTGAACAGCAACTTAAAGCTAATAAATTTGTCAATGTTTCTAACAGAGATGTTTGTGCAGTTAAGAATATTAAAGATAGTTGTTAAGAAGAATAAAGCTTTTGATAGTGTGTGCCATACCATGTGTACTAATTAAATAAGTGGTAAGGAGACACAAAACAGGTCATGTGGAAATCAAACACAGAGTAAATCAAAAATGACTCATATGTTTATATACCAATGTACAAAGTATGAGAAAAAAACAGAGTGAACTAAAAATCCAAGTACATTATGACAGATACACTATGTTGCCATTATGAAAGCTTGATGGGATAAAACATGTCACGGCATCATTAGATCCTAGTTTGAAGGAAGTACGACCATCTGAAGGGGATGGCATTACCCCTTCCAAATGAGTGGAGAATCCAGGTGATGATGACAAGGTTGGACTGTCTGGCAGTGGGGAAGGGGCAACTAAATGGATGGGGAACCATCTGCAGGAGCAGATAAGCTGCAGAGGGCCAGCAAAAAAGACAATTTCCAGACCACCTCTGACAAGGAACATCTGCCTCCCCTGCTTGATTCATGGATGAGGAGAACAGAGCCAAGGGAGGCAAAGAGAAGGTCAGCGAGGTTGCTCACAAAGAAGCAAATCTGCCCCTTCTTGCAAGGAATAGCTGAGGAAAGGTTATTTTTCCCAACTGGTACTGAGAGACAGCTATTTTGTGATGTGACACAGGACTCTCTCCACTCCTTTTCAAAATCTATAATGAAACTGCTGGGTGAAATTATCCATCACCAAAAGTTGAGGTATCTACAGTATGGGGATGCATCCAATTCTACATCTCTTTGTGACCCAAGTGATGCTGTAGTGGCCTGGACCCTGACAAGTTGAATGACTGGTTACACAGCATTCCAGGATTCAGGAATTTGTCATGTTTGACTCTGGATGAGGTGGTGCTTCCCTAGAAAGACCACTCTCTGGAGTTCTCCTGGTCTCACGACTCCTGCTCAAGAAGCAAGTAGCAGTTATGGTTAGGAGAGCCTTTGCACAATTTTATGTTGGCCACTAATTGTGACTTTTCCTGGATCAGAACTCCCTGTGCTCAGCATTCAATCCCTAGTCATCTCACAACTGGACAATTTTAATGCAGTCTTCCTGAGGCAACTCTTGAAGAGTATTCAGAGGCTGCAGTTGGTGCCGAGTGTGGCACCCCAGGCAGTTTTGGATGCCCCAAGCATGGTCCCTGTAACATCACTACTCCATGAGCTGCATTGGTTGACAAACTGTTTCTGGATGCAATTCAAGGTGTTGGTGATCACCTTTAAAGCCCTCCATGGCATGGATCCAAGTTAGTTGAGGGAGTGTCTCATGCCACTGGGATTGGCCCATCACACTTGTCCTAGTGAGAGGATGCATGCTGCAGGTCCAGTCAGCCCAATTATGCCAGTTGGCAGGGTCCAAGAGGAGGACCTTTTCTGCTGTTGCTCCTGCCCTCTGGAACACCTTGACCCTGATGTGAAGTTGTCCCCAAATCTCCTATCCTTTCATTAGACCTAAAGACCTGGTTCTGCCAGTTGGTCTGGGTCCCCAATGGGAAAGCAGCAGAGTGGGGGTGGTTGATCGAATAAAACTGAATCCACATCCCTCCATTCCGCCCCTGCCCTCCCCACATGTCCTTGCATTTAATCTTGGTTTTGATCAGAGGTAGTATTCAATAGGTTCTGACCAGTTCTGGAGAACTGGTAAGCAGAAATTTTGAGTAGTTCAGAGAACCAGCAAATACCGCCACTGACTGGCCCTGCCCCTATCTATTCTCTGCCTCCCAAATCCAAGCTGATTAGCTGGATCTTCTTTTGTTGCCCTGCACAGGAGAATGGAACTGGAAATCAGGCTAGCAGGATGGGAAGGGAGTGGGATTTTGCAATAACCTTCCCCAGGAGTGGGAGGGAATGGAGATTTTATAGTATCCTTCCCCTGCCATGCCCACCAAGCCACACCCACCAAGCCATGCCATGCCCACCAAGCCAAGCCCACAGAAGCAGTAGTAATTTTTTTTGAATCCGACCACTGGTTTTGATTCACTGTTGTTTTAATGCAGATGTATTTTTATGTCAGTAAGCTGCTCAGAGTTACCTTATGGTACGATGGGAAGCTAATAAATTTTATAAACAAACAAACAAATTAAAACATTGAATATTGAATATACCCAGTATATGCTTTCTCAAGGAATCCTAGAATAAAGTTCCCAAGTTTTCTCAACTTCTCTTTTGAACAACATTGTGCTGGCATTAAATGCGTGAAATGTCATCCTGCCCATCAGAAATGATCAAAGTCCAATATTTGAATGTATTCAGTTCCTAGTCTCCCATTTGGCACTTCATCTACAGATTACATCACCAAGATTTAGAGGCAAATGTTGGTGCTAGGGCTTTTAGTCATTCTGGGGACATTCAGAATTCAAAAATACACAGGATTAATTACATAATGAAGGGTAAATCATCACTTTGCAAGATAATCAATATATACGGAGAGAGCAAACTTATTTTATTTCTTGTTGTATACGCATTTTCTTGAAGCTATTTGGGAAAAAAAATAAAAAAGTCTATTTTTAATGCCTATCACAAATTACAGCTTATTCAAATAGATTAATTTATTATACCTACACAAAGGATTTTCTTTAAATATTCATTTTCTTCTAAGCACTGATATTAGTAATTTAAGTTTGTGTATAGTATAATCAATTAAAGTGAATCATGCTGTGAGAAAGTGAGTCTGGTCCATTAATTTAATCGATTTTAGCAACTCCTGCTGTCTCTGGAATAATTTCTATGGATGCAAGGCATTTCTCAAAGTCTTTTAGAAGTGGGAAGGGACAGCATGTCAGTGAACTCCTTTCTATGAAACAAATATTTTATGATGACTTTCAACAGTGGTGCATAAAGACACAAGAAGCTGTTTTATTCTCGTACAATCCATTGGTTTAGTAGCTTTGTGGGATTTCAGGTCAGAGACCTTACAAGTCTTACACAACAGGGAAGCCATCTTCTCCACAAGTATTACCACTGAATGATAAATGCAACAGTCATATGCAGTGTCAAATGCAATGAGGAATTATCCTCAATTGGTAGCATCACAAGTTAAAGAAGATAGGGTAAGAATGGATGCCCAGGGTAGAGCTCCCTGCCCTGAATAAAAAATGAAAATATTCTTTTTCTTGAACAGCTAATGTGAAAAGTTAAACTTTATGCTAAAGTGTTCTATGGCTAGGCAAAGATATTGTTAAGTACTGAACATGGGTCGGAGTAAATGGAGACAGCCTCTGAATAGTGAACATTCAGCTCTTTATTTGCATAGTGACTTCTCAACACAACAACAGTGAACTCTGCCTTATATAGGCAACCCCTGTGAGAATTGTCCAATAACGAGCTATGAACGCTAGCTCTTTTAACCAATAAGAATTCTCTGTTAAGGGCCAATTGGATTCCTCAGAACTAACCAATCTGATCTGGCCGCCTAACAGCCAATCAGAAGTGCAGGGCCAGAACCCTGCACTTTACCTCAAGCTCATACTTTATTACCGTATATACTCGAGTATAAGTCAACCCGAATATTAGCCGAGGCACCCAATTTTACCACAAAAAACTGGAAAAACTTATTGACTCGAGTATAAGTCGAGGGTGGGAAATGCAGCAGCTACTGGTAAATTTCAAAAATAAAAATAGATACCAATAAAATTACATTAATTGAGGCATCAGTAGGTTAAATGTTTTTGAATATTTATTTCAAAGAAAAACAGTAAACTAGTTCTGTAAGTGGAAAAGAGAGCCAACAAAACCAATATGGTATCAACAATAACTTTAAAAGTACAAAAACCTTAGCTCAATCAGCAACCAAGCTAAAACACAAGAGTTAAAATCCTTCAAAACTGGATTCCTCCTCATCATCTGTATGTCCAAACAGAGTCACTCTCTCCCTTGCAAGAAAAAAGCATATGTATGTGCTGCATTTACATCCTGTTTTGGAGAGCCACCATCTCTTTCACAGCTCTCCCTCATGCCTCCATTGCATGTGCACACATGCCATGGCTCAGTAGTAGGTCAACATACAGATGTCACACTAGGTTCCTTCCTCAAAAGGTACATCCAACCTTTCTTGAGAAGTACAAACTTCATCTGTTCAGGATTGTGGTGACAAAGGTGAAGGAGGATGGGGCTGAGAGAAGGGAAGGGAAGAAAAGATCATTGACAGGGAGAAAGACAGGGAGAAACACCTGGAAGTGTGAGCCCTCGAGTTTCCTTAGGGAAGACCAGACAACAAGGGGAAAGGAGAGGAGGAGGAGGAGGAGGAGGAGGAGGAGGAGGAGGAGGAGGAGGAGGAGGAGGAGGAGGAGGAGGAGGAGGAGGAGGAGAGTTAAAAAAAAAGAGTGGGAAGCCAACTCACGCGTCCCATCAAAGCGGGTTGCTATGGTATCCAGGAAGGTGTTTTGGGGAGCCAGGAGACCCCTCATCACCGGCATTTTAAGACTTGCTCAAGGACATTGCCATCGTCCAGTTGGAAGGGGGAAAAAAAACCCAGAGGAAGGACGGGAGCCGAGATGGAGCCCTTCGCTTCCTCCCCCCGAGTCAGGCCAGGGGAAAGTGGGGCTTTCTCCGCCTGCTGCTGCCAGAGGGGTGCGGGGGGGGGAGTGCGGGGAAAGGGGGTTCGTGCCGAGGCTCCGCAAGCCACTGCCACCTCCTCCAGATGAGCGCCCTGATGGGAGGCGATCATAGCCGCGACGGCAGAGACCGCGAGGTCAGACAGAGACGAGGGGCGCCCCCGAA
This sequence comes from Hydrophis major, assembly GCA_033807585.1. Lineage (NCBI taxonomy): Eukaryota > Metazoa > Chordata > Lepidosauria > Squamata > Elapidae > Hydrophis > Hydrophis major. The sequence continues at coordinate 93,771,018 of CM066330.1, read as the reverse complement.
GAGCTCCGACTGCAGCGAAGGCGAGCGGCCACCACTTCCCCGGTGCACGGCGGCGGGGCAACTCCTGGCGCAGACTGGCCCGAAGTCCAACGTGACTCGCTGAGCCCTGCAAACGGCCGGCTGAAAGCCGAGAGGAAGACGCCCAGGTGGCTGCCGCCCCTGGATCCTAACTGGAAAGACCCCACCGCCGCCATCACCTCCCGCTCAGGCAGGGTCCCCATTCACCTGGCCAGCCAGAGGCACAGCCGCTTCCCACTCCCGAACAGCCCGAGCGCCGCTAGTCAGCCTTGCTCAGCGCCTGGGGCGGTATTGCAGGCGCAACCTTTTGCAGAGCCGAGCTGGGCCGCGCCTCACCTCCTTCTCTCGCTCTTCTTGCAAAGTGCCGCCGAGCTCCAAGAGCGGCTCCTTTACCCAGCAGTAACTTTCAAGTTGAGGATGCTGGGTGCTGCTGCTTCCGCTGCTGCTCCTCGGGGCTCTTGAAGCTAATCCTGGTTTGTTCGTTCCCGTTCATTGGAAAGGAGAAAATAAAAGACGGCGGGGAGGGAGGGGGGCACAAAGCAGCCCAAACACGTAGCAGTGGAAGGAAGGCGCGCTGGTGCAAGGAAGGGAGAGAGAGAGAGAGACACACACACACACGCACGCACACACACACACACACACACACAGAGACAGACAGACAGACACACACACACACACACACACTCACTTCGCCACTTTGCACCTTGCAAATGCAAAATCCTGGGGTTTTTGCATTTGCAAGGTGCAAAGCGTCGGGGGCGGATCCCGCGTGCTGGAAAGGGCTTGACTGTATTACGGGGAAAGAGAGAGAGAGGGAGAGATCATAAGAACGGCTCTTGCATTTTCTTGCAAGGGAGAGAGCCTTGCTTTTTTCTTGCAAGGGAGAGAGCCGCCACCACCACCTCCTCCTCCCCCTCCTCCCAAGTGAGTCTCCCCCTCAGTTTCCCCTGAAGGATCTTCCGTTGCTTTTGCCTTCTCCCTACATCTTCCCTCTGTTAAAATCCCCCCCACACACACACACACTTATTTTCGGTCGGATAGATTTCGTGTCTGAGCATTCTCACATGGCGGTGGGTCATTTTTTTTTTCAGAGGGGAATCTGAGTTGAGTATAAGCCGAGGGCGGTTTTTTCAGCACAAAAAATGGGCTGAAAAACTCGGCTTATACTCGAGTATATACGGTAACTATGGTACATACACAACAGATATTACCTGTTTTTTCCCCTAAATTAACTGAGTAATCAAAATCTAATCAAGGTAATTTGATTTGAGCAACTAACATTTATTAATCATTAACCTGAATCTATTCAAATGAAATGATTTCCCCCATGAGCTGAATTAGCAATTAAAATTAGGTTATGCCTATTGATTCCTTTTTAAGTCAATGTGACCATTTTCTTTCCTTCCTTCCTTCCTTCCTTCCTTCCTTCCTTCCTTCCTTCCTTCCTTCCTTCCTTCCTTCCTTCCTGCTTTTTTCATGTTGTTCATTTGTTTTAGGATGAAAATGACAGTTTTATCTCTGTTTCTGCTAAACAAAGTATTATTTTCGTTTTTTCTTTAAATAAAAGAGCATTTCAGTTTGCTAGGAGTCTAATCTGGCACCAAACAAACTAGCCCTTTTCAGTTTTGAAAAGAAGGAATTTAATAGTTTAATAAAATTAACAATGCAAATTTAATAATAGCAATGTAGCATAAATGAGTGTGTGTAGGATCACAGATATTTCTTTGGATTATTTTTCTGCTGTACTTGAGATAGTTGTGTGGATAGATATAGATAGATAGATAGATAGATAGATAGATAGATAGATAGATAGATAGATAAATAGATAGATAGACAGACCTCACTAGAGCCTGGATCCAAGGAGGAGGAAGACAAGATGGAACCCAGCCCAATGGAGGGGTGGGCACAGTCCTTATGGCTGAAGAAAAATGATCTGGAGATAAGGACGAGGCAGTCCTTGGTCCCTCTGGCCTTGAAAGAGTAGACAGGGATGTAGAGAGAGTGCAGGCAGATCAAGGAAGGGGGAAGGAGATAGAAAGAGCAGGCAGTGGATCAGGGGAGCTCCAAAGACAAGCAAATGTTTCCCCCACCTGATCCCCAAAAGCAGAGAATGGCGAGGAGGCAGTCAGCTCAGGATGACCTGACTACTTGGGAGGAGGGTGCCTTGCCCCTCCTCATGAGGATCACCTGAAGAGTAGCATATACAGAGATGAGGAGGAAGTGTTGCATTTTGTGGCAACACTCCTGACAGTTCTGAGAACAATTTTGCTCTGTAATCTTTGCTGTTGTTGATTAATGTTTGATTCTTTGCCTTGACATCAGAGGGCTAATGGCAACATCAGTCTGTTCTGAGTTTTTGCTACGCTCCTGGTGAACTGTCTATGCTGTGAAGTTTCAAGGCATTCATTGTAAACTTTGCTGAGTTTGAGATCCTGTCTGGCTCCTACAGTGGACTTCCATTGCCAGGAAGTTTCACTGAGCAGGTGCATGTGCATATGTTTGACTCTTGCTCTTGACTGTAAGAATGAATTGTATAGAGAGACATGGGAATAGACTGGGACAAGTCTCCAACTAGCATGTGTTGCTTGCATGCCAACCCTGGATCATAATGAGAGAGGGGGGAAGGGAGGGAGAGATGATTTTGTATCCTATATCTGGAAGTCATTCTTTGAGGCTTATCTTTCATAAAACTAATTCATGTGGTTTTGTGAAGTATTTGAGGCAAACTGCAGGATTCTGTGTCTTTCATATGGATATGTGAGAAAGAAACAGTTGGAATCAACATCAGGTATTTTGATATGCATTATTTATTCGGAAGACAAAAAGGTTATGTCATATTGTTTCATTATTAACTTCCCTCAACAATAGAGGCAGGGAAGCAGAATCTTCCAGCGGGAATAGTTTATCCAATATTGTCTTCCATCTGGTTTGTGTCCTAGGGTAAGATTTCCAATCAGTATACCCATTAAGAATGGTTAATTTTTTTAAAGTGCATAGTCATCATTAACTAATATATTATTTCATTGTATTGTAAGGCAACAAAATAGAAGCAGATTTCAATTTCTGCTGATAATCTGAGCACATGATAGGAGAAAAGAAAAATTATTATTTCATGGAAAAATATGAAAACTTTACCCATTAAATGACTTCTCTTTCTTCAGACATACAGACACTACTACTATCATTAATGTTAAAGTCTATTAGTTCTTCCCAAATCTGGATATGTTACCCCAAAATGAGTAAAATTGTGGTTAAGATACAGGAACCCATTACAAGAGGAACATAAACATTCATCTATAAAAATTACTGGCTGAAAATTCTCAGCATCTGGGATTCCAGAGGCAGTTATCTTTTTTGCAGAATGAGAACAAAACGATACTGCATCTTCACTTTTCTCTTTGCTTTGCCCCTTATGTTGGTTTGAGAATCAGCTTCAAAAGAGGACTTAACTTATATGCAAAATACTATTACCAAGAGGTTTATGAATAGTCATCACCTATCCATGAAGTTTGGTAATTTATCCTTCTTTCTCTCCCCACATCCCTCACATTTTTTTTACGACTTTCTTAATATAAATTATGATTGTCCATCTTCTGAAACAGACTATTTTCATCATGAATAAGTTCCAGAATAGAACATGGCTGAAGGATCTGATCTTCCCTATGTAACTTGGAAGACATAGAATAGGTTGAAAGTCCTTAACTGTAACACCAATATGCTCAAGTGGAAGTTGCTAGTGGCTAACAATATGCGCTGTGTGATTGTGGAGAGATGCAGTCTGACCCATTTGTTGGCCTCCCAATTACTACCAGTAGAATGCACTGAAAGTTGTTTGTTTTTGGCCAATGATAAAGGCAAAAGGCAGTTTGATCTGAACATGAAATAAATAAATCATAAATAAAGTGTTTGAGGTCTGTTTGAAGGAAATGCTTCCTGCATCAGTTTACCTATAACAGTGATATTTCAGAAGCCATCTTTCTTTTCTGATTCCTGAATTTTTAGTTTGCAAACAAAGGATCTGATTGGGAAAAAAAGCCACTACGCCTCCCTGCTGAGAGCTACTGTAGTTCAATAGTACACCTGAAACCAAACAATGCTATCCAAAACAATTAAAATTGATGGGTACCTGTTCTGGCTTCCTCATTCATCTGCATTGATATCATGCCAAGATTGCTGATTAGGTTCTAGTTTTGTTAATCTTAATCTACAAAAAAGGAAGCAAATAACTAGCTGCCAATTACCATCCCCTTAGCTGCCTCAGCATGGTCAGCAAACTATGTGCTGTATTACAAGCTTCTGGATTGCATTGTAACTTAAAATGTTTTGTGCAATGAACAGGCAAGCTTCAAAGTGAGGCCACTCAATCATCAACCATGTTTTAACCTTCCAACATTTAGTTGACAAATACTCCTTTGGTGCATGCTCATTCGTCTATGCAGTGCATATTGACCTGAGATGTTCTTTTGACCTTATGTCCAGTGTGGTGGTCTCCCATGGAAAGAATGAGACACAGAGGCTGGTGTACTCGGGATGGGAGTCCAGAGCAAATTCTAGTGCTCCCTTTTATTGAGAATTTCGTACATAGTAAGCATTCACATTGTGGATTAAAATAATTACACAGAATTGTTTACAGTCGTCTGAGCTGCTTAAATGTTCCTGGTGTTTGTTTTTAATTTCCTTGCTTATCTCAGTGACCCTTAGGCAGACATGTATGTATAAGGTCTTAGAGTATTCATTACCCAATACTGAAGTCAAAGTTTATTCCCACAGTCCAGATTCAAACAGAGGGAGAAAATGAAAGCTTCTTCAATTGGTAACTTGTATTTAAATACCAGTAATCTTTTATACGAGAACTCTGTAGTGGTTTGCTGGCAGCCTGTGCAGACGGCAGTGGAATTGGACAGTGGAGAAGAAAGAGGATCAGTCCGGGAGTCTGGAGAGGACTTGGATGAGAGTCCTGCATCCAATGCAGAGATGGGGCCAGGATCATCTGGAAGTGGGATGCTGCCTCCAGAGCTTTCAGAGTCTGGCAGCAGTGAGGCAGAGGGCTCAGGGGAGCCTGTTCCCAGTGCGCTTGTGCCAGAGGTGGTATTCAGCAGATTCTGATCAGTTCTGGAGAACCGATAGTGGAAACTTTAGGTAATTCAGAGAACCGGCAAAAACCACCTCTGACTAGCCCTGCCCCCATCTATTCTCTGCCTCCTGAGTCCCAGCTAATCGGCTGGGTCTTCTTTGGTTGCTCTACACAGGAGAACGGAGCTGGAAAGCAGGTTAGTGGGGTGGGGAGGGAATGGAGATTTTGCAGTATCCTTCCCCTGCCACACCCACCAAGCCACACCCTCCAAGCCATGCCCACTGTTATGGACTAAGCCAACGCAGCACTAACAACCCTACATAGCTTTACTTTGCAGCAGGCTTGTAATCCTGCACTTCTCATTGGCCCGCAAATAGAGAGTCGTGATTGGTCATTTCTGGCCAGTCTGATTGGCTGTTAACGGGCCCCTCTGATTGGACACTTGTGAAAGCATTAAACTCAAATCATTGGTTGTTTTGACAGCAGCCAGCTCTATAAAAGATTCACGATTTTCTCCCAGCAAATTTGCTGTGTGCAACTTCCCTTTTTAAACACTGTGTTCGCAGCTGCAGTTAATGAAGGAATCAGGGCCTTTTCCTCCCCTGTAAGCCATGCAACTCACATTGCTCCTGTTATGGACTAAGCTAACGCAGCAGTAACAACCCTAAACAGCTTACTTTACAGCAGGCTTGTAATCCTGCAATTCTCATTGGCCCATGAATAGCGAGTCGTGATTGGTTGTTTTTGGCCAGTCTGATTGGCTGCTAACGGGCCCCTCTGATTGGACACTTGTGAAAGCGGTAAACTCAAATCATTGGTTGTTTTGACAGCAGCCAGCTCTATAAAAGAGCTGCTGCTGCCCAAGTATTTGCTCTGTTCTTATTTTACAATAAAGAGTTGAAGTCACCGTTCGATGTCTCGTCTCCATTCCTTGTGCCCATGCTCAGGACTTAACACTGGCGACGAAGGTGGGATGCGGAGATCATAGAGCTGACTAAGTACGCATCGAACAAGACAGAGCACGTGGCTGAAGAGCGCACACAACAAACGGCAAGATGACCAGCGGCGCCATACCACCCGCTCTATTCGACCCAGCAACCGAAGACTGGGACTCGTATACAGATCGTTTCCAGATGTTCCTAGAGACCAACAATTTAAAAGATGCTACGCCTGGCAAGAAACGAGCAGTTCCTGACCCATTGCGGCCCCGCCATCTTCAAAATGGCTAAAGCACTTGCCAAACTGGCGGAAGTGAAGACCATGGATTGGGATAACCTTGCCCCAATTCTCTGGACCCATTATGCACCCACAGTACCTACACTGATATGAAGACACGACTTTTACCAGAGGGACCAATGGAAGAATGAGAGCGTTGGGGATTTCATAGCCGACCTCCGGAACCAGGAGGCCTTTGTGGTTTTGCAAACCTCGAGGAAGCCCTGAGAGACCACATAGTTCTGGGATTAGATGCACCACATGTGCAGAGTAAACTTATGGCGAAAGGAGACATCAGCCTTGCAGATGTCATCACCAACGCTACTGCCACAGAAGCAACCAGGAACTCAGCCACTCGAATGTGCCGAGCGAACGCAATGCTTTGCCAACTTGCTAACAATAGCCCGCTCGCCGCTGAGAAGCACACTATCACCACCCACCATGAAGACCTCGAGTCATCCTCAGACAGTGAGGAAGAGCAGGTCAACCAGCTCCGCTTGGAACGAGAGCAAAGGAACCAGAGACGTCCACGCCAATGTGCTGGTTGTGGGGCAAACCACCCACGATCAGACAGAAATTCCTCGACACACTCTGCCGTACCTGCGGGAAAAGAGGCCACATTGTGAAGGTCTGCAGAAGCAAGCGAGAGTCCAGTCCCAGCCAAAGGGAGTACAACATCCACCAGGAGACAGGCAAACCTCCTGAGAATCACGACCGCCTGAACCACCAATGGAACAACCACTACTACTACAGAAATCGAGCACCTGCCTCTTCAATGAGATGAGAAGAGGCCCACCAAACCATTATTATCAGCCACGCTTCATCATTCGATGCAAGAAAGATCCGCGTAAAGGTTACTATTGCGAATCGACCATGCATGATGGAAGTCGATTCGGGATCATCCCTATTGATGGTATCCTGGAAAACCCTCAAACAGCTGATCGCTGCCATCTGCCGCCAGGACCTCAGCACTCAACGAATCATCCTAAAAGACTACCAGGGAAATAGAATTCCAGTTGTCGGTTCCAGCCACGTCCAAGTATCCTTCAAGGACCGCACCGCGATGCTTCCCCTGACTGTCGTTGATCGTGACTGACCCAGTTTGTAAGGGTTACAGTGGTTTGCCCCACTCGAGATTGAACTAGCCGGCATACACCAAACCAGAAGCGACGCTGGGAAGAGGCCCTCATCCAGGAATTCCAGGACGTGTTCACAGGAACATTAGGCAAGTACAAGGGGACCCCTATATCATTTAATCTCAGCCCCGATGTAGCTCCCATTCAACTTAAGCCTCGTCAGGTGCCTTTTGCTCTCAAGCCAAAGATCGATGAGCAGCTAGATAAACTGATAGCCCAGGGCGTATTGGAACTGATTGACCATGCCCGCTGGGAAATTCCAATAGTAACCCCCATGAAGCCAGATGGTTCGTTAAGAATTTGTGGGGATTACCAGGACACCCTAAATCATGCTCTTCAACAGAGCACTTACCCAGTATCAGTGGTCCAACACCTTCTTCACTCCCTGGGTGGCGGAAAAATATTTGTGAAATTGGCTTACGCCTTAGCTCAGGCGTACCAGCAACTACTTGTAGACGAGACAACTGCAGAAGCCCAGATAATAGTTACACATAGAGGCGCCTTCAAGTGCAATAGATTCCAATTCAGAGTAAGCGTGGCGCCTGGCATTTTCCAAAGTTTGATGGAGAGACTATTACAAGGCATAAAAGGCGTTGTGCCTTATTTTGACAACGTCCTAATAGCTGCCCCCACTAAAGAGTACAACGACTCAGGAAAGTTCTTCAGAAATTTAAAGACACTGGTCTGAAAGTAAAACGGGACAAGTGTCAACTTTGTATGGAGAGAGTGAAGTTCCTGGGATACCTTCTCGACAGACAGGGAATCCACCCCACCGAAAAAAAACTAACCGCAATCAAAAACGCCCCGAGACCTAGGAATAAGACAGACCTCCAAGCCTTCCTGGGACTCATTAACTTTTATAACATCTTCTTGCCCCAGAAGGCGACCGTAGCCGAGCCCCTACATAGACTTCTCGACAAAAAGGCTTCCTGGGTCTGGGGACGGCATGAAGAAAGGGCATTCCAACAAGTAAAAGACCTCTTAACCTCCAATGCTGTATTGATGCAATACAACGAGAGTCTACCCTTGACGGTTACTTGTGACGCCTCACCATTTGGAGTGGGAGCCATTTTAAGCCATGTCCTACCAAATGGGAATGAGGCATCTATTGCGTTCTTTTCGAGAACCTTATCTAAGACCGAAAGGAACTATAGTCAACTTGATAAAGAGGCTCTCGCTATTGTATCCGCAATTAAATGTTTCCATGAATATGTGTATGGGGACCCTTTACCATAATTACAGACCACAAGCTGCTACTTGGTATTTTGGCGGGAAACAAACCAACTCCCCATATCTTATCACCAAGAATGACACGTTGGTCAGAATTTTTAGCCGCCTACGATTACCGATTGCAACACCGCCTGGGGAAAACAATTCCTCACGCTGATGCTTTGAGCCACTCTACACTACCAGACGTCATAGAGGACCCAGCTCCAACCTTAGCCATATTGCAAATCGAAACCCTCAAATCGCCGCCGCTGACCGCTCGAGACATCACCTTAGAAACAAAAAAGGACCTTGTTTTGGCACGAGTCCTCAGCTGGGTGGAACGGGGTTGGCTGATCAGTGCACCCAATGACACATTCAAGCCATTCAGGAATCGACAGACAGAACTATTCTCCCAAAAGGGCTGCATCTTGTGGGGAGACAGAGTTGTAATTCCGGAGAAATTGCAACATAAGGTATTAAAAATGTTGCACGATGGACATCCAGGCATCATACGGATGAAGGCATTGGCCAGGAGTTACGCATGGTGGCCTGGGTTAGACAAACAGATAGAGACCTGGGTAGCAAAGTGCAGCAAAAGCCAGGAGACTCGCTCCACTCCTCCAAAAACTCCCCCAACTCAGTGGGAAACGCCTCGAGGCCCATGGTCCCATATCCACATCGATTTTGTGGGACCCACAAGAGGACACACTTTTCTCCTAACAGTGGATGCCTATTCAAACTGACTCGAAGTCCACAAGATGAAAAGCACCACCACAGAGGCGGTCACTAAAAAACTAAATAAGCTATTCGCTATCCATGGATTGCTGGATGTCCTGGTCTCCGATAATGGCCCCCAATTCACTGCCCTGCCATTCGAACAGTACCTGGCAGATCTGGGCATCCGCCATGCCTTAACAGCTCACCCTGCGGCCAATGGTAGGGCTGAGCGAATAGTTCAATTTGTAAAAAAGACTTTGCACAAGATGGACCAAGGTGACATTGATGACAAAATAAACCGGATGCTTCTCCTCCAGCACATAACCCCAAACAGTACCATGAAGAGAACCCCAGCTGAACTCCTGATGGGCTGGAAACTTTGCTCGCATCTCGATCGCCTCCATCCAAACTACAAGCCTGAACAATCCCCAGGATCCAGCAGCAAGTGTCGGGCATTCCAGGAAGGTGACCCCGTGTTTGCGAAAAACTTCTCGGGTGACTCATTGTGGGTCCTCGCTACCATAATGCAACTTACGGGACCCCGATCCTATCGCCTACAAACTGCAGATAGTAAGATGTGGAAGCGCCACATAGACCAACTCCATTTCAGATTAGCATCTAGTCCTATCTCAGCCCCTGAATCTCTAGCTGGTGGGGGAAGGAACATCGAGGATGCCGAAGAAGAAATAACAATCGAAACCCAATAGTCTACACAACCAACCAGGGGATACTCACCGTCAGAAGGAGAACCGAGCCAGGGAGTGGCCTCGCCGCGTGACAGCACTGCAATGGAAACAGATCCAGGGAACCCAGAAGACAGCACTGGCGTAAGCAGGGAAAACAGCCCAGAGCCATTCAAAGAAACAGCGGGACCGTTTTCACCATCCAGCCCAGCTAGCAGCCCACCGGAACCAGAGCCAGGACAGAAACCGGTGGAACAGCACAGGTCAAGCAGACAGGTGAAGCGACCTGCCTATTTACGAGAATACGTCACCCCACCCCTCAGACAGAACCTGGGAGGAGGGGTGTTATGGACTAAGCCAATGCAGCAGTAACAACCCTACATAGCTTTACTTTGCAGCAGGCTTGGAATCCTGCACTCCTCATTGGTTCGCGAATAGCGAGTCGTGATTGGTCATTTCTGGCCAGTCTGATTGGCTGTTAACGGGCCCCTCTGATTGGACACTTGTGAAAGTGTTAAACTCAAATCATTGGTTGTTTTGACAGCAGCCAGCTGTATAAAAGAGCTGCTGCTGCCCAAGTATTTGCTCTGTTCTTATTTCACAATAAAGAGTTGAAGTCACCGTTCGATGTCTCGTCTCCATTCCTTGCACCCATGCTCAGGACTTAACACCCACCAAGCCACACCCACAGAACTGGTAGTAAAAAATTTGAATCCCACCACTGGTATGTGCACAGAGCTACTAGACGGTGAGAGTAGCTAAAACAAATGGGGTGACTTGGGAGTAAGGCTGGGAGGTGATTGACCCTCCCATAAGGGATAAAGAACAGGCAAAGATGATAAAACCTTTACAGGAAGAAAAGTATTTCGTTCGATTCAGATTCATTCTTGAAGGCTGTCATGCCCCTGGTGGAGACTGACTCTGAGGAAGAGGAGGAACAGCCAACAGAGAGTGGAAGTTTGGCTCCAGAGGTGGTGGAGCAGGCTGGGGAAGGGCAGAGGCCAGCTGAGCAATCAGAGGAGGATCCAGGCCCATCCCCTATTCATCCTAGGGCAGGAAGGAGAGGATCAGGGAAAAGTGTGGTCGACTTGGGAGGAGAGGGCCATGATCCTCCTCACGGGTTGTAGCTGTGAGCTCTGTATAAGAGTTTGGAACTGCATGTTCACAGATGCTGGAGTCAAATTAGTGCTTTCCTTGGATGAGGTTTATCTTTGTTGGCGTTCTTCCCATGGACTCTCCCCAGTTATCTTCCTGGAATGTGTGATTAATTATCTTGGTTTGCCTCGGAACTCTCATCAATGCAATTTGTTTTTGTTTTCCTTTTGCTTCATTATCTACTTTTTGAATTTAAACTGTGACTAATAAAACAGCAAAGCTAAGTTAAAGGCATTACAAAGGCCTGGATTCATGTTTTAGTTTTTGTGTTATTTCTGAGACACTATGGGTCATCACAAACCCCTTTGTACTTCAGTTAATCTTTGTTCTAGTTTATTTGACATTTCTGTTATTGGCAGCACTTCACAGGAAAGAAAGGTGGGTTCTTATCCCGAGGGACTGTTTGATATTCATTACTGGCTAGGAATGAAAATAATTCCCATTGTTGCAATAAAACAAGACTTGTTTTTAAAATAAGCATGTGCATAATTACGGTCTCAGAAGCTTTGGTCAGAACAAACTCCTGATGAAGGTACGATGCAATGCTCAAGAATGCTGCACTAAAGAAATCCCTGTTAAGAGGGGAATGACAAAACTATATCTAGCTCCCCTTCTTGTATCTACTGATATTTGTCTGTCTAGATCAGGGCTGTCAAACTCATGGGCCAGATGCATCATGTGTTGGCCATATCCACACCTGGTGTAGCAAAAGAGAAAAAAGTCATGATACATCACATGATGATGCCATGACACCATGATGATGTGAGTTTGACATTCTGGTCTAGAAGAACACCAAAAAATTAATTACTCTACAACAAAGATCATGGTTTTTGCTAAGAGCCCCAAGATGCATGGGTGACAACTAAATAATCATCTAATAGAACAAATCTAAATATCTGGGGATTGTCTTCAAAGCTACAGTTAACCATAAATCTCATGTTGGCTACACTTTAAATGCACACACACATTCACATTCACATACACACACACAAACACACAGTGTCAGTTTTACAAACTGTTTACTTCTATGCTAAGATCTGAGCCCAACTCTTTCTTTGGAGTTCGTTTGGGCCACTCTAGATCATTCCTTGCTTCAGAAAGGGTTCAGTCCAAGTTTCAAGCACCTTACGGTGTTTCAGATACAATACTTTGCTGTGAAGCTGGCCTTCTTAAAATTGAAACTGGATTTACAACTTCTTCTACAGGTTTAAACTCTCCTTCTTTCCAATTGGTTGGCCCCCTTATGACCAATAGCTTCCAGTGTTCCTGGAGTCAGGCAATACATGCCAGATTGCAACTTTATTCATGACCAGCTATCACCTTGACTCACTATGAACAAGCACTGGCTGATCTCACAACAGTGATCGATTTATTCAGAGCTGCAAACACTTTCCACTTTTACCCAGAAACACCTTGTTTTGCCATTCTGCACATCTTCTCCAATCAATTAGATACAAAAGTAATATAACCATGGCCAACAGTCATTACTGAAAAAAGGTTACCAAAACATCCCTTTAAAAAGAGACTGTGTGGTTGAGGAATAATTGAATAGTTGAATTGATAGAACATTGATATCTATTGACCTCTCTGTGCAGGTGTTCCACAGGAAATGTTATTTCCACTCTATACTAAATATCTTGGTCATTCCAATCTTTTTTATATGTACTATGCAGAGTACAGAACACCATAGTACTAACTTTAACCCTTTTTAGATATTTTAGAATAACTCCATTTTCCTTTTTTCTTAATTAACTGTGACCTTTGTGTTTTATTTGCTGATATATCTGAATAAAGATTTGATATTGATTGATTTAATTGATAGCTTTATTTGATCATCAGTTACTATTATTGTAATGGATTATGGTAAAAGCCATTTTTCTTCCTTAGCTGAAATATATTAGCACATATATCATAAAATAAACATTTATTTGTATCTTTAAAAACTACCATGATTAAGTAATAATAAAATTGGTTAATATAACATTCTCTTGCCTTTCTGTAAATATTCATTTGTAGGACTATTTAATAGCCAAATCATTCATGAATAACAATTATGTACTACAGTAAATTCTGCATTAAAACAAGCTGCTAACAAACATGTTCACTATACATCTTCCCAGCAACATTACTATTAGTCCAAGGGACATGGGCACATAAGGAATATGAAATAAAAATAAATAAATATAATCAGAGAAAACAACTTTGAAAAGAGTCATTCTGCTATTGTCCATTCAATGAATTTGAGTTTTCTTATGGATACTTCAAACCCTTTCTTTATAGAATATGTCTAATAATTTATCTAGGAGAATTTCACATGGCACATTTTAAACTCCCTAATTCCTTCAAAGCAGTTTGGATGTTATCTGGATCATCTTATACATGCTCTCATCTTCTTCAAGAAATAAAAAAATGAAAAAAAAAAATGAAGGAAAAAAATCCCATATCAATTTCCTGCTGAATTCAGTCAAAAATTCCTTTAAAGTGTCTGCCATCAATTTTCTGGTTATATTAAAAATCATGAGCTATATTATTTTAACACAATTATATTTCATCTTTAAATTTCAACCCTTTACAACCAGGATGACCAAAAGAACAGCAGAGACACAAAATTGAGAACTTACATAAAAAAACACAGCAAGAGTCACACAGAGGGTCTCAAGCAACCCTTTTTAGCTCATAACTAAGAAAATTATTGGCAATTACGGCACCACCAAGGGAAAATCCCCAAGAGGGGTTTAATGTTCAAAATAATCCATCAGGTATTTAGCTCCTACATAGACTTTACAGAAGTTTGTTAGCTGTGCAGAATTGATTGTAAATGGTGCTTTTTCTAAGAAATGAAATTTGTTCAGAGAAGACAGCTATCTTCAACATTTTAAAATAAGGTCAAAAGGAATAAAATTTAAAGAATATCCTACTAATTCAATCTCAAGGTACCAGAACATATCTCACTGTGGCTAGATCTATCCAAGAACATCAATTGTTTGCAAATTAGTTTGTAACAGCTTGCAACGGAAGCCACTTAATCATGATTCCCTAAGGACTCTTCCCCATGACCTGCTAACCTTGACTTGATGATGCTTCAAGAATCACATTTACTAGAAATGAGTAGGTGATGTTGTCTTCAACATATCCTGATCCACCAAAAATAAATCCTGAAGTTTTTTTCTATTCTGGTTTTAAATTTGTGTATCCAGCTTCTTCCAACACAAGTTAATCTATGGCACACCTTAACAAGATAAACTGAGGGGCATCACCTTGCCCTTCTCTTATTGATACTGCTGCAGGCATTATTTTACTTCTACTCACTAGATATCATATCATTTGGCAATGGGTGCAATGTCTCCCTTAATTGACTCTCCTGATTCTTCCTTGGAGGCCAGCTTGAGAGAGGATGAGCTCATTCCTGGCACATCAGGAACTGAGCTAATTAATGACTCTGAACAGCGGGCTGAAAGAGATTTGCAGGGGGCTTCAACCAGGGACAATTTGCAGGTCAGTGAGGAAGAGGAGGAGGAGGAGGAGGTGGAAGAGAAAGAGGAGCTGCCTTCTATGTTGGATCCAAGAGCATGCAAGGCAGAACAAAGATAAGAGCAAAGGAGATCTGCCAGATAACTCGGGAGAAGGCCCTGCCATCTTGACGGGCTGCACCAGAAAGCTATTTATCAAGGCAGGCAGAGGCAGGCATTGCTGGAACAAGGGATTTGGTTTATGGCCATGTGTTTGTTTGTGCTTCCTGCTTAACTGTTCCTTGGAGACTCTGAACTTCTCTTGCCAAATGAACTCTCATAGATGCACTTTCAGCTTTGCCTGGTGTCTTTAAGTTTGTTTGGTGGATTTTGGAGAAACTTTCCATTGTTTTATGGACTATTGGCCATTGCCTTGTGGACTAAACTTGACCTGCTTGTGGCTGGCTTTATTTGGGACAGTTCTGAGGCTGGGTGAAGAGAACTGCTGGGGAACATTAATAAATTCTTTAAAACATGCACAAGTGTGTGACTGAGTAGGGCAATGTAGTGAGAGAGTTAGACATTTTACACTGTGCTATAGGGCCATTTCCTACTTCATTTGCCAATAGTTTCCATTAATACTTAGAAAAATGTCAAAATTGGGAAAAGAGAGCTTCTCTTAAGCCAACACATTTCATCAATTTTCCATGTGATTTGGTAACTGCCAGTGAAAAAAAAATACAAGAGAATGTGGTCTTTATGTGTCACCTGCAGTTAAATTATACTTCAGTTTACTGCATGGAAAGAGAATTCAAGGAAGTGGAATATTTTAGTGCATAGAGAACTGGCATCAAAAGACACATTTCTCCCCATCCCTTAATTTTCTCTTGCCACTCAAAATACAAACAATAAAAGTGGAGACTGAACAAAGATCAGATGTCTTTTTTGTCCTTTACCTTTCCCCCTAAATATGACAAGAGAAGTAAGTGGAACAGAAGTAGCCAAGAAAGGCTTTCACATGTACTCTGTTCTTTAATATTAAGAAAAGTTATTTGGAGGAATAGAGATAAGCATTACTACTTGCTTTTAGCACAGAAATTTACCTAACTTACTTCTACCTTCCTATCAGTTAAAAATGCTTTTATCTCAGAGAAGGCGGAGCTTCGTTTCAGCGATACAGCTGCGATCTCGGGGCTCTGAGATCGCAGCCGATATTTTTGCCCCTGGTCGGTCCCAATGGACCTAAACCGTCCCGTAGAGATGGGGATTGGAAAGGGCACTGTCCCAGGATCCCAGAGATATCGCAAAATCTCTGGTTTGATCCGGGAGAAGCCCTTTTGCTGGTGGCGGAGAGGCAGCCCGCATAGCTTCTGAAGTCGGGACAGCTCCGGAAAGAAAGTGGCTGGAAAGAAAGTGTGTCGGCTGGGTGAGAAATTTCTTTCGTGTTGTAAATTTGCTGAGGTTTGAAAGGGCATCCTGAACAAACAAGAAACTTGTGAGATTTTTTTTTTTTTGACCAAAACTGTTTGAGCGGCGTTTTTTAAAGTGATGTCAAATTGGGGCTTGGATTTTTTTTTCTTTTTGTTAATTTTTTTCTGGGGACTTTAGTGTGATTTTATAGGTAACCGGATTGAATTTTCTCCTATATATATATTTATGCTCCTTTTGATTTTTTAATTTTCTTTAGGATAGAGGCTCCCTTTGGCTATTTTTTTTTTCTTTTTTCTTTTGTGTACATTACTCCTTTTTTCTGGCTGGGGGGGGGAAGAGCATTAAGAAACTTTGCAACACTGCCAACTAGAGGCTTGAAAATACTTTATTTGAATTGGAGAGAACTGTAAAAAGACTCCTTCTCAAGGACATTTCAACGTGATAAGATAGAGGGAGAGCACAGCAAAATATTATTACAGGTGTTTTCCTGGACTCTTATCAATATTTCAACACTTGAGGCTTGGCTTTGAAGCTGCTGGAGAAGAGAGTTATAATAAGAGCCTTGGATAAATAAATAAAGTGCAGTGTGCATATATATATATATATATATATATATATATATATATATATATATATATATATATATATATTACTTGTGATATCCCTACTCACCAGCCTTTTTGTAAATTTCAATTCTAGTAATATTCTTATTTTTGCTTTTTATTTTAAAGGGAAAGCCTCAGAGTTTTTTCTTTTTTTTTCTTTTTTTCTCCTTATTTTTATTGGGACTTCTTTGCTCTTCTTATCCACGTTTTTGGACCACTTTGTTTTTCTTTTTTGATTATTGAGACTTCTCAACTGGATTAAGGTGTGAAGAACCTGAAGGAATTTCTTCTTTTCTTTTTGCTTTTTTTTTTTTGCTTTTAATCAATATTATTATTTTTGGGTTTGTTTGTTTTTTTTCCTTTCTATTTTTCCTTTTTTATGGTGGACTACTTCTTAATTGGATTAGGGTCTAGAAGAACCTGAAGATCTTTCTTCTTCCTTTTTTCCTTTTTCTTCTTTGGTTTTGGGCCTTTTACTATTGGATTTTTCCATTTTGGATCATACTTGGCTACCCTACCAGTTGGATTAAAAGTTAAAAATAATTTGAAGCTTTGGAAGCATTAAAATGAGCAGGAAACCAATACCATCTGGCATTTCTACTTCTACCTCTGCTTCCCCACCAGCTGGAGGACAACGTTTAATTCAGACAATGTTAAAGCAAGATAAAGAACAAGAAAAAGTAACTTTACAGATGATTATGCAAGGAATCCAAAATCTCAAGACAAAATCAAACACCATTGAACAAAGAATAGGGAACATTGAACAAAGAACAGAGAAGACTGATGAAAAAGTGGAAAATATTAAACAAATGATGGGGAAGTATGAGGAGAGATTCCAAAAAATTGAGGAAGAAGGAAAACAAAGAGAGGAGAAGATTGGAAATATTGACAGTAGACTAAATTTTGGCAGATGCTTTGGAAATTACAGAGGAAAAGATGATGGATGGAGTAGATGAGGTATATCGAGTTTATACAAGATATGCGATGAGAAATAAATTACCAAAGGAAGTCCATATTAGATTTACCAAAAAATCCATTAAAACACAAATATTACAAGTGGTAAGAGAGAAAACATTGAAATACAAAGGTAAAGAGATTGTGGTTTTAAAACAAATACCCAGAAGAGGGAGAGAGACGAGAAGAGAATATCGATTTCTGACCAAAATACTACTGGAAAACGAAGTGAATTATAGATGGCTGATTCCAGAAGGATTAATGTTTACGTAGCAAGAGCAGAGACATAGAATTGATTCAATTGAGAAAGCAGAACTTTTCCATGCAGAATTTTTTGGAAGAAGAAGAGAGGAGGCAGAGAAAGAGGTCTCATTAATTGAGTTTCAAGAGGAACAACTGGAGACTGAAAAAGAGAAAGGAGCTGTAGGAGGACAGGTGGATAGTAAATAACAACGTGAAGTGAGATCCACGAGAGCTGTTAGACCTAAATATAAAGCATAATCATGGAAGAAAAAAAACTGATTACAATGAATATAAATGGACTTAATTCAGCTGTTAAAAGAAGGAAAATTTTTCATAAATTAGAGAAATTAAAATTTGATATAATTTGTCTACAAGAAGTTCATATTAAAAAACAACATGAACAATTGTTAGTACAGCCAAAACTGGGGAAAATATTTACTTCTTTGATTCAGTGTAAGAAAAGAGGAGCGGTTCTATACATTAAAGAGGCTATCCCAGCAAAACTGATCTACACGGATGAAGACGGAAGAGTATTAATGGTGGAAATAATGGACAATAATATAAAAATAATCTTGATTGCAATTTATGCTCTGAATGATAAACAAGAAGAGTTTTATAAAAAACTACACATGAAAATAATTGGACTGGACTATGTTAATATAATTATGATGGGAGACTTTAATGGAATTGTGGACAATAAATTGGACTACATAGCAACAACAAGGAAGCAAAATAGAAAGGCTCTCCCTAAATCTTTTTTTTTAAATGACATACAAACTAACTTTAAAAGATATTTGGAGAGAAAGAAATGTTAAAGCTAAACAATATACTTTTTATTCAAATAGACATTTATCATGGTCCAGATTAGATATGATTTGGATCTCAACAGAATTAATATCCAATATTCAAGAAACAAATATTGAAACAAGTACTTGGGCAGATCATAGCCCAATGACAATTAAATGGAAGGGACAAAAAAAAAGATCGAGATGGACATTAAATAATACTATTTTAAAGGAGAAAGAATTTATTCAATGGATGGAGAAGGAATTGGCTTTTTTCTTCAGAGAAAATAAAAAAGAAGATACTTCAACGCAGAATGTTTGGGATACAATGAAGGCATATTCTAGAGGTTTGATAATAGATTATACAAGAAAAAAGAATATTAGGAAAAGGCAAGCTTCTAAGGCTTTGGAAGACGAGTATAAAAGACTTGAAAAAGAATTACAGAAAATGCCACAGAAAAAAGATATTAAATTGAAGCTGGATGTAATTAAACATAAAATGGAATTAATGGAGAAAGAAGAATTGGCACAGAAAATCAGAAATTCTAAACAGAATTACTTTGAAGATGCAAATAAACCAGGTAGATGGCTAGCATATAAATTGAGAAAGGAGAAGGAATCAAGAAAAATATTGAAGCTAATAGATGATCAAGGCCAAGTTTGTTATGGTAATAAGGAGAAAAAGGAAATTATTCGAGATTTTTATGGGCAACTATATGAACAAGAGAATATTGATGAGGAAAAAGTCAAACAGTATTTACAGAATGCTAATTTACCGAAGATACCTAAAGAGACTGAAGAAATGTGAGAAAGCAATATAACAATGATGGAATTAAATGAAGCATTTGAGAGACAAAATAATGGGAAAGCACCAGGTCCAGATGGGCTTCCGGCAGAATTCTATAAAACATTTCAAGAATGAGCATCCCATTGTTAGAAGTCATGAATGAAGTTATGTTAAAGAAGTTGATACTCAAAACATGGTCAGAGGCTTATATTACACTTATTCCAAAAGAAGAGGCTGACCCACTGCAAATTAAAAACAAAAGACCTATTTCCTTATTGAATGCAGACTATAAAATCTTTGCTTCAATTTTAGCAGAAAGACTTAAAAAATATTTAAATAATTTTATTCACCCAGATCAAAATGGATTTCTGCCAAAGAGACAAATTAGAGACAATATGAGAGTAATTTTAGATACTTTGGAATACTATGAGGCTCATCCTGAAAAGCAAATGACTTTGATATTTCTAGATGCTCAAAAGGCATTTGACAACGTGAACTGGAGATTTATGTTATTACTATTGGAATGGATGGGTTTTGCTAAAAAATTTACTCAAGCAATAGAAGCCATGTATAATAAACAGACAGCAAAGGTAATGATGGAGGGGGAACTTACAGATCTTATTAATATAAGAAAAGGCACAAGACAAGGGGGTCCCCTATCTCCTTTGCTATTTGTGTTGACCTTGGAAGTGTTGAATAGAAATATTACGGATGATAAAAGGATAAAAGAAATGAAAATTAAGAAGGAAGAATTTAAATTACAAGCTTTTGCTGATGATTTAGCTTTTATTCTGGAAGACCCGTTAGAAACAGCTCCAAGGTTATTGGAAAAGATAGAGATATATGGTGAGATGGCTGTTTTGAAAATAATAAAGATAAAACAAAAGATTTTGACAAAGAACATGCTATTGAGACAGAAAGAAGAACTGGTAGATCTTTTGAAAATCCAAGTTACAAATAAGGTTAAGTATCTGGGGATATATTTGACAGCAAGATGTAGCACATTAAAAGAGAATAATTATATTAAACTCAAACAACAGATAGCTACAGATTTGAAGAAGTGGGAAAACTTGCAATTGTCATTAATAGGGAGAATTTCAAAATCAAGATGAATATTTTACCCAGAATTTTATTTTTGTTCCAAACAATACCAATTAGGCTTGGAAAAGACTATTTTGAAGATTTAAATAAAATCATGCTGAAGTTTATATGGCAAGGTAAAAAAGCGAGAATAAAGCTAAAGCTTTTGCAAGATGCTAGAATTAGAGGAGATTTTGGCCTGCCTAATTGGGAATTGTATTATCAAGCTGCAGGTTTGATGTGGGTCAAAAAATGGATAACATTAAGAAAGCATAGATTGTTGACATTAGAAGGGCATGATCTGCTGTTGGGCTGAGATGCTTTTTTATGGTATAAGGGAACTAAAACACAGGGTTATTTTAGAAGACATTATATATGCGAGTCTTTGTGGTTAAACTGGGAGAAGATAAAAAGACAATGTTATTTGAAAATTCCAGTTTGGTTATCGACTATTGAAGCATTTTCCTATCCTATAATTTATAAGAAGGAACAAACAGTTAGATATGGGGAACTATTGGATGAAAAGGGTGAACTTAAATCGATACAAAACTTAGAGGAACAAGGTATAAGGATGAATTGGTTTTCATATGCGCAAATACATTCAAGGTATGATGAAGATTCTAAAACGGAGGGATTTTATGATAAGCAGACTGATTTAGATAAGATCTTGATGGGCACTGATGAGAAGGTGATTAAAAAAATTATATGGTTATTTACTGGGAATTAAATTAGAGGAAGAACAAGTCAAAGAAACTATGATTGCTTGGGGGAAGAATTTTGGATATGGGATTGATCTAGAGAAATGGCAAAAATTGTGGTCTCAAAATTATAAAATGACAATGTCAACAGCATATAAAGAAAACTTGTAAAAGATGTTTTACAGGTGGCACTTTCCCCCGACAAGAATAGCAAGAATATTTAAGAACAAATCTGAAAAATGCTGGAAATGTCATCAGATACCCGGCTCGTATTACCATATGTGGTGGACTTGTGAGGATGCTAGAAAATATTGGACTAAAATTCGCATGTGGTTGGAAAAAATGACAAACACATAGACTTGAAACCAGAGATCTTCTTATTGGGAATTTTACCTGATATATATAGTAAAGATTTGAAATACCTGATTGTGAATGTATTGACAGCAGCTAGGATTGTATTTGCTAAAAATTGGAAGAATGAGAAAATACCATTACAGGAGGAAATTATTTAGAAAATATTGGAATGTGCTGAGATGAGTAGATTGACATTTGAAATTAGAGAGCAAGAGGATAAACAATTTTATGAAATTTTGGATCTTTTTTATCAATGGCTAGATGATAAAATACGATAATAGAATAGAATGCTAGACAGTAAGGAATATCTTTATTTTGCTATTTTGTTATTACTTTGTTATTTGACATTATATTTATAAAGGGTTTTTTAGGATTGATTTGGTATGATTATATGATTTGTTACAGAATAAACTGGTTAAAGTATTGTTATCTCATAAAGCATGAATGATTAAAAGTAAAGTCAAAAATTTCTTTTTTCTTAGTGATATTAGGATGTATAAGTTCGGAATGACAATATGAGTTGTTATGTAACATAATTGTAATTGAGACTACAAAAGGAATGCACAAAACTTATGAACCAACTGACACACTGGATGTACATATGAGAGTTGATGTTTTAATGTTTTGTTTGTCTTGTTTGTTTGTAGAAAATTAATAAAATTTCTTTCAAAAATAAATGCTTTTATCTTTTACTGTTTTGATCTTGGCATTCTATTTCTTTTATCCATGCTTACCTCGAGCTGTAATAAGTACCAGTACTCAAGTTTACCTCATTTATCTTGATTTCAGACATTAAGTTGAGTCAGCTTACTTTGTACACAAATGGGGAAACTACCTGGGATTTAAAGTCTGTTGATTCAATGGGAAATTGAAAAGATATACCAGACAAATCGTTCTTGTAACTTTGCCAAGAAAGCTACCTGAATAAGTCATTGGTAAAACACATTGCAGTAATTTGAGTCAGAGGCTACCAGGACATAGATTACTGAAACAAAAACTTTATCTGTGTTTTTTTAAACAGATGCTGCTTGATAGCTGTCATATTTGTGCCACCACACACTGCATTTTTTCCCATTGACATCCAAGTACAGGTGAAACTTAAAAAATTAGAATGTCGTGCAAAAGTTCATGTACTTCAGTAATGTAACTTAAAAGGTGAAACTAATATATGAGATAGACTCATTACATGCAAAGCAAGATAGTTCAAGCTGTGATGTGTCATAATTGAGATGATTATGGCTTATAGCTCATGAAAACCCCCAAATCCACAATCTCAGAAAATTAGAATATTGTGAAAAGATTCAATATTTTAGGCTCAAAGTGTCCCACTCTAATCAGAGAATTAAGCCATAACACCTGCAAAGGGTTCCTCGGCCTTTAAATGGTCTCTTGGTCTGGTTCAGCAGGAATCACAATGATGGTGTGAGGTTTGGGCTTGAAAAACCACCAAAAATTCAATATTAATCCAAGGAAAACAGCTTTATTGTAGCATTTCCACAGAAACGGGTTCCTGCCCTGGCAGGTGGGAGGAACCCCGAGCAAAATTTTGCATTCTATTTTATACCCTAACCTACCGTCCCATCCGAGGATGGCTTGGTTTACAATCTACCTATTGAATTTCAGTATACAATTCATTATCTAATATGGGACATCAGGAAGTTAAATGCCTCCTTAACATGTACACATTCTCCCAGGTTTTCCCAGAACACAACGTACGATTGTTCAACGTTTCAAATTCTCCCTTTGCAGTAGAAAAATATCAACTGATTATTTTGAGATTTGAGTCACAGATATACAATACACAATGGATTTATTCATTTTCTCCCCTCACAATGGGAAAGACTGCTGACCTGACAGTTGTGCAGAAAACCATCATTGACACCCTCTGTAAGGAGGGAAAGCCTCAAAAGATAATTGCAAAAGAAGCTGGATGTTCCCTAAGTGCTGTATCAAAGCACATTAATAGAAAATTATGTGGGAGGGAAAAGTGTGGAAGAAAAAGGTGCACAAACAACAGGGATGACTGCAGCCTGGAGAGGATTGCCAGGAAAAGGCCATTCAAAAGTGTTGGGGACTTTCACAAGGAGTGGACTGAGGCTGGAATCAATGCATCAAGAGCCACCACACACAGACGGATCCTGGACATGCACTTCAAATGTCGTATTCCTCTTGCCAAGCCGCTCCTGAACAACAAACAATGTCAGAAGGTCTTACCTGGGCTAAAGAAAAACAGAACTGGTCTGTTGCTCAGTGGTCCAAAGTCCTCTTTTCTGATGAGAACAACTTTTGTATCTCATTTGGAAACCAAGGACCCAGTGTCTGGAAGAAGAATGGAGAGGCACACACTGCAAGATGCTTGAAGTCCAGTATGAAGTTTCCACATTTCTGTGTTGTTTTGGGGAGCCGTGTCATCTGCTGGTGTTGGTCCACTGTGCTTCATTAAGTCCAAGGTCAACACAGCCATCTACCAGGAAATTTTGGAGCACTTCATGCTTCCTTCCGCAGATGAGATTTATGGGGATGCTGACTTCATTTTCCAGCAGGACTTGGCACCTGCCCACACTGCCAAAAGCACCAAAACCTGGTTCATTGACTGTGGGATTACTGTGCTTGATTGGCCAGCAAATTTGCCTGACCTGAACCCCATAGAGAATCTATGGGGCATTGCCAAGAGAAAGATGAGAGACATGAGACTGAACAATGAAGAAGAGCTGAAGGCTGCTGTTGAAGCATCCTGGTCTTCCATAACACCTCAGCAGTGCCACAGGCTGATAACTTCCATGCCACACCACATTGAGACTGTAATTGTTGCAAAAGGGGCCCAAACCAAGTACTGAGTACATATGCATGCTTATACTTTTCAGAGGACCGATATTGTTATATCTACAATCCTTGTTTTATCGATTGCATGTAATATTCTAATTTTCTGAGATTGTGGCTTTGGGGTTTTCATGAGCTGTAAGCCATTATCATCACAATTATGACAAATCATGGCTTGAACTATCTTCCTTTGCATGTAATGAGTCTATCTCTTATATTAGTTTCACCTTTTAAGTTACATTACTGAAATACATGAACTTTTGCACAATATTCTAATTTTTCAAGTTTTACCTGTACATGCTGAATCTCTGAAGGAATTATAACTCAAGCAATGGTTTTAAATGTAATAATAACTGATTAGAATCTAATATTCAATCTTTTTCTCTGATCAAACAGTTTGTTTTAACTTCTGATATCATTCATTTGTTTATTCATTTATCCATTCAATCAATCTGATAGTGGAAATAACTTCTTTAATCTATCCAATCAAATGTGCTTTGAATATCTAGCTACCTATCTATCATCTATTTATCTGTGAACCTGTCTAGCTTCAACAACTCTACTGCCATGCCCTCACAGGAGTCTGAATCTGCAGGGGAAGATGAGCTGGAACAAGAGCTGACAGAGATGGGTGAATCCATTGGCCTTGGAGGAAACTGTGGAAGGGCAGAGTTCCCTTCCTGATCTGAGAGCAAGGAGGAAACAGAGACGGTCACTGCAAATTGAGCTAGCTACAAGGGGGGAGACTCCCCCTTTCACAAGGCACACCTGGAGACTGAGATGTAAGGAGGTGCCAGTGCGAAGGGAATTTGTAGGAACAAGTATTTAATCTGCGGAGCCTTGTGTGCACTTGCCAATGCCTGTGCTCTGTCATGTGGGACTTGCCAGTTTGCCTGCTTCAATGTTTTGGCTAACCAGGTTTATTGGACTACTGGCTCTGGTTGCTTCTTTGGTTAATCTGGCTTACTGGACTGCTGGCCCTGGTTGCTGTGTGGCTAACTTTGCTTACTGGACTACTAGCAGCCAGAGGCTTCTGAAGGGGCATGTGAGAGCTTTGCTCCAGGACTTGCAGTGAATGTGCATTATCTGTTCTTTTTTTTTCTTAAAGATATCAGTTGCATTGTAACTTCACCATTTTTGCATTTAATGTTTTCATTACAAGCACACACATATTTAACTCTCTGCATATTAAGCATATTATGTTCTGGGCGTGGCGCAAGAAGTGGAGACGAATCGATGAACAGTGAACTTCAACTCTTTATTTAACATGGTGCAACAGCTCAGCTAACAGCCACAACAGCCCCCTTTATATAGGCAAGCTCTTGGGTATTTAGCCAATGAAAACACAGGAACGTTAGCTCTTTTAACCAATGAGAAGGGCTTGTTAATAGCCAAACAGATTCTCCTGAAGGGATCAATCCGATATCGCTATTATCGGCCAATCAGAAGTGCAGGGCCAGAACCCTGCACTTTACTTTAAGGTTTCAACAATCTTTATTCAAGCACTTTTATTAATTCACAACACCCCTTCCCCCCGGGTTCCATTTAAGGGGTGCGGTCACGTAGTCTTTGAGGTAGGCTGGTTGTTTTGATTGTCTATTTGATTTACGTTGTCCTCCCGGTATTTGTCTAGAGTCTTGTTGGGGTAGAACGTTATCTGGTGAACAGGGTACCTCTGGTTCTGTATCTAAACTTCTATTACCACTAATGTCCTCAGTATCCCTTTGAGGCGAATTTACCCCTGTCCCCGATCCTTCTTCTGAGCGGTCATTTCTTCCGCTTGTGCTTTCTGCTGTTCCAAACTCAGTCTCCTCAGCGTCTCCTTCCCCATCAGTTTGGAAATCATCAGAACCGCAGACCCCAGACTGTAGCCTTGAATGCAGCTGATCAACATGATGCTTCCATATTCTATCGTCGCGACATTTCACTCAGTATGATCTGGGTCCAGTTACTTGGATTCCAGTTGCCTCGACCCACAATGGTTCGCCATAAGTTTCTCGCGAAAACCAAGTCACCTACCTGGAAGTTACAGTATTTCCCGCTGGATCTGTGTGGTTTTTCAGGTTCGTACAATGGGTGGAGTCAGTTGAGGTGGGAGCGGAGTTTTCATCCCATCAATAACTCAGCGGGAGTTTTGTTGGTGACACTGTGTGGAGTGATGTGCTGCAAAAGGAGTATCCGGTTAATCTTGTCTTCGATATTGCCATAGTCCATTTTATGTAGAGTTCTTTTGACGAATTGTACCATGTGCTCGGCCCTCCCATTGGCCACAGGATGCACTGGTGAAGTTAGTGCATGGCGAATACCGTGGTCCGCCAGATACTGTTCAAAAGAAAGCACGGTAAACTGAGACCTGTTGTCGGATACCAGAACGTCCGGTAGTCCGTGTGTTGCAAATAACCTGTCTAATTTCCTGATGACTGATTTGGTTGTTGTATTTTTCATCTCATGGATTTTGAGCCAGTTCGAGTAGGCATCCACTGTTAATAAAAATGCGTGTCCATTCGTAGGCCCCACAAAGTCCAGATGAATATGGGACCATGGTCCCCTGGGTGTCTCCCACTCTGTTGGGGTTGCTTTCGGTGGGGCATTGCTGATTTCCTGGCATTTGTGACAAGTCTTTACCCACGCTTCAATCTGCTTGTCTATCCTCGGCCACCACGCATAGCTTCGTGCAAGTGCTTTCATGCGCATGATGCCGGGGTGGCCATCGTGCAAGGTTCGCAGTACCGCTCGCTGTAACCACGCTGGGACAACGACTCTATCGCCCCAAATGATGCAGCCCTTCTGAGAAAACAGTTCTGTCTGTCGACTTTTGAAGGGAACGTAGTTGTAAGGGATTTGGTCCAATGGCCATCCACGCTCTACCCAGCTGAGGACACGTGCTAAAATGGGATTGCGTTTAGTTTCAATCGCGATATCGCAAGCTGTCAGCGGCAGTTTTTGGAGTGTCTCAATCTGCAGTGTTGTGATGGTCAGAGCAGGGTCGTTAACGGTTTCTGGAAGTGGTGTACGGCTCAATGCGTCAGCATGGGGAATGGCTTTCCCTGGGTGGTGTTGCAACTTATAATTATAGGCAGCCAAGAATTCTGACCAGCGAGTCATTCTGGGAGATAATATGTAAGGAGTTGGTTTATCTCCTGCTATTATTCCCAGTAAAGGTTTGTGGTCAGTTATTATAGTGAAAGCTCGCCCATAAATATATTCATGAAATAGTTTAACAGCAGATACAATGGCAAGAGCTTCCTTATCGATTTGACTGTAATTGTGTTCTGCTTTAGATAGCGTTTTTGAAAAATAGGCAACAGGGGCTTCATTTCCGTTTGGTAAAACGTGGCTCAAAATGGCGCCCACTCCGAATGGTGATGCATCACATGTAACCGTTAAAGGCAAAGTCTCATTATACTGCATCAAAACAGCGTGGGAGGTCAATAGGTATTTTACTTGTCAAAACGCATGTTCCTCCCGGTGCCTCCAAACCCAGGTTGCTTTTTTGTCCAATAAACGATGTAGGGATTCAGCTACGGTTGCTTTGTGAGGCAGAAAGACGTTATAAAAATTGATA
Organism: Hydrophis major; assembly: GCA_033807585.1. Lineage (NCBI taxonomy): Eukaryota > Metazoa > Chordata > Lepidosauria > Squamata > Elapidae > Hydrophis > Hydrophis major. The sequence continues at coordinate 93,743,040 of CM066330.1, read as the reverse complement.
AGGCCTAGGAAAGCTTGGAGATCAGCCTTATTGCGGGGTTTTGGGGCATTTTTGATTGCCATAAGTTTGCTATCGGGGGGTGAATGTCTTGTTTATCTATTAACTATCCTAAAAATTCTACTCGATCCGTACATAGTTGACACTTGTTTTTTTTTTAACTTTGAGACCCAAGTCTTTAAATCTCTGAAGAACCAACCCCAGGTACTCCCTTAGTATTTTTTGAGTCGGAGCAGCAATTAAAACATCATCAAAATAGGGGACAACGCCTTTTATCCCTTGTAATAGTCTTTCCATCAAACTTTGAAAGATTCCCGGGGCCACGCTTACTCCGAATTGGAGTCGGTTACATTTAAACGCACCTTGGTGCGTAACGATCGTTTGGGCCTCTGCCATTTTTTTGTCTACAGGCAATTGCTGGTATGCCTAGGCTAGATCTAGTTTAGCAAAGACTTTTCCACCCCCCAGGAAATGGAGAAGGTGTTGCACCACCGGTACTGGGTAAGCGTTTTGCTGCAGGGCGTGATTCAGGGTGGCTCGGTAGTCCCCACAAATTCTTAACGATCCATCCGCCTTGATGAGTGTCACAATTGGGGTTTCCCAGGGAGAATGGTCGGTTATTAATTTATCAAGCTGCTCGTCAATCTTTGGTTTAAGGGCAAATGGAACTCGATGAGGCTTCAGGCGGATGGGAGCTATTTTGGGGTTGAAGTTAAATGATATTGGGGTCCCCTTGTACTCACCTAGTTTATCTGCAAAGACGTCCTAGAATTCTTGGATGAGAGCCTCTTCCCAGTCGTTGCTGCTGGTTCGGTGAATGCCGGCTACTTCAATTCCAAGTGGACGAACCATTGGAGGCCTAACAAGCTAGGCCAATCCTTGTCAACTACAGTCAAGGGTAGAGATGTGGTACGATTTTTAAATGAGACACGGACTTGGCTGGATCCAACGACTGGAATTCGATTTCCCTGATAATCTTTGAGTATGACTCTTTGGAATCGGAGGTCTTGTCGCCAGATGGTAGGGATGAGTTGCTTGAGGGTCTTCCAGGAAACCATCGAGAGGGATGATCCTGAATTGACTTCCATCATACAAGGCTGGTTTTCGATAGCCACCTTTACCCGGATCTTCTTGGCGTCCAGTGATGAGGCGTGACCAATCGTAATGGTTTGGTGCGCCTCTTCTCACTTTGTTGAGTGGTTTAGGAGTTTGTTTCTGTAGGCGTGGTTGTTCCATTGGTGGTTCAAGGGTTCTCGCTTTACAGGATGGCTTCCTGTGGATTGGCGACAGTTAGCCCCGTCGAGGGCTGGCTGGGTCCTTGTTTGCTTCTACAGACCCGTCCGATGTGGCCTCTTTTCCTGCACACATGGCAGAGCGCATCGAAGAATTTGCAGTCTGATTGGGGGTGGTTTGCCCCACAACCAGCGCATTGGTACTGTGATTTCTGGCGTTGGTCTCGTTCAGACCAGAGCCGGTTGACTTCTTCTTCATCGCTTTCCGATGTTGATTCGAGGTCCTTGTGGTGGGCTTTCATTGCAGGTTCTTCTAAGTGAGGTGAAACTTCACTGGCAAGTTGGCGAAGTGGAGCGTGGGTGCAGCGCATTCGGGCAGCCGACTTCCTGGTTGCTTCTGCTGCAGTAGCGTCAGCGATGGCATCTGTAAGGCTAATGTCGCCTTTCACCATCAGCTTACTCTGCACATCTGGTGAATCTAATCCCAGAACTATTCGGTCTCTCAGGGCTTCTTCAAGGTCGGCAAACCCGCATAGGCCTCCTAGATTCCGGAGATCTACTATGAAATCTGCAATACTTTCGCCCTTCCACTGATCTCTCTGGTAAAATTCATGCCTTCTCACGAGCGTTGGTACGGTCGGTGCATAGTGGGCCCTTAGCAGGGGTTCGAGGATGTCCCAGTCCATGGACTTCACTTCTGCCAGTTTCACTAGTGCCTTGGCCATCTTGAATACGGTCAGCCCGCAATGAGTTAGGAATACCGCCCGTTTCTTTCCGGTAGTGGCATCCTTCAAATTGTTGGTCTCCAGAAACATCTGGAAGCGATCCATATATGAGTCCCAGTCTTCTTGTGCCAGGTCGAATGGAGCGGGTGGTATGACGCTGCTGGACTTGGTTCCGCCGTTGGTGCGTTTCAGCCACGTGCTCTGTTATCGCTCTGTAGTGTTCAATCAGCTCTGATGTCTCCGTATCCCACCTTCGTCGCCAGTGTTAAGTTCTGCCCATGGGCGCAAGGAACGGAGACGAGACGGTGAACAGTGAACTTCAACTCTTTATTTAACATGGTGCAACAGCTTGGCTAATGGCCAAACAGCCCCCTTTATATAGGCAAGCTCTTGGGTATTTAGCCAATGAAAACACAGGAACGTTAGCTCTTTTAACCAATGAGAAGGGCTCGTTAATAGCCAATTAGATTCTCCTGAACGGACCAATCCGATATCGCTATTATCAGCCAATCAGAAGTGCAGGGCCAGAACCCTGCACTTTACTTTAAGGTTTCAACAATCTTTATTCAAGCACTTTTATTAATTGACAACAAAGCACAAGCTGACATATACTATAAAGCAGGTTATTTTCAAGGTCTTTCTCTGTGCTCCAGTCATCTGTCAGAATGGGAAGCTAAGGGCCATAGAGATATGTAATTGCAAGTTAAGAAACTAGGTTTGCTTAAAAAATGAATACTGAACATCAGATTAGTTACATATGTAATTGAATAGATTATTTATGGAATTTTTAAATAAAATACAGAATCTACTGAACTATATGTAGGGCTTATTTTCATTTTTGAAAAGCATTAGGCCTAAACTAAACATATTTTTCTCTATCTCAGATGTGCACCAGATTCTTAACAAGTATAATATATTTTGACATAATTTTTCTTCTCATTCATTTTACCAGCTTATGATCATTCTGTGGGAGAGGATTTCTAGTCTTGACAAAAACTTTCCCTCAATTCTCTAAGAAATATATTGTCAATAAAAGCAAATCTTGCTTCCTATGATTTTTTTTTTTAAGTAAATAGTCCTGTAACAATCCTTTTAAATTGTTCCGGTCTCTTGAAATCCTTATTTTATTTTACTGCTGGTTAAAATAACATTATTTCTACCTTTGTGATTTTTTTTTAAAAAATGAATTAATTTTATCAGATACATTCTCAAATAAACCTATTGAGAATTTATTGTCTACCTCCTTCTCTTAAAGTAATGAACCTTCACAAAAAATATCTTAATCTGTATAAAAACTTCTCTTTCTATAATTTCAAGTTTGCTACTCACTCTTAAATGTAAAAGCTTGGATTATAATCAGAAAACTTAGTAAAGAAATATCCTTTATATAAATGTCCTTCTTGAATTTATTTTGATTTTGCAAAGCTCTTTTGAAGGAAAAATAATGTAGTGTCCAAATATCAAATGTTTTTTAATTGCATCCATTATTTCACTAACTTTTCCAAAATAAATTGTACAATATTCATAGGTGTGCTACTTGATAATATAATTTCAAATCTGGTACTCCCCATATTTTAATAATCCACTTTAATAGTTGGACACTATATATATAGTATATATATATATATACTATATATATATATATATATATACATAGTATATATATATATATGTATACACACACACACATATATGTCTGGCATTCAGCTTTGTTCGGGTATTTTCCCACGTCATAATTATGATGTGGGAAAATGCCCGAACAAAGCTGAATGCCAGACATGTAAGTACCCGCGAAAACTTAAGAAAACACACATAAAAATACACACACACACACACATATATATATACATATATATGTCTGGCATTCAGCTTTGTTCGGGTATTTTCCCACGTCATAATAGGGGTGCTTTTAAAGTTGTAGCAACATTTCAGCAGAATCTCATCTGCCATCATCAGGCTTCTGTATGGTGTTTGTCTACAGACAAACACCATACAGAAGCCTGATGATGGCAGATGAGATTCTGCTGAAATGTTGCTACAACTTTAAAAGCACCCCTATTATGACGTGGGAAAATACCTGAACAAAGCTGAATGCCAGACATGTAAGTACCCGCGAAAACTTAAGAAAACAAATACATATATATATATATATATATATATATATATATATATATACATATATACATATACATATATACCGTATATACTCGAGTATAAGTTGACCCGAATATAAGCCGAGGCACCTAATTTAACCACAAAAAACTGGGAAAACTTATTGACTCGAGTATAAGTCGAGGGTGGGAAATGCAGCAGCTACTGGTAAATTTCAAAAATAAAAATAGATGCCAATAAAAACTTTCACTAGGACAGTTGAGAATAAGTTTGATGTTCAAAATTTCCTCTTTGAAAGAGACCAGTAAATAGGGAACAAGAAGATGAAGAAAAAGAAGTGTGTTTTTTCACACTTTTCACACTGAAGTGAACAAAAATGGCATCATAGGAACAAGCTTATTCTCAGCCCAAAGGTTTGTTTCTGATTTCTTCCCTGATTTAAGGGAAATTTGGGAAACGATCTCACTATCATGAAAGGTTTGATTGATTCACTAACCCAAAAGATGATGATGATGACAGTGGTAGGCAGGAGTCACTCTCTCCCTTGCAAGAAAAAACCAAGAGCCGTTCTTATGATATCTCTCTCTCTCTCTCTCCCCCTCCTCCCGAGTGGACTGAAAGCAGCTGGAGCTGAGGAAATGAAACTGAGTGGAGCGACCTCAGCTCGCTTTGCTTTCTCAGCCTAGAGCTCAGAAAAGCCTCCCCCTCCTCCTCCCCCTCCTCCCGAGTGGACTGAAAGCAGCTGGAGCTGAGGAAATGAAACTGAGTGGAGCGACCTCGGCTCGCGTTGCTTTCTCAGCCTAGAGCTCAGAAAAGCCTCCCCCTCCCATGCTTAAAAGTTGCAAAGGAAACACGGAAGCAGGGAAGCGGCTGCCCAGCTTCGGAGCTCCACACCATTTACATACATACATGCATACATACATACATACATACACACACACACACACATACATATATATATATATTTGTTTTCTTAAGTTTTCATGGGTACTTACATGTATGGCATTCAGCTTTGACGAACACTATACAGAAGAACACTATACAGAAGCCTGATGATAGCAGATGAGATTCTGCTGAAACATTGCTACAACTTTAAAAGCACCACTACTATGACGTGGGAAAATACCCGAACAAAGCTGAATGCCATATATATATATATATATATTTCTGCTAATTGTTTTTATTATTTAAACCATTTTATATAGAAAGAGAATCTGAAATTTAAAAAGTTAAATAATTTAAAATGATCCAACTTGTTAGGGATAACATTGTTTACCCTAACTGGTTTAGGTAAAATAATAAATATGTAATCATAGTTTGTAAGTTAAAGTGTCTGCAACTTTAAATATGGAATGTAATTAAGGGAGTGGTTGGGAAAGCACTTTAAAAGAAGCAAGATGACAGCTTGCTCTCTCTCTGGCTTTGATGATCCCTAATTATTGCATGGACTCAAGACTGCGTTACTCGAACGGGAGAGATAAACAAAGGACTGATTTGTAAGTGAACTGACATAGGATATTCTACACGGACTTTGCTAACTGAATATCCTTGAATGGACTGACTAAAATGATACATGACTAATGGACTGTTATTTTGACTATGCTATAAACTCTAAATGGAATAAACTATATTTTTGATAGCACAAGCGTATCTGTTATTTTTACTGTATGTTAATAAACATACAAACTTATACCACTCATTTATCTGTGTGCCTATCTGACTAACGCTGCACATTCTGTTTAGCTTGTCTCCTTAACCCTGGTTGGGGAACTCAGGCTTAACACTGGTTATTGGCCCAGAGGCTGCAAAGTCAGTTTAACTAGGATAAAACAGATTTATGTAAAAAGTGAGAGTTTGTGTTGTTAAACATTACAGTAAACAGACAGATGTGTTTTATTAATTATAGTTTTTATATCCAGATAAAGAAAACATGGCACAAGTCAAATTACAAAGTTTGTCCCTTATATCCAAGTTGGATGGAACAAACTATGTATCAAGGTCTATGAAATGTAGTCTACTTCTACGAAGAGAAGGTCTGTGAAACATAATTGAAAATCCACCAAACGTATTGGAATGGGATCCAGAGGATGATGAAGATAGACTAAAAATAGAAGAATTTATGCATAAAAATCAACAAGCTATTTGCATAATAGGTTTAACATTAACTGACCAGCAACTTGTTCATATCCATGGAGAGCAAACGGCTGTTTGGTGTTGGCAGAAGCTGAAGAGGATTTATGTTTGAGATAACGTTGGTGCTCACATAAATCCAACACGGAAGCTTTTCAGGACGCATCTCCAGAAGAATGGTGATATGCTTAGTCATTTGAAAAATATGCAAAGCATTTTTCAAGAACTGCACGAGAAAGAGTTTATTTCCTTTGAACTACACCAAGTCTACATAATTCTATCTTCACTAGATGAAAGTTATGACAACTACGTCACTTCCCTTGAAATATTGCCTCAGGAGAGTTTAACTTAAACTGATATAACTGGCAGATTGATTGAAGAGGCCAGAAGAAGTCTTGAAAGATACCAGTTAGGGAGGGAGCAACCTCAAAAAGAAAATAATGAATCTCCTACTGCATACGCAATTAAAACTAGGATATGTAGTTACCTTTAAAGGAGATAACTGCATAATTGAAAAAGAAGATAAGAAAATTACTGCATCTTTAAGAGGTGAATTATATTTGTTAAATGATAATGGTTTAAAGGTGGCTAACACAGTTTATTACAATAAGAAACCTCATGATGAATGTATTCACTTGTTACACCGAAGGCTAGTGCATTTAAATTTTAAAATGCTTAAGAAAACTGTTGAATTATCTAAGGGAATAAGTTTGAAACCTTGTAATAAGTATTTGCAATGTAATGCTTGCAATCAAAGCAAGAGCAAGGTCACACCGGCTAATAGAGTTGATGGATTTACTACCAAAGAGCCTTTAGAAGTGGTATTTGCTGATTTAATAGGTCCAAAAAAACCAAGTGTAGGAGGAGCTCGATACATATTAAGTATAATGGACCACTATTCTAGATATGGGTTTTGCTATTTAATGAAGAGCAAAACTGAAACGTATCTAAATCTATTTAATTGGATAAAATCTGCTGAAAGGAAAACTAAAAAGAAATTAGTAACTTTAACAACAGATAATGGTGTGGAATTTACAAATAATAAATTCCAGATTAGACTTAGAATGTTAGGTATTCAACATAAAAAGTCTGCACCATATAGGCCACAACATAATGCCTTTATAGAGAGACGAGTCCAAACACTACAATCAATGGCACGAACTATGATGTCTGATTCAGGATTACCTGACAATTTATGGGGAGAAGCAATAATGTGTGGTAATCATATATTAAATAATGTTGTTAATTCAACAACAGGTGAATTACCATTCACACTGTGGCATGGTACAAAACCTGATTTAAGTTACATGCACACATTTGGAGCACCAGCATGGGTGCATATCCCTTCACAACTCAGACACAAAGGACAACATAGAGCTAAAAGATTATTTTTTGTAGGATATAAATCTAATCATAGATCTTATAGATTCTGGGAACCAGGTACATGTAGAGTTTACACTAGTGCTAGTGCTAAATTTCTAGAACATGTAGGATGGAATAGATTAGAGCAAGATTTAAATAACGAAGTAATTATTGAACCCTTCAAAAAGCAGAAAGAACAGACTAGTTATAATAAGAGTCCAATTAAAGAAGAAGTCCATGAAGAGCAAATAGGACCAGAACAAGAGGAAACAGTTGATCAGGAAGAGTTAGATAATCAAGAAGAGTTAATCAATGAAAGTCCACCTGTAAGTCCTGTAATACCTAGATGTACTACACGTGTAACTAGACCACCTGATAGGTATCAAGCAAGTATAGTTTGCCAAGTAACTAAAGTTCCAACTAATGTAGATGAACTTAGGATGTATCCTGCTAAGGATCAGAAGAATTGGCAAAAGGCAATGGAAAAAGAACTAAATTCATTAAAGGTAATGAAAGTATATGAAGATGCCAAATTACCTCCAGGAGAAAAATCCATTGGGTGCAAATGGATATTTAAAGTAAAAACTGGAAATGATGGGACTGTTACCCATAAATCTAGGTTGATAGCTCAAGGATTTAATCAAACTGCATCTGATTACAATGAAGTTTTTGCACCAAGTCTTAAAGCAACATCTTTGAGAGCAGCATTAGTGTGGGCAGCTAAGAAAAACTATGTCATTAATCATTTAGATGTAAAAACTGCTTATTTGCATGCACCATTGCAGCACAATATATATTTGAAAAAGCCAATTGTTATAAAAGACAATAAAGTAAATAGTAATGATTGTTGGAAACTCAAAAAAAGTCTTTACGGGTTGAAACAATCTGGCTTTGAGTGAAACCAATATATTGTGAAAGAATTAAACAATATAGGTTTTAAATCTGGTTTAGCAGATCCATGTGTGTTTAAAAGAGAAAATAATGGAACTGTGTCATTATTGTTATTATTTACAGATGATATTGCTTTAATAACTAAGACTAATAATGAAGCTAATGAGATTATATCATTATTAGCTAAAAAGATAAAATTAAAGCATTTAGGTGAAATTAAAAGGTATCTAGGATTGACAATTAACAAAACAAAAAATGGATTTAAGATATCTCAAGAAGATAAAATTTGCCAATTAATTAAAACGTATAAAATGGAACTTTGTAAAACGGCAAAGACTCCAATGAGTCAGGAAGTTTGCCAAACTAATGATCAAAATCCCAAATTTGATAAGTCCATATATCAATCTTTGATTGGCAGCTTATCATATATAAGCAATTGGTCAAGGCCAGATATAGCTTATACTTTTAATCAGCTGGCACGTTTTAATTCGGATCCACATCAATGTCATTGGCAATCATTAAAGAGAATTTTAAGATATCTTAAAGGAACAATGAACCATGCATTGTATATAGAACCAAAGGGTGATTTAAGTCTTAGTGCCTATGCAGATGCAAGTTTTGCAACTGACATAAACACTAGAAAATCAACATCTGGGATGGCTATATTATTTGGTAAGACACTAATAGGGTGGAGGTCAATCAGACAACAGCCTATCAGCTTGTCCACGATGGAAGCAGAATTTTCATGTCTGTCATTACTATGCACTGACTTAATTTTGTACAAACAGCTATTATTAGACATGGGTATAACTGTTAAATATTCCATTATTGTGTACGGGGACAACCAGGCAGCCATAAAGTTAGCTACTAGTATTGCTGTAAAAATTAGATCAAAACATACTGATTTAAGATACTTAAATGTTAGAGAATCTGTAAAGAATGGGCTAATTAAATTGGAATATTGCCTGAGGGAAGAAAACATTGCAGACCAGTTTACAAAAGCTCAAGGAGTAATTAAGTTTAAAGAGAGTTGTTACAAATATGATTTTAAGATGTAAATAGTTATATTTATTATTATTTCCTAAAAGGGGAGAATGTTAGGGATAACATTGTTTACCCTAACTGGTTTAGGTAAAATAATAAATATGTAATCATAGTTTGTAAGTTAAAGTGTCTGCAACTTTAAATATAGGAATGTAATTAAGAGAGTGGTTGTGAAAGCACTTTAAAAGAAGTAAGATGACAGCTTGCTCTCTCTCTGGCTTTGATGATCCCTAATTACTGCATGGACTCAAGACTGCGTTACTCGAATGGGAGAGGAATAAACAAAGGACTGATTTGTAAGTGAACTGACATAGGATATTCTACACGGACTTTGCTAACTGAATATCCTTGAATGGACTGACTAAAATGATACATGACTATTGGACTGTTATTTTGACTATGCTATAAACTCTAAATGGAATAAACTATATTTTTGATAGCACAAGCGTATCTGTTATTTTTACTGTATGTTAATAAACATACAAACTTATATCACTCATTTATCTGTGTGCCTATCTGACTAATGCTGCACATTCTGTTTAGCTTGTCTCCTTAACCCTGGTTGGGGAACTCAGGCTTAACACAACTTGACATAAAGTATCCTATATTTCTTCCACATTTAACCACAGTTTAGATGTAAATATATTTAAAAGTATTTAATATTTATTTACAGTGGTATTTTTAATATGACAGATATTATTTTTATGGATGGATATAGATTAATTAAGATTAATATTCCCATGCAGTATCTAATTTTTCTATTTCTTTTTTTAATATTTTTCGGCAAATATACCATATTGGAAAGAGTAAAAGCTATGTCATATAAAAATAAATTTAATAAACAGTTTTTAACCTTTATTCGCTTCTTGAAACTAACTATTTATCATGAAAATTATTGCTAACATGTCTGTCACTAATTTAACTATAAGACTAGCATAGCTCTGTTCAGCACCCTTTAAAAATTAAAACTTTAATGAACTATAATTATTAGTTCTTATTCTATTGATTTCTTCTTAAACATTCTACCGAACTATAATTATTAGTTTTTATTTCTACTGATTTATCTCTTAAAACATAAAAAAAAAAAATCTTCTGCTGACACTTAGGTGATATTTTTTTCAAAAAAAAAAGATGGTTTCAATCTTGCTGCTAAAAGAACTTGAAGGATCTCTCTTTCTGTGAAACCACCTGTAGTTGAATCTAACTTGAAGGAGAGGCTTCCCCTCTTTTTATTCTTGTTATATTTTGGGACTGTCACATTGGTGAACAAAGAGTCATTCAAGGCCCCAAGGTCTCTTTGAGAATCATATGAATATTTAAGGATATTCTGACAGCATTGCATTTGAGATGTATTGTACATGACATCAAACAGCAGAAAAAAGAAAGATACTTTCTTTTTTAAAATATTTTATTGATATTCCAAAGTTTAAAAAACATAAAATAAATATATGCACTGTTATCAACATCAAGACATCTTTTACATTTCCTTACATTTTTCAATATATGATTACTTATTCCATTACATCTTACTCCTGTTACAAATCAATATATTTCATCCTACACTTCAATCTTTTCTATAACATATATATATATATTTACATACTTCTTCACTCTTTTCCTTATTGCCATTTTATTTTCTTTTTATTTCTAAACCACTCATTCATTCATTTATTCTGTTAAATCAATGTAGAAGGTAATCATATGATGCTTCAAATACCATTTCCACACCTCATTCATTAGGCAAGCTAGTGGGGCTGCTGAGAGTTGTAGCTGAAAAACTTTCAGTTGCATGTTTTTCCTTGTCAGTTATACCTGTAAAGAATAATACACTGAAATATAGTATATTAATTGTTTTTTTTTTTTAAATATTTTAGACTGAATGTAATTCACAATCCAGTATCTTCTCTTGATCAAAGGATTATTGTGAGAAATAATTCACTGGAATTGGAATTCATATCCTTACTTCTGTTAATAATACTGAAGAGCTATTTTGAACCACATTCTTTCATTCTTCACTAGATAAAAACCGAAAGGGGAAAAAAAAATCAAGTATTTCCACTTTACCTCCACTTTCACAGCACCTAATAGGTCAAGAATTCACCCTGTCAAAAGAACTTAGTCTAAAATGAAAGGTCAAAGTAGATATGTTTTACGGTCAGAAGAAACATTTCAGAAGTTTCATGAAAGAAATGAAATTTCTTGAGATAGTGAGACACTTCCTCATCTCTCTTTAATATTTCTCAAGTTGTTACTGTGACCTGGAAAAATGTGCTATGAAGAATTCAAAAGGAGAAGTCAAGTGAAAAATATTTGATATCACAAGATATCAACAGTTTTCTTCTTCAAATATTTTCATCAGCAACATCACATAAAGAACAATATTCCATGCAATTTAAGTGTTTACCTCTTTGTTATTGTGTGACCTGTTGTATTATCATTCACCTCTGCTTTGTATTCTGACCTCATTCTTTTCACAACTCAGCATTCCTACACATTTATAATGATGAATGCATGAAAATAATCCTTCAAGATAAAGGAAGATATCATCTTAAAAATCTTATATTTTATGTTCTTTCTATATAATTACATTTGCTTTGGAAAAATGAATTTCATTTACAATAGAAACAGTAGCTAATAAAACATTCAGATGAGTTGTAAAATAAGTCAGGAAGAAGAGATGAAGAGTATATTATGAAAACCTTAAAAGATGACTATTCTAACTCTTTTTTTCCTTATGAAGTCCATTTCATTTAAATAAGAGACAAATGTTGAAAGCACACAAATTCATTTAATTATAGATGCAAGATCCTTCAAATAACTCTATATTTTGAATTGCTTCCTTTTGTCCCTGCTTCATTTTTATGCTTTGTAAGATTATGTCCTTGTAGTAACTGCAAGGTCAAATCATAAAATATATTGCCAACCCTTAAACAATTGAATAGAATGAGTTTTAATCAATTATGACTTTCATCAAAGTTGAGAACATCAGTGACTCTTGTGACAGACTTGGAAGCATACATTTTTCATAGACCTCTGTAAACTCTGCCTACAATTTGTATGCTAGTTACATATTTATTGGCTTTAAAAGTACACTATGTAATCCCACATGACACATAGACTATAACTTGTTTTATACTAGCAGTGAGGATGTCAAATTTATCACACATAAATACGTGAAAATATTATATAACATGAATACCCAATAAAATTGGCAAGGAACAGATAAAAAATTGTCATGAAAGCCCTCTGAGTGTTGCTTCAAAACTCCTTTAATTTTGTGACTATAATAAGCTGTCAATGTTATCTGTCTTGGATTTCGTTTAAGAGAGTGGGAAAACACTCAACAGAATTGTATAGGATTGCTCATAATCAGATGTAAACTGTGTGAAGCTTGAGTTTTCAAGAATGGGATAGAATGAAACGCACATAAATTAATTGTACACAGTTGTAATAACTACTGGAGGTGCAGCTCCTGAAGTATTCAACTGTGCACCTTTTATCCACTAGGAACATTGCCAATAGTAGGAGCAAGCTAGAGATTCTTGATCCTCTGTTCTCTTCCATTGTTTCAGACTTTACAAACTTTGAATCTCCAGATACTTAATCCACTCTTCAAGATGTGCCTTACTTTGCGGCAGTTTCACATACATGCCCCAGTTATATTAGTCTCTTTATTGAAAAAAATAAATCCAGAAGGTTTGTTTACCAAAGTATACAGGGATATAAGCTCTTACTTACAGATATGCTCCTCAGTTTAAGTTCATGCTTTTCCTTTCTGCAGCCTTTCTATAAAAGTGATGAACCTCTGATAGTCCTGGGATGCACCTGATAGTTATTGAAAAAATGGTTTTCTCAGGCATAGGAATTGCTGCTCTCTGCCTCATCAGCTTCACACATTACATACTGTTTGAAAAGCAAGATAAGCTGCTTCTTTCAGGAAGATAAGAGAACTTCTCTCTTCTCCTTTCACCCACCAAGACAAAATAAGATCAGAGAGCCATGCTTTTTATCCTTAATGATTTATCCTTGGTTTTTTTTAGACTCCAATCATCTATTTCTAAATGCTTTTACTAGGATTGTTTCTCCTGACAGATATATTCTCTGCTTAATTTAGGACTTCGACATCTATAACTCTGGAGGGGTGACACCACTCCAGAAAGACCCACTCCACCAAATTGGGAGTTCTCCTGGAGTCATGATTTCTGATCAAAGAGCAGGTGGCATTTGTGGCTGGAGAGTTTTTGCCCCAATTCATGTTGCATGCCTTTCCTCAGTCTGGAGCTCCTGCACTCAATCATTCAAGCCATAATCATCTTATGCTTGGACTACTGAAATCTACTCTCTGCAGATCCTTTCAGTCAAAGAATTTCAATTGCCAGAATCAAGAGAAGAGTTTTCTCTTCTGTTGGTCTGGACCTCTGGAATGTCTTGTCCTCTGAGATGAGATTGTCTCCCACCCTCCTGACTTCCTGCAAGAGCCTGAAGACCTTATTTTGCCAGTTGGCTTGGGATGCCAATGGGAGAGTATTACAGTTGATTAACTAAGAGCAGTTTTCTCCCTCCCCCTCCATATATTCTGCTCCCCTCCTCCCCATGTTTAATTATAACTTGTATTTTACTGCTATTTTAATATGATTTTACACATTTATTTATTATATATATTTACAGTTTCATTTTAATGTTGTAAGCTGCCTAGAGTCATCTCTTGGTAAGATGGAAAGTAAAATAAATAAATAATCAGCAAGCAAATAAACAAAGACAGACAGACACCTGTGAATGAACTGGAGAATTTTATCAAGGTAATCTCAAACTCTTCTTTACAATAAATATCCTAAATACAAGGGCAAATCAGCTTTTATAAATGGATTTTGTGGATAGTTGTTGCAAAAATTCAGCAGTTGTGAAGCAGAATTTATAAGTATCTGTAAAAATCAATGAGGTATCTTATTTTGGAAAGTTCACTCTACACTCATACATATAACTATAACATGATGCTTAAGAATATGAATATATAACAATGGGCATTGGGCAATCTACCACCATTCATGCATTTTTAATTAGAATTTGCATCACTTCCAGCCAGCTGGGGCAAGGTAAAGGTGTGGGAATGATTTTGCATAGTTCTTATTTAACATGGCTGAATTTACAAGCAAAATATCCATGAATCTCTCACCAATCGAATAATAATTCTTGCCAGTCCTGCACTTTTATAAGAACTTTATAGAAGTGCAATAGTATCCTAGCGAGGTGCCAAGTTCAGAATACAATGCCAATAAAAATATAAAGTGTATTTGAAGAATAAAATGCATAATAATATTGTTCAGCAGATTACAGAAAGTGTAAGTAATTGCTAAGCTTAGATGCAGAAGTAGCTTAAATATTGTGCAAGACTATTGGGAAATAGCTGGAAGTAAAAGATGTCTACAAACTGCTTCTATGAATAATGGCAAGTGCTCCAAAAAGGACATTTCTAAAGCAATTAATTTGTTTATCAGAGAGAAAATCATAACAGCACACTGTTGCATACTGGTAGGTGGAATTATCTATGAAGTATTCATATGGGTGCCTTTTTAGTAATACAACAGACATATTTTTTGTTGGGATTGTTTTTGCTCCAGGCAAAACCCAAGGAAGATATTATATTTATTTATTCCCTTTTTCATTCAAAAATGGTTCATACAAATTTAATACTCAGTTTGATTATGCTGCTGAAAAAATCCTGAGAGTCTTAACATATATTTAAACAAGATAGAATCATGTCATTAGTAAGCCACATCCATATTTTGTTATTTCTTCAGTTGTAGCATCTATACTTAACTGTACTTAACTGAAACTAATTGGCGATTGCCAGAAACCAGTGTAAATATGTTAAGAAAAGATTATGACAAACAACTCTTTCTGCTTTCTTTGCCAATATGTTTAGGTTAGTGGATCAAGGGAATGCTGCAGATACCGTGTGTTTAGACTTCAGCAAGACATTAACTAGACCAAAAGCTGCTTCTTGATAGTTGAATGCTATGTGATGGATGAACCTACTACCGGAGAAATACTCAGTTGGCTTAACAATCACAGCTAACTTGAGACTCTTAATGGGTCTGTGGAGAGAGATATGCAGTGGGGTACTGCAAAAAATTACCCTGGACCTAGTGCTCTTTAAAGTCATCTTATTTACTTATCTAAGTAGAGGTTAGAAGGCATGGTCATAAAATCTGTAAATGATGCAAAGCTAACACCCCAGAAAACATGTTGAAGGTTTCAAAGGAACCTTGATAGATTTGAACCCTATCCTATAAAATGTTCCATGTTAACAATTATTAGTTTCTGTATTTTAGACAGGAAAAAAAACATGTACTTGAACAGGTACCTGGCTTAGCAATGCTACCTTTGATAAAGTGTCTTGGTAGGTGACAATGAAAATCACTGTGGTTTGGGGCTGCATCAATGTGTGTACAATATCAAGATCACTGGAAGTGATAGACCACTCTGTCAGTCAGATCTTAAGAGTGTAGTCTGCAACTTACTTACCCTTGGCTACCATAGAAATGGGGGAGTTGGGCATTTGAGGGGGAAAAAATGAGCTGGTATGAAGTGTTACCATGAGTATTAGAAGGGAGGTTTGCTACCCATCAACTGAGAGGAGTTATTTGGACTTTTCCAAGGCCAAATCTGTCCTGGGCCTCTGGAGGCATACAACATCTGCTGAAGAGGTTTTCTGATAACATCATATTGGGCACTGGTTGGTCTTTCTGGACTGGAACTGGAGGGAGAGGAATTTGGGGTGACTTTCAATATGCAACTTTCGTGTGGATTTCCCCCCAAATCTTGCCTTGCTTTTGCTGCTATCAGTTCATTCTTAGTAAAAGCACCTCTTTTCCAAATCCAAAGTTGGGGGTTTTCTTTCTTAGGATTTGAATGGAGGCGGACCTGACATTAGGCAAGTTCTACTTTATCGGCCAGCTCGGAGACCATCTACAGTGGGAGCTGAGCACTTGATAACAACCCAGAAGTGGGGGGGTGAGCACTTGATATCAACCCACAGGAATGACCAGGAAGAATCTAGAGCCCTGGGAGCAACACACCCATGGCCATGCCACACTTGAGAGGAGGTGGAATGGCTTGAAGAGCTGGAGTTTGATGAGGAGCCAGTTTGAAGCCCTTTGGTAGTTGATTGTAGGATGAGTGGAGGACATTGAGGAGGAACTAAGAGGAGTGATTTTTACTAGGAGGCACTGAGGAACCTGTAGAGTAGAGGGGCATGAAGGAGACCATGGAAAGATGCCCCCCTGGCCCCAGCCTCATGCTGACCCATATATTGTATCTGTTGCAAGACACAATTGAAAACCAGATATCCAGAGAAATGCTCACCCAGCTGTCCATCCAGCAACCCAGTAGAGAGCCCAGGCAGGCAGCAGGAGGAATGGCCATCTCTGCAGTGGCCGCAATGGCCTCCATTGTCCCACAGGGAATGGTGCTGGCTGCAATCACACAGCTACCAGCTGACAGGCTTCCAAAGTGCTGCTGCTGGGAGTGAATTTTGTGGGGGATCCCAAATCATTGAGTTTCCTCCTAGTTCAAGTCTGGAGTATGAGGGAAAATTGGGATCAGAAACTGCCAAAATCAGATGTGTCACTATGGCCATGGATGGAGCTGCAGCAGAATGGATGGTTTCTCTTCACAATGACAATGTCCTCCAACTATGAAACTATGACCAATTTATGGCAGCCCTCCACTGGCAGTTTGAGGACTCTCATCAGTTTGATATTTGTAATTAAAAGAAAGTCTTAATCTAAAGTTTGAAAATGCATTTTCCTTTATATATAATGTAAGCATTGTATATAAATAATTCCTAAAATTTGTAAAATATAAAAATATTTGTAAAATATTTGAAAATATGTATGTTAATAAAAGTTAAAGAAAATGATGAATTAATTTAAAGGAAAATCTAGAGTTTTAAAAAGGATGTATACATGAAGAAGAAATATTCAGGATAACTTGGAGGGAGTGATCAAAATTTAATGAGTTAATTGGAGAATGGGCCATGGTGGCACAGTGGTTATAATGTAGTACCACAGGCTACTTCTGCTGACTGCCAGCTGCCTGTAATATGGCAGTTCAGATCTCACCAGGCTCAAGGTTGACTCAGCCTCCCGTCCTTCCAAGGTAGGTAAAATGAGGACCCAGATTGTTGGAGGCAATATGCTGACTCTGTAAACTGCTTAGAGAGGGGTGTAAAGCACTGTGAAGTGGTATATAAGTCTAAATGCTATTTCTTGTGCTAGTTGGAATTTTATTGGTCTGAAAGTGAATTTTAAAGTATGTATGATAAGAGGAAATTAAAAAAGATGTATTAGAATATGTTAAGCCTGGGTTCCCCAACCAGGGTTAAGGAGACAAGCTAAACAGAATGTGCAGTGTTGGTCAGATAGGCATACAGATAAATGAGTGAGATAAGTTTGCATGTTTATTAACATACAGTAAAAATAACAGATACGCTTGTGCTATCAAAAATATAGTTTATTCCATTTATAGCATAGTCAAAATAACAGTTCATTAGTCATGTATCATTTAGTCAGTCCATTCAAGGATATTCAGTTAGCAAAGTCCGTGTAGAATATCCTATGCCAGTTCACTTACAAATCAGTCCTTTGTTTATCTCTCCCGTTTGAGTAACGCAGTCTTGAGTCCATGCAGTAATTAGGGATCATCAAAGCTAGAGAGAGAGCAAGCTGTCATCTTGCTTCTATTTAAAGTGCTTTTACAACCACTCCCTTAATTACATTCCTATATTTAAAGTTGCAGACACTTTAACTAACAAACTATGATTACATATTTATTATTTTACCTAAACCAGTTAGGGTAAACAGTGTTATCCCTAACAGAATGTTTTAATTTTAGAAATGTTTTTAAAGAAAAGCTTAGTGTTTTAAAATTGATGAAAAAATATGTTTCCCTTTAAGGTTAAAGGATCTGGGAGAATACAGTTATTTTTATTAATATAAATGGTGATAGTTTATAAAGATTAAAGTGCAAATAGAAACATATTATTTCATCAGCAGGGAAGAGAAAGCAATAATGGCTAAATTGTTCTATTCAAAGAGATGAATATATTCATGGTTTTTATTTGGATATCACTTCTGGATTTTGTGCTTGTGAAGAAAAAAAAATGAAACATTGATTTTGGTTTTGTCAATTAGATTTGTTGTTTTAGAAATAGCTAGTTGTACTAATGTGTAAAAGTCAAAAGTTGAAGCTGTAATGTTATTTTGTACTGTGCTAAAGAGTTGAAAGTACACACCTTTTTCTTTCTTTATACCTCACATTTTCTTTCCCACTTTTTTTTCTTCCCTTAATTTCCTATTTTTATTTTTCTTCATATTTTATTCATTGATAAAACAATAAAAGTTATACAAATGAAGACTACATCTGTGCCTCAGGATTAGCGGACTGCCTTTATTGTCCTCCTTCATAAAGAGAAAATTAGCAAAAGTGAATGCAAACACTTCAGTGGGAGTAATTTTTTAAGTGTCCCTTGGCAGGAATTTGAGAACTCTGACAGAAACCACAGGATGACTTTTTGACAGGCCATTTTTATTTTACCTTTAGTAAGTCACTGAGAAATGTGTGAATGTGAAAAATGCTTTGTATGCTTGTTGGTTTAGAAATAATGTAAACTAAATATCCATGAATTATGGGATGTTTTATGCAGATATGAACTAAAAAAGTTGGTTGTTGAATGCAATAAGAGCATGATGAAAGTAGAGCATGCATTTGAATAAATTTAATATTTAGTGAATGGTTTTGCATTAAACAGGGAGTAAAACAACAGGATACGATGCCTTATTGTCTAATGTATTGATGGGTAAATGTATAAGGGATGGTTGTACTTATGGTAGAAGTGCATAGGCTCTGGATATGAATATACATGTACTTCTGTATACAGATGATGCCATGTTGTTGTCTGAGAATTCAAATTATTCCCAGTATATGTTTAGATTGTATAATACATCATGGAATGTAGATCCAAAAATTAATGTATCAAAGACTGAGGTTAGCTGTGTTTGCATAGGAAAATGAAGCAAATGATTACAAATTTTATACAAATTCTGTACAGAAATATACAAGCAAGTAGATGAATTTATGAAGGAGAAATGAATACATAGAGTTGAAGACAAGATATACATAGAGGAAGAGAGTTGAAGACAAGAATACATAGAGGAAGATCAAGGACACTGGTTGGAAAATATTGCAATCTTCTGAAGGAGAGAGATGGGGAGTTTAAAAAACGCACCAAGACCTGTATGTATGTATGTAAGTGCATATATATATATATATATATATATATATATATATATATATATATATATATATATATATCTTTGGTTATTCGGGTTTTCTCCCGCGTAAGATTGGAAGTATCTAGGCAATGTTTCGATGAAGTCTCATTCATCATCTTCAGGCTTGGTCTTCAGGTCTGTGCTTCTCAGAGTGATGTGAGCTTGCAGCTGCTTCTTCCTTTTAACTGCTAGTGGGGGTGTGACTTGATTGGGTGGGGGCTTGGCTGTGTTCTGATTGGCTGAAGGCGTATTCTGTTCAGGTGGGGGCTTGGTTGTGCTCAGGTTAGTCTTAGTTGCTGGGGGATTTGAGCTGGTGAGCTGTGATCTTGCTGTTTGGCTTCGAGTTCGTGGTCGTGTTACATCTTCATAGTGGGGGTCAGTTCACTTCATGTATGGCTCAGACATATATATATAGACGAACACTGTACAGAAGCCTGATGATGGCAGATGAGATTCTGCTGAAACATTGCTACAACTTTAAAAGCACCACTACTATGACGTGGGAAAATACTCGAACAAAGCTGAATGCCATATATGTAAGTACCCACGAAAACTTAAGATATATATATATATATATATATATATATATATATATATATATATATATATATGTGTGTGTGTGTGTGTGTGTGTGTGTGTGTGTGTGTGTATGTGTATGTGTACGTGTACGTGTACGTGTACGTGTACGTGTACGTGTACGTATATGTATATGTATATGTATATGTATATGTATATGTATATGTATACACACACATATACATATATACATATATATACAATATACAATACAAAAGCCTGATGATGGCAGATGAGATTCTGCCGAAACGTTGCTACAACTCTAAAAGCACAACTATAATGACATGGGAAAATACCCGAACAAAGCTGAATACCATACATGTAAGTACGCGAAAACTTAAGAAAAAAAAATCTATATCTATCTATATCTATATCTGTGTGTGTGTGTGTGTGTGTGTTTTCTGAGGTTTTTGCGGGTATTTGTATGTGGATCTTTAGTTATTCGGGTTTTCTCCCACGTAAAATTGGAAGTATCGAGGCGACGTTTCGATGAAGTTTCATTCATCATCTTCAGGCTTGTGTCTTTGGCTTTGTGCTTCTCGGACTCCGAAGACACAAGCCTAAAGATGACGAATGAGACTTCATCGAAATGTCACCTAGGTACTTACAACTTTATGTGGGAGAAAACCCGAATAACCAAAGATATAAAGATACATACATACATGCATACACACACAGACACACAGACACACAGACACACAGATACACACACACACAGACACACACACAGACACACACACACACACACACACACACATATATATATATGTTTTCTTATTTGTTTTCTTAAATTTTCGCGGGTACTTACATGTATGGCATTCAGCTTTGTTCGGGTATTTTCCCACGTCATTGTAGCTGTTCTTTTAAAGTTGTAGCAACATTTCAGCAGAATCTCATCTGCCATCATCAGGCTTCTGTATAGTGTTCGTCTGTGAGTCAGACTTTTACAGTGGTTATATATATATATAGGGGTGGGGTGGGGGTGGGTGTGCAGGTCTTGGCATGCTCGAGTCTTTTCCCATGTAAGATTGAGAGTATCTTGGCAATGTTTCGACGAGATCCCACTCACCATCTTCAGGCTGGTGCTTTTGGCTTTGTGCTTGTGTGAGCAAGCATGATCAGAGCTGCCGGCTCCCTATATATACTGGTGGGGAGGATGGCTGTGTTGTCATTTCTTGATTGGTTGATGGAGTTGATGTTTGCAGATTGGCTGGCTTTTTCGTAAGAACACGTGTGGCTGAGGTATTGGCTGTGTGTCTATCAGCCTCCTGAGTTGTAACAACCTGGGTAATGGATGTGTGATTGTTGCAGCAGATCCTGTTTCCTAATCAGGACACAAGACCACAAAAGGTTGGAGAATATAGGTTTTTATTTGTGCACAAGGTTCAGAGCATTAGAATGGCAAATTCTGAACCCCTGGCTCTTCCTGAGGCGTCATTTTTATATATTTCATAACCTCAGCCTAGTCCGGGGCATTTCTTATGTTAAACTATACCAACAGAGGAGAATAACATATATAGCAAAAAAAGAGAAGTACATATAATTACTAATTTTATCTTATACCATCTGTTATTTTCCATATCCACCCTTGCTTACTGGAACATGGCTAGTTCCTTGGTTCAGTAACTTTGTGGTTTTGCACAATATTGTATTAAGCAAAGCTTTGGAGAATTGGGGGACTTCTGCTAAATATAAAAGTGCTTTATGTGTAATTTTTCTACTGCTACATGATGACCTTCTGAGTTCTATTGTTTTGACATCCTGGGTCTTGTGCTGTAATCTCCTGTGTCATAATGACCTGGGTCATGGGCTGTGTGATGACTTTCTGAGTTCTATTGTTGTGACATCCTGGGTCTTGTGCAGTAATCTCCTGGTCATTGGCTGTGTTGCAACATGCTGAGGTTTTGTGGTATAACCTCCTGAGTTCTGTGATGTGATATCCTGAGCGGGTGGCTGTGATGTGATATTCCAGGTTTTGGTTAGCCAATCCAAAACTTGCACAAGCATGAAGCTGAAAGCACCAGCCTGAAGATGGCGAGTGGACCCCTCATTGAAACATTGGCAAGATGCTCTCAATCTTACACGGGAAAAGACCCAAACATACCAAGACCTGCATACCTGTACCCATGAAATATATATATAAGTACCCGCGAAAACTTAAGAAAATATATATATATATATATATATATATATATATATATATATATATATATTATATTTCTTAGGTTTTTGCACATCTTAATAGTTGTGATTTTAAAGTTATAGCAACGTTTCAGCAGAATCTCATCTGCCATCATCAGGCTTGACACACGCAATTAAAAAGAACCCAATACACAAGCTTGAGGATGGCATGTAGACTAGTCTCAGTTTTGTCGCACTTGTTTATATTTTAATTTATTTGCTTAGCTGTCATACTCGTTTTCTACATTCTGCATAATGTTGCTTTTCTCAAATTATATGAAGAGTAAACCTGTATGGTTGTTGCAAGTCAGACAGCTAAACCTCAGAAAACTCAAAACTTTAATACACTTTGTTTTTTAAACATTGACAATTTTTAATCCAATTTGAAAACACTATAAATTAAATTCAATCTCAATAAATATTAGTTATGCAACCAAACTTTATATAACAATGAGTCTTCATAATGTTAAAATTACATTTTATTTTTTCCTTATTTTTGAGGGTCTTTATAGCTCTGATTCATATAACATTTTGGCATTTGAGTCCCAGTATAAGATAAGATAAGATAAATTTATTGTCATTGTACTCAGAACCTGAGAACAACAAAATAAGGTGCTCTTTCACAACATGCAACTGAACAACACCAAAAAACATATACAAATAACAATGTAAAACAAATTAAAACAAATAACAGTTAAAAAACCACCTACTCTCAGTCTGTCTTTCTACTTAGGATCTGAAAGGCCACTTGATCTTATCATCCATTCAACACTATTTGGCTGGTTGATCATAAAGTTCAATCAACTGAATATAGATATATCAATAAAATATATTAATAAAGTACAAATATATAAATAAATTCTACAATCACCCAAATAATCTCACTAAGTGACACAATTTTGATAAAAGGAAAAAAAAAACACTTCACCCATTACTATATAAAACATAACATTCATTTTCCTGAGTTCAGTCTGACTTTTCTTCTTCTGTTTCATTGCTGTAAGGTCTTCAGAAATTTAAAAAAACCTTGTGCTATTTATGCCTAAGAATGTACATATAAATTATTGTATTGATCATGCTGGTTTCTTCCTTATTCCATTGATTGAGCAGAGATTCAGCAGAAAAGCATCTACAGCTTCTCTGATTTGTATGTTGAAGTCCCAGAGTTTGAGAGTTAGAGCAGTTCTGGAATTGACTACGTAAGGATGGCCTCAATGCAGTACTTTATTTTCATTTCCTGTTTACCTACATGTCCTATTTAGAAAAAAACAATAGATCAGCTGTAACCCGTCATATGTGTATTTTCAAAAATGAATTTAAATGGGACTATTAATTTTAACTCATAATACTGTTATGGCTAGGCATGAACACAGAAATCTCCAGTGCAACCAATTTAAAGTATACAAATGTCAATGAGATCGCATAGAGAAGTGACTGGATACAGTGCAAATATATTAGCACATCATCTGGTATGGCAATTCAAATCATAGAGATTGCTGAACTGTGTCCTTGTATTGACTCTGATAGTTTTCAGTTATTATCTCTTCACACATCAGAAACAGACTAATGAATCTTGGAAATCATATTGGGGAAAACCAATATCTTCCCTCTCTCTATTCAAATCAGAATAAGTCATTTGGACCAATCCATCCCATTCATTCACAATTAAATTCTGAATTACACTCAACTAACCTAATACTAAGTAAAAAACTGCATTGAATAATCAAGTGGGTTTTGATTAGGATCAATCTTGAAGGAGTATCAGCTAGTAAAAACATGTCATCTCATCTTTACTGCCCGATTATATTTTTACAACCATACCTCATGCTATCCCTTAAAGCTGAAATAAAAACCTCAAGCCAATGCCTTCAAAATGATATTTGAAACATGAACAAAAATCCAGAAGATTTTTAATAGCATTAGAGTGCAACCATTTTCAATAACTAAAACCACCAAAAATCAATTCTTTTCCGGTGAAATAATTTCACAAGAAAGGAGACAATGGCTGCCTTCATGGTTAGATGGGTTCATTCTTCACAAATCTAGCCTTCATATTATACCCTACTTCCTGAAACACATTTGGGCACACCCAGAGAATTTCCATCTCACACACACACACAAAATAATAATTCATATTTACTATATCTAATGTCCATACATGAGATAAAATCAGGATTTGTTAACTGGTGAACTGTGTAAAGATATTCATAAATGAATGATTAGGGTAGTGGCCAAGAAAACAAGTCAATTATTTGGAGGTCAGATAAGTACATAAAACAAAATGACAAATTGTTAGACGAAAATATTTATTCATTAATTTATTGAATTTATAACCTGGCATTTCACCAAAATGGAGTTTGGAATTCAAATGCATTAAATGCAATCATTAAATTGAAATATGTCTGTATTAACTTTATGATAATTACTGATCAGAATTCAACAAGTTAACAGCATTTGAAAGAGAATAAAATAGTTTGATTACATTAATCTTTTCAGAAACCATGCTATGTAATCTATTTTCATGAAGAGGAAAGCAACATAAAAAGGAATACAGCCATATTCATAGTAACTGAACCATGCTGGTTATACTATAGATAAAATAAAAGAGAATTATCTAGGTTCCTTATTGCAAAGAGCAATAGTTGTCTAAAGGATCTCACTGCCAAAGAGTCATCTACTACAAAAGCTTTTATAAAAGCTTTTACACTCAGCATTAATACTTCCATTTTTTTTACTTCATGATGTACTACAGCCCTGGTTTATCTGTTCACCTATTTGGACCTTTATTACATTTATATTTTAAAGACTCTCTTTACATATTGGGGTATTAGCAGACTTTACCTTAATGGAAAATTCCATAATTTAGTGTTTACTAGCAACAAAGCATTAAAATAACTTTCTTCAAGAATATAATGGAATAGTTTAACAAGAAAAAAGGGAAGTTGATATCTTCAGGAAATTCTTTACAATTATCAAAATAATTATCTTTTTGTGTTAGTTAATGAACTTTTATCTTTTTTTCTATATGAATCAGATAATTACAGTACTGTGACATGGCCTCAAGGGCCTAGCTATCCAAGTCTAGATTTAATTTTACAGCCCCAAAATATATCTACATATCACCAAATTGGTGAAAAAGGATTATAATCATAGAGTAGGAGAAAGAGAAGCCCATGTTGTATTTAAAACCAAAGAAACACAGTGGCTACCACCATCTTGACTTTTTAAATTTCCCCTTGCAATCCTACAGACAATTGATGGATGGTAACTGGGGAAAAGCTAGAACCAGAAGGCAGATAACTCATGGTGTTAATTGTCAAATTAAGAAAATGATTTCTTAGTGATGATCTCAGGTCATTTTTAAAAGAACAAATACCAATCACCTGTCAAGATTTTAATTTCACTTTTCTCTTCCTGCACTATTTGGCATGCACAAGAAGCAGAATGAGGCAAGCTATGTTAAAATAACACCTGGGTATGTTTAATCTACAGAAGAGATGACTGAGATAGCAGTTAAGATATGAAGATCTACCATATTGAAAAGGAAATGAATTTATTCTGGATTAACCCACAGGGTAGGATTAAAAAATTACAAGGGGGATTAGGTAAATTCAAATTAGACACCAGAAGGACCTTCCTAACTATATTAACTATCAGCCAGTGGATGATAATACCAAATGATGTGCTGAGATCCTGCACCTAGCTGGGAATTGGATCAGATGAACTATGTGATTCCTTTCTGACTCTCTGATTCTATTTAATATATCATATACCCATTTTTATACCTCTCACTCAATCTATATTGTTCTACAATAATCCTTGTCTTCACCAGAGCTGTAAAGGAAGGACATGCAGAAGAAAGTTTTCATACTTTTCTGACCTGAAGTTGTTATGTTTGACAGGAATGAAAAGAAATTGCCTCATGCTTCACAGATTCACACATAGAGGATGGTTCCACTCCAAGAGCTGTAAAGAAACAGTCCATGGTAGAAAACAAAGCAGGGCTATAAAGTATCTATATAGTTTCTGCATGGATGCAGTGAAAGTTTTGTGATTGCAAAGAGGCATTTCAAAGAAAGGTCCATATTAGTAAATGAAAGCTGGACACAAGATTCTTGACTATTTTTTCCTCTTTTTTAAAAAGCTGTGAAGTCTAAAAATTAAATATGCATGGGGAATGCCCAATATATACAGAATAGAGTCTGGACTGACTTCAACTTATTCTTACATTTACCTCAGTATGATTGACTGTAGCTTACAAAGATGTAATTGATACATCATGTCTGCACACTGAATCATATATACATTAAATACTTGGGCTTGAATGTAGTAGCATTCTAATATCTTCTGGCCATGTTCTGGGATCAAATATGCCTTCTCTAATGAAAGGACATATATGTAGTTTTATAATTTATACAATGGTTAATGTTCTGTTTCTCCAGTTAAATGCTACAAGTTCTCTTTCTAATGCATTTAGAATATATTCCATTCATGTTTATTCTGAAGTATTTTTTATAAATTACCTACTGTCTCCCCCTCTTTTTTATTTCGAAAGAAAAACAATTTCAAACAAAAGTTATAAATTACTGTTTAATGTGGATTTTGACAGTGCATGAGTACAATGTAATCAAAGACCAAATAACATTTAGACAGCCCTTTCATTGTCAAAGTTTATATTTCAATTAAAGTTACAGAAGAAAAGTGTAATGAACTAATAAAAACGCTTAAATAAAGTTTTAACAAACCTTCAAGAAAAAGCAGGGTTCTAATCCTGCACTTCTGATTGGCCGATAATAGCGATATCGGATTGGTCCATTCTGGGGAATCTGATTGGCTGTTAATGAGCCACTCTCATTGGTTCAAGGGTTTAACACTTCCATGTTTCTCATTGGTTAAGAGGACAGCAGCCTGCCCTATAAAAGGGCTGCTGCTGCCCTAGGGTTTTTGCTCTGTTCAGAATGATTAATAAAGAGTAGAAGTTCACTGTTCACTGCCTCGTCTCCATTCCTTGCGCCCATGCGCAGAACTTAACACTGGTGATGAGGATGGGATGCAGAGACATCAGAGCTGACTGAACACTACAGAGCACCAAACAGAGCACGTGGCTGAAGGCATATCGGCAACGGAAACCATGTCCAGAGGCGCCATACCACCTGCTCCATTTGAACCAGCACAAGAAGACTGGGACTCAAACATAGACCGGTTCCAGATGTTTCTGGAGACCAACAACTTGAAGGATGCCACTACGGGGAAAAAGCGAGCAGTGTTCCTGACCCATTGTGGGCCTGCCGTCTTTAAGATGGCCAAGGCACTAGCGAAACTGGCTGAGGTGAAAACCATGGACTGGGATGTCCTCGCGCCTCTTCTACGGGCCCACTATGCACCCGCCATACCAATGCTTGTCCGAAGACATGAATTTTACAAGAGGGACCAGTGGAAAGGAGAGAGCGTTGCAGATTTCATCGCGGATCTCCGGAACCTGGGAGGCCTCTCTGGGTTTACAGATCTCGAAGAAGCTCTGAGAGACCGAATAATTCTGGGATTAGATGAGCACACTACACAGAGCAAGATCATGGCCAAAGGGGACATCAACCTTGCTGATGTCATCAAGGATGCTACTGCAGCAGAAGCAACCAGGAAGACAGCTGCCCGAATGCGCCGCACCAACGCACCGCTCCATCAACTCGCCAGCGATACCTCACCTCGCCTATAGAGGCACACAACAGCAACCCATCACGAGGACCTCGAATCGCCATCAGAAAGTGATGAGGAGGAGGTCATCCGGCTCCAGTCTGAACGTGACCAACGCCATCAGCGGAATCAAAGACTACCGCACCAATGCATGGGTTGTGGGGCAAACCACCCATGATCAGACTGCAAATTCCTTGACGCGCTCTGCCATTTCTGTGGGAAAAGAGGCCACATCGGGAAGGTCTGTAGAAGCAAGCAAGCATCCAGCCCATTTCAGAGGGGAAACAACTACCGCCACACCACAGGAAATCGCCCTGTGAGTCGGGAACGTTTGAACCACCAATGGAACAACCACTCCTACAGAAATAAAACACTGGCCATTTCAACGAGATGAGAAGAGGCACACCAAACCATTACAACCGGTCACGCCTCATCGCTAGATGCAAAGAAGATCCAAGTGAAGGTCGCCATCGAAAACCAATCTTGCGTGATGGAAGTCAATTCAGGATCATCCCTCTTGATGCTTTCCTGGAAGACTCTTAAACAATTAATCCTTGCCGTCCGGCGTCAAGATCTCAAAGCCCAGAGAATCATACTCAAAGATTATCAGGGGAACCGAATTCCGGTCGTTGGATCCAACCAAGTCCAAGTATCATTCAAAAATCCTACTGCGTCATTACCACTGACCTTCATCGACTGCGACCGGCCTAGCTTGTTAGGCCTTCAATGGTTCACCCCATTCGGGATCAAGGTTGCCAGCATTCACCAAACCAGAAGCGACGACTGGGAGGAGGCCATCATCCAGAAATTCCAGGACGTTTTCACAGACAAACCAGGTGAGTACAAGGGGACCCCAATATCATTTAATCTTAACCCTGAAGTAGCCCCCATCCGCCTTAAGCCTCGTCGGGTACCTTTTGCCCTTAAACCAAAAATTGATGAGCAGCTCAATAAATTAATAGCCCAGGGTGTTTTAGGACCAACTGACCACACTCATTGGGAAACCCCAATTGTAACACCCATCAAACCGGATGGATTGTTAAGGATTTGTGGGGACTACCGGGCTACCCTTAATCACGCCCTTCAACAGAATGCTTACCTGGTGCCGCTGGTACAACACCTTCTCCATTCCCTGGGGGGCAGAAAAGTCTTCGCTAAATTGGATTTAGCACAGGCCTATCAACAACTGCCTGTAGATAAAAAAAACCGCAGAGGCACAGACGATCGTTATGCACCGAGGTGCCTTTAAGTGCAACCGACTCCAATTCGGAGTGAGTGTAGCCCCAGGAATTTTTCAAAGTCTGATGGAGAGACTCTTGCAAGGGATCAAGGGGGTCGTGCCATACTTTGATGATGTTTCAATTGCTGCCCCGAATAGAGAAATACTAGAAAAGCGGCTTAAAATGGTTCTCCAGAAATTTAAAGACTCTGGCCTTAAGTTAAAAAAAAATAAATGTCAACTGTGTACAGACAAAGTAGAGTTCCTGGGGTAGAATGACTCGCTGGTCGGAGTTTTTGGCTGCGTACAACTATAGACTGCAACACCGCCCGGGGAAAGCCATTCCCCATGCTGATGCATTGAGCTGTGCCCCAGTTCTGGAAACCGTCGATGACCCAGCTCCAACCCTCACGACTCTCCAGATTGAAATGCTACATTCAACACCGCTAACAGCCAGAGACACATTGCAATTGAAACAAAATGAGATCCTGTCTTGGCGCGAGTTCTAAGCTGGGTCAAACGAGGATGGCCAATAGAACAAACCTCTGATGACTTCACCCCTTTCAGAAACTGGCAAACAGAACTTTTTTCGCAAAAAGGCTGCATCCTATGGGGAGATAGAATTGTGGTCCAGAAGCGGTTACAATGAACAGTATTGAAAACATTGCATGACGGTCATCCCGGCATCGTGTGTATGAAAGCGCTCGCACGAAGGTATGCGTGGTGGCCGGGCATCGACAAACAGATCAAAGCCTGGGTAAAGACTTGTTTAAAGTGCCAAGAAGTCAGCAGTGCCCCACCTAGAGCAACTCCAACAGAATGGGAAACCCCCCAGGGGCCGTGGTCCCGCATCCACGTTGACTTTGCGGGACCTACGTTCCTCCTGACAGTGGATGCCTATTCCAACTGGCTCGAGATCTACGAAATGAAGAATACTACAACCGAGTCCATGATCCGAAAATTGAATAGGCTATTTGCAACACATGGGCTGCCAGACGTTCTGGTCTCCAACAATGGACCCGAGTTCACCGCCCTGGCGTTTGAACAATACTTAGCAGACCGAAGTATCTGCCATGTGCTAACTTCACCAGTAAACCCTGCAGCTAATGGCAGGGCCGAGCGCATGGTACAATTTGTCAAAAAAACTCTCCACAAAATGGACTATGGGGACATTGACAATAAAATAAACAGAATACTCCTACTCCAACACATCACTCCGCACAGCATCACCAACAAGACCCCAGCTGAACTGTTGATGGGACGCAAGCTCCGTTCCCACCTCGACCGGCTTCACCCGTCCTACGAGCCAGAGAAACCTTGTGGATCTAGCGGAAAATGCCCCGAGTTCAAGGTAGGTGACTTAGTTTTCACCAAAAACCTCTCTGGTGAACCATTATGGGTCGAAGCAACCATAATTCAAACCACTGGGCCCAGATCATACTGTATGCAAACCTGCGATGGAAAAATATGGAAACACCATATAGATCAGCTTTGCTCGAGGCTACAACCCAGTTCCCATGACTCCTGTAACTCCCAAACTGAGGGGGGAGGGGATGTCGAAGAAACTGAATTCGAGATGGTGGAAAGCAGAAGCGAAGGAATTCAGCAATCGGGCACGATAAATGAAGGAGAATCAAGGAGGGGAGTGTCCTCGCCACAGAGGAATACCTTAACGGAGGCTAGCCCGCAAAGATCAGAGGACAACAACGAAAGAATTAGCAGCACCAAGTTGTCCAGTGAGAATGCGGAACCACCTGTACCAGATATGTCCAAAAACGTCCCACCGAAACCGGACTACAGACAGGAACCAGTGGGACAGCGCAAATCTAATAGATAGTTAAAACAACCTACATATCTTAGGGATTACATCACTGCACCCCTCAAATGGAATCCGGGGGGAAGGGGTGTTATGAACTAATAAAAACGCTTAAATAAAGTTTTAACAAACCTTGAAGAAAAAGCAGGGTTCTAATCCTGCACTTCTGATTGGCCGATAATAGCGATATCGTATTGGTCCATTCTGGGGAATCTGATTGGCTGTTAATGAGCCACTCTCATTGGTTCAAGGGTTTAACACTTCCATGTTTCTCATTGGTTAATAGGTCAGCAGCCTGCCCTATAAAAGGGCTCCTGCTGCCCTAGGGTTTTTGCTCTGTTCAGAATGATTAATAAAGAGTTGAAGTTCGCTGTTCACTGCCTCGTCTCCATTCCTTGCGCCCATGCTCAGAACTTAACAAAAAGGATATTATTTTTATGGATCAAATTAAATGTACTAATGGTAGTTGAAGTCTAAAATTCCAAAGCTGGAAATTGTAAAGAGGAAACCATATTTGAACAGAATGGCCTACAAAACAAAAATGAAGATTTTTCAATTTCTGCATTTCCAATTATTTCTTTATTGGTAACACAATTTTCAAACAGATAAAATGATACTATATACATGTAAGTCATCAGAAACAGTACACAAAAATCAAAATTGTTGATACAAGGAGATGGAAAGGCTTCCTAAGAACAGCAAAGACATGGCCAAGAATGGATTTTGAAACAGATTATGAAGTGCAAGTTAGAAGTCCAGCTGAAGTGAAAGAAGCAAGTAAAAGCATACTCATGCTTAAAATATTTTTAATTAAAAGTTGTACAAAGTATGTAAAAGCAAAACACACAAATAGAAGCAGAAAAAGAATAAAATGAATAAAAACTTTTCAATGTTCTTTGCAGAACATAAGTATAATTATGAAATTGTCTCTTACTCTACAATTACAAAAGAGCTCATTTTTGTAGTTTTGCACAATTTGTAAAAATAGTTTAATGTTTATAAAACAGAAGGACAAAGTGAATAAAAGAAAAAGAAAGAAAAAGAAATAATGCATCAACAGCAACAAAATTCAACATATAGGAGAGTCTCAAAGATACATAAATATCTAAAACCTTAGTTAAAGTTTCAATAGTGGCTGTATTTTATTATAAACAGTTGCAGATATAATCAGCATAATTCATATATCGTTCTAGTCTTTACTCCACTGAATAATTGGGAACATAAATTTGCCTTTCCACTATTTAAGCACTCTTCTCTTAAAAGCCAAGGGCAGGGAGAATCCATTTTTGTCCTTTGTCAGGTCCCATATAGCAAGTATGTAGTTTAAAAATATATGGCTATCTGAAAATAGTGGAAAAAATATTTCAGTGTGAAATTAATGTTCATAATTACATTTTTCTATAATGATTTTAGGACAATGCAAAAAACATCATCTTTTAATTCTTATTTTACTTCATTGTATCGGAAATGATTTACTTTTCGATATAAATAAAGTAGGCTCAATAAGACGTAATTCAGGACTTTGGGTGTTTTGTACTTTAAAACAATTAGACATGAATTTCTGACATTTTCTATGTGAAAAGTTAAATACCATTTATTGTGTTTACAAGCAATTTTTGCAAATACAACATTTAGTGATATTTTCATTTGAACAGCAACATTTTTGGCTTCATGGACAATTATGTAGATGAAAGAAAGTAATCACTAAATCTTGCAAAATAAAACCCATAATTAATCTTTATAAATATTTATTATCAATAAAATGAATTGGAAATGCAAAGTTAAAGACTGAAGAGAAAATAGAATTGGAGTTCTTATCTAATAGGAAATAGTTTTAAAATCAATATCTACAGTTTGTCAAAAATAAGAAAATTGAAGGCTTGTGAATTATCTCTACAATTATCTCCCAATAATGAATACCTTGAGAATTGACATTAAGTTTCAGAATGTGAAAATCTAATATTAGAATATAACCTTATCTTTAATTTTGAAGCCTGTGAAGATGCCAGTGAGGCATTAAATGAAGTAATAAAATTTGTAGTGGTCTAAGACAGTATTCATAATTTAACTTTTTAATTTCTTGAGCTTGTATCTCAGGATCTATTAAAAGAATTCAAAGCAACAAAAATAGTCAAATATAAAATATAAATCAAAGTTGAAACAAATACATCAAGCAAAAGAACAGAATAGGACTCCCCAGTTTTTACCTTTAGCAAAAATAATAGCTCAAGATTGTTTAAATTTCATTTTAACTGTTGGTAGAAAGGCAATTAGCTGAACAAACTTATTTTAATGGAAAGATTCAACTTAAAATTTCACACATTATGTTTCCAATAGTAACAGGATAGGAAGAAAGGTACCCCAAGACTTGAATATATATATGTAAGTATGCAGACTTCAAATTGCCTAAACTGGGTATTGCTTCAGAAATCATAATTATGTATTTGTATTATATCCAGAAAAGATCTTATAGATTATGTGAAAAGGATACACAGGCTGCAATTGTAATATAAAATAGAATCTGTTAAGGTATTCCCCGTTAGAAGAATGAGTACACTCAGGGAAATGTAGTGAGAGTGGTGAGGAATAACACACAACCAGCATACAGATACAATGAATAGTAAAATGTAGGTTAGCTTGATAGAGGTGAGGATTTCTATCCTCACTCATTTGCATTTGTATACACAATAAAATTATAAAGGAATCCTTAAAAACAGATTTAGATGACATTAGTTGCCTTTCCTTCCTTTCCTTCTTTTCCTCACTATAGTTATACTATAACTATATAGTATATAGTTATTTCAAGCACTAAAGAAATGATTTTATATTTACCTGGATACATAATTCTTACTACCTAAAAACTAATTACTCTAATTTCTAGCAGATTTAAGAACTATTTGTTTTAGTTATTTTTAGACAACTACTGTTATTTAGCTTTAAAAAAACCCTTTATCCGTGTACTCTTTTCAACAGCCAATGTTTATACTATTGGAATTAAAATAAACAAATAGTTAGGGAACATACTGCTACAAGAAATATGTTCTTCTAAAAAAGAAACCAAATTGTTAGGAGGTACCTACAAGAAATACACTTTTTTAAAATGTTCTATAACAATAACCGGGTTCCTTGCCAACTATCATCTTAACAGAAATCCTTGAATAAAATAGGATTACATGTTACATATGATTTGCTATACTGCAGCTAGTCATCAATGTACAACTTCAATTGGGACTGGAATTTCCATTGCTAAATATACAGTCACTAAATGAGCCACATCCAATTTTATAAACTTTTTTGCCAGAGTTGTTAAGTGAATCATGTAGTCATTAAGCACATCCCTTTTCACCAATTCATTTTGCTTGTCAGAGGCTAGATTAGAAAGTCACAAATGGCTATTACATAACCCCAGGATGTTGCATCTGCAAATACATATTGATTGCTAAGTGGTCGAATTATGATCATGTGACTATGGGAACATTGCAATGGCCATAATGTGAAACTCAATCATAGGTTACACTTTTCAGCAC
Organism: Hydrophis major; assembly: GCA_033807585.1. NCBI lineage: Eukaryota > Metazoa > Chordata > Lepidosauria > Squamata > Elapidae > Hydrophis > Hydrophis major. Next base: position 93,708,203 of record CM066330.1, on the reverse strand, counting down.
TGTCATAGTTTCAGATTAAATGTTTTAAGTTTATAACTGTCTATACAAAGAATAGACAAAATACAATCCAAAAGGCTTTAGATAGATGAACTATTTACTATGACTTCTTTGTTACTTTTCACACTAGTAGGATCCATGCCTTCTAGACAATAACATGTACAATAAACAGCATTGTTGATTGTATTCACACTTAGGCAGAAATACAATTGTCTGGTTTCATCTATCTCCATTCAAAGATCAAAGTACTGAATTCTAAAGTTCATGGTTTTTTAAAAAAATATTTAATGTGGCAGTGGAAGGCAAGTTAGACATGTTCTCCACTTTTTGTAGAAGTATTAAATGTGGAAAATACATAAAGAAACACATAGGGTCTATTTAGTTAATTTAATCTCCACAACAAGAATCTCTTTTAGTCCCCAGGACCAGTTCAGAGACATCCAAGAATCTTGAGAAGATTGTACTGACATCAACTTGAGAATGATACTAGGCAAAAATCTACAACAGATAGTGGAGGATTGTGTTTGTGAACTTTAAGAAATCAGAAATCTTGCTGATAAACTAATCTGATCTGTTTTGGCACAGTGACAAGTTTGTTTGACTAAGGCAAGAGTCTTCAAACTTGGCAAGTTTAAGACTTGTGGACTTCAACTCTCAGAATTCCTGAGCTAATATAACTGGAGGAGGAATTCTGTAGAAGTCCAAAAGTCTTAAAGCTGTCAAGTTTGAAGATCATTGGACTAGGGAATATCCTGGATATAGCATAACCTGGTTTTAGCAAAGAATTTGCAAAATTGCCCATGAAATTTGAGCAGATAATTACTATAATGTATATAAAAGTAAATGTGGCTGATTATCAAGTGCCAAAATGTTGATCATGTGACCACAAGGACACTGCGATAGTAGTAAATACATTTTTCCCAGTGACTTTATAACTTGATTATTAAACAAATAGATGTAACCCAAGGTTTATCTTTATATGGAGTCATGTCTACATGAATGCTATTTGGGCTTTGTTCACTCTGTATGAATATCTACCAGTATTGCTTTTTTACACTGATTTTGCTGTCATAGATTTCACTGGGAGTGTGTAGGCCTTCAGTCATATAATTATAAATATATATTGTCAATACTAGCCAAATCAGCATGTTCTTAGCTATTCAGAGACATAGCAATAGCAATAACACTTAGACATATACAGCTTCATAGTGTTTTACAACCCACTCTAAGCAGTTTACAAAATCAACATATTGCCCTTAACAATCTGGATCTTCATTTTATTGATTTTGGAAAGACGGATGGATGAGTAAACCTTGAACCACTCTGTTGTGGCTCGTCAACTGCCAGCAGAGCTAGTAGCAGAGTCAGAGGAGAAGGAAGTGGAGGGGGAGCCTGGCCCAGCTTTGGAGACTTTGGAAGACTCTTGACGAGGAAGCAGAAACAGAGGCATATGCAGAGTCAGGGCCTATTGTCTTCCCCCAGGTGGAGAGACAGCTGTCCTCAGGGCCTGAGTTGAGTGAGGAGGAGGAACAGATGAGGGTTCCAGATGCACATATGCATAGAGGAGGAGAGCAATGGAATTCAATAAGCCATCTCTCAAGGAAAAAAAGTAGTACACACTAGCCAGCCCCTCCCTGGCCAGGAAATAAATAGTAGGGGTTGAGGAGTGGTCTGTTGTTGCAGACAACCATTCATTTTGCAGTGTACATCAATCAAGCACGATTCCTTTACCAAAACTAGGTTTGTTGGGATGTATTGCTCTGTATTTGAGATGTCAAGTGATTCTCCCTGCTGGGAATGGGGCTGTTTCTGCTTGGCTTAATCATTGAAGGACTTTTTATGGGGAGTTATCATGTGAACAGACTATTCATGGCCTGTTTCAGAAGGGGAAAATACTTTAATTTGTGACACTAATTATTTTTGATTTTGTCTATCCAATGTGAATAAAGACTGTTCCTCTCCTGTTTTAAAAAGGGGGTTGTTTTACTCATAAGTGGTTTCTCGTTGTTTGTGAAGGCTGGGTCAGAACATGCTTAAAACTGAATTCCTGGACTGAGCAGTGAGTCATCCTGCAGTACTGCATTCCAACCATTGTGCCACCATGGCTCTTACATCCCCAACTATTGATGAATCTTGGAACTAAAGATACTCTACATAAACTTATGTTTATATAGTCTATTTATTGCCTTAAGACATAAATCAGTCTACATTAACATAATGCAATAGTTAGCAAGACAGTGGCTAAATGGTTGACTTCCAAGTCAGAAAATGAACCTAAAATGAGTTCTGGAAAAAAAAAATGTTTTTAGGGTTCTGTTGACAACAATGAGGAATAAGTAATAAAAAAAACTATTTATTGTTCTACTTATATAGCAGGATAAAATTCCAGAAAAAAGGAATGTCTTATTGAAATTTAGAGGACATTCTGTAAAGTTCTGCTTGAGGACGAACTTACCAATTTATTTCAAATCCTATTTTAGGGAGAAATATTGGAGGATCCTCTTAATAACAATGTATTTGTTTTGGTTTTTTTCATTATCAGCATTTCACTTTTAGATTTCTAATTACTGTGAAAGAGCAAGCACTATATTACTCCAACACTGTATCTTCTAACAATGTCCATAAATATTTTATTGACTACCTTGTTTTTCAGGTCATTAAATGTAACTGTTCTCAGATGTTATTAGGTAATGGGCTAAAGATTATGTGAGTTCTGAGTGAGCATGCAGAGCAATTTGTTTTGCTTCAGTATTTATTATATTTTAACAGTTCAGTTCCAAAAACAGAAGAAAGTCTTACTGGATAAGGAGATAATTTTGCACCTATAGCAAGTTTCAATATATTTCCTGTTATATATTTCCATATTTACCTATGATGGGTTGGTCCGTGGCGGCGGGAGATTTGAAGAGCCATCGTTGGACATGAGCTGTGAGCAGCTGACTATAAAAAAGGCTGCCACGGTTTCTCTGCATTCAGTTTCTAGAAGAAAATAAAAAGTAAAAAAGTCAACTGGGTCTCGGGTCTCTTTTCCCACAACACAATATTTCCTGTGCTTGTATATATTTTCTATTTGTGACTTTTATTTTGTTTAACTTGCTTTTGAAAAAATAATTTTATATCACTCTTCCTTCTGACTGAGTCTAGTAAAGTGCAAAAACAACAATAAAAATGATGATCAATAAAACCAAATGTCCTAAAATAAGATAATAAAGGCAATAAGAGTGCAGCAATTAAAAGAGAAGTTCAGTTTCAAAGACACTCTAACTTATAGTCTGTTCCTGAAATGACCATTAGCATGAAAAATATCCAAGTATATTGGCAATTGGTTTAAAAATTAGTGCTTAGATAAGAACCAATAAGCACTAGCTGTGTTCTTTAGCTGTCATTTCCAGAATGAATGCTATTCCAATTTGTTTTAGTATATGCGGCTATTGAGAATTAAACTAGATATGATTCTAAATATATCCTTTTGGGGTAACACCCCAAAGGGTGCGAGATATGATTCTAAATATATCCCTTTGGGGTAACACCATTTTAAAAATCATGTTAGAATAAGAAAGATAAATAGAAGGCAATCTTCATTAAGACCACAGAAAGGGAGAAGAGTTAAATGTCTAAGGAAGCAGAGTCACAAACTAAATTTCAAGAGAAAGCTGTGACATGATTTCATGCTAAGAATTTTGCTTTTAAAGAAAAACAAGGCAAAAAAAATCTAAGTGGTAATATCTAAAATAGCCCTTTATAGCCAAGCTAATGGTGTAGATGTTTACACATAGAGCATACGTGCTGCAATTAAAGGCGGGCAAGCCCTCTAAGATAACCTGCACCAAATTCCCAAAATGATCTAAGTGCTCAAAAAGATCTTAACTTTTTTTCACTCAGTCACCTATTTTTATCATCAACCTCACACACTCATGCCCCTCTTTAATAGTACTCATGGCATCCAAAAAAACCTTTCCTCCCTCTTCCATTACACAAAGCTTGCTAATAATGGTGTGTGGATAGCAGTTTTCGTTTTTGTCTAGAGATCTTGCAATTGCAAGATAATTCTGAGGCTGAAAATTCTTCAGACAAAGATGGAGGAACAAATTAAACCTAACCCTAGAGCATACAAAACATTTGCTAGATCAATACTTGAACATAGCTCATCAGTCTGAAACCCGCATTATGTATCTGATATTAATACAGTTGAGAAAGTCCAGAAATATTTCACAAGAAGAGTTCTCCACTCCTCTACTCTTTGCAGAATACCTTATGCCAACAGACTTGAAATTTTAGATCTAGACAACCTAGAACTATGCTGCCTTTGGTTCGATCTAAGTATAATACATAAAATTATATATTGCAATGTCCTACCTATCAATGAATACTTCAGCTTCAACGAAAACAATACAAGAGCACAAAATAGATAAAAACTAAAGATAAACTGCACCAAACTTGATTGCAGGAAACACCACTTCAGCAACAGAGTAGTCAATGTCTGGAATACTCTTCCTGACTCTGTGGTTTCTTCCCCAAACCCCAAAATCTTTAACATTAGACTGTCTACTATTGACCTCACCCCTTTCCTAAGAGGTCTGTAGGGGGCGTGCATAACCGCACCAAACGTGCCTACCATCCCTGTCCTATTGTTTCTTTTTTTTCTTATTTGTTTCTTATTCTTATTTGTTTCATGTATTTACAACCATGTTTATACTTATACCTGTTATCTAATAATTGTTTGACTAAATAAATAAATAAATGAAATAACAGCAATTAATTGTGCTTAACATTGGACTGTATACCCATTTTTTTAAAGAACTCAGTGGATTTCAATAGAAATGGTGTATCCTTCTGAAAGACTCCAGATTCTATGAAGTTGTAGGAAGTTAGCACCCACCCCTCTCCTAGAAAAATGAAATATCCTAGGAAATATTAAAAAGGCAGAATATTTTCCCTAAAAGGGAAGTAGAAATTCAGACAGGCAGAAGCTCAACCCCCACTTTTGTCAATGGGTGGGCCATTAAAGCCTGGGCCAGAGTATTCTACATAACAAAGGCCTCTACCTATCTGATTACCTGGCCTGGGAAGATTATATCAACCAGCACTCAGGTGAAGCCATGTGGTCCAGACAAAACCTACAAAGTTAGCTAAGAACCCCATCCCTGGGAGTCTGACAGCCAATGGGATACATTTCTTACACAGGAACAGGAAACACTAAGGGGCCCAACAGTGAGTATATAACTAAGGGTCTCTCAACATCTTGCCCCTTATTCTTTTCCTTCACCTAACATCATGAATCATGTGATAGTTCTTTTCACTTTGGAGCTCCAAGCCATGTGGTCCTGTCCACGATTAAAACATCTTTCCAAACAACCTCCATGTTTCCAGTGTCTTTTTCCATGTTTATATTTATGTTTCCATGTTTATACCATGTTTTCCCCACTTGGAACTGAACCCAGAAGGATAATTCTTCCAACAAAGTGACATACCAAACAGTATCACCCATTTTTGTTGTTTTCTACACTGAAGAGACACTTTTTCTCAGGAGGATAAGGTTAAATGTTTTATTTAATATTGATCAGTTGTTCTTAGGTTTGGCACTGTCTTTTATTTAGCACAAATGTCACTTACGTTGTCAAGCAGCTTCTATACTGATATTGATAGACTGGTGTTCTTGTATAAAAAAGTGTTTTATTCAAATAAAGAATGGTGGCTGGCTGAATATAGAAGGGCTTCTGGGATTCTTTTAGTGTTCAAGGATACAAAAATGAAGGCAGCTATATTAGTAAGCACATTCTAATTTACTCTAAGGCATGAGTACTGACACAAAATTCAAGATACTTTTCCCATATAGGTTTAGAATTAAAATTAATCTAGGACTAGGTTGGAATATGACCAAAATTCCTAGTGTTGAAAGGTTTTGTGGGAGATCTAATACAAGAGCTATAAACTTGTGATCATTTTTCTCCTGATGCTTTTCTACATAGTTAGAAATATTAATTCTACAAAGGTAACGTTTATGTGCAAAGGGCCATAATTTGTTCCACTTTTGGAGGAGCAATCTTTTCTACCAATTTTCTCCCACAACTATTTTTCTGTTACTACTATGGTTATGTAATAAACTATTTGTTATGAACTAATAAAACACTTAAATAACGTTTTATCAAACCTTTAGAAAAAGCAGGGTTCTAATCCTGCACTTCTGATTGGCTGATAATAGTGATATCGGATTGATCCATTCAGCAGAATCTGATTGGCTGTTAACGAGCCACTCTCATTGGTTCAAGGGGTTAACACTCCATGTTTCTCATTGGTTACTAGATCAGCAGCCTGCCCTAACAAAGGGCGGCTGCTGCCCTAGGGTTTTTGCTCTGTTCAGAATGATTAATAAAGAGTTGAAGTTCACTGTTCACTGCCTCGTCTCCGTTCCTTGCGCCCATGCGCAGAACTTAATACTGGCGATGAGGGTGGGATGCAGAGACATCAGAGCTGACTGAACACTACAGAGCACTAAACAGAGCACGTGGCTGAAGGCACATCGACAGCAGAAACCATGTCCGGTGGTGCCATACCACCCGCTCCATTTGACCCGGCACAAGAAGACTAGGACTCATATATGGATCGGTTCCAAATGTTTCTGGAGACCAACAACTTGAAGGATGCCACTACGGGAAAAAAGCAAGCGTTATTCCTGACCCACTGCGGACCTGCTGTTTTTAAGATGGCCAAGGCACTGGAGAAACCGGCTGAGGTGAAATCCATGGACTGGGATGTCCTCGAGCCCCTCCTATGGGCCCACTATGCACCCGCCATACCAATGCTTGTCTGAAGACATGAATTTTACCAGAGAGACCAGCGGAAAGGAGAGAGCGTTGCAGATTTCATCGCGGATTTTCGGAACCTGGGACGCCTCTGTTGGTTTGCCGACCTCGAAGAAGCTCTGAGAGACCAAATAGTTCTGGGATTAGATGCACCACATGTGCAAAGTAAGCTGATGGCGAAAGGCGACATCACCCTTGCAGATACCATTGCTGATGCTACTGCAGCAGAAGCAACCAGGAAGTCGGCTGCCCAAATGTGCCTCACCAACGCACCGCTCTGCCAACTCGCCAGCGAAACCTCACCTCGCCTAGAGAGACACACAATGCTAACCCACCACGAGGAACTCAAATCATCATCAGAAAGTGATGAGGAGGAGGTCAACCAGCTCCGGTCTGAATGTGACCAACGCCACCAGCGTAATCAAAGACTACAGCATCAATGCGAGAGGTTGTGGGGCAAACCACCCGCGATCAGTCTGCAAATTCCTCGATGCGCTTTGCCACTTTTGTGGGAAAAGAGGCCACATCGGAAAGGTCTGTAGAAGCAAGCAAGGATCCAGCCCACTTCAGAGGGGGACCAACTACAGTCAAACCACAGGGAATCGTCCTGTGAGTCGGGAACATTTGAACCACCAATGGAACAACCACTCCTACAGAAATAAACCACTGGCCAATTCAATGAAATGAGAAGAGGCAAACCATTACAATTGGTCACGCCTCATCATTAGATGAAAAGAAGATCCGAGTGAAGGTCGCCATCGAAAACCAGCCTTGCTTGATGGAAGTTGATTCAGGATCATCCCTCTTGATGGTTTCCTGGAAGACCCTTAAACAATTAATCCCTGCCGTCCGGCGTCAAGACCTCAGAGCCCAAAGAATCATACTCAAAGATTATCAGGGGAACTGAATTCTGATCGTTGAATCCAGCCAAGTCCAAGTATCATTCAAAAATTGTACTGCGTCATTACCACTGACCTTCATTGACCGCGACCGGCCTAGTTTGTTAGGCCTTCAATGGTTCGCCCAACTCGGAATCGAGGTAACTGGCATTCACCAAATCAGAAGCGACGACTGGGAGGAGGCCCTCGTCCAGGAATTCCAGGACGTCTTTGCAGACAAACTAGGCGAGTACAAGGGGACCCCGATATCATTTAACCTTAACCCTGAAGTAGCCCCTATCCACCTTAAGCCTCGTCGGGTACCTTTTGCCCTTAAACCAAAGATCAACGAGCAGCTTGATAAATTAACAGCCCAGAGTGTTTTAGAACCAACAGACCATGCTCGTTGGGAAACCCCAATCGTAACACCCATCAAACTGGATGGATCATTAAGGATTTGTGGGGATTACTGAGCCACCCTGAATTATGCCCTTCAACAGAACGTTTACCCGATGCCGGTGGTACAACACCTTCTCCATTCCATGGGGGTTGGAAAAATCTTCGCTAAATTGGATTTAGCACAGGCGTACCAACAACTGCCTGTAGATAAAAAAACAGCAGAGGCACAAACGATCGTTACGCACTGAGGCACCTTTAAGTGCAACCGACTCCAATTCGGAGTTAGCATAGCCCCAGGGATTGATGGAGAGACTCTTGCAGGGGATCAAAGGGGTCGTACCATACTTTGATGATGTTTTAATTGCTGCCCCGAATAGAGAAATACTAGAAGAGTGTCTTAAATTGGTTCTCCAGAAATTTAAAGACTCCAGCCTTAAGGTTAAAAAAAATAAATGTCAATTTTGTACAGATAAAGTAGAGTTCCTGGAGTACCTAATCGATAAACAAGGCATACACCCCACCAATAGCAAACTAAAAGCAATCAAGAACACACCAAGACCCAGAAATAAGACTGATCTCCAAGCTTTTCTGGGGCTCATTAATTTTTACAACATCTTCCTGCCCCACAAAGCAACCGTAGCTGAGCCCCTACATAGACTTCTCAACAAAAAAGCAACCTGGGTCTGGGGGCACTGAGAGGAGAACGCGTTCCGACAAGTGAAAAACTTATTAACCTGAGATGCTGTTTTAATGCAGTATAACGAGACTTTGCCTTTAACAATTATATGTGATGCATCACCATTTGGAGTAGGAGCCATTTTGAGCCATGTGTTACCAAACGGTAGTGAGGCCCCTATTGCCTATTTTTCAAGGACCCTATCAAAGGCTGAACGTAACTATAGTCAAGTCGATAAAGAGGCTCTTGCTGTTGTATCTGCTGTGAAACGGTTTCATTAATATGTATATGGACGAGTTTTTACTATTGTTACCGACCACAAAACTTTGCTGGGGATTATAGCGGGAGAAAAGCCAACCCCCTATATATTATCACCTAGAATGACTCGCTGGTCAGAGTTTTTGGCTGCGTACAACTATCGACTGCAACACCGCCCAGGGAAAGCCATTCCCCACGCTGACGCACTGAGCCGTGCACCACTTCTGGAAACCGTTGACGCCCAGCTCCAACCCTTACGACACTCCAGTTTGAAACACTACATTCACCGCTGCTAACAGCTAGAGACATTGCGATCAAAACAAAATGTGATCCTGTCTTAGCGTGAGTTCTAAGCTGGGTCAAACGAGGATGGCCAATAGAACAAACCCCTGATAACTTCACCCCCTTCAAGAACTGGCAAACAGAACTTTTTTTGCAAAAAGGCTGCATCCTATGGGGGAATAGAGTCGTCGTCCCAGAGCGGTTACAACGAGCAGTATTAAAAACACTGCATGAGGGTCACCCCGGCATCGTGCGGATGAAAGCGCTCGCACGAAGCTATGCGGGGTGGCCGGACATCGACAAACAGATGGAAGCCTGAGTAAAGACTTATTTAAAATGCCAAGAAGTTAGCAATGCCCCACCTAAAGCAACTCCAACAGAATGGGAAACACCCTGGGGACCGTGGTCCCGCATCCACATTGACTTTGCGGGACCTACTAAGGGACATACGTTCCTCCTAACAGTGGATGCCTATTCCAACTGGCTCGAGATCCACGAAATGAAGAGTACTACAACCGAGTCTGTCATCCGGAAATTGAACAGGCTATTCACAACGCATGGACTGCCAGACGTTCTGGTCTCCAACAACAGACCCCAGTTTACCGCTCTACCCTTTGAACAATACTTAGTGGACCAGGGTATTCGCCATGCACTAACTTTGCCAGCACACCCTGCGGCTAACGGAAGAGCCGAGCGCATGGTACAATTTGTTAAAAAAAAACCTCTACAAAATGGACTATGGGGACATTGAAGATAAAATAAACAGAATACTCCTTCTTCAACACATCACTCCACACATCATCACCAACAAGACTCCAGCTGAACTATTGATGGGATGCAAACTCTGTTCCCACCTCTACCGGCTTCACCCATCTTACAAGCCAGAGAAACCCTGTGGATCTGGCGGAAAATGTCGCGAGTTCAAGATAGACGACTTAGTTTTCGCCAGAAACCTTTCCGGCGAACCGTTGTGGGTCGAGGCAATCGTAATTCAAGCCACCGGACCCAGGTCGTACCGTGTGAAAACCTGCGAAGGAAAAATATGGAAACGCCACATAGATCAGTTTTGCTCGAGGCTACAACCCAGTTTCCGTAATTCCGGTAACTTCCAAACTGAGGGGGGAGGGGATGTCAAAAAAACCAAATTTGAGATGGTGGAAAGCAGGTGCGAAAGAAGTCAGCAATCGGGCATGACTAATCAGGGAGGGGAGTGTCCTCGCCACAGAGGAACACCTCAACAGAAGCAAGCCTGCAAAGATCGGAGGATAACAATGAGAACATTAGCGGCACCGAGTCATCCAATGAGGATACGGAACCACTGGTACCTGATTTGCCCAAAAACGTCCCGCCGAAACCGGATTACAGACAGGAATTGGTGGGACAGCGTAAATCTAATAGACAGTCAAAACAACCTTTGTACTTCAGGGATTACGTCACCGCACCCCTTAAATGGAACCCGGGGGGAAGGGGTGTTATGAACTAATAAAACGCTTTAATAAAGTTTTATCAAACCTTTAGAAAAAGCAGGGTTCTAATCCTGCAATTCTGATTGGCCGATAATAGCGATATCGGATTGGTCCATTCAGGAGAATCTGATTGGCTGTTAACGAGCCACTCTCATTGGTTCAAAGGGTTAACACTCCACATTTCTCATTGGTTACTAGATCAGCAGCCTGCCCTATAAAAGGGCTGCTGCTGCCCTAGGTTTTTGCTCTGTTCAGAGTGATTAATAAAGAGTTGAAGTTCACTGTTCACTGCCTCATCTCCGTTCCTTGTGCCCATGCGCAGAACTTAACACTATTGCTGTTTCAAACTCAAGAGAATGAAAATTTAACTTTTCAATGGCTGTGGAGGGAAAGGATCAAACATTTCAATTTAGAGATCATGGCAAAACCCCAATAAACATTTTATATATGTGCACAGGGATGGGGTTACAATTTTGCTGCCATAACCATTGTCTTGGCTTTTATAAAACACAAACATATATATTCTACAAAGGTATCTTTGACAAAGCAATATTTTGAATCTTTCATTCAAAGTATTGCATTGGATAAAGCAAAATAAATCAGATATATTCCTTTCATGTAATCAAATAGACTTCTGTTTTTAAGTTGATCTATGATGAGAACAATGTTATCCTGTGCAGGTTATCCACATTTAGAGACCACACACAACCTTGGTTATTAAGATTGCTAAGTGAAACTGTGTTATGATCTTACTTCAGCCTTCCTTTGCTTTCCAGACCTGCCAAGATTGTAAATACAAAGATTGATCACAAACCTATTTTCATCACTTTCATCACAATTGTGAAGAGTTGCTAAGTGAGGCAGTCTTTAAACAAAGTCTAGTTTTAGCAATTGCGTGTTAATAGCAAAACATTACACCAGATCAAACCAGGAAGTCTGTCAGTGAAATCCCTGCTTATATATACATACATTTCTATGCAAAAGTATTTAGGGAGTGTTACCAAAAGTCAAAATGGCAGCCAAAATCATAATAATTTGCATTTATGGTCCTTCTGAGGCAGATTCTTCTCTTTTTTGAAACTGCCATTCTTATGTAATGTGCTAGTAAAACCCATGCCAGTTTTATCAGTGATTTCCATATAGAAAGTAGTTACAAGGATAAAACAGTTAATTTTTTAAGAGTTCAAAAGCATTGTAAGGATGGTATGAGGTAAGTGAAGGATCGAATGAATAAGGGGTAGCAGCTGGTTTTTTTCAGATAATCTACAGAAATTTTGTGTTAAGATGTGTGAAGCTTTCTGCCGTACATTTAAAAATTTTAAGTTGTTATGTTTTCTAACAGTTTAAGGTAGCTTCCTTATAATCAATTATATTCCCATTATAAAGGTTAATTACAAATGGCTACTGTAACTTAAAAAAATGGGTCTTAACATGAGCTTGTATTCCAACATTTGTAATTTAGTGGGGGGTTTTTTCCCTCTCATGAATCTTTTAAAGTGCCAAAAGTGGAAGTATAGTAACCATGCTCCATCTAGTGGAAATAAAATTGGTTATAAGGAGTTTCATTTCTCCAATTAATGTAGATATTTCTTCAGCTTCTTTGAAGATTGTATAAATATATATTGTGCATTATTAGAAACTTTTAAAAAATGGCCATATCATTCTTCTATGTTCATGGAAAATTCCATCAATCTTAGTTTAAAGAATTGTATTAAGATGTGATAGTCATGGTTTTCTGGTTCCGCGTGGCTTTGGTGGCAGCAGGAATTCGTGACCGTTCGCGATTCCTGCTGCACTTGCCGCCGAGGTACCCCTGATCCAAATGGGTCAGGGGGATATGGCTGTCCTATAGGGACAGCCGAAGAGAGAGGGGAGCCAGAAAAGGGGTTGGGGGTGTCACAGACCCCCTCCTCATCCGGAAAAACCCCTTTTTCTCAAGGTGGTGGAGCGACGGTCAGCAATGGCCGCCACAAAGAAGCCTGCAACTGGATAAGATTGTGCTGGAGGAAGCAAGAAAAGTGAAAGTGCTGGCTGAGCCGGGTCAATCAACATCTTTTAAATTCGCTGGAACTGAGTTGTCTGAATTGCTGGAGGATACATTGTATCCCTAAGAAGATCGAAAGCGGCGGAGAAGCTGTCAAAGGGATTTTTTTTTCCCTTCACTCTCCTACCCCATGGAAACAGCAGATGAAGATTTGAAATTTGTTTGGGCACTGAAGGTGAACTATTCTGAAAGTTGAAGTTAGGGGACAAAAGAGTTCTTGGACACTGGACTTAAAAATTTAAGAAATTGGAAAACCCTTATTAGAGGTATGGATTTCTGATCATTTAAAAATTGATGTTGCAAGTGGGAAGGGAGAGGAAAAAAATTGGAGCAGAAGTGGAAAAAGGAGGAGATTGCCTAGAATCTCAAAGAAAGATATATGGCAATTGGACCTCTTTGATTAAACAGTAACCCCAGAAAGAGAAACAGAAGAAGGAAGAAAAGTATTAACTTTTGGAACTTTTTTTGAATTATTTTTGATTAAAAATACTTGGTTGGTTGTTTTGGGGAAAGTTTCTCTTTTCAGGATGGCATCGCTTGTGGATGAACTAAAGACTGAATACCAAAAATATAAAAAGGAAGAACAAGATGGAAAAGATACTTTGGGCACTTTATTTCAATTTTTAGAAATGGCGTTATGTACTTATGAAAAGTTGATTACGCAGCAGAATGATTGGGACAAAGAAGAAGAGGAACAAGAAGCCATCTTTGATGAACAATGGATTTTTTCCGGGGAGGAGGAGAAAGAGGATAAGAAAAAGGGGATTTTAAGGTTTGAAAAAACAACCAAAAAAGAGAAAAATGAGAGGAAAGGTGGATGCAAGGTTAGAAAGCAACGGAAAGGGAGTAAGAAAAGGGAGGAGGAGAGACAAAGGGGTAAAAAGGGCAAGGAGAAGAATAAGCAAGAGAGAAAGGGGGGGGGGGAGAAGCCTCAATGGTGGGAAGCAAGATCTAAAGAAAAAAAGTTTATTTAGAGACAATGGGTGAATCTAATTAAGGATAAAAGGGGGATTCTGGAAGGTACATAAGATTGTGTTTTTATATGTGTATTTAGAGTATAAAATTCATTGTGTAATTTTAGAATCTACTAAACAGAATCCCAAGATAAATTAAGTGTTATATGAAGTACTTTTAAGTTAGGGTAATGAGTTAAAGGCGTCACTCCAATTAGTGTATAGGAGAAGTATAGTAAAAGAAAAAAGATGAATGGATAGTTGGAAATAGAACAGACAAAGAATGTTATTGAAAATGGTAATAAGATATGGAAGGATATAGAAAAGGTTTTGTTGTGTTTTTTTTGGGTTTTGTATGTTGATAAAAGGCAATAAAATTTTAATTATCAAATAATTTGGATGAAAAGGAGAAGTTGGGATAAGGTACGAAGTTAAATAGATAAAGTAAATGTTGATATTATAATTGGGAATCATTATGTTCTATTGGTTTTCTTCTTTAATTATCACTATTTTTTTTTAGAAAAGAATTTATAAGCTGTTATGCCTTGATTGTTTGTGCACTGTTTTTGTAAAATTGATAAAATTGGTTTATATATATAAAAAAAGAAAATGATAATAAGATATGGAAGGATATATAAAGTGAATATGATGTTTGAATTTGTGTCTGTGAGAAGAGTTTCAACCCGGGATCAGGCAGCCTTCAGAAAAGATGTTTTAGTTTTGTTTTTTTTGTTCTATGTTCTGTGTTTTGTATGTTTATGAAAGGCAATAAAATTTTAATAAGCAAGAAATATAATTTGGATAAAAGGAGAAGTCTGGATAAGATATGAAGTTAAATAGATAATGTAAATATTGATATTACAATTTGGAATTATTTTGTATGTTCTATTGGCTCTCTTTTATTATTATTATTATTATTATTATTATTATTATTATTATTATTATTATTATTATTATTATTATTATTTAGAAAAGATTTTTCAAGTTGTTATGCCTGGATTGTGTATTGTTTTTGTAAAATTAATAAAATTTGTTATAAATGAAAAAAAAAATGTGTTAGTCATAGAATTTACTTTGTTCTTTATTTTGTGATGTTACAAATTAAAGATCTCAAGACACTTGAAGGAAAATTCTTGTTCTCAGTGAGTCCACAGCCTATCTGAAACCAGTCATCATTTACTTCTAATTAGGAATGTTAGCATTATCTTTTTGTTTCCAATTAGGAATAAATTCTCATTCCTCAGTAGAAATATTATATTTCATATAAAAGTGCTGTAAGCCTTGGCAGTTATAAACAAACTATAGAAAGCACACAAAACCAAACAGACAAGAATGGATTAGTAGTGGATTACCCACAGTTTGCAAGCAGGTTCTTTGAGAAATAGTCCAAAGCTCCAACACACTTATTTCCCTCGTTTCCAGAGGCTTTTATTATGCAAGTTTAACAAACCTATATTTCTACTTTTACCTAATATTCTAACTGCCACAATAAATTTATGCTGTACTCTACTAGCTTTCTTTATATCTTTAACCACTAAACAGTCTATGGAACAATTAAGTTCTCCTCCGTAGATTAAGGTTATAGCAGTGTTTAGCCCCAGTCAAGATGATTGTCTTTCTGTTGCTCTCAGTTACTATTTTGGATTGTTACTAAAATATTAGTTTTGTAGGTTCTCAATCTGGGCAATGTAGTGAGAAAGAGGTCCTTGACCAGCTGTGGACTCTAAGGATTATTTTCTGGGGTGGTGGCTGTTTCCTTTTTCCTGTTCCTCTGGTTTGCTGAAGCCTGCTCCTTTACTACGTCACCTGCTCAATTGCCAGAAAGCCTATACAACCCTGCACTTTATTTTTTTTTCCTTTTATAATTGGAACCAGGGGTGGGGCCAATGTTATTTAAGCTGCCTTAAAGACCCAGATGAGAATAAAAAAGACATAAAGGGCTTGTGCTGGTTGTTACTAAGTTTTTCTTTCCACACAATTTATAAAACTAATGTTAATGATTCTTATGAGGAAAATAAGATCAGCTTCTTATGGTTTATTCTGAATTTGGGAGAAGGGTTTGGTTGGTTTACTAATTTAGGCATTTTACAAGAATTATCCACTCATTTATCTTTTTTTTTTTTTGGATTTTGTTCAGGGAACATTTGTTTTACAGTGGATGTCAGCTAATATGCAGCTAGGGAAAAGAAATGGCTGCTAGCTACCTTTATAAGGAAATCGTGTAAGATAACATAAATATTAAGAACTTGTAAATGTAGCCAGAACAAACAAAAACCTTATAAGTAATAACTGTTCACATAAGCTTTATCTTGACGAATGTACATTTGATAATAAATATTAAAACAAAAAATACATGCAGTTTTTTCCAATGGCAGATACTGCTATAAACAAAGGAAATATACATAAAATAGTAACCCTTGAATAACAGATGTTTATAAGGTATTTTACTTCTTATTTTCTAGCTTTTGGGAAAAAATGCTGGAGTTGGGACAAGATTACTTAATGTTTAAGGCAAAGAAAAAACATAAGTTATCTGGTTCCCTTCAGCCTGAGTTGGTGTAGTAAGAGTTTGTTGGAGATGTAGCTTAAAAACTGTTTCTCAATGGTAGCAACTTTAAGTTGAGAAGACTTCAACTCCCAGAATTCCTCTTCCAGTCATGTTAACTTTTAAATTTCCCAAATTTGAAGATCCTTGGCTTAAAACATTACAACACTGGCTTCACACATTTGAAGGCTACCGTCACAATGACTAAGCCTGGTGTATGTCACAGATAGTTTTAATTGTTTTAAGATGTAGGAGATTGTGATTTGAGTCAGTATAGACTATATAATCATTTTTCTTTATGAGCTTTTAGATTTTTATTATTAGTCAAACAGAATGCAGCCTATTAAACATACTATGACCTTCTGAGAACATGGTCGTACTTACTCCTCTCCTTCACTGCACACATTTTTGTAGGCTAAAGAGACCACAACAAAATGCATTTATTCTATAACCCACCATATTAGAATGACAAATGTAGGTAGGTCACCAAAATGTGCTGTTTAGTTCTGTTTTTAATGCAAGACTATTTGTGTTCTATTGCTTTTTATTAATGCATTGTGAAATCTGTTTTGCAAATACATTAATTTACAAAGAAAAATGAGTAGAAGGTTAGCCTTTGTTGTCCTAGGAAGTAAAAATCAATTCAAAGACAGATCCTTCATAAAAATTGGGAAAATTGTTATGAAAGTAGGTAGGAGAAAGGAGACATGGAAGCTACAACATAATTGTTTCTTTCAAAATGCCAGCCAGACACTTATTCTGTTCTTTCCTAGTTTTCCATTATTTACTAAATTTTTAGCTCATTCAACTTCCTCATTGACACTCAGCATTTGATGAGTGCTGAATCTCAATGTTCATTTGTTAATGATTTCCTTTTTAAGTAATCTGTTGAGGGCATGTGCTACAAATGGTGAAATCTCTTTAAATGCTGAAATATGATTTGACTCCTTATCTTTTAGAGTTCAGGGCTAGAAATATGTTTTCCCTGAGATGAGGAAGTAAGCTGTCTGTAACCCAGATATTTAAAGTCTTTTGACAAGATTCTTCAACATCTGAACAGATGGGAGAAGAGAATATGAATAAGATTCATATTTCAGTTCCTTATTCTTTGAAAATATAACACTTACTTAAACTACTTAGTTATAGTCTATTTTATTATTTAGTTGGTCAATAATCATCATTTTGGATGAGGTTCACTATTTTTCCTTGGTTATATCAATGGTTGAGAAGGAGTTAGGGGCAGCTATTTATTTTGCTTCAGTGACAAAACAGCAGATACTGCTCTCTTGACATTAAAGGTGGGTTGTCCAACCTTGGCAACTTTATGACCTATGAACTTCAACTTCCAGAACTCCCCAGCCAGTCCTGAGAGGCCAGTAGAAGTGACAGTAGCAACAAACCAACTTATCTAAGGGATCAGATAATCTCAGGCCACTTCTGATTGTACTTGAAAAAAAAATAGTTACCCTTGCTTTTTTGGGGGGGAGGGGGAGGGGGTCCATTTGACATCTCCCATGTCCACCAAAGCATTATGTTTAACTGTTGGAATGTCTATAAGAAACACAAGACCAAGCCATTTTTAAATGTAAATAGCTTTTGTATTTAAAGATTTCCTCTCTAATATTTTCTGAGCCACCAGTACAATACATGCATGTCACTAATGTTCCAAGGACATCTTGCAAGTTGCAACATCTCTCCTTATATTGTTTTGCATTACTTGGCATCAATTTGATATCAGTCCCACCTGTTGTGGATACATTGCAAGGATTATTTTTTCTCTAAAATAATGGAATCTACTGTCTCTCTGTTTTACAGTCAATTATGTTTCCACTTAATATATATGTTTCTGCCTTTTATATATGTAGCTCCAACCATAATGTTGTTCTAGAAGTCTAAACTTTTGGCTGTTATCCTTGTATCTGGAGCCCTTTCACTGGTCCTGTTGTTGATATGCATGTGTGTGTATTGGGGAAGGGGTACTATAAGATAAGTTTGTCTGGATACTTCAGATTCTCTATATTTTTCTGCTTTTTAAACTATAAACTACCCAGAGCTGTTCTGTAGTGAGGAATAATCTAAATCTAATACTAACAATATATGGAAACATCAGTAATACATCTCTCTCTCTCTTACTTTTCCATTGCTTTTAGATACTTTTGAACCTAAGACATCTATAGCAGAAGGTTAATTTTGTTCATATTGGTCTTGCCACAGAAACATTTCTGAAAACGTGATTCAACACTGACTTAGGTTTCAAATCCATTTTTCCTTCCATAGGTTTAAAAAATGAAGATATAAGATTCAAAGGAGAGCTCACTTATCACAGAATAAGCAATTAGCAGCCTGCCCCTAAATCATCCTCTTCCAGATTTTTAATGGTAATTTTTTGTGATAAAATCAACAACAATCTGCAATTAAAAAACAAAATAAAACAGTACAGGTTAAAATAGGTTTGTGAAATCTCCATTGGGCTTAGGGAAAATGAAAGCATTTTTACTTTAACTTCCCCTAATATCCCAAAACACTGAAGAAAGGACCCTGGTTCCTCAGAGACCTTAGTTTTACTCTGAAGACCAAAAACCCCATTCCTTCTTTTTCCCATGCTTTGAAAATATTGAACAAATTCTGGTGAAAAAGCCATGCTACCATGATAGGCATGCATGATACAAAATGTTCTTTATTTGAAAATGTTGATTTAAAATTATTTTCAGAGCAGCAGCTACATATGAATATCTTTCTTGAACTGGGGGAAAAAAATTAAACCCTCAGTTGCATGTACATTTGCTAAACATGTCTGCAAGCAGCAAGTCAGTTATATGGCTTAAAATAAGTGCAGTCTTTGCTTTCTGGAAATGTTTGGTATATTCCTAAGGGCAAAAAGAAGAAAGAAAAAGTATAATCTAAATGCACTTTTTAAAAGCTTGTCATCACTTGCTGAGTAAATGCATGTTTCAAGTACAATAGGTTTATTAGATGGCTTGTGTTCAAAAGCTTTTGTACGTACTTTATTTGTAGCCATTATTCTGTGGTGGTAATAATGAAGGCTAATGGAGACCTAGGAATATGAGAATTTCACTTTTGCCACTAATTAAACAATGCAATAGATTTATATTTGAATGCAGAAGTTTTTAATGGAAGGAACTATTGAAATATTAAATATTAAATTAGCTCCAGCCTTAAGAAGTAGACTAGAATTGTACATTGAATAGCATGTTCAGAGAGGAATTTTAAACAAGGACCATTTAATTATGCATTCATTCAGGAGCCGGTTACCCTGAAGACATTTGCCTTTTAGTAGCAAATCTATAAGATGTTTGATTTTAAGAAAAGTGACATGAAAAGAAATTCAATAGGCACTTTTTAAAAATTATTTAAAAGACGTCCAGGCTGCTTTCATTTTTTTTTATTTATTTATTTATTTATTTTTGGTGGCTTGTTAAGGAGTACAGAGAAGTGAATGGGAAGATTTATAGTTCATGTTTGTCACCTTTGTATCCCACACTTTCTCCAAGGAGCTCAAAGAAAAATATATGAGACTGTCTTCTTTTATTAATATTGTCATGCCACAAGACATTGTCAGTGAAGAGATAACAATTAGCCCAAAGCCCTCAATATGTCAAACTGTGGAGATCTACCTCTCCCAATTCCAACAATCAGTCTCTTACATTAGACTGGATACAAATGCATTGTTTCTAGAAAAGGAATTAGAGGTGAAATCAAGATTCTTATTAGTAGGAAATGGGTTTCTGTGGTACCAACTTTAGTTTATAACTAGAAACCTATATTGTGGCTATATTATTCATTATACACAGAGAAGAAAATAATTCAGGAGTGGGACTAAGTCCCTTCATTGATTTAGTTGACCTGGCGCAGGGGTGTTAAACTGACGGCCTGTGGGCTGGATTAATCACCCATTCCAGGAAAGGGAAAAAAACATAATGAAATGTCACATGACTGCAATATGACACCATGGGTTTGACTCCCATATGACTTAGCGTGTTAGATATATAACATCCAGCCCTACGAAATTGTTAAATGGTGCAGAATAGGGAAGCTGTGATCTGATGTTTTACCTTTTGTCTCTATTCTATTATGAACATCATGTACATAATGTACAAAGAAATTAAAAGAACCAAAGGCCACTTCTTTCAGACTGTTCATGCTAATTAACCACAGTTTTGTTTCTAGTGGCTCTAGAAATGCCTGTGCTTTTTGAAACATAGATACAGAAAAACAGATAACATGTGTTAAGTCTGGAGCATGGGTGCGAATAATGGAGACGAGCCGGTAGAAACAGTGAACTTCAAACTCTTTATTTCCATGGTGTGACAGCTCAAACTGGAGGGCTGCTATAGCCTTCCTTATATAGGCAACTTATTAACTATTCAACCAATAGCAATCCTGGAGCGCTAGCTCCGTTAACCAATGAGAATGGCCTGTTAATGGCCAATCAGATGCTCCTGAACGGACCAATCCGATCCTGCCATTAACAGCCAATCAGAAGTGCAGGGCCAGAACCCTGCACTTGACTTTATTTGGCATTATTCATTCACAACAACATGGACTATTGATATTAAGTCCTTTGCCCTTTCAGCTCTTGCTTGATGCTCATATTCTGCTTCTCCCTGGTTTTGCTTATTTTATTCCATTTTGCATGTTAACTGTCTTCAGTGCTTGCTGAAGACTAATACTGTAAACTAACTGAAATGAGTGCTATGAGCACTTGCCCTAGTCTTCTCTGGATTTAGGGATTGACTGGGACTGTACCATGTACAAACTGATCTAGAAATGACCTACAGTAATTTCCCAATGCAACCAAGGGTTCATTTGCCTTGCAGTATCTTTTGGAGAATAAATTGAGTCTGTCACTATTCTTCTATCAATTTTTTTAAAAAAATGCAAATTTGAATAAATTCTCAAACAAACATTTTAGCCACTTGCACTCCAGTGACACCAGGAGAAGAAAAATCTGACCCTATGCCCTATAACTGTTAAAAATAAGAAGGCTTATCAAGAGACAACTCCACCAAGTTGCTTAAAAACTCTAGGCTTCAAATTTTGATTGCCTGATTTATGGATCTGTCAATTCAAAATGTTTCCAGGATTTAGATTTTGTTTTAAATGCACAAGCATATTTTTTCATCATTGTTATAGAGAAATTGGTAAACTGTATATGGTTTTTTCCCCCCACTTCATTTTTTTTGTCTAAAAGCCATGGAGAGAAATGAGATTTCTAGTCATCCATGTCAGAAAGCTTGATGAGTGAAGATAAACTCAGACCAGTCATGCTTGTTTAGGTCTAAGCCAAATATCCCTCTATGTAATAACAAATTATTGATCTTTTCTACTACTTGGAGTTTAACAAAAAATATTCCCAGAGGTGACTGATTCTGAATTGTTACTTTTTCTGAAACCTTGTTGATTCCTATAACATCTTGCCAAAGGTTAGCTTACTCTGTGCCTGAAACAGATTTTCAATCATGCTTAGCTCAAGGCATTAAGAGAACTATAAACTACAGAGCTTTTATTCTTTCCACAAAATTATTTAAAAATGCTACAAAAGAATGGAAGATAGGTAGCAAATGGCTTGGACAGCCATAACAGTACTACTTTCAAATGAAGTATATAAAAAGATAATGATCAGCATTTCCTTTTCTTTTTTAATATACTTTTATTAAGTTTCTTTTATTACATCATAAAACTTCATAGTTCCAACAGCGTTCTTGGCATCTATACAGGTTCTAGGTTTAAATATCATAATATATTATATCACATTTATCTAATATTAAATAATAACTTTAACTATAATTACTATTCTTATTTTTCTGTATAATTTACACATTTATATTTTACTCTCTTAAGGATTATTCCAGTTAAATTTCTTGTCTTATCTCTTTGTTCTGTTTGTTAACCATTTATACCAATTATTCCAAATTTTAAAAAATTCAGAGTCATCTCTTTCAGTTTCAGTGTTAACATATTCATCTCAGTGCTTTCCATTACTTTATGTATTATTAATACTTCGTTAGGGATATTTGGGGTTTTCCATACCTGCACAAAGGCTATTCTGGTGGCTGTTGTAATATGTAATAATAAATAGTTTTACTTCTTTTGGTAATCTATCTTTTATGATTCCTAGGAGGAAAGTTTCCAGTCTGAGCTCAATCTGACACCCAGTAATCTCTTGTAACCAATTTTTAATTTGGATCCAGTATGTCCTGGTCTTGGGGCATAACCACCACATGTGGTAAAATGTACCATCAACTTTGTTACATTTCCAACATTTGGGGCTTATGTTGGGATAAATTTTTACCAATCTCATTGGAGCTAAATACCATCTGTAAAACATTTGGTACATATTTTCTTTGTATGCTGAAGATACAGTTAGCTTATAATTTACATTCCATATTTTCTCCCTAATTTTATAGTGTATCCAAAATTCTGTACTCATGCTATCATTGTACCTTTGACTGTTTCCTCTTCAATTTTGAAGTTTAGTAAATATTTACATACAGTATTTTAGTTATAAATTTTTGTTCCGGTCCCATTAAGATTTTACCTAATTGATTTTGCCCTTTGTCAAAGCCAAAATCTTTTTAATCCTTTTTATATTTATTTTGGATTTGCAAATATAGCCACCAATCAATTATGATTCCATTTTCCTTTAGTTCTTGATTTGATTTTAATTTTCCTTGACTATCTAATAATTCCCCATAGTTTACCATTTTCCTTAAGTCTAATCTATTTGGATGGATTATGGCCTCTATGGTTGACAGCCATCGTGGGATTTCCATATAATGTTTGCCTTTGATTTTTTTTCTATGTTGTGATCAATGAGTCCCTTATTAAATGTTGATTAAAATAGGTATGTACATTATTTTTGTTTTCCCACAAAAATGCATGCCAACCTATCAGAAGGTCATGTCCTTCTAACGTTAAAATTCTCTTGTCTCTTAATTTGATCCAGTCCTTGACCCAATTCAACACCTCTGCCTGATAGTAGAGCTCCCATTCTAGTAATCCAAGACTGCCTCTGCTCCTGTCATCTTGTAATGGTTTCATTTTAATACGTGGCCTCTTGCCTAATCAGACAAACTTGGGTGTCATTTTATTTAGTTCTATAAAAAAAAGTTTCCCTAATTTAATTGGGATCATTTGGAATAAATATATTAGTTTTGGTAAAGTATTCATTTTTAGCATTGCTATTCTTCCTAATAGAGACAGTTTCAATTTGGCCCATAATTCTAATTCTTTCCTAATTTGCTTAATCAATTTAACATAATTGTCCTCTTTTAGTGATGAACATCTGGTGATAGACAAATTCTGAGGTATTTCACCTTTTTTTACTATCTGCAGTCCCATTATCTTTTCTAATTCTATTTTCTGTTTTGGGATATTGTATATAGGATGAGCCGATGGTGTACAAAGAAAAAAAGATCACAACCTTGAAACAAATCCCGAGGTGGGTGAGAGAGCTGAGGAAGGACTAGATGTCTCATGATACTTCTGAATAAATGAAACATCTGGTTCTGATGGCTGGTTTCTGAAAGCTGGTGACGTGGCAAGAAAGAAGAGTAAAAATTGACAACATTGAAAAGGCGCAAGAATGTTATGACCAGATGATAGAAATAGAGGAGGAAGGGAGCAGCAAAGAAGAGTCGGAAAGCAAGAGTCAAGAGGACCAACAAGAAGGCCAACAATAGGGAATACAGGAAATGGATCAAGAAGAGAGAGGCAAAGAAAAGAGAGAATACCAAAGGAGAGAAGGATAAAGAGTAAGACCCCAAAGAGAAGCAAGAACCAACAGAAGACATAGGTAGACTCAGAATCAACAATGGAAGAAGAGATTAAACTACTCTCAATAAATATCAATGGATTAAACTCCCAGATTAAAAGAAAACAAATATTAACTAAATTAACCAAACAAAACACTGACATTATATGCCTTCAGAAGGTACATATCCAAAAACAATACAAAAATTACTTAGAATACCCCAAGTTAGATGTATTATTTACAGCATTGGTATATCAAAAGAAAAGGGGGGTAGCAATTTATGTAAAAAAGGGATAAATTCATGCAGATCTACTTGTTATATATATAAAACTGCACTTATTTCATCAACTATTAATAATCAATCAATCAATAATCATCAAGATAGTAGTTCATCAATCTTCTCACAATTTCATATCATTTAAACTTTTTTTTTTTGAAACAAATTTTATTAATTTTAAAGACAAACAACACATCATTGACCATTAAGTACATAAAACCTCTTAACATTATAAATTTTTACAAGTCGGATAAAACATTATTTTTATACAGCATCATTCGAATTTATCCCATTTCCATATGGACACATAAATATCTTTCAGCAAATTTCTCATTATTTCTCTTTATTCTTATTCAATTTCATTTCTTTTCTATATTTATCCATTTTATAGTCATCATATTCATTTCTTTCTGACTTGTTTACAATTACATTCCTCCAAGGTTTTATTAATTCTTTTTTTTTTTTTTTTTAAAGATTTTTAACAATTTTACAGAAAACACAATACACAAACATACAAAACACAAAACATAAACAAAACTAAAAGATTTTTTCTGAAGATTGTCTGATCCCGGGTTAGAACTCTTCACACAGACACAAATTCAAATATCATATTCACCCCATATATCCTTCCATATCTTATTATCATTTTCTTTTATATATATATATATATATATATATATATATATACCATTTTTATAAAAACAATGCACAAAGAATCAAGGCATAATAGCTTATAAATTCTTTTCTAGGAAAAAATAATAGTAAAAAACCAATAGAGCATAACAATTCCAAATTATAGTATCAATACTTTATCTATTTAACTTCATATCTTATCCCTACTTCTCCTTTTCATCCAAGTTATTTCTTGTTAATTAGAATTTTATTACCTTTTATCAATATACAAAATCCAAAAAAAACCATAACAAAGCCTTTATATATCCTTCCATATCTTATTACCATTTTCAATAACATTCTTTGTCTGTTCTATTTCCAACTATCCACTCATCTTTTTTCTTTTACTATACTTCTCCTATACACTAATTGGAGTAACATCTATAACTCATTACCCTAACTTAAGAGTACCTCGTGTAACATTTTTTCTTGGGATTCTGTTTAAAAGATTCTAAAATTACATAATGAATTTTATACTCTAAATACACATATAAAAACACAAAGCCATGTACCCTCCAGAATCCCTCTCTTATCCTAAATTAAATTCACCCATTGTCTCTAAATAAACTTTTTTTCTTTAGATCTTGCTTCCCCCCACCAAGTCCTCTCCTCCCCCCTTTTCTCTCCTGCTTATTCTTCTCCTTGCCCTTTTTACCCCTTTGTTTTTTCTCCTCTCTTTTTCCACTCCTTTTCCTTTGCGTTCTAACCTTGCCTCCACCTTTTTGCTCATTTTTCTCTCCTTTGGTTGTTTTTACAATTCTTAAAATCCCCTTTTTCTTATCCTTTTTCTCCTCCTCTCCGGAAGGGACCCATTGTTCATCAAAGATGGCTTCTTCTTCCTCTTCTTCCTTGTCCCAGTCCTTCTGCTGCGTAATCAACTTTTCATAAGTACATAACGCCATTTCCAAGAATTGAAACAAAGCGCCCAAAGAGTCTTCCTTTTTATATTTTTGATATTCAGTCATTAGTTCATCCACAAACAATGCCATTATGAAAAGAGAAACTTTTCCCAAAACAACCACCAGTATTTTTAATCAAAAACAATTAAAAAAGAATTCCAAAAATTAATACTTTTCTTTCTTCTTCTCTTTCTCTTTCTGGGGTTAATGTTTAGTCAAAGAGGTCCAATTACCATATATCTTTCTTTGGGATTCTAGGCAATCTCCTCCTTTTTCAGCTTCTGCTCCAATTTTTTTTTCCTCTCCCTTCCCACTTAAAATGTCAATTTTAAATAATCAGAAATCCATACCTCCAATAAGGGTTTCCAATTTCTTAAATTTTTCAATGTCCAAAAATCCTTTTGTTCCTTAGCTTCAACTCTCAAATCAATTCACTTTCGATGTCCAATATATCCAAACATTTCTGCTGTTTCCATGGGGTGGGAGAGTGAAGAAAAAGCGAAAGTTCCCTTTAACAGCTTCTCCGCCGCTTTCGCTCTTCTTAGGGATACAATGTATCCTCCAGCAATTCAAACAGCTCAGATCCAGGCGATTTAAAGGATGTTACTTGACCCGGCTCAGACAAAACTTTCACTCTTCACATTTCCTCCAGCGCAATCTTACCCGGTTGCTGGCTTCTTCGTGGTGGCCATTGCTGACCGCCGCTCCACCGCCTTGGGAAAAAGGGGTTTTTCCGGAGAAGGGGGGGGTCTGCGACACCCCCACCTCCCTATCCGACTCCCCTCTCTCTTCAGGAACTTAAAAGTTTAAATGATATGAAATTGTGAGAAGATTGATGAACTACTATCTTGATGATTATTGATTGATTGATTATTAATAGTTGATGAAATAAGTGCAGTTTTATATATATAACAAGTAGATCTGCATGAATTTATCCCTTTTTTACATAAATTGCTACCCCCCTTTTCTTTTGATATACCAATGCTGTAAATAATACACCTAACTTGGGGTATTCTAAGTCATTTTTGTATTGTTTTTGGATATGTACCTTCTGAAGGCATATAATGTCAGTGTTTAGGTTCCGGTTTCGCGTGGCTTCGGGGCAGCAGGAATTCGCGACAGCTCGCGATTCCTGCTGTGCTAGCCATATCATTTAAACTTTTAAGTTCCTGATAAATTCAATCAAACCTTAATCAAAAAGGTTATTTCATTAATTATATTCTGTAGAAAAAGGTCCAGTATTATTCATTCACTTTCCTTTCCCTGTCCATTCATGTTTTGTTTAGTCACGGTCTGTTGCATCAGCTTCTCTTCTCTCAGTATAATCTCAAAATGTTACTTCCATTTTTAAATTCAGTCCTGTCTCTTGTTTCTTTCCACCATTTTTCTTCTTTTACAAGTTACAAATCCATCAGATTGAGCTCCAAATTTCTGAATAATCAGTCTTAATCAACTCCATATTCATCAGAACAAGTCCAAAACACCAATCAATCTTTAATCAAATAAATCAGCTTTAATCTCATCTTAAAAGTTCCTTGCTTTCAGATCGTCATTTCCATTTGGACTTCCGTCTGCTATTTTAAGACTCACAGTTCTGCCGTCTCTCTTTTCCATTTCGCTCCTTGACTTTCATTTTCTGCCTTCTTCATTTTCCAATCCAATCTGCCAATTGATATCAGAAATGCTGTTCATGCTCTGGTATCTTCCTCATTGAGTTAAAGCACCGTGGCTTCAGTCTGCCATTGAAATGGCTGATCACCCACACGTCGGAGCAAATGGGGACTCCCTCAAAGCTGTCAACCACCACCGCCGTCAAACTTCTCCTTGGGCTTCCTCATACATTTGTCTTCCCCTCAAGGGTTTACACGCCCCTTGCCAGGGCCTCTGAATGCACAGATTGGGGGTGAGGGAGCAGAGCTTGCTCTTCTCTCCCCACTCCACTGCAGTGCCAGAAACGGAAGTTGAATAGTATTTTCTCACAGAAAGTGCTAATATTTGAAAAATCTGTTCATTAATTTAAGTATTCACATAATTATTCATAGACTGAATAATTTGGGAGGCACCATTGACACAGCTGGAGTTTTGTTTTAATTTTTATCCCAACAAAGCAGTAAGTTGTAATTCATCGAAGACAATTATCACATCATTTGGGTCTTTTACAATTATGCCTTACATGAATGCACTAATTCATAGAAGTAAATATTAGTTGATTTCTATACAGTACTAGAGCCAACTTCTGCTTTTCCCCCTACAAACTATTGATCATTTATAACAGAATAACAGAGTAATAGAAAAATAGAGTTGGAGGGAACTTTGGAGGTCTTCTAGTCTAACCCTCTGCTCAGGTAGGACACCATTTCAGACAAATGATTGTCCACTCTGCTAAAAATTTCCAGTGTTGGAACATCCACAACTTCTGGAGCAAGTTGTTCCATTCAGGTAAAAGCAAGTCAAGATGCTAAATGTTTGATTAGCGTTTCGTTGTTCTGTTCCATCTTTTATGAGAAAATATCATTTACAGACAATTTTTAGCTATAGAAATGGATACAACAATTTAAAACTAAAATAAAAACTGTCAGAAGGTCACAATGCACCTATCTGGCCCTGTAATCCATTAGCTAGGAACTTTGTCATCATGAATTATATCAAAACAATTAACAGTTAATCTAAATAAATACTGTGATATTAGTCAAATTATCCTTGATGGGAAAAAGCAAAACTAAATTCAGTTCTTTCATGTTAGTCAGCAGTTCATAAAGTCATGAACTGCAATTTATGAACAATTGTTAATTCTGTATCAGAACATATTCATGTACTAATTACATGAATAATAACAGCAATAATGATGTCCTTTCTTTCAAGTCGGAACACAAAATAATACAGGAGGGTACAGTAATCTGTCTTTATTTTGTCCCCAACAACTCAAAAAGATAGAATGGTATCATTATACCATTATAGTACAGTTATACAACAATAATTTGCAGATATTTCTATAATATGCAGATTCGTATTCAGAGAAAATCTAAAATGGTTTACAATAGGAATAAAACGCTATAAAAAGAACATGGTGAAGCATCAACTAATGTAAAACTTTCAACTTTACTTAGGAAGATCCCATGACTTGTTAAACAAGAATTATGAAATACATTTTCTATGTACATAAATAACTTACAAAGGGAAAGGAAGATAGAATCAATCTTTAATTGTATTGACATATACCACAAATATAAGGAAACTAATCCACACTTGAAACATTATATAATAATGTGGATATGCGCAAGTGTGCAGTGTTTTCCTATTGAATTCCTTCCTCTTTCTCCCCAATTTTCCCAACATCCATGTCCTTCTTTCCATAATAAGCACCTTTTGCATAGCTTACCCTAACATAAATGTTTCTGTGTGCAGCAAACCCTAATATATGGGATGCTTATATGTAACTTTCTGGAAAGCTTCCAAACAAGCATATAGTCAGCCTTTACATATTCCACACAGCAATGTCAAAAACACACCCATCTGGGCAAAAATTGAGAAGAAGTAAACTATTCTAGATTAAAAGTAAATCAAGTGCAAATAGATTTGTTTGAAATAAATTAAATAACCTGAAGAAACTGTATTCTGTTTTTCAAATGAAATGTTGCCTTGAAATTCAGGCATTTGAGTTGGTCTAGACTCAGAAAGAACTTAGTCCCTATATTTGGACAGAACCTACATACATATAGAAGTAGTTCTTCAGATTTGAAGAAGTCATACTATGTATAGAAGTAGTTCTACGTTCTCAGTCTGGAAGTGCAAAGTCTAGCACAATAGTTATTATTAACTCTGGGTATTATTCTGTGGCAAATGATAAAAACCTTGAAACTGCCAAGAGCAAGAATGGTGACTTTGTCATGGATGGGGTTGTTTGAATATCCTATTCCTTGTAGAACCTCCTCCTTGTTTTCATCTGGTCTTGAGAGTTGGTGCATAGCTGCTGACAGTGCTGATTTACTGGGGCTTGTTGAGAGGAACACAAAACTTCATAATATATTTATTTATTTCAGTGGACAGAATAGAGATGTTTGTCAGCAGATAATGTTTCAGTGCAAAACCTACTTTATGGGTCCTGTTGTCAGTTTGTGGTTCCCCTTTTGAAAAGAACATATGTCCACATGTTGCTCCTGTAATGAACCACCATTTGCAAGCATAGTCTCATTGAATGCTATTACAGTGCTAATTGATGTCAATGTTATGACAGTGTTGTTAGGCTGCTATGATCCTGGTTCAAAGGCAGCACACTGCAGGTTTGTGACTACAACTCTCACTGTTCATTTCAATCTGTTGCTTTTTCCTCTCGCCCATTGCTGCAGAGCTTATCAAATTAGGTTTAAAACAGAGGTGAATTGTACATGAAGATGAAATGCACAACAGAAATATGTGCATGGTGGAGTTTTAAGTGAAGCAGCTGTTTCACATGACCTCTCCCATTTTCTAAACAGAGGGCACATTAATCCAATGACATGGACAATCATTGCAGAGAACTTTCCTGCTGCAGTGGATGACCAGACCATCTAAGTGTTTTGCCATGCTCTTAGCTCTCCACAATGCCTCCTGGGCCTGACTTCTTGATCATTGGATTGGAAATTGGTCTCATCTGCTCAATCTGCCAGAGTTAGAGACTTCACACTCTGGGATAGACAGATCTTCTGTCTCACCAAGCATTGAATTGCCCTCATCAGGTTTGGCTCATCTGCTGAGATAGTTTACTAGGGTGTGGCTCCTACACATATTATAGCTACTTGGAGCCACAAGTGAAAGCTGAGCTTCACGTTCATTCACTAAAAGTGAATGAACAGTTTTAAAAAGGCACAGCAAACCACCTCATACTTTCCCTAAACATTTTGCAATGTGACTCCTCCCCAGGTAAAATGAACCATAATGTAAAGCAAAAAAATGTGTTTTTAAGATGGGGTGGTGGTGGTAATGTCTTTATATAGGATATAGAACAAATCATACATGCATTTGGAATGTGTGATGCAGGAAAGCAACTAATTGAACAATAAAATATATTGATTACATGTGTCAATAAGAAATATTGATTCCTGATAACTTTTCTCAAGTCACAATTATTGGTTACATCAGTCCCTTTCCTAGGTGAATATGTTTCTTTTTTACACTTGCAAGTATATTTAAGGATTCCAGAATATGCTTTCAGTTCTTAAGTTGGCTAGTTTTTGCATACAATATCAAAATAAACAGACTTGGTTCAGATAAAAAAACACATGGTTTTCTAAATTTAGAAAAAGATGCTAGACTGCCATGCCATAAAATGCTAATATCACCTTTTAAAAATGCTAATAATGAAACCTAAAATTCCAGGTAACAGTATTATGTTTATCCCATTGGCATACACTGTCATTTTTGTATAGAGGAGAGTCTTAGCCTACAGAAGTTTTTCTGATTACTTTTTTTCCCTTTCATATGAGGTGAATGCAACTTTAGTCTAGACCTGCTTTTCATTTTATTATGATTCAAAATGCTTTCTTCTTTTCATTCAGTGATTCTGCATATTTATTTTATGCTCAAATATAGCGGTCTTAGATGCACCAGTGCTACCTCATTTCTTATTCTTTTCTGCAATTTGGCCCATATGTCTTGAATTATTTTTTTGTTTCTTCAAAAAATTTCAATGATTGTCCAAGGAAAAATTCCAAGTTTTTACCAAAATTTGATTGCCATCTTAATTCCAGATTGCTCAACTAAGTTTGGGATAATTTATATACATGGTCATAAAAGAACCTTAAATTTTATTTTCCTTCTTTCTTTCCTTCCTTCTTTCCTTCCTTCCTTCCTCTTCTAAATTTAAAGGTTGTATTTAATTTTTGTCAACAATTATAAAGTAACGATAAAATATATTTCAACCTCTTTGTGCTCAGTTAAACCAAGTATAATATGTAGCAAAACACCCCATGTGGCTTCTTTTAAAGAATGAGGTATTTTGGTTTGCATTTCATATAAAAAAATAAGGTATTTTATTTTAATAATAAAGAACATTAACTGCTTTGGCAGCAGTGATACAATATAGTTATATTGCAGTAATGTTAGTTATGTTGTGGTAGAATAAAGTCTGGCTTCCTAGGAGGAAGAGATTGCATTCTAGAGGACCAAGACATAGAAAAAATAGATGGTTTGTGCTACGGAATAAGCAAAGGCACTCTTTTAAAAGCTTAAATAGTTTTACTTCCACAGCAGGCTTGAAATCCTGCACTTCTGATTGGCCCGCCAGCAGTGGATCCTGATTGGTCACCCTAGGCCAATCTGATTGGCTGTTTATGGGCACTGCCGATTGGATGCCGCCAGCGTGGCAAACTCAAAGCATTGGCTGATATGACAGCAGCAAGCCCCATAAAAGGGCTGCTGCTGCCCGAGTATTTTAGCTCTGTTCTGAAGTCACTAATAAAGAGTTGAGTCACTTTCCGATGCCTCGTCTCCATTCTTTGCACCCACGCTCCAAACAGAACACTGGCGACGAGGATGGGATGCGGAGACTTTAAGAGCTGATCAAACACTCTATGAACCCTACAGAGCATGTGGCTAAGAGTGCACCAAAGAAGCGGCAGAATGACCAGCAGTGGTATACCACCCGCTCCATTTGACCCGGCTAACGAAGACTGGGACTCGTATATGGACAGGTTCCAGATGTTCCTGGAGACCAACAATCTGAAAGATGCTACACCTGGCAAGAAACGAGCTGTATTCCTGACCCATTGCGGGCCTGCTGTCTTCAAGATGGCAAAAGCACTTGCGAAACCATCAGAAGTCAAGACAATGGACTGGGACAACCTTGCCCCAATCCTCCGGGCCCATTATGCACTGGCGGTGCCCACACTCATCAGAAGACACGAGTTTTACCAGAGGGACCAACGGGAAAGTGAAAGCGTTTGAGACTTCATCGCTGAAATCAAAAACCTAGGAGGACTCTGTGGCTTTGCAAATATCAAGGAAACCATGAGAGATCGAATTGTTCTGGGCCTAAGAGACCCCATGACCCAGAGCAAGATTATGGCAAAGGGAGACATCGCCCTCGCAGATGTCATCGCCGATGCTACTGCAAAAGAAGCAACCAGGAAGTCAGCTACTCGAATGTGCTGAGCAAACGCACCGCACCGCCAATTCACCAGCGACACCACGCCATTTTCCGAGAGGCACGTGACAACCATCCGCCATGAGGACCTCGAATCCTCATCAGAAAGTGAGGAAGAAGAGATCAACAGACTTAGGTCAGAACGTGACCAGCGGGACCAAAAGAATCGAAAATCACCGGACCAATGTTCCGAATGTGGGGACAGTCACCCACGATCCAACTGCAAATTCCTAAACGCACTCTGCCATTCCTGCGGGAAGAGGGGCCATATTGCTAAGGTCTGTAGAAATAAGCGAGGACCCAGCCCAACCAGGAGAGAAAGCAATTTCTGACAGACAACAGGCACCCCACCAGCTAATCGGGACCGCCAAAACAACCAATGGAACTTTCAATACAGAAACCGAGAAGCCACCACTTCATCCCGACGAGAGGAGGCACACCAGACCATCACCATAGGCCACGCTTCATCCCTTGATGCAAGGAAAATCCGAGTGAGGGTCGCCATCAAGCAGCAACCATGCGTCATGGAGGTTGACTCTGGATTGTCCCTATCAATGGTATCCTGGAAAATCTTCAAACAGCTGATCCCTGACATCCATCGCCAGGACCTCAGCACACAAAATGTCATCTTGAAAGACTACCAAGGAAATAGGATTTCGGTCGTCGGCTCCAGCAACTTCTGAGTAACCTTCAAGGACCTCACCGCAACTTTACTGTTGACCATTGTCAATCAAGATCGACCCAGCCTTTTGGGTCTACAGTGATTTGCGCCATTAGGAATCGAACTAGCTGGCATGAACCAGACTGGCAGTGATGACTGGGAAGCAGCCCTCGTCCAAAAATTTCAGGACGTGTTCAGCGAGAAGCTAGGCAAGTACAAAGGGTCCCCTATATCATTTAACCTCAGCCCCGAAGTTGCACCCATTCGCCTTAAGCCTCATCGAGTGCCCTTTGCACTCAAGCCAAAGATTGATAAACAATTGGACAAATTAATAGCACAAGGGGTGCTGGAACCTATTGACCACGCTCAATGGGAGACCCCAATCGTGACCCCCATAAAACCAGACGGATCGGTGAGAATTTGTGGGGATTACCGAGCCACCCCAAATCATGCACTCCAGCAGAGCGCTTACCCCATACCTGTGGTCCAACACCTTCTTCACTCCCTAGGAGGTGGGAAAATATTTGCAAAATTGGACTTAGCGCAGGCGTACCAGCAGTTACCCGTAGATGCACAGACTGCAGAAGCCCAGACTATAGTCACGCATAGAGGGGTTTTCAAGTGTAACAGACTCCAATTCGGAATAAGTGTAGCCCCCGGTATTTTTCAGAGCTTAATGGAAAGATTACTACAAGGCATAAAAGGGGTCGTACCCTACATTGATGATGTACTGATAGCTGCCCGAACTAGGTACATTTTAGAAAAATGACTCCGAATGGTTCTGCAGAAATTTAAAGACGCTGGCCTAAAGGTCAAGAAGGACAAGTGCCAACTCTGTACAGAAAAAGTTGAATTCCTGGGCTATCTACTTGACAAGCAAGGAATTCACCCTACTGAAAAAAAACTGACTGCTATAAAAAATGCCCCAAGACCTAGGAATAAAACAGACCTCCAAGCTTTCCTAAGGCTCATTAACTTTTATAACAACTTCTTGTCCCAGAAAGCAACTGTGGCCGAACCCCTCCATAGGCTCCTCGACAAGAAGGCTTCCTGGGTCTGGGGACAACGCGAAGAACAATCTTTTCAGAAAGTCAAAGACCTCTTAACCTCCAATGCTGTCTTGATACAATATAACGAAAACTTACCTTTAACCGTCACCTGCGATGCCTCACCGTTTGGAGTAGGAGCCATCCTGAGCCACATGCTACCAAACGGTACTGAGGCACCTATTGCATTTTTTTCAAAGACTTTAGCAAAAGCTGAAAGAAACTACAGCCAACTTGATAAAGAGGCCCTTGCTATCGTAGCTTCTGTCAAACGCTTCCATGAGTACGTATATGGAAGACCCTTTTCTATAGTTACTGATCACAAACCACTACTTGGCATTTTAGCAGGGGCCAAACCAACACCCCATATCTTATCACCAAGAATGATGCATTGGTCAGAATTCCTAGCCGCATATGATTACAAATTGCTGTACTGCCCGGGGAAAGGCATTCCCCACGCTGATGCTTTGAGCCACTCACCGCTACCCAAAGTCATAGACGATCCGGCTCCAACACTAACAATGCTACAAATCGAAACCCTTCCTTCTCCACCAATGACTGCATGAGACATCGCCACAGAAATGAGGAAAGATCCTTGTTTAGCATGAATCTTCAGCTGGGTGGAAAGAGGTTGGCCTGACAACAAACTCAGTGACATCTTCAAACCCTTCAAAAACTGACAGAGATTTTCTCCCAAAAAGCATGTATATTATGGGGAGACAGAGTTGTCATTCCGGAGCAGCTACAACAGAAAGTCCTGAAAATGTTGCACGATGGACATCCTGGCATCGTGCGAATGAAGGCACTAGCCAGGAGCTACGCATGGTGGCCAGGTATAGATAAACAAATAGAAACTTGGGTAGCCTCTTGCAACAAGTGTCAAGAAACTCGGACAGATCCACCAAAAGCCCCACCAATGGAATGGGAGACACCCCAGGGTCCCTGGTTCCGTATCCACCTTGATTTTGCGGGACCCACCAAGGGGTATACCTTTCTCATAACCGTTGACGCCTATTCAAATTGACTTGAGGTCCACAAAATGAAGAGCACTACCACAGAAGCAATCGTTAAAAATTACCAGAAGTCCTGGTTTCCGATAATGGTCCCCAATTCACTGCTCTTGCATTTGAACAGTACCTAGCGGATCGGGGGATACGCAATGTCTTGACATCACCAGCTCACCCTGCAGCCAATGATAGGGCTGAGAAAATGGTCCAATTCGTGAAGAAGACTTGGCTGATATGACAGCAGCAAGCCCTATAAAAGGGCTGCTGCTGCCCGAGTATTTTAGCTCTGTTCTGAAGTCACTAATAAAGAGTTGAGTCACTTTCCGATGCCTCATCTCCGTTCTTTGCGCCCACGCTCCAAACAGAACAGTTTGCTTGGGAGGAAGAGAGGCAAGATAGCTCCTCATTAGAAGTTCTCAGAATATATCTTTAATGATGCAAGTAATTCCTTTAGTTTGGCAATATTTACATCTATAGGTAAGAAACAATAAAGGAAATAACTTTAAACAACTGCATTCTGTTTCCCTGATATTTTTCATTTAATTTTCATTCCTCGTTGCCATATTTTCATTGGTGGGTTTGCCGTGCTTGAGGCCCATATTTGCTCTAGGATGCAAAGTTTTAAATATTCCTTAGTTTAAAATATCATTTGCATGACAATTCCAGGTTGCTCTTCCAAACAACAGGTCTTCACTAATTTGACAGTTCAATTTGGCAGTTCAGGCCAGTATAGTACATTACAGAGCTCTGTAATATTGTTTGTACTCAAAAAGTACAGGTAGTGGTATAACTTGCTGAGGACAGATGTTCCATACATGCAAACCACTGAGTGATAAATATGGAAAAATGAATTTCATAAATGTGAAAATGTTAAGACATTAAAACATATTCTACCTCCCAAATAAATACATTAATGGGCAAGCTGTTACATGGCAGCTGTTTTTTTAAACAAATACCTAATGAGTTCATAGAATTTCCCCAAGAAACCATTTTATATATGAACTATATGGATAAGGAAAATAGAATTAGCTATAATTATCCCCTTGAGATATAGGGCAAACTGCTTTTGTTGTTGCTAATCTAAGAATTGATATCATCTTTTCTTTGTACTTCCCCCTCACACTTTTCTGTTTTTAAACCGTATGTATGTATGTATGTATGTATGTATGTATGTATGTATATGTATATGTATATGTATATGTATATGTATATGTATATGTATATGTATATGTATATGTATATGTATATGTATATGTATATGTATATGTAAATGTAAATGTAAATGTATATGTATATGTATATGTATATGTATATGTATATGTATATGTATATTTGTTTGAAGTAATTAAATAAACATTCTACAGCCACTAGCTATGAGGTAATAGTCAAGATGGTTCCATCTTTTTCTAAAGTTATCTTCTTGTTTCTTGGTTTATTTTAACAACACAATGAAGTAAAGTATTATGAAGTTCTGTCATTCTAAATCTTAACATTTTGTC
This sequence comes from Hydrophis major, assembly GCA_033807585.1. NCBI lineage: Eukaryota > Metazoa > Chordata > Lepidosauria > Squamata > Elapidae > Hydrophis > Hydrophis major. The sequence goes on along the minus strand of CM066330.1, from coordinate 93,670,947 downwards.
CCTGTGGTATTTAAACTTTCTTGACAGAACCCCAGGGATCCATAATAATCATGCAGAGGTGAACGTGACAGTTTATGATTACAGTGAAATTGTAAGTTTCTTCATTCCCTGGTATCATTTAAATGGGAGAACTTTATAACATTGTAAAGTCTTTATTCATTAATTCCAAGCCTTTAGTTATGTACTTTAAACACAGATTGTTAATTCATTTAAAGCCAATGTAGTTTCATTTGACTGGATTTCAGGCTACAAAAAATACAATAAGAATTGTAGAAGTTTAATAAAGCACCTGAAACAATTACTCCCAGAAACCTCTCTTCATGAGAATCTGAGCATATAATGTAGTCAATCAGATATTTGCAATTCCAGAAAGCCATTTTATTTCCTGATTCCTTTTCTTTTTACTTCCTTTTTTTTTCAACCAGTTCTGGTGTTAAGATGATACAAAGTTCTGGTTCTTGTACTTCTGGCAGCCTTAACCATTGTTTTTTGATGCTTTTGTAGTGTGTCTTCGATGTTGTCTCTCCAGGTCTGCCTTGTGTTCTCTGGCCTTCGCTTCTTTTTGTATGTGCTTGTATGGTATAGAATCCCAAGAAATTCTCTCCAGGTGAACAAACCACTTAACTTGCTGTTCTTGTATGTATTCGTTCTCTCATGATCTCATTTTTTTTATTTTATTTTATCTGTTCTGGTCACTCTGGCAGTTTTGCTCAAACATGCCATTTCCATGGTGACAACTTCTGCTTATGCTTTATTGCAAGTGTCCATATTTGGCACTGGTGACATACTATAGGGTGAGAATGAATACACTTTGTATGAGTTGCTTCTTTGTGCTGATCAGTACTACCATGTGTTGTAGGAGTGGGGCTAGCTGCTAACACTAGCAAATGTTAAATGTAATACTTATTTGGTCAATGACTAGCAATATAAAATACACAAAAAGGAATAAAACAACAACAATAATAATACAGAAGCACTCAGTGTACTTGAAAAACACCAGATAAAAAATAACAGTAATAATAATACTAAAAGTGTGAAAACATTAGAAGGGTTAGACCACAAGGCAATGGCCAATAGTCCATAAAACAATGGAAAGTTGCTCCAACAAAAATGTCCACCAAACAAACTTAATCCACCAGACCAAACTGAAATATACCTACAAGAGCTCACTGGACAAGAGAAGTTCAGAGTCTCCAAAGTAAAGCAGGAAGCATGAGGAACAAACACACATGTCCAGAAACCAAACGTTGTTCCCAGCAAAGCCTCCCTCTGCCTGCCAGAATAGTTTTCCAGTGCAGCCCATCAAGATGGGTGGGGCCTTTTCCAAAGTAAATTGGATGTCTATTGTTCTTGTGTTTTCTCTGCTCTGCATGCTTTCTGCTCCACCATGGAAGGTGGCTCCTCCTCTTCACTGACCATCTGCTCCTGCAAGTTGTCCCCAGCCAAAACCCCTGTAAAAATCTCTTTTGACAGTTGTTCAGAGTCGTTAATTAACCCAGTTCATGCCAGGAATGAGCTTATCCTCTCTTGAGCTGATCTCCGAGGAAGAATCTGAGAAGTCATCCAAGGGAGACATCACAGCCTGTTCCTGTGCAAGAAAATTCCCTTTAATATTTTCATGGCTATTGCCAAATTCCTATAGAATTATGTAGGAATCTTGTTCCTCTATATAATTTTTCCTTGTACTATATCATCTTGTAAGTAACTTGACATATTCCAAATCCTGCTAAACTATAGCCCCCAGTTACCTCACCTTTAGGATTGTTTGGAGACACATTTTTAATAATATATGGATGGCTATGGATAATGTTAATGTCCTTATTTTAATGAATGAATAGGAACGGAGCCATCACTATTTCTGCTTCCCAATTCCTCCAAAACTGGTTGGACATCATCATGTTCTTGACTACCTCACAATGGTGAGAACTATAGGTAAAGAATTGCTATGCCACAAGCCTGTATAATTACTTCCTATAGTGAACATCTGATAAGCGAAAAAATGAAAATTGGAGCAGCTTCTGGGAGCAGCAGTTGTTATGGTGTCTTCTTGTTACACCTTTGGAATTCTATGAATACTTCCTGTAGCCTCAGAGATGGGTAGCAAGATGAGACACAAATTTTTGCAAATCATAAAACATGGTACTCAAACGTTTTACAACAGAACATTAAAAAAAGAAGAAGCATGCTATCCTTACTGTTAAGTTCTGAGCATGGGTGCAAGGATGGAGACGAGCCAGTGAAACAGTGAACTTCAAACTCTTTATTTACAAGTGAAAACAGCTCAGCTCAATGGCCATGATGGGCCCCTTTATATAGGCAGTTCTTAACTTATTTAACCAATGAAAACACAGGGAGCGCTAGCTCCATTAACCAATGGGAGAGGCTCGTTAATAGCCAATCAGATTCTCCTGAACGGACCAATCCGATGTCGCTATTATCAGCCAATCAGAAGTGCAGGGCCAGAACCCTGCACTTTGCTTCAAGCTCTTAATGATCTTTATTAAGTATTTATTGATTCACAACACTCCTTCCCCCCGGGTTCCGTTTAAGGGGTGCGGTTACGTAGTCTTTGAGGTAGGCGGTTGTTTTGATTGTCTATTAGATTTTTGTTGTCCTCCTGGTATTTGGCTACAGTCTTGTTGGGGTAGGACGTAATCTGGTGAAGAGGGTGCCTCCCGTTCTTCATTCGAATTTTTGTCGTCACGACTGCTCTCAGCATCTCTTTGAGGCGAGGCCATCCCCATTCCGGATCCATCATGTGTTGCCTCTGAGCGGTCATTACTACCGCTTAAACTTTCTGCCACTTCGAATTCAGCTTCCTCGCTATCTCCTCCCTCCTCGGTTTGGAAATAAGGGGGCTCGGAGATCCCCGACTGTAGCCTTGAATGCAGCTGATCAATATGGCACTTCCAAATTTTATTGTTGCAACATTTCACGCAGTACGATCTAGGGCCGGTTACTTCTACTATAGTTGCCTCGACCCACAATGGATTGCCTGAAAAGTTTCTAGTGAAAACCAAATCACCTACCTGGAAATTGTGACATTTTCCGCTGGAACCGTGTGGTTTTTCAGGTTCATATGAGGGATGTAGACGGTCGAGGTGGGAGTGGAGCTTCCATCCCATTAATAGTTCGGCGGGAGTTTTATTGGTGACGCTGTGCGGAGTGATATTCTGCAAAAGGAGTATCCGGTTGATCTTGTCTTCTATATCATCATAGTCCATTTTATGCAAGGTTTTCTTGACGAATTGTACCATGCACTCAGCCCTTCCATTGGCCGCAGGATGCACCAGCGAAGTTAGCGCATGGCGAATACCGTGGTCCGCCAGGTACTGTTCGAAGGACAGTGAGGTAAATTGAGGTCCATTGTCGGATACCAGAATGTCTGGCAATCCATGTGTCGCAAAGAGTCTTTCTAGTTTCCTGATGACTGCTTCGGTCATTGTATTCTTCATTTCTTGGATTTCAAGCCACTTCGAGTAGGAATCCACCGTTAGTAAGAATGTGTGTCCCTTGGTAGGACCCACAAAGTCCAGATGAATACAGGACCATGGTCCCCTCGGTGTTTCCCATTCGGTTGAGGTTGCTTTCGGCGGGGCGTTGCTTACTTCTTGGCATTTGTGACAGGATTTTACCCATGTCTCTATCTGCTTGTCAATACCCGGACACCACGCGTAGCTTCATGTGAGGGCTTTCATACGCACAATGCCAGGGCGGCCATCGTGCAAGGTCCTTAGTATCGCTGGTCTCAACCGCTCTGGGACGACAACTCTATCACCCCAGATAATGCAGCCTTTTTGAGAAAATAGTTCCGTTTGCCGATTTTTGAATGGGGCGTAGTCGTCAGGTACTTGGTCCAACAGCCACCCCCGCTCGACCCAACTGAGGACTCGTGCTAAAATGGGGTTGCATTTTGTTTCCATCGTGATATCTTGAGCCATTAATGACGGCGTTCGAAGTGTCTTGATCTGCAGTGTTGTGACCATTGGAGCGGGGTCATCAATGTTCTCTGGAAGAGGTGCACGGCTCAATGCGTCGGCATGGGGGGTGGTCTTCCCCAGGCAATGTTGCAACTTGTAATTTTATGCCACCAAGAATTCTGACCAGCGGGTCATTCTGGGAGATAATATATATGGTGTTGGCCTATCTCCCATGATTATTCCCAGCAAAGGTTTGTGGTCAGTCACTATGGTAAAGGCTCGGCCATACACATATTCATGATATCTCTTGACTGCGGATACTATAGCAAGGGCCTCCTTATCGATTTGACTTGTAGTTGCGTTCTGTTTTTGATAATGTCTTTGAGAAATAGGCAACAGGGGCTTCATTACTGTTTGGCAAAACGTGGCTTAAAATGGCGCCCACCCCAAATGGGCATGCATCACACGTGATCATTAAAGGCAAAGTCTCGTTATACTGCATCAGAACAGCATCAGAAGTCAATAATTTTTTTACATGTCAAAACGCCTGTTCTTCTCTGTGTCCCCATACCCAGGTTGCTTTTTTGTCCAATAAACGATGTAGGAGCTCAGCTACGGTTGCTTTGTGAGGCAGGAAAACATTATAAAAATTGATAAGGCCCAGAAAAGCCTGGAGGTCAGCCTTGTTCCGGGGTTTTGGGGCATTCTTGATTGCCCTGAGTTTGTTATCGGTGGGGTGAATACCTTGACTATCAATTAAATATCCCAAAAATTCTACGCGATCCGTACATAAATAACACTTGTTCTTTTTAACTTTGAGACCAGAGTCTTTAAATCTCTGGAGAACCAACCTCAGGCGTTCCTTTAGTATTTTCTGGTTTGGGGCTGCGATTAACACATCATCAAAATATGGAACAACACCTTTTATCCCTTGTAATAGCCTCTCCATTAAGCTTTGAAAGATTCCTGGGGCTACGCTCACTCCGAACTGGAGCCGGTTACATTTAAATGTGCCTCTGTGTGTAACGATTGTTTGGGCCTCTGCCATTTTTTTGTCAACAGGCATTTGTTAATATGCCTGGGCTAAGTCTAGTTTAGCGAAGACTTTTCCGCCCCCCAGGGAATGGAGGAGGTGTCGTATCAGCGGTACCGGGTAAGCGTTTTGTTGAAGGGCATGGTTCAGGGTGGCTTGGTAGTCCCCACAAATTCTTATTGATCCCTCTGGTTTGATGGGCGTTATAATTGGGGTTTCCCAGGAAGAGTGATCGGTGGGTTCTAGCACTCCCTGAGCTATTATTTTATCAAGCTGCTCGTCAATCTTTGGTTTAAGGGCAAAGGGAACTCAACGAGGCTTAAGGCGGAGGGGAGCTATTTCGGGATTGAGGTTAAATGATATAGGGGTCCCCTTGTACTCGCCTAATTTTTCTGCGAAGATGTCCTGGAATTCGTGGACGAGGTCTTCTTCCCAATCGCTGCTGCAGGTTCGGTGAATGCTGGCTACTTCAATTCCAAGTGGAGCGAACCATTGGAGGCCTAACAAACTAGGCAGATCCTTGTCGATTACAGTCAGGAGTAGAAATGCTGTACGGTTCTTAAACGATACCCGTACTCGGCTGGATCCAACGACTGGGATGCAATTTCCTTGATAGTCCTTAAGTATGAGCCGTTGGAAACAGAGGTCTTGCCTGCAGATAGTGGAGATGAGCTGCTTGAGGGTCTTCCAGGAAACCATGGAGAGGGATGATCCTGAATCGACTTCCATCAGGCAGGGCTGGTTTTCGATGGCCACTTTCACTCGGATCTTTTTGGTGTCCAGAGATGAGGCGTGACCGATTGTGATCGTTTGGTGAGCCTCTTCTCGCTTCGTTGGGTGATTTAGGGTTTTGTTTCTGTAGGAGTGGTTGTTCCATTGGTGGTTCATGGGTTCTCGCTTCACGGGACGACTTCCTGTCGGTTGGCGATAGTAAGCCCCCCTTGAGCGCTGGCTGGGTCCTGGCTTGCTTCTACAGACCCGACCTATATGGCCTCTTTTCCCGCACACATGGCAGAACGCATCAAGGAATTTGCATTCTGACTGGGGGTGGCTTGCTCCACACCCAGCGCATTGGTGCTGCGATTTCTGGCATTGGTCCCATTCGGACTGAAGTCGATGGACCTCTTCCTCATCGCTTTCTGATGACGATTCGAGGTCCTCATGGTGGGCTGTGTCTAGCTGTCCCTCTGACTGAGGTGAAATGTCGCAGGCTCGTTGGCGAACCGGTGCATGTGTGCGGCACATTTGGGCAGCTGACTTCCTGGTTGCTTCTGCTGCAGTAGCTTCAGCTATGGCATCTTTAAGGCTAATGTCGCCCTTCGCCATTAATTTACTCTGAGTGCCTGGTGCATCTAATCCCAGAACAATTCAGTCTCTTCTATGTCATATTCAGTCTATATTCAGCTTCTTCTATGTCGGTAAACTCGCATCGGCCTCCCAGATTCCGGAGATCCGCAATGAAATCAGCAACACTTTCGCCCTTCCGCTGACTTCTCTGATAGAATTCATGCCTTCTCACGAGCGTTGGCACAGTCAGTGCATAGTGATCCCTCAGTAGTGGTTCCAGGATGTCCCAGTCCATAGACTTTACTTCTGCCAGTTTTGCTAGTGCCTTGGTCATCTTGAATAAGGTTGGCTCACAATGAGTTAGGAATACCACTCGTTTCTTTCCAGTAGTGGCATCCTTCAAATTGTTGGTTTCAGAAACATCTGGAAGCGATCCATATAGGAGTCCCAGTCTTCTTGTGCCGGGTCGAATGGAGCAGGTGGTATGACGCTGCCGGACATGGTTCCACCGTTGGTGCATTCAGCCACGTGCTCGGTTATGGTTCTTCGTTGTTCAGTAAGCTCTGATGTCTCCACATCCCACCCTCATCGCCAGTGTTAAGTTCTGCGCATGGGTGCAAGGATGGAGACGAGCCAGTGAAACAGTGAACTTCAAACTCTTTATTTACATGTGAAAACAGCTCAGCTCAATGGCCACAATGGGCCCCTTTATATAGGCAACTCTTAACTTATTTAACCAATGAAAACACAGGGAGTGCTAGCTCCATTAAACAATGGGACAGGCTCGTTAACAGCCAATCAGATTCTCCTGAATGGACCAATCTGATGTCACTATTATTGGCCAATCAGAAGTGCAGGGCCAGAACCCTGCACTTTGCTTCAAGCTCTTAATGATCTTTATTAAGTATTTATTGATTCACAACACTTACTGTGAACCAGATGAAAATTGGATGAGCTCTCAAATGCAATCTCAATCATAGAATGACAGAAGCTGAATTTAAATCAGCAGAGCCTTCATATAGAAATGATTGGAGAGGCTATGTAAAGTCTTCCAGCTGAGGCAAACCTTGTTTGAATTCTCAGTTGAGATACTTAACATTATCTGGATAGAAAGCTCTTGATTCTGTTATATATTAAGCAATATTTTAAGGATCGTGAACCTGTCCTTTCCACGTGGCGCCCTTGCTGCTTTCTGGCTCTTTCGCAACCGGCTTCACATTTGGAACACGTTCGTGTTTGGAGTTGGTTTGGGGACTTCAAGGCAGCATCCACGCCTCTTCCTGGGCATGTCTCTAGGCTGCTTCCGGAGCTATGAGACGCTCTCCGTTGCCTACCGGCCCTTCTTCCTTGGGCTCCCTGCCGAGGGGTACATCCACTTACTCCTGCAAATTAAGCCTCACAACTCTTCTCTCCCTTTCCTCTCGCTCCAAAAAGATTGCCATCATATCCCGCCAATTCGGGCTTCCAGCCACATTGTGATCCACTAGTGAGGTTGCCATCTCGGATGGAGACATTGCAGTCTCCCTCTCTTGCTCGCTCTGAACTTCGCGTGGACCAAAATAAAAAGATCGCCCGCTGTCATGTTTGGAGCTGCCACTTCCGCGTTTGGAGCTCCAAATGGTGGCAGCACTCCAAACACGGAAGTGGCAGCTCCAAACGTGGTGGTGGAATGGGGAAAGCAACAGCGGCGGGTGCCAAAGGTGTCTGCAGCAAAGGTGGGAGTTAGGGAGCTCTCTGCACTTCACCATGATCACCTGTTAGGAGCGGCTGTTGGCAAGGATGCAAGGGGGGGAATTAAGTCACCCCTGAAAAGATGGCCTAGCCATTTTTTAGGGGCTCAAAAAAATAAGGCCCGGCCTTATTATGTGAGAAACATAGTAACACTGTGTCAGGATGCGCTCCTTTTAGATCCCAAGAAAGAAATACTCAGACTCCATGGTGTAGAGCAAAGTTATCCTTTTACTGGGAAATAAAGTGGTAGCTACAAAGCAATTCCGAAACTGAGAAATTGGCGGGTAGAATGCATATACAAAGAAATAGGTTTGCCCCCACCCCCCAAAGTTCAAATGATTCTTCCAATTAAAACTTTTGAAACGGCTCATGTGGTCATCTTCAGATGGTGATGAGATGTCTTGTCAAATGACCTTGACATATTTTGATAAAAGTTCGCAGTTGCGCAAAAGAGGAAAAGATAGCCAGGAAACGGAAAGTTAAAGACAAGAATCCCCCCTCCCCTTGCTAGCCCAGCAAGGAATGCAAACACCTCCAGCTCTCTTCCCATATAAAATCCCCCCTCCCACTGTTGCCATGACAGCTGAGAGAAATAATGAAATAATAGCAGATAGGCAGGAAGGGGAAGGTATCTTAGCAGAAAGGTAGAAGGGGAAGGTATCTTGAGGCTGACATTCGGACCCCCTAGAAGAAGGACATAAGTCCCTGAAAGAAAAACAAAATAGTTACATATTAACATTAATGTACATTTCTATGGTTTATCAGGATATTTGGCATGAAATTTCTTTAACAGTTCAGGAGCCCTAAGGTCCTTTTCATTTACCCACTCAGAATGGGATGGAGGAAAATGTTTCCAAGCTACAAGGTATTGGGTACGACCCCTCCATTTTCTAGAGTCCAGAATTTCTTTAATTTCGAAATGTTGTTTTCCCTCAATTAATATTGGCACAGGGGGATCAGATTGGATTGGTCTCAAGGCACAGGTACGTTCTGGTTTCAACAAACTAACATGAAAAACAGGATGAATACGACGAAGAGTCTTTGGTAAAGTCAGTTGGACAGTTACAGGATTTATAATCCTCTCAATGGGGAAAGGTCCTACATACTTAGGACCCAATTTCTTTGATTTTTGGGTAGTTTGTAAATACTTGGTCGAGAGAAATACTTTATCGCCCACTTGATATGACATCTGTGGAGCTCGCTTTTTGTCAGCAAATTTCTTATGAGATTGGTGCGCCTCATCCAAAGCTTTGCGGACAATTGGCCAATTAAGTTGAAGCTGAGATATCCAATCACTCAATGACTGGACAGTTGGGTTTTCACCAGGCAGTTCAGGTATGGGTACAAAATCTTGCCCCGTTGCTATTTTGAAAGGAGTGAACCCCGTACTACTGTGAACAGAGTTATTATACACCACTTCCGCAAAAGGTAACAGATCCACCCAGTTGTCTTGTTGAAAATTTATGGAGCATCGGAGGTATTGCTCTAGTACTCCGTTAGTTCTCTCGCAGGCTCCATTAGTTTGGGGATGGTGGGTGGAGCTTAAGCTTTGGGTGGAGCCTATTAACTTCAGAAATTCCCTCCAGAAATTAGAGGTAAATTGGACTCCTCGATCAGAAACTACACGTTCAGGTACACCATGCAATCGGTAAACATGAAGAATGAAGAGTCTGGCTAAGGTTTTCGCCGAAGGGATCTTTGAGCAAGGAATGAAATGAGCTTGTTTGGAAAATAAGTCAGTCACTACCCAAATGACCGTGTGTCCACCGCTTTCAGGTAGATCTACTATAAAATCCATGGAAATTTCCTTCCAAGGGGCAGTTGGTCTGGCCACATTCTGTAACAGTCCTGGTGGCTTACCCGGCGGTCTTTTTGCTGAGGCGCAAATCGGACAACTCGCCACATAAGTCTCAATGTCCTTTTTCAAGGAAGGCCACCAAAACTGTCGTTTCACCAAATGCAAGGTCTTCACAAAACCAAAATGACCAGCCACTTTGGAATCATGGGTTTGTTGCAATACATAGCTTCTCAGGGTTTGTGGTACATACAATTTCGCCCCCATCCAGGCTAGGCCATCTCGAATGGTGCAGTTATTCGCATTTGCCAGAAACCACTTATCTGTCTTCAAAGCCTCCTTAAACTGTTCCATCAGATCAGTAGGTAGATCCCTCTCCTGGTTTCTTTTCTGTGCGCGGGTAACAACAGGGGCAGCCAGTTGTGTAGTGGATACGATTGGCCTAATCACTTCTTTTCGGATACTGTTGTATTGAGGCATTCTAGACAAAGCATCTGCCATAAAAATTTTTCCCCCCGGGATATATTTCAAGGAAAAGTTGAATCGCTTGAAGAACTGAGCCCACCTAACTTGTTTAGGGGAGAGTTTTCGAGGGGTCTTTAAAGCTTCTAAATTTTTATGGTCAGTCCACACTTCAAATGGGTGTTTTGCACCTTCCAGAAAATGCCTCCAAGCTAATAGAGCCCAACGGACTGCAAATGCTTCTTTCTCCCAAACGGCCCATCTCCTTTCAGTCTCAGTGAATTTACGAGAAGTGTAAGCGCATGGTTGTAGTGTTCCCTTCTCGTTCAATTGGAGTAAGACCACCCCCACTGCTACATCGCTTGCATCAGCTTGGATCACGAAAGGGGCGTCCATGTCAGGGTGTTTCAGTATTGGTTCTGCAGCAAAAAGTCTCTTAAGTTTTTCAAATGCAGCTTGGCACTCCATAGTCCAATTCAATGGTTGACTGGGCTTTGGTTTCAATTCCCCCTTTGTTTTTAGGAGGTTGGTGATGGGCATAGCTATTCTTGCGAAAGACGGGATGAATTGGCGGTAAAAATTTGCAAATCCCAGAAAACTTTGAAGCTGTTTACGAGTTTTCGGTGGGGCCCAGTCCAAAACGGCTCGCACCTTTTCTGGGTCCATTTCAATGCCTTCGGGGGAGATACGATATCCCAAGTAGTCGATTTTTTCTTGATGGAACTCACATTTGGATAATTTGGCGTATAGTTTGGCGGCCCTCAGCTTGTGTAACACAGAGCGTACCAACTTCATGTGGTCGTTTCTTGTCTCTGTGTAGATAAGAATATCATCAAGGTATACTAGAACACCTTTGTACAAATGTTCGTGAAGCACTTGATTGATCAATTGCATGAAAACAGCAGGCGCCCCCTGTAAGCCAAAAGGGAGAACATTGAACTGGAAACAACCCATTGGGCAGTTGAACGCAGTCTTCCACTCGTCTCCCTCCTTTATCCGGATCCGGAAGTATGCCTCCCTCAAGTCCAGCTTTGTGAAAATCTTCCCCTTTGCCAGGTGGGCTAACATGTCCTTCATCAGAGGGAGGGGGTACATGTTCTCTACGGATACTGCGTTCAGGTTTCTATAGTCCACTACCAGATGTTTGGAGCCATCTTTCTTCTCGCGGAACATCACAGGGGCCGCTACTCGAGGTCTGGCAGGCGTGATGAAACCTCGTTCCAAGTTCTTGTCAATAAACGCCCTCAATTCCTCCAACTCCCCCGGTGTCATCGGATACATCTTCGGTTTCGGGAGCGTCACCCCCGGCAGGAATTCAATGCTACAATCGGTCGACCGATGGGGGGGGAGTTCGTCGGAAGCCTCTTCACTAAACACCTCTCTTAAGTCCCAATACTCCTTTGGGATTTTCTCCTCTCCTTCCACGTATTCGGCACCCGTAGAAGCTATCTCGGCGAGTGCCTGGGACTTCGGATGGGATTCCTCCTCCCCTTCCGGATAGGGTTGCTCCTCCCCTTCCGGTGGCCGATCGGTGCGGATGTGTATCCACCCCTCTCTCCAGTTTACATGGGGATTCCACTTCCGAAGCCATGGTAGTCCCAATATTAGAGGTTGTTCCATCCCAGGGGCCACAATAAAACACAGGGTCTCATGATGGTTTCCCATGGTCATCTCTAGGGGTTCGGTTACAAAACGTGTGGGGCAACCTCCCGCCACCGACCCATCCAGTTGGCAAAAGGATATGGGCATTTTTAGAGTTCTCAGTCCAATGCCCATCCCCTTAACCACTTTCATGTTAATTACACACCTCGTGCACCCCGAGTCCAGTAAGGCCATCATCACTCCCTCAGTCCCCGAGGTGGGCTGCCTTAACTTTATTGGGATGGTCATGGGCCCTTGATTAGGACTTACCGGGACGTCATCTTCCGAATCTGTCTCGTTCTCGTCGAGTGGGGTTGGAGGTCCCAGTTCCTCTCCCGCCGAAAGGGCGACCTCTACAACCTCTCCTGTCTTCAGTCCGGTCTCGCGGGGTTTGGTTGAGGGGTTTTTTGGCTTTCTCCCGGGGTCCCGCGCTTTCGGTGGGTTCACCTTTACTCGACAATCCACCATCCGGTGGCCCTCCTTTCCACAACGGAAACATGCCGTGGTCTTGGCTCCTGCCGCCATCCCTCTCGGTTGGGGCCCTGAGGTCTCTCGGAGATGGGGGGAAGCGGTTTTCTCCAGGCGGGACCTCCTCTGCGTCTGTTTCTGGCTAGATCAATGTCCACCTCTTCCGCCAGCAAGTACCATGACTGTAATTCACGTGGATCCCTTCTGGAGATGCACGTGTGGTATACATCTTCATTTAAGCCATCTTTGTAGGCTTCCACCAGGGCCCCCTGGGACCAACCTCGGATGTGGTGTGCCAGCTGCCTGAATTCTTGGGTGTAGTCTGCCACCGATCTCCCCCCTTGGACTAGGGTCTTCATTCTGATTCTGGCCTTTCTCTCTGCCAGAGGGTCCTCAAACCTTCTCCTCAGTGCAGTCATGAAAGCATCGAGGGTTTGCAGTTGGGGGGAGTTATCATTGTACAAAGTCACCACCCAATCTGCTGCCAACCCTTCCAGGATTCTGGTAATGCATCTCACTTTGGCTGCTTCAGAGGTGAACTCCCGCTCAAATTCTGCCATATAACTCCCAACTTGTACCAGGAAAAATCCCAAATCTCTTGGATTTCCTCCAAACTTTACATCTAGGGGGGGCAGGTGGCGTCTTCTAGGAGCCACTCCTATTGCTCGGGCTCCCCGGGCGGCAGCAGGCGGTTGCGCTGGCGGAAGCTGGGCAAGGGGGGTAGAGGTAGCTTGGCTCCCCCTGGCTGATCTCGCTCCCTCTTCCCCCTCATACCTTTGAGTTGTGCCGGGCTCTCCAGGAACATCCATAGATAATTTCTTGGCTTCATCCAGCTTGCCTTCCATCTCCTCCCCCTCCTGCCAAAGCCGTCCCATCGCACCTTTTCGTCTTACAGTGATCCTGGGAGGAGGGGGGTCTTCAGGGTCTCTCCAACCAACCCCCAATGACCATCTGGACATCTCAGCTGAGGTTTCTTCCAGAGTCAATTCGGCCAGCAGGTCAGCCACCGACCCTTCCGGCAGCGGCATGGGCTGCCCCCCCCACAGCTCCCTGATCCTCTTCATCGCTGGTTGGAGACGACATGGGATGAAACCCCCTCGGAAGAAAAGTTGCTGTTTTCTCCGGGTGGGTTGATGTGAGAGTTTCGGAATTATGTCAGGATGCGCTCCTTTTAGATCCCAAGAAAGAAATACTCAGACTCCATGGTGTAGAGCAAAGTTATCCTTTTACTGGGAAATAAAGTGGTAGCTACAAAGCAATTCCGAAACTGAGAAATTGGCGGGTAGAATGCATATACAAAGAAATAGGTTTGCCCCCACCCCCCAAAGTTCAAATGATTCTTCCAATTAAAACTTTTGAAACGGCTCATGTGGTCATCTTCAGATGGTGATGAGACGTCTTGTCAAATGACCTTGACATATTTTGATAAAAGTTCGCAGTTGCGCAAAAGAGGAAAAGATAGCCAGGAAACGGAAAGTTAAAGACAAGAATCCCCCCTCCCCTTGCTAGCCCAGCAAGGAATGCAAACACCTCCAGCTCTCTTCCCATATAAAATCCCCCCTCCCACCGTTGCCATGACAGCCGAGAGAAATAATGAAATAATAGCAGATAGGCAGGAAGGGGAAGGTATCTTAGCAGAAAGGTAGAAGGGGAAGGTATCTTGAGGCTGACACACTGTGACATCATTATTACATATACAAATCTCCATATATTTATATCCATTTATATCATTTGTCTACATTTTTCTTATCTCTATTATTCTTATTCTTACTGTTCAACCATTTGTACCAATTGTCCCAGACTGCATAGTACTCTGACTCTTCCTTATCATTTAGCTCTAAAGTGAGTTTGTCCATTTCAGCACATTCTAATATCTTTTGGAATACTAATTTCTCCAGTGGCATACCATCTCACTTCCAATATTGTCCGAATGCAATCCTTGCCACTGTCATTATGTGTAATATTATATATTTGGTCTTTTTAATATATTTCCCCTTTATTATTCCTAAAAAGAACAATTCAGGTTTGAACTGTATCTAACATTCCAGTGTTTCTTGCAACCAACTCCATATTTTGACCCAGTATTTTTGGGCTTCCGTGCACAGTCACCACATATGGAAGAAGGTACTCTGGCTCTGTCCTTGTAAGCTGCCAATCTTGTTAATGTTAATTGTCAACCTAATCTTACGCAGCTTTTTCTCTGGTAATATTACACTACTAACTAGAGCATGCAAAACATTTGCTAGACCAATACTCAAATACAACTCATCATTATGGAACCCACATTACATATCTGATATTAGTACAGTTTAGAAAGTCCAGAAACATTTCACAAGAAGAATTCTCCACTCCTCTACTCATTGCAGAATACCTTATGCCACCAGACTTGAAATTCTAGACCTAGAAAACCTAGAACTACACCACCTTTGGTCTGATCTAAGTATAGTACATAAAATCATAAACTGCAATGTCCTACCTGTCAATGAATACTTCAGTGTCAACCAAACAACACAAGAGCAAACAATAGATACAAACTCAAGGTTAATCGCACCAAACTTGATTGCAGGAAATACAACTTCGGCAACAGAGTGGTCAATGTCTGGAATACTCTACCTGACTCTGTGGTTTCTTCCCCAAACCCCAAAAACTTTAACCTTAGACTTTCTCCTTTTGGCCTCACTCCTTTCCTAAGAGGTCTGTAGGGGGCATGTATAAGTGCACCAACATGCCTACCGTCATTGTCCTATTGTTTCTTTTATTTTTCTTATATGTATCCATGTATTCATAACTATGTTTTTACTCATACCTATTATCTTGTAAGCAATTGACAAACCAAATAAAATAAAAATAAAAATAAATAAAATGTTTAATTCTTACTCCATAATTTTCCCCAGTCTTCTAGTTCTATGGTGTGTCCAATTTTTTTTTGTCCATTCTATCATACATCCTTTTACTACTACTTCTTCCATGTCAAATCTTTTTTTTTATTTTAAATATTTTATTTTTAAAAAAAAACCAAAAAACAAATCTCTATTCACATTATCAGTGTTCGTATCATTATTAATGTATACCTCTCCTTTTATACTTAAACATCAACTCTTATTTCTATCCTCCATCCATTTGTACCACCTATCCCAAACTGCATAATAATCCGAATTATCTTTGCCTCTTAATTCCATTGTGAATTTATCCAGTTCCACACAATCCATTATTTTTTGTTTCAAGTCTTTTTCAGATGGCATCTTTTCTGTTAAGTTCTGTGCATGCGCGCAAGGAACAGAGACAAGATGGTCAACAGTGAACTTCAACTCTTTATTAATCATTCTGAACAGAGCAAAAACCCAGGGCAGCAGCAGCCCTTTTATAGGCAAGCCGCTGTGCTAGTAACCAATAAAAAACGTGGAGTGTTAACCCCCTTAATCAATGAGAGTGGCTCGTTAACAGCCAATCAGATTCTCCTGAATGGACCAATCTGATATCGCTATTTATCAGCCAATCAGAAGTACAGGACGAGAACCCTGCTATTTTCTAAAGGTTTTGATAAACTTTTTTAAAGTGTTTTATTAGTTCAAAACACCCCTTCCCCCCGGGTTCTGTTTGGGGAGTGCAGTGACATAATCTCTGAGGTAGGAAGGTTGTTTTGACTGTCTATTGGATTTACGCTGTCCCACTGGATCTTGTCTGCAACCCTGTTTTGGCGGGACATTTTTGGGCAAGTCAGGTGCTGGTGGTTCCTCATTGGATGACTTGGTGCCGCTAATGTTCTCGTCGTTGTCCTCTGGCCCTTGCGGGCTTGCCTCTGTTGAGGTGTTCCTCTGTGGTGAGGCCATGCCCTTCCTTGATCCTTCTTCATTTGTTACGTCCGATTGCTGACTACTTTTGTTCCTGCTTTCTGCCATCTCAAATTCGGTTTCTTCGACATCCCCTCCCCGCTCGGTTTGGAAGTTACCGGAGTCGCGGAAATTAGGCTGTAGCCTTAAGCGAAGCTGATTTATATGGTGTTTCCATATTTTTCCATCGCAGGTTTTCACCCGGTACGACCTGGGTCCAGTGGCTTGAATTACAGTTGCCTCGATCCACAATGGTTCGCCAGAAAGGTTTCTGGCGAAAACTAAGTCGCCTATCTTGAATGCGCGGCATTTTTCGCTAGATCCACAGGGTTTCTCTGGCTCGTAAGATGGGTAAAGCCGGTCGAGGTGGGAGCGGAGTTTGCATCCCATCAATAGTTCAGCTGGAGTCTTGTTGGTGACGCTGTGTGGAGTGATGTATTGGAGAAGGAGTATTCTGTTTATCTTATCTTCAATGTCCCCATAGTCCATTTTGTGGAGGGTTTTTTTTACAAACTGTACCATGCGCTCGGCTCTTCCGTTAGCCGCAGGGTGAATTGGTGAAGTTAGTGCATGGCGAATACCCTGGTCCACTAAGTATTGTTCAAAAGGGAGCGCGATAAACTGGGGTCTGTTGTCGGATACCAGAACGTCTGGCAGTCCATGCATCGTGAATAATCTGTTCAACTTCCAGATGACAGACTTGGTTGTGGTACTCTTCATTTCGTGGATCTTGAACCAGTTTGAATAGGCATCCACTGTTAATAGGAACGTATGTCCCTTAGTAGGTCCCGCAAAGTCAATATGGATGCGGGACCACGGTCCTCGAGGTGTTTCCCATTCTGTCAGAGTTGCTTTCGGTGGGGCATTGCTAACTTCCTGGCACTTATACTGTGTTTCTCATATAATAAGGCCGGGTCTTTTTTTTTTTTGAGCCCCGAAAAAATGGCTAGGCTGTCTTTTTTGGGGTTACTTAATTCCCCCCCCCTTGCATCTTTGGGCAGGCAGGCAGTGACAGCTTGGATGTTGACCTCAGCATTGGTGGGGCACTTTGTATCGGGATCAACTCAGGCAGCACCATATCTGGGTGTGCAACAAAAGTACTTCTTAATGGCGAGCCCCCCTACCATTCCCCCCATTTTGCATGTTTTAATAGAGGCCTTAATTTGGGGGAGGGGCTTAATTTCATTTCATGCCTATAAAACATGTTGGGACTTCCTATTGGGGAGGCCGTATTGTTGGAGAAACAGGGTAACAAGTCTTTACCCAAGCTTCGATCTGTTTGTCGATGCCCAGCCACCACGCGTAGCTTCGTGCGAGCACTTTCATATGCACGATGCCGGGGTGGCCTTAATGCAGTGTCTTTAATACTGCTTGTTGTAACCGCTTTGGGACGATGACTCTATCCCCCCATAGGATGCAGCCTTTTTGCGAAAAAAGTTCTGTTTGCTGGTTCTTGAAGGGGATGAAGTCATCAGGGGTTCGATCTTCTGGCCATCCTCATTCGACCCAGCTAAAAACTCGCGTTAAGAAAGGATCGCGTTTTGTTTCGATCGCGATATCTCTAGCTGTTAGCGGTGGTGAATGTAGCATTTCAATCTGGAGCATTGTAAGGGTTGGAGCTGGGTCGTCGATGGTTTCCGGAAGTGGTGCATGGCTCAATGCGTCAGCGTGGGGAATGGCTTTCCCTGGGCGATGTTGCAGCTTATAATTGTATGCAGCCAAAAACTCCAACCAGCGAGTCATTCTAGGTGATAATATATAGGGGGTTGGCTTGTCTCCCGCTATAATCCCCAGCAAAGGTTTGTGGTCGGTAACAATAGTAAAAACTTGTCTATATACATATTCATGAAACCGTTTTACAGCAGATACAACAGCAAGAGCCTCTTTATCGATTTGACTATAGTTACGTTCAGCCTTTGATAAAGTCCTTGAAAAATAGGCAATAGGGGCTTCACTACCGTTTGGTAACACATGGCTCAAAATGGCTCCTCCTCCAAACGGCGACGCTTCACATGTGATTGTTAAAGGCAAAGTCTCATTATACTGCATCAAAACAACATCTGAAGTTAATAGGTTTTTCACTTGTTGGAACGTGTGCTCCTTTAGGTGCCCCCAAACCAAGGTTGCTTTTTTGTCGAGGAGCCGATGTAGGGGCTCAGCTACGGTCACTTTGTGGGGCAGGAAGATGTTGTAAAAATTAATAACCCCCAGGAAAGCTTGGAGATCAGTCTTATTTCTGGGTCTTGGAGCGCTCTTGATCGCTCTTAACTTGCTACTGGTGGGGTGAATGCCTTGTTTATCGATTAGGTATCCTGGGAACTCTACTTAATCTGTACACAGTTGACATTTATTTTTTTTAACTTTCAGGCCAGAGTCTTTAAATTTCTGGAGAACCAGTCTAAGACACTCCTTTAGTATTTCTCTATTCGGGGCAGCAATTAAAACATCATCAAAGTATGGTACAACCCCTTTTATTCCCTGTAATAGTCTCTCCATCAAGCTCTGAAAAATCCCCAGGGCCACGCTAACCCCGAATTGGAGTCGGTTGCACTTAAAAGCACCTCGGTGCGTAGCAATCGTTTGTGCCTCTGCTGTTTTTTTATCTACAAGCAGTTGTTGGTACGCCTGTGCTAAATCCAATTTAGCGAAGCCTTTTCCGTCCCCCAGGGAATGGAGAAGGTGTTGTACCACTGGCACCGGGTAAGTGTTCTGTTGAAGGGCATGATTCAGGGTGGCACGGTAGTCCCCACAAATCCTTAACGATCCATCTGGTTTGATGGGTGTTATGATTGGGGTTTCCCAACGAGCGTGGTCGGTTGGTTCTAAAACACCCTTCGCTATTAATTTATCAAGCTGCTCGCCAATCTTTGGTTTAAGGGCAAAAGGGACTCGATGAGGCTTAAGGGGGATGGGGGCGACTTCAGGGTTAAGGTTAAATGATATCGGGGTCCCCTTGTACGCACCTAGTTTGTCTGTAAAGACGTCCTGGAATTCCTGGATGAGGGTCTCCTCTCAGTCGTCGCTGCTGGTTTGGTGAATGCCGGCTACCTCAATCCCAAGTGGAGTGAACCATTGAAGGCCTAACAAGCTAGGCTGATCACGGTCGATGACGGTCAATGATAAGGATGCAGTACGATTTTTGAATGAGACCTGGACTAGGCTGCATCCAACAACGGGAATTCGGTTTCCCTGATAGTCCTTGAGAATGATTCTCTGGGTTCTGAGGTCTTGCCGCCGGACGGCAGGGATTAATTGTTTTAGGGTCTTCCAGGAAACCATCGAGAGGGATGATCCTGAATCGACTTCCATCACGCAAGGCTGGTTTTCAATGGCGACCTTCACTCGTATCTTCTTTGCATCTAATGATGAGGCGTGACCAATTGTGATGGTTTGGTGTGCCTCTTCTTGTTTCGTTGAATGGGCTAGTGGTTTATTTCTGTAGGAGTGGTTGTTCCATTGGTGGTTCGAATGTTCCCAATTCACAGGATGACTTCTTGTGGTTTGGCGGTAGTTGGTCCCCCTCTGAAGTGGGCTGGATCCTTGCTTGCTTCTGCAGACCTTTCCAATGTGGCCTCTCTTCCCACAAATATGGCAGAGTGCGTCGAGGAATTTGCAGTCTGATCGCGGGTGGTTTGCCCCACAACCTGCGCATTGATACTGCAGTCTCTGGTTACGCTGGTGGCATTGGTCTCGTTCAGACCGGAGCTGGTTGACCTCTTCCTCATCACTCTCTGATGACGATTCGAGGTCCTCGTGGTGGGTTGACGTTGTATGTCCCTCTAGGCGAGGTGATGTTTCGCTGGCAAGTTGGCAGAGCGGGGCATTGTTGCGGCGCATTCGGGCAGCCGACTTCCTGGTTGCTTCTGCTGCAGTAGCGTCAGCGATGGTATCTGCAAGGCTGATGTCGCCTTTCGCCATCAGTTTACTTTGCACGTGAGGTGCATTTAAACCCAGAACTATTCGGTCTCTTAGAGCTTCTTCTAGGTCAGCGAACCCACAGAGGTCTCCCAGGTTCTGGAGATCCGCGATGAAATCTGCAATGCTTTCTCCTTTCCGCTGGTCTCTCTGGTAAAATGCATATCTTCGGATAAGCATTGGTATGGTAGGTGCATAGTGGGCCTGTAGGAGGGGCTTGAGGACATCCCAGTTCACGGATTTCACCTCAGCCAGTTTCGCCAGTGCCTTAGCCATCTTAAAAATGGCAGGTCCGCAGTGAGTCAGGAATACCGCTCGCTTTTTCCCAGTAGTGGCATCCTTCAAGTTGTTGGTCTCCAGAAACATCTGGAACTGGTCCATGTATGAGTCCCAGTCTTCTTGTGCCGGGTCGAATGGAGTGAGTGGTGTGGTGCCACCGGTCATGGTTTCTGCCATTGATGCACCTTCAGCCACGTGCTCTGTTTAGTGCTCTGTCGTGTTCAATCAGCTCTGATGTCTCCGTATCCCACCTTTGTCACCAGTGTTAAGTTCTGCGCATGGGGGAGACGAGATGGTGAACAGTGAACTTCAACTCTTTATTAATCATTCTGAACAGAGCAAAAACCCAGGGCAGCAGCAGTCCTTTTATAGGCAAGCCGCTGATCTAGTAACCAATAAGAAACGTGGAGTGTTAACTCCTTTAACCAATGAGAGTGGCTCGTTAACAGCCAATTAGATTCTCCTGAATGGACCAATCCAATATCGCTATTTATCGGCCAATCAGAAGTGCAGGACTAGAACCCTGCTATTTTCTAAAGGTTTTGATAAACTTTATTTAAGTGTTTTATTCGTTCATAACATTTTCCTTCTTCCATCCCTGTGTGAAGGCTATTCTCATCTCAGTTATGATATGTATAATGATGTATCGAATGACCTTGCTCAATTTTCCCTTAATTATTCCTAATAAGAATATTTCCGGTGCTCTGTAATTTCTAATAACCATCTTTGTACCCTCATCCAATATTTTTTAACTTCTGGACACTGCCATCACATATGGAAGAACATTCCTTCTTTGTGTTTACATTACAAATGCCAAGTGTTTAGTGGGTCCTCTAGTATGAATACTAAGTCATCTGAGAAAGTTTGGACCTTATACTCTTCTTTTTTAATTTTAATCCCCATTATTTCTGGATTTCATCTGGCTTGAGCTAGTAATACTTCTAAAGACAGGATAAATAGCAGAGGTAATAGTGGACACCCTTGTCTCATTCCCTTGGCTGTCTTAAAATCGTCCGTGCGATATCCATTTAATAATACACTTGTCTTTTGACTAGAGTATATTGTTCATAATGTTTTTTTCTATATTCTTTCCAAAATGCATTTTTTTATTTGTTGTAACATAATTTGCCAATTAAGGTTATTAAAAGCTTTTTGTGCATCTAAAAATATTAAGGCCTTATCTGTCTATTTGGTAAAAAAACCATTCTGATCAGGATATATACAGTAATTTCATTCAATTTTGGTTTTATTCTTTCTGCTAATATTGTCATAAATATTTTATAATCGGCGTTCAACAACGAGATTGGTCTATAATTTTGAATTAATTGCTGAATGGTACCTTCTTTTGGTATTAAGGTGATGTATGCCTCAGATCAAGATTCCGGCAATTTGGCTTCTAATAAGGCTCCATTATATACTTCCAACATTATTGATTCAAACATTTCATACATAACTCACTCGGAAGACCATCCGGTCCTGGGGTTTTATAATTTTTCTGTTTTTGGATCTCTTTCTTCAGTTCTGCTGGTTATTTCTTTGTTAATTCTCCTTTCTTCTGAAATTGAAGTTAAACCATTTTCCTCTAAATATTACATTATACTCTCCCCTGTAATTTCTTCCTGTTTATACAGCTCCTCAAAATAGCTTTGCATAATTTTCTTTTTCTCTTCCATCTGGTGACATATATTGCTTTACTTATCCTTTAGTTGTTGAATTAACCTTTTTTTCATTCTCTATTTTCAGTTTATAGGACAACAATCTACCAGGCTTATTTGAATTTTATTTGAATTTTGCAAATTCAAAAAGAAAAAAAAAATCTACTTTACAAATTTTAAATTTTGTGCTCTTTCTTCTTGCAGTATCAAATTTAATTTGTGCCGTGCCATAATTATTTCCTTCTTTGCTTTCATATCTTTGGGGTCTTTTTGGAGTTTGCATTCATATTTTTTTTTATCTTTCCCTGTAATTCATTCTTTGTTTCCATTTCTTCTTATTTTTCTTAGCTATATATGCTATTGTGTATGCCTTAGTGGTATCCCATAGGTTCTGCAGAGTATGTTGTTTCAAATTTATCTTGAAAAATATTTACAATTCTTTTTTATATTTTGGTCATATTCTCTTTTCTTCAAAATTTCTCCATCTCATCTTCTTTTTCCTTTGTCCTTTCCAAACTATTTTCAGGGGGTTATGATCAGCCTATATATTGGGCATTATTTCTACTCTATCAATATCTTTTTCGATTTTGCCATTTACCCATGCCATATCAATTACCAACCAAGACTTGTATGGGTTGGAATAAAATGTATAGTCATTATAACTTGGTTTTTTTTTTTTTTTTGGCCATATATCTTCTAAATTCATTTATTTTATCAGTTCAAAAAATGGTTTTGGTAAAGTCTTCTTTTTTTCTTCTTAATTTGTTCTTTATGATATAATCTTTTTCAATATCCACTACAGTGTTAAAATCCCCTACTAAGCAAATATTCTCTTGTCCGGTTTCTATTATTTTCTCCTACAGCCTATTATAAAACTCTTTCAAGTTGTCATTGGGGACAAATATCCCCACCAATAATATTTGTTTTTGTTGAATCCTTAACTCTACCATTAAAATTTGACCTTGTTCTTCTGCATAAATTTGTTTGGCTTTTATCCCTTTCCTAATATACATTATTACCCCTCGGTTTTTTTAAAATCTGCCAACACTGTATACAATACTCCTAATTTTGGATAGTCTAAGCATTTACTATACTGTTTTTGGAAGTGCACCTCTTTTTTATTTTTATTGAACAAAAAAGAAACATTTAAAAACAGTAAACATGGTGTAATCATCCTGACACACCTATTTTTCCTACATAACTATTTCATATGGTAAATAATACATATTTACACAGTATGTACATAAAATATACTTACATCAATATCAACAATTCTTAATTAATCCTAGTCAATCATTTTAACATCCCTATCTTATTTTAATTTACATTTTGAGTCCTTCCTTTTTCCCAACCAGTGGTAAAACTTTTCCCATACTTTATAATATTCAGATTCACCTTTATTTTTTAATTCCTGCGTTAATTTATCAATTTCTGTGCATGTCCATATCTTTTTAATTATCTCAATTTCATCTGGAATTTCCTTAAGTTTCCATTTTTGAGCATAGGCTAGTCTTGCAGCCATAATTACATATATCATTAGGTATATCATATCTCTATTATATCTCTCTTTGTTAATTCCCAAAAAGAATTCTGGTTTATATTATATTTTGATTTCACACATTTCCTCTAACCAGCTCTGAATTTTATGCCAAAAATTTTGGGCTTTCCTACAAGTCCACCATACATGATAGTATGATCCATTTTCCTAGGAGCATTTCCAACAAATAGGGGATAAATTTTGTTACATTTTAGCTAATTTTGTTGGAGGATTATGCCATCTGTAAAACATTTTGTATAAATTTTCTTTTACGATGTGGCCAATGTTATTTTTTTTATTTCTTTCCCATAGAATTTGCCATTTGTCTAAATTAATACCATGACCAATGTCTTTCATCCATGCCAACATTGTTTCTTTTACTTTTTCTTCCTCTAATTTACATTCCAATAATACTCTATACATTTTCCTTATCAATTTTTCTGTTTCCAATAATATTTCATCTAATTGCATTTTTTGTTTACTAATTCCCCGATCTTTCATATATTTCCTTTGTCTCTATTGGACTTATAGATAAGCCCACCATTCCAAATCCACTCCTTGTTCTTTCAAATTCTTGTCTTGATTTCATTTCTCCTGTTTCATTTAAGATATCTTCACAAATAATGATTTTCCCTTGATGAAGCAAATGTGCGCACATCAGAGCTTCCAGTGTAGATAGCCATATTGGTATTTCTACATATATTTGTTGTTTAGTTTTGTTCTATGCCCACAACAATACCTGCCTAATCTTATGTCTTTGAAAGGATCGGTGAGCTTCTTGTCTATCTAACCCTAACCCTAACCAGCACAATGAATTGCATTTGAAAACATATTAGGAACCAATGCAACTAAAAAAAAAAAAATAGAGAAAAAAGAGCAACCTCAAGTAATTTGGATTGATTTTTGACTCCCTGCCATATAATTTGATAATCAAGTGCCTAGAAATAACAGGATTTAGGAAAAACATCAGAAGCTTAGTTCAAAGATCAACTGCACATAGAAGACATGGTTGCTGATCAATGGTGATAGATTGGGAAAGGTTAATATCAAGAGAGAAATTTTTCAAGGAGACTCACTATCACTACTAAAGATTATCATTGCATTTATTTCCCACTCAAGGATACTGAACAAGTCAGGCCACAGCTATTAAACTTCAAAAATATTTGATAGGTTATCCTACCACATTTACACTGACATTCTGAATCTGCATGGTAAAACATCATCTGAAATAGAATTGCTGCTCAACACTATGTATACAACCAAGAAATTGCAATTGAGTTTGAACTGGATTAATGTGCCATCCTCATCATCAAGAGGGAAAAAATGAGTACGGAAAGAATCAAGGTGCCCTAAAGAAAACATCAACATTGTGTATGAAGATGATCACTATAAATACCTGGGCATCCTTCAAGCTAACATCATTAAGCACACTGAAAAAGAAGCTAAGAAGTGAATACAACATGAGAGTGAAGAAGATCTTTAACTCAAACCTCAATGGACGAAATACCATTAAAACAATTAACACCTGGGCAATTTCAGTCATTAAGTACACAGCTGCAGTAGTGAACTGTACTCAAGTAGAAATAAAAGTCCTGAATAAAAAAAACAGAAAAACAATGACAAGAATCATGTCCTTAATCCACATAGCTATGTTGACAGATTCTATTAACCAAGGATAATTGGTAGAAATGGAATGTTGCCAGTATACCAGACAGTTGAAGAGGAAAAGGGGACATTGGAAGAATATCTGAAGTACAGTGAAGAAGATGCACTGAAGTTGGTAGATCCTGAAGGCTTACTGAAGAGACCAAACTGGCCTACAAGAAAGGACACTATACTCTTCCCTATATCCATAGAGTATTCAGTAAAAAAAAAAAAAAATCCTGTGAAAGCTTAAACAATAAGGTTTTTGGAAGAAATTCAAGGACAGAGCACTTGGTAAAGTAGTGTTCTTATAATATTAGAAAAGCCATTAATGATACATAAGCCATTACTAGAAGTGCAAGACTCAAGCCAGTTATATAATAGAGACAAGGTTGAAATCTTACACTTACATTATAATTTATCCAATGGTCAGTCTGTTGCCACATACTGGAGAGATTCACCTCATCAACCTGCATGGAATTTTCCAGATGATAAAATCTTAATTATTGCAGAAAGCAATTATTTTATGAACTGATTCAGCAGCATTCTTTGTATTTTTAGAGTGGTGATGGTGGAGGAATCAGAGGGAAGAGAAGATTATTCCCATTAAATGTAATAATGAAATGGTCTCCTTCCTACTGAAATTAAAGCACCCTCAGATCAGCACAGGCCTGATAACATGGCTGAAATGCAAGGTTGGAAAGGGAATATTGTGAATTAATCTTGACTTTAGTGCACTGTTACTGTTTGCCTAAAAATCAATCTTTCTGGCATTTTTATAGGCATTCTGCAAATGGAAAAGAAGCAAATGAGCCATTTGCTGCTTTTATTTTCTATATATAGTCATGCCTTGTGTTCTGTTCGAAGCGTGGGCGCAAAGAACGGAGACGAGGCATCAGAAAGAGACTTAACTCTTTATTAGTGACTTCAGAACAGAGCTGAAATACTCGGGCAGCAGCAGCCAAAGCTTTGAGTTTGCCGCGCTGGCGGCATCCAATCGGCAGCACCCATTAACAACCAATCAGATTGGCCTGGGATGACCAATCAGGATCCGCTGCTAGCGGGCCAATCAGAAGTGCAGGATTTCAAGCCTGCTGTGGAAGTAAAACTATTTAAGGTTTTAAATTAGCGCAATTGCTTAGTCCGTAACACCTTGAGTTTTCCCATTTGCCTCTTTCTTTCTTTCTTTCTTTCTTTCTTTCTTTCTTTCTTTCTTTCTTTCTTTCTTTCTTTCTTTCTTTCTTTCTTTCTTTTTTCAGCAGAGAAATTCTTGTTTTGCAATATAATTGAGACTCTAATTATTAGTTATGGCTGGAATCTGATTCTGTGTCCCTGAAAATATACCTATTGTTGCACACCACTGAAAACATATATAAAAGTTGAGTTATAAAGTCATTACAAAACAGCAGTATAATGAAATATCCTGCAGTCAGTTCAAAATGCCTCTTTGATTTAGTGTATAAACTTGAAATATCTATTTCATTTTTTTTTCAAATGATATTTGCCATAGCTTAGGGTACCTGCAGTTTAAGATGCTTAAGGGGAAAGGCATACAATATGCACATTCTAATTTAAGGACTGATATTTTCAAGGTCACAGAATAAACATTAACATTGTGATTGGAGGTGAGTAAAAGAAATCTTTCCATATGAATCTGAACTCCTAACCTGTCTCAGGTACTGTGAAAACAGAATAAAAGTTTAATTAGATATAGGTAAATTGTTCTTAATTTATCTGATCAAAATAAATGAATATTTCCATTTCAGACATAAGTGGGAGAAATAAGTGGTTCAATGTCAGCCTGTAACATTGAGGGAAAATCGTGTTTATGACTTCAGTTTAAACCAGAAGTGAATAATAGGATTAAATATTATTTCTAAGTATTCTATAGAGTTAGAATCTGCCATGAATAATAGTGTGCCTTTACTGATTCCTTGACATGTAGGAGTGAGGCTCAGATGAAATAGCAAAGGAAGGCAGCCAGCAGCATCTTGCCATCCGTTTGACTTTAAGACTTCCAAAGTTACACAACACATAAGTAAATCTCACCAAGGAAATCCATGTCCAAGAAGTCTAGACACAAGTCCCAAGAAGTGTCTGTTTTGGTGTTTCTGACACAAAATTCATGACACACCACACAAGAGCCAGATATGGGAAACAGTAAACCATGAAACTGAAGATATTATACTGGAAAGCAAACAGTTATCTCTAACGATTACCTGATTCCCAATGTTTGGTTAAATAGATCCAAGCCCAGTGTTTGTCATTGGGAGGGGTGAGGTTGCTTCCTTGTGAGTAGCCTTATTGACCTCTGTGTTTCTCTTCATTCTGCTCTTTACATCCATGGACTGGACAAGGGCAACAGCTGTTCCTCTGGGCATTCTGGACATTTCTGGGGATCCATGGTACCCCTGCCTGATGGCCCTGATTCTGGCTCATCTCTTTATTGGATCCAGCAATTGCCAGGAGAATCACATAATTATCTGATGAAAAAGATCCCAAACACTGCTAGATGTTTGTTTATCATCTCCAAAGAGATCCCCAGAAAGAAAGCAATCAATATCTGGCAAAGCTCATTTTAACATCTCAACACTCTAGGAATGACCTGTATGTTGCTATAAAACTTGTTATCTGGAGATTAAATCGGTGGTTTAGATAGAAAGACTATGAATTGCTCAATGTTTAATTCTACAGGATTGTGATGCAATATATGCATACAAAGACATCACTAAGATGGACATTGAACTTGATAGAAATTGATAGAAGCTGAAACTAGTGGTAGTGATACTGCCAAAAGAATTGTTCATGTTTCCTGGTTTCTATCACTTGTTATCTTGAATCTTAGGGAGATCTAAACATTTCTGTATTTGTATTTGAAATCAGCAGAGAAGACCCCTGCAAGGTGATTAGCAGGGTGGCTTACATTTTCTATCACACCTAGTGAGCCAGTTACACAGGTGGTTTCAAATCTATAGCACTCAATGTTTCAAAACTAAAAATCCATTGTTGGTTTATCTCAGGTGTCACACATTTCTATTCAGGATAAGATACTTCCATTGCCCTAAGAATAATGCTGGCAGCCACATCACTCCACTGAATATAATACAAATACTGAATAACAGCATAGTTAACTTGCTGAATGAATTTATTGGACATAATTGGGAAGATGTCCAAATATGTGGGACAAATGGCTTCCATTTATGCAGAAGCCAATGCCTACCATTGTCTTCTATAAGCTCAGCAATAGATTGTGAAGAAAGATCATCAGAATGAAGTCTTCAGGCAATAGAGAACAAGACATCAACTCCAATCTTAGGCTCCAGGAATTTCTTGATTGCATGATCTATGGTAATAAAGTAAATCACTATGTATTTGTTGGATCAAGCAACTGTGGTGGAGGGATGGAAGAGAATGGGAGAGGAAGAGAGATGGAAGAGAAAGGAAGGACATGATAGCAGTGATCCAATATTTGTGGGGCTGCTACAAAGATGACACGGTCAACCTATTTCCCAAAGCATCAGAAGGCAAGACAAGAAGCAATGGATGGAAACTAATCAAGGAGCAACCTAGAACCAGAGAAATTTTCTGAGAACAATTAACTGCTTGCCTTCAAAAATTGTGGGAGCTCCATCACTGGAAGCTTTTAAAAAGAGACTAGACAGCCAGTTATCTGGAATGATGTAGGATCTCCTTCTTGTGCACGGAGTTGGACTAGAAAAGCTTCCAACTCTGTTATTTAATTTGTTGCATCATTTCCTTAACTCTTTCTTTCCTTAATGGCAGTAAAGATTTTTCTGGAGTAAAGATCTGATGGCAGCAAGCCTAGCTGGTTCTCCCCAGGAGCTATAAAGAACATCCAACAGGGCTGTGGAGGAGTGTTTAGAGATCCATCATGGGTGTCATGATGGATGATGCTCAAGCCACCAGATGTGAAGTCCATGACAGCTTCTTCATTAGACTTGTTTTATTAAGATGCACAATTACAATGGGAAATTCTACTTGCAGTCCATGAAAATGCCAAGAGCTCCCAGGAGACCTTATTGCACATAACATGCAGCCTCATTATACTGTCCTTTTTAAAAACACTTGTGTTTAAGCAAATATTATACAATGGATATCATGACCTCCTGAATGATATCCCCCACAAAGGTCAATTTAGCATCTACCCCGATGATGTTCTAGAAATCTTTAAAATTTTGGGTGTTCTCCCAAGTGTTTGAATTGAATATGTATGGAGTATAGCTGATTATGTTTTCTATTATAGAGAGTGTGTTTGTCCAGATGCATGGGAATTTCTCTTTTTTATTGTTTTCTGTATTTTCTGTAAGCTGTCCAGAGTCATTCTGGAGACAGGCAGTTTCTAAATATCATAAAATAAAATGAAATGTGAATTATTTGTTTATGCTGGTTCTATTTTCCAAGATTAAATACTTTTCCTTATTTAGTTTATATGCAGAATACATAATGAGAAATGCTGCAGAATAAGTAATAAAGATTGGTACAAAAAACCTCTAACAAACTCAAAAAAATGCTGATGATAGCACCATGATGGTTGGAAGTGAGAAAACTTAATGACTCTCTAATTGAAGTTGAAAAAAGCAACTGTAAAAGCTAAGCTGAGCTTCTGTTTGCTATGAAACAAGTACATAATTGTATCAATAGCTATTGTCCAAATGAAAGGAGACAAAATTAAACTAGTCACAGACTCAAAAATCTGTAGGTATGATGACCGTAACTATGAAATAAAGAGACTTGGAAACAGACTGTGGCAGAGCTAGATGAAATATTCAATTGTAAAGATATCACACTGACAACAAAGGTATAAAATATCAAGACCATGGTTTTCCCTTTTCTGATATATGACTATTAAGGCTGGACCACAAGAGAGGATGAACAAAGAAAAATAATAACAATAATGCTTTTGAATTGTGGGCTGAATAAAATTGAGAATACCTTGGATCCCAAATGATTCAACGTTAGATGAAGTAAAATTGGACTGCTTCATAGGAAGCACTAACATTAAAGTTAAACCTTAAATATTTTGGATATGTAGAACAAAGGCAGGAATAATTGCATACACTCTGATGCTTTGACAAAGACAACTGAAAAAATAGAAGACAGAAGACAAGGTGCTTAGAGGCAACCCTGATGACATAATTTTGAGTTTATAGAACTCCAAGAAACAGTTACTGACAGACAATCCTGCTGAAGTGATGTCTGTCAAGTCACACACACATACCAAAAAAACCCCACAAGTGTTCCCTTACTATATATAGTAATGAGAAAACACTCAACATAGCACCAACAAGTAGAGCACCATAGAAGAAATAACTGAACTAATGACTAAGTGCCATTGGTACATATCTCCTGTTTGTACTTAGTCTAGCATACATAGTTTAGAGAAGGAGAATAAAGCTATTCTCTTTACATAATGGGAAGAATGAAGATATGTGCTCAAATTGTACTACAGGTAATATGATTGGTACTTACAGCCCCATGGAAAACAGTTAAGAGACAGAAATTAGCACGGAAATAATTTTGGTCCCTATTGATTCTTCCAGCATTATAAACCATTGTATGCAGATTCTTTTTCATACCTCTCTGATGCAGGATGTAATTTCTTTAAAAGTATGCATTAAAGGGAAGCTTTAAATAACCCATAATATGCACAGTCAATGCCCTTGCTAACTGTAAAAAGTTACAAAACAGGCTTTGAGTCTTTCAGCTAATGATTACCTGTTCAATGAATTGTTACACAAACCAATTTCAACATCAGCCATTTTCTTGTCCCCTTACTGAATCTCCTTAAATTGCATTTCAAGGAAGCAATTTGGCTGACAATGGGATGGGCTTGGATAACTCATGTCAACTCTTTGCAAAATTGTCTCTTTTGGGTACATTAATGATTCCTTTTCTCATTTGCTATTTTTGGACATGGTTAAGTATACTATCAGGAGAGGTAGAAATGAAGAGTTTTAAGGGAAAACTCTGGGTCTATCTGTGAAGAACCTTAATTAAGGTTAAGGTGCTCCACAATGATTCAGGTTCAATGATCAAGGATCTATTTTCAGGCAATTCTTTTGATTATGTACTTAGTTTAGGAAAGAAAACAATAAGGGAACAATAGTACACAATGCATATTTTTCTTGCTTCTTGAGGATTGCCTCTAAATCCAATCCTAAAATTAAGGCAATGAATAAAATGGCCACTTACACTAAACAACCACTAAAATAATTAGTGAAAGCAAATGGGAAAATATAAAAGAAACAAAAGCATAAGAAGTCATATATCAAGAGTTGCAAAGGGGAAAAAATGGAACTGAACCCAGGGGCATGGTATCCATGATCATTAAAGCACCATACCTTTTCTTTATGTATTGTGTGCACTACTCTTGCAGAAAAAAGAGAAAGGGTTTCATTCATTTTGCATTTCCTGCACTGGATGAAGAGAGCACATCTATCCTGGCCACAATTTTTTATTAAAATTTTATTCTTTAAAAACCAAAAATACAAAACTCTCATTAACAGTATTTGTGTCATTGTATATACATATTTCTTGTTTTGTGACTATACATCATTTTTATCTTTATTCTCCACCCATTCATACCACCTATCCCATCTCGCATAATATGCTAGATCATCCTTGCCTCTTAATTCCATAGTGAATTTGTCTAGCTATGCACAGTACATTATTTTTTGAATTAAACTTTCATCTGGTGTTATTTTATCTTTCTTCCAACTTTGTGCAAAGGTGATTCTTGCTGCTGTTAAGATGTGTATCATGATGTGTACCTTTAATCATACCTAATAGAAATGTTTCTGGTTCCAGTTTCAATCTATGATTTGTAATCTCAAAAAGCCATCCCTGTACCTTCTTCCAATATTTTTTAACTTCTATACATTGCTATCACATATGGAAAAACATTCCTTTTTTTTCCTTTTGTTTGCACTTCCAGAATTCCAGTTTTATGTTTGAATACATTTTTGCCAGTCTTGCCAGCGCTATGTGCCATCTACAAAATATTTTATATTGATTTTCTTTAAATGCCATCAACAAAATCAGTTTCCAGTTCTTGGTCTAAATCTTTTCCCATTCATCCAAATTTATGTTATGGCCTACATTTTTCGCCCAGGCAATCACTGATCCCTTGACAATTTATTCCTCTAATTCCACCTCCAATAAATAGTTATACATTTGTGTTATAAATTTTATGTCTTTGCCTGTCAGAATTTGGTCCAATTTTTGTAAATCCTTATCTATCTCTTGTTCCTTTACATCTTTCTTAAATTTGGTTTGAGTTTGCAGGTATACCCACCAATCCAATATTATACCTTGTTCTTTTAGTTTATCCATTGTTTTTAATTTTCCCTATTCATCTAATAGTTCTTCCTATCTAATCATTTTAATGTCCCTCATATTTGGATATAATATAGCTTCCATAAGTGAGATCCAATTTGGTCTTTTCAGATAATGCTTTTTTCTTTTTTTTACTTTTCCCCAAGTTTGTAGTAATGAATCCCTTATCAGATGTCTATGAAAATAGGAGTGGATCTTATTCTCTTTATCCCATAGGAAGGCATGCCACCCAATTTGGAGGCATGGCCCTCAATTGACAGGATTCTTTTGTTTTTTTAAATTTATCCACTCCTTAACCCATAATAAAATTGCTGCTTGATAATATGTTTCCTGTTGTGTATGTACCATAGTTAATAAAGTATGAGCTTGAGGTAAAGTGCAGGGTTCTGGCCCTGCACTTCTGATTGGTTGTTAGGTGGCCAGATCGGATTGGTTAGTTCTGAGGAATCCGATTGGCCCTTAACAGAGGATTCTTATTGGTTAAAAGAGCTAGCATTCATAGCTCGCTATTGGACAATTCTTACAAGGGTTGCCTATATAAGGCAGAGTTCACTGTTGTTGTTTTGAGAAGTCACTATGCTAATAAAGACCTGAAAGTCACTATTCAGAGGCTGTCTCCATTTACTCCAACCCATGTCCAAGTACTTAACACTGGCGACGAGGATGGGATGTGGAGATGTCTGAACCGAAGAAGCCAGGAAGCAATACCGAGCACGTGATAAGATGACGCCAACAACGAAACCATGTCCAGTGGCATCGTACCACCCGCTCCGTTCGATCCAAACCAAGAGGATTGGGAATCCTACATGGATCGCTTCCAAATATTTCTCGAGACGAATAACTTGAAGGACGCCACACCAGCAAAGAAGCGGGCACTGTTCCTGACGCATTGTGGCCCAGCTGTATTTAAGATGGCTAAAGCACTCACCAAACCTCGAGAAGTGAAAGCCATGAGCTGGGACGACCTCGAACCCATCCTGAGAGACCATTACGCGCCAACCGTGCCTACACTCGTGAGACGCCACGAGTTTTATCAGAGAAACCAACAAAAAGGGGAGAGCGTGGCCGATTTTGTGGTGGACCTCCGAAATTTAGGGGGTCTCTGCGGGTTCGCCGATTTAGAAGAGGCACTAAGAGATCGAGTAATTCTGGAATTAGATGCGCTAGGCGTGCAAAGCAAGCTGATGGCGAAAGGCGACATCAGCCTTGCTGATGCCATTGTCGAAGCCACGGCTGCGGAGGCGACTAAAAAGTCAGCTGCACAACTACGGCGAAGCCGCACTCCGGTAACACCACCAACCAGCGAAATCTTACCCAACTCAGAAGGGCAGCTCTCAACAACACACCACGAGGATCTCTCTTCGTCATCAGACAGTAACGAAGAAGGGGTCCATCGACTGCGGTCTGACTGGGACCCTCGCCTGAAGCCCTTACGCCCTTGCACTAGCTGTGGAGCAAACCATGCCAGGCCCAAATGCAAATTCCGTGACGCACTCTGCCATGAGTGCAGGAAACGAGGCCACATCAGCCGGGTCTGCCGCAGCTTACCAGGACCCAGCCAGGCCTCAAAAGGGGCCAACTATCACCAATCGACAGGAAACCGTCCTGTAAGGCGAGAGCCAGTAAACCACTCCTACAGAAATCGAGCTTTGCAAAAAGAAGAGGCTCACCATACTATCACTATAGGTCACGCCTCAGTTTTCGACACTAAGAAAATCCGAGTCACGGTAGCCATCGAGAACCAGCCTTGCCATATGGAGATCAAGACGGGATCATCCCTCTCGATGGTGTCTTGGAAGACACTCAAGCAACTCATCCCCACAATTCAACACCAAGACCTCCAATTTCAATGCCTCATCCTCAAGGACTACCAAGGAAATCGAATCTCCGTTGTCGGGTCCTGCCAAGTCCGAGTCTCCTTCAAGAAGCATACAGCGTACTTACCTCTAACGATCATCGATAGAGATAGGCCTAGTCTATTAGGCCTCCAATGGTTCGCGCCACTCGGCATTGAAGTGGCCGGCGTGAACTGAGTTGGTGGTTGTGAGTGGGAGGAAGACCTTATCTCTGAGTTCAGCGACGTCTTCGCGGACAGCTTAGGTGAGTATAAAGGGACCTCAATCTCATTTAGTCTAGATAAAAAGGTAGCCCCCATTCGCTTGAAGCCCTGTCGAGTTCCATTCGCTCTTAAAGCAAAGATCGACGAACAACTCGACAAGCTAATTGCTCAAGGGGTGTTGAAGCCCATCGATCACTCTCCATGGGAAACCCCTATTGTAACACCCATTAAGCCAGACGGGTCAATTTGAATT
Source organism: Hydrophis major (assembly GCA_033807585.1). Classification (NCBI taxonomy): domain Eukaryota; kingdom Metazoa; phylum Chordata; class Lepidosauria; order Squamata; family Elapidae; genus Hydrophis; species Hydrophis major. Next base: position 93,636,082 of record CM066330.1, on the reverse strand, counting down.
TGTGGGGACTACCGGGCCACTTTAAACCACGCCCTACAGCAGAATGCGTATCCAGTTCCGGTGGTGCAGCACCTCCTCCATTCCTTGGGGGGCGGAAAGGTTTTCGCTAAATTAGATTTAGCTCAAGCTTATCAACAACTACTAGTGGATGAAAAAACAGCCCAAGCCCAAACAATTGTAATGCACAGACGTGCCTTTAAATGTACCAGATTGCAATTTGGAGTTAGTGTAGCCCCGGGGATCTTCCAGAGCCTCATGGAAAGGTTATTACAGGGAATCAAGGGCGTGGTTCCTTATTTTGATGACGCATTAATTGCAGCCCCTACCAAAAAAATCTTGCAGGATCATTTGAAATGCGTTCTTAAAAAATTCCAAGAGGCTGGACTTAAGGTGAAAAAAAATAAATGTCACTTATATACTGACAATGTTGAGTTTCTAGGATACCGAATTGATAGCAAGGGCATTCATCCTACTGAGAGTAAATTAAAAGTGATCAAAAACGCTCCCAGACCACACTACAAGGCGGATCTCCAGGCGTTCTTAGGCCTCATTAATTTCTATAATGTGCTTTTACCGCACAAAGCAACTGTCGGTGAACCGTTACACTGATTATTAGATAAGAAAGCATTGTGGGTATGGGGTTACTGGGAAGAGCAAGCATTCCGGAATGTTAAAAAACTGCTCACATCTGACTCTGTACTTATGCAGTATAACGAGACTTTGCCGTTAGTTATAACCTATGATGCATCACTTTTCGGGGTGGGCACCATTTTGAGCCATGTACTGCCTAATGGGAACGAAGCCCCTGTTGTATACTTTTCGAAGACTCTTTCACAAGCAGAGCGGAACTATGGACAAATTGATAAAGAATCTCTCGCAATCGTTTCAGCTGTAAAAAAATTTCATGAATATGTGTATGGAAGGACATTTACCATTATAACTGACCACAAACCGTTTCTAGGGATAATAGCCGGGGACAAGCCAACCCCCTACATATTATCCCCTAGAATGACCCGATGGTCAGAATTCCTAGCTGCTTATAATTATTGCCTGCAATATCGCCCGGGGAAAGCCATTCCCCATGCCGACGCATTAAACCGAGCACCACTTCCAGAGACTCTCGATGAGATGATCCGGCACCAATGGCAACTACGTTGCAGATCGAAACACTCGCTGCCTATGACCGCCCAAGACATCGCGAGAGAAACCAAACGAGACCACACCCTAGCTCAAGTCCTAGGCTGGGTAGAACGCAGATGGCCATTGGACCAAGTACCAGAGGACTTCGCACCATTTAAATCTCGACAGACTGAACTTTTTTCCCAAAAAGGCTGTATCATCTCAGGCGATAGAGTCGTTGTCCCAGAACGACTCCGGAAGACGCTGCTACAAATTCTGCACGAGGGCCACCCCAGCATCGTGCGGATGAAAGCACTTGCACGAAGCTACGCATGGTGGCCGGGCATGGACCAGCAAATCGAGCAAATCGGGCATGGACCAGCAAATCTGTTGTCAAAGCGTGTGCCAATTGCCAACAAGTCAGCAACGCCCCACCAAAAGCCATGCCTACTGAATGGGAGACGCCACGTGGACCCTGGTCCAGAATCCACCTGGATTTTGCGGGGCCAACCAAGGGCTATACCTTCCTGCTGACAGTCGACGCATGCTCCAATTGGTTAGAAATTCATCGTATGACGGCTACAACTTCCGAGGCAGTGATCAAGATCATAAACAGACTCTTTGCAACCCACAGATTGCCTGACATCCTGGTGTCCGATAACGGGCCACAGTTTACGGCACTAATGTTCGAGCAGTACCTCGCTGACCATGGCATCCGCCATGCGCTCACCTCACCTGCGCACCCTGTGACCAATGGCCGAGCAGAATGCATGGTCCAATTTGTTAAAAAGACTTTGCAAAAAGTGGACTATGACAATATCGATGGCAAGGTCAACCAAATTCTCCTTTTGCAACACATAATTCCACATAACGTCACCGGCAGAACTCCCACCGAAGTACTGATGGGACGAAGACTCCGCTCCCACCTCGACCGGTTGCACCCTGCTTACGAACCAGAAAAGCCAGTAGGATCCAGTGGCTGCTGTCGCACCTTCCAGGTAGGAAGCACGAAACTTATCGGGTGATCCGTTATGGATAGAGGCAACAGTAGTACGAGTGACCGGCCCCAAATCCTATGTAGTGAAATGCTGTGACAATAGACTGTGGAAACAGCATATCGACCAATTACGGTCACAACTCACAACAGCCAGTCAACAACTCCCCCATGACCAAACCAAGGGGGGGGGAGGTACAGAAGAAGAGGACGATCCAGGGAACCTGCTCGAAGGGAGCGACGAACTAAGTGATACTCAGGAAATGGAGCAGGAAGGAGAATCGTTTGCACTGCAAGAAATTGCAGCTGAGCAAGAAGCAGATCCACTGCCAAACAACAATCCACCTCAACAGGATTGCAACCAACCAGTCCAACGAAAATCCGAAAGACTTAAAAGACAATCGTCCTATTTAAAGGACTATATAACTACACCGTAATTAAGAAGCCAGGGGGAAGGGGTGTTGTGTATGTACCATAGTTAATAAAGTATGAGCTTGAGGTAAAGTGCAGGGTTCTGGCCCTGCACTTCTGATTGGCTGTTAGGTGGCCAGATCAGATTGGTTAGTTCTGAGGAATCCGATTGGCCCTTATAAGAGGATTCTTATTGGTTAAAAGAGCTAGCGTTCATAGTCGCTATTGGACAATGCTCACAAGGGTTGCCTATATAAGGCAGAGTTCACTGTTGTTGTTTTGAGAAGTCACTATGCTAATAAAGAGCTGAAAGTCACTATTCAGAGGCTGTCTCCATTTACTCCGACCCATGTCCAAGTACTTAACATTTCCCATTTTGGGAATCCAAGGCCACCTCTGGTTCTGCTATCTTGTAATGTCTTTTTTCCCCCATCCATACAAATTTCATAACTACCTTGTCTAATTCCAATTATCCTGGCCACTTTTTATGGAGGCACAATTGAGAGTGTTTTAACATCACTGCATCACTGTTTGGTTTGGTGACAACAGTGCCTCAGATAGAAAATCCATTCAGAGAGTGGTAAGGACAGCCAAGAAGATTATAGGAAGCTCGCTTAATGTCATTCAGGATACTGCTTATAAGCACTATGTGCTTAGATCTCAAAGCATTGTTAAAGACCCCACATACCCACTTCACGATGTGTTTCTGTTGGTCCCCTCTAGGAGGAGGTTTCAAAGTATTTCTAGCAGGATTTCCAGATTTTGTAGCAGCTTCGTTCCCTATGCCATCCATCTGGTAAACTTGCAAGATTTGTTTCTCTCACCATGTACAATCACACATCTGAACTAGACTGTATTGTTTCTCCGTGTCATGTAATATATGTGGGTACATGCATAATTTTGTATTTATTTATTTATTTATTTTATCTTGTCATGTTTATGTAGTGTATATTAGAGATGGAGACCCTTTGAGAGCTAACTGCAATGATATTTCATTTTAATGTATGCAGACTAGTGTACATTCAAAGTGACAATAAAGTTAGTCTAAGTCTGAGCCTAAGTTCTGTTCACATAGCTGTAGCCACCATCTTTCCAAGTTTAACCAGCTTAATAAATGTACCAAGCGATGGATTAAGAGACAGGTTTTGCTGGTAGATGCTTTTTCATCAGGAAGACATTGACTTGGATACAGTATAATTCATTTACTGCTATCTTGTAATCAATATTGTATAAAATACCTCTAGTTAATATATTAAGGAAGTGATTCTTTATACACTTATTCAGTAGACCTTGCGACTTACAAAAAAAAACCCCTTCCCTTTCATTGTCATGCAGCCTTACATCTTTCTAGATAGAAGTTAATTTTGTTGCATTTTTTTTTGGGGGGGGGTGAAGTGCAAGAATAAAAGTTTGATAAACTAGAGCAAGAGAGTTGTAAGGGCAAACATTGTAAAATAATAATACATTGTGGAAATTAAAATATCAATTTCAGTGGCCTTTGGAATAATGGATAAAGTGAAGTTGAGTTCATATCTTTTATAGATGGACCTATTTCTGAGTTTATAGCTGAATATCTTGAAGTTTGTCACCAAATATCAGCTTACAATAAACAAGATACATTTCTTGGCTTGGATTCTATTAAGATGCAAGTTTAACCATTCTAAAAATTACATTAAAAAAGAAAGCTCTTTCTGCATGAAGAATGCGTGTGCTCTATTACGTATTTGTTTCTGATATCCTATTTTCAGAGAAGAAAAAAGCATTTAGTTTCATCTTTTCCCTAGCCATGGATTAGAACAAATGATTTATGTGCAGCATTACTGTGTGACTTTTATGGGTGATGTTATCTCATAAATTTTAGCTCATATCCCAGATGCTGCCCTTTTGCAATTTTTTTTCTTAACAATGGGAATATTTTAACATGTTAAAGAATGGAGTTATTGCATACTTGTTTTCCGCTGGTTGTGCATTATTCGTAGAAATGTCTGTTTTTATAAATAAAAATATATACACCGGCAACTGTTTGTATTATATATTGGAGCAATTTCTGCTGACAAGATGGATCTTGCAATTTGAGAGTGTAGTTATCTGTTTGTATGTTCAAAGATGACTCTTCACTAGGACAGAGCAAAAATAGTCAACCCTGCACCTGGAATTATATATAAATCTTGGACTTAAATCTCAATTTGAGCATTTAGATCCTATCAACATAATGCAGATGTTTGCTTGCTAATGTTGAATTACATGTCCTTTACAGCCAATTCCGTGTTATCTTGAATTAGCTTCCTACTGAGCAGATAATTTAACATTCTATTACCACAAAAAAAAAAAAAAAAACATTCTCATCTACAAACATGCAATCACTTGTCTTTTACATTCTTTTGTCATTCACAAGCATTTGCCTTGATATCTATGCAGCTCTATCCTAAACCCTATTTAACAAATTTCCTTGCACATAATTTGCTATTTCCATACTACTCTCAGACATTATGATTACTAGATTTCATAAAGCAGAGCTCATTCAGTGGTTCATGGGAAGTGAAGCTATATTTAATTTTCCACATTGCAAATGCACTTCCCATCAGTTATTTATTTCAGAAATAATAACTGAAATATGGTTACAGATAATAGTGTTCCTCTGTATGTTTTTATTTCAATACTCCATTCCAGTATTTTGATTAGCAAAATTCTTGCTCCGAAAAGCTTTGGGGGGAGGGTGGGTGGACCTTGTCATGAAGAAAATGTACCACAGAATTATTAGCTAAGGCTTATAGAAACTGCATTTTTCCAATGATAACTATGTTCATCTATTACTATAGATTATTTGGCTATTTAAGAGGAAATAAATATAGGTCATCATTCCCCTGTTAAGCATCTTTATCCTGGAGACTATGCCTGTTGACTACTATATCTCAAAATGCACTGTGGATTATTACCTTATTTATTACATTTCTAGGTCACCAAATCCCTGCAGTTCCTCAGTTCAAGGAGACAAAATTTAAAAATAAAGACAAAAATGCCCTTGAGTCATGCTCAGTTCTGGATGGTTACTTGGACACACGCATGCCTTACTTGTAGTAGGCATCTGGAAGTAGAACTTGCCAATCACTTTTCTCAGGAGTTTTTAAGCTTCCCTATATAGCTGATGATAAGCAGGAACCTACACTAAACTGTTATATAAACAGGGAATAGATGTGCCCCAGTTTCAAGACTATGAAGAGAACAGCTCAATGTCTGTTGGCTTCATAGAGAAGGAAAGGCCTATATTTTAAAATGTAAAGCATGTCTGTGCAGACACACGCATACACACATCAAAAAAGGACTTGATTTTGGCACTCTGCTGTAGTTATATTTGCATTTATATGGTTTCTATCTTGTTTACAACAAGGGAGTATGTATGCCTGGGTCATGTCTGTGAGCGTCTATGTAAGCAAGTTCCTGAAAATGGGGTTAAGTACCTGGAGGATTGAGATTTATTGTCATGCAATATATCAAATACTAGCCTGCAGGTAATCTCCCATTCAAATACTAATCAGCTGAAGGGCATTTCATAAGGCAAAGCATGTGTTAGAATGTCACAATGCAAATTCTATGCATTACATATTTGTGTGTGACATTGTGCCACAAAAACAAGAGGGGAAGATTTTGCATAATGGCATTGAAGTATATGCTGCTTCTGCTTCTTTTTTTTAATATAATAGTATTGACAGTTTTAAAAACAAGAGTAAAAATTAATATAAATTAAAATAGAGTAAGAAGGAAAAAAGAAAAAGGAAAATAAAAGAGAATGCTAAAGTGCAGAAAAGAAAAACAAGTGAAAGAAAAAGAGGAAAGAAAAAGGATATAAAGAAGTGACATGCAATCAACATGTGAGGGAATGGAAAAATGGAAATTAATCAAGGAGACAACCAAGCTAGAACTAAGAAGAAATGTGATGACAGGTAGAACAATTAATCAATGGAACAACTTGTCTCCAGAAGTTGTGGGTGCACCAGTATTTTACAAAAATAGTTTGTGAAGAAAGGGAAGGCTCCTGGATTGCAGCTGAAAGGCGAAAGCAGAAGCAGTATGCTCCATCTCATAATTGGGCAGACCAGGTTGCCCTGATAGACTGGTCTCACTAAAAAAAACCATTTAATCCTTCCCCTGGTATAGCAGACAAAGCAAGGAGAGCCCATGGCTTAGAGGTTAATACATCTACTAATATGAAAGTAGCCTGGGTTCAAATCCTGGAAGGTTATGGCTAGCTGATGAGAGTTAAATAGTTTGAAATAGATCTATATAATAGTATCCCTTTATTTCTTTGTTCGTAAATATAAATTCAACACAAAAATAGTTTGTCATGAAAGCGACTGCCTGCAAAGGCTCCTGAATTGGGGCTGAAAGGCAAAACTTGATAGACCAGGTTGCCCTGATAGACTGGTCTCACTGGGGAAAAAAATCTTCAGTTTTGGAAGTTCGTAAGAAGAGATTGGGCAACCACTTGTCTGAAATGGGTTTCCAGCTTGAAGATGTCCAAGGTCCATTCCAATTCCATTTGTTCTTTATTCTGTTATACATTTTCAACAAAGATTTGGATGCAGTAATACCCTGGATACAAGTGTTTCTTCAATAAATTTTCACCAGAACTAATGTATTCAGAAAGGGAACTTATGTTAGAAGTTCAAAACTATGATCAAAAATGTTGTGAACTAATAAAATACTCAAATAAAGTTTATCAAAAGCTTTAGAAAATAGCAGGGTTCTAGCCCTGCACTTCTGATTGGCCGATAATAGCGATATCGGATTGATCCGTTCAGGAGAATCTGATTGGCTGTTAACGAGCCACTATCATTGGTTAAGGGGGTTAACACTCCACGTTTCCTATTTGTTACTAGAGCATCAGCTTGCATATAAAAGGGCTGCTCTTGCTTTAGGATTTTGCTCTGTTCAGAATGTATAATAACTAGTTGAAGTTCACTGTTCACCATCTCGTCTCCATTCCTTGCGCCCATGTGCAGAACTTAACACTGGCGACGAGGGTGGGATACGGAGACGTCAGAGTTGACTGAACACTACAGAGCACTAAGCAGAGCACGTGGCTGAAGGCGCATCAATGGCAGAAACCATGAACGGTGACACCATACCACCTGCTCCATTCGACCTGACACAAGAAGACTGGGACTCATGCATGGACCGGTTCCAGATGTTTCTGGAGACCAACAACTTGAAGGATGCCACTACTGGGAAAAAGAGAGTGGTATTCCTGACTCACTGCGGACCTGCTGTTTTCAAGATGGCCAAGGCACTGGCGAAACCAGCTGAGGTGAAATCCATGGACTGGGATGTCCTCGAGCCCCTCTTAGGGGCCCACTATGCACCTACTGTACCAACGCTTGTACGAAGACATGAATTCTACCAGAGAGACCAGCGGAAAGGAGAAAGCGTTGCAGATTTCATCGTGGATCTCCGGAACCTGGGAGGCCTCTGTGGGTTCGCCGACCTCAAAGAAGCTCTCAGAGACCGAATAGTTCTGGGATTAGATGCACCACACATGCAGAGCAAGCTGATGGTGAAAGGCAACATCAGCCTTGCAAATACCATTGCTGATGCTACTGCAGCAGAAGCAACCAGGAAGTCGGCTGCCCGAATGCGCCGCAGCAATGCCCCGCTCCGCCAACTCGCCGGCGAAACCTCACCTCGCCTTGAAGGACATGCAATGGCAACTCAACATGAGGACCTCAAATTGTCATCAGAAAGTGATCAGGAAGAAGTTAACCGGCTCCGGTCTGAACGAGACCAACGCCACCAGTAACCAGAGACTGCAGTATCAATGCGCAGGTTGTGGGGCAAACCACCCACGATCAGACTGCAAATTCCTCGACGTGCTCTGCCATATTTGTGGGAAGAGAGGCCACATCGGAAAGGTCTCTCGAAGCAAGATAGGAACCAGCTCATTTCAGAGGGGGACCAACTATCGCCAACCCACAGGAAATTGTCCTGTGAATCGGGAACATTCAAACCACCAATGGAACAACCACTCCAACAGAAACAAACCACTAGCCGATTCAACGAAACAAGTAGAGGCACACCAAACCATCATGATTGGTCATGCATCATCATTAGATGCAAAGAAAATCTGAGTGAAGGTCGCCATCAAGAACCAGCCCTGCGTGATGGAAGTCGATTCAGGATCGTCCCTCTCGATGGTTTCCTGGAAGACTCTGAAACAATTGATCCCTGCCATTCGGCGGCAAGACCTCAGAACCCAAAGAATCATTCTCAAGGACTATCAAGGAAACCGAATTCCCGTCGTTGGATCAAGCCTGGTCTGGGTATCATTCAAAAATCGTACTGCATCCTTACCATTGACTGTCATCAACGGTGATCGGCCTAGTTTGTTAGGCCTTCAATGGTTCGCTCCACTTGGGATTGAGGTAGCTGGCATTCACCAGACCAGCAGCAACGACTGGGAGGAGGCCCTCGTCCAGGAATTCCAGAACATTTTTGCAGACAAACTAGGCGAGTACAAGGGGACCCCGATATCATTTAACCTTAACCCTGAAGTGGCCCCTATCCGCCTTAAGCCTCAGCGAGTCCCTTTTGCCCTTAAACCAAAGATTGATGAGCAGCTCGATAAATTAATAGCCCAGGGTGTTTTAGAACCAACTGACCATGCTCCTTGGGAAACCCCAATCATAACACCCATCAAACCGGATGGATCATTAAGGATTTGTGGGGACTACCGTGACACCCTGAATCACGCCCTTCAACAGAACGCTTACCCGATACCTGTGGTACAATACCTCCTCCATTCCCTGAGGGGCGGAAAAGGCTTCGCTAAATTGGATTTAGCACAGGCGTACCAACTACTACCTGTGGACAAAAAAACAGCAGAGGCACAAATGATCATTACGCACCAAGGCGCTTTTAAGTGCAACTGACTCCAATTCGGAGTTAGCGTGGCCCCAGGGATCTTTCAGAGCTTAATGGAGAGGCTGTTACAGGGAATAAAAGGGGTTGTACCATACTTTGATGAAGTTTTAATCGCTACTCCTAATAGAGAAATACTAAAGGAGTGTCTTAGACTGGTTCTCCAGAAATTTAAAGACTCTGGCCTTAAAGTTAAAAAGAATAAATGTCAACTGTGTACAGATAAAGTAGAGTTAGATTTTACCTAATCGATAAACAAGGCATTCACCCCACCAGTAGCAAGTTAAGGGCAATCAAGAATGCCCCAAGACCCAGAAACAAGACAGATCTCCAAGCTTTCCTGGGGCTTATTAATTTTTACAACAGCTTCCTGCCCCACAAAGCGACCGTAGCTGAGCCCCTACATCGGCTCCTCGATAAAAAAGCAACCTGGGTTTGGGGGCACCGAGAGGAGCATGTGTTCCGACAAGTGAAAAACCTATTAACATCAGATGCTGTTTTAATGCAGTATAACAAGACTTTGCTTTAACAATCACATGTGACACATCACCCTTTGGAGTAGGAGCCGTTTTGAGCCATGTGTTACCAAACGGTAGTGAAGCCCCTATTGACTATTTTTCAAGAACTCTATCAAAGGCTGAACGTAACTATAGTCAAATCGATAAAGAGGCGCTTGCTGTTGTATCTGCTGTTAAATGGTTTCATGAATATGTTTATGGATGAGTTTTTAATATTGTTACCGACCACAAACCTTTGCTGGGGATTATAGCAGGGGACAAGCCAACCCCCTATATATTATCACCTAGAATGATTCACTGGTCAGAGTTTTTGGCTGCGTACAATTATAAGCTGCAGCACCGCCCAGGGAAAGCCATTTCCCATGCTGACGTATTGAGCCATGCACCACTTCCAGAAACCGTCAATGACCCAGCTCTGAACCTTACAACGCTCCAGATTGAAACGCTGCATTCACCGCTGCTGACTGCTAGAGATATCGCAATCAAAACAAAACACGATCCTGTCATAAAGCGGGTTCTTAGCTGGGTCGAACGAGGATGGCCAGTAGATCAAACCCCTGACAATTTCATTCCCTTCAAGAATAGAAAAACGGAACTTTTTCCGCAAAAGGGCTGCATCCTGTGGGGGGATAGAGTCATCGTCCCAGAGCGGTTACAACGAGCAGTACTAAAAACGCTGCATGAGGGCCACCTGGCATCGTGCACATGAAAGCATTCGCACGAAGCTACGCGTGGTGGCTGGGCATCGACAAACAAATTGAAGCCTGGGTAAAGATTTGTTATAAGTGCCAGGAGGTTAGCAATACCCCACCAAAAGCAACTCTGACAGAATGGGAAACACCTCGGGGACCGTGGTCCCACATTCATATTGACTTTGCGGGACTACTAAGGGACATACGTTCCTATTAACAGTGGATGCCTACTCAAACTGGTTCGAATTCTATGAAATGAAAAGTACTACAGCCAAGTCTGTCATCCAGAAGTTGAACAGGTTATTCGTGACGCATGGACTGCCAGACATCCTGGTATCTGACAACAGACCCCAGTTTACCGCACTTTCTTTTGAACAATACTTAGCGGACTGCGGTATTCACCATGTGCTAACTTCGCCAGTGCACCCTGCAGCTAACGGAAGAGCCGAGTACATGGTACAGTTTGTTAAAAAAACAAGATGGACTATGGGGACATTGAAGATAAGATAAATAGAATACTCCTTCTCCAACACAACACTCCGCACAGCATCACCAACAAGACTACAGCGGAACTATTAATGGGACGCAAGCTCCGCTCCCACCTCGACCAGCTTCATCCATCCTACAAGCCAGAGAAACCCTGTGGATCTAGTAGAAAATGCCGCAAATTCCAATTAGGCGACTTAGTTTTCACCAGAAAACTTTCTGGCAAACCATTATGGATCGAGGCCACTGTTACTCAAGCCACTGGATCGAGGTCGTACCGGGTGAAAGCCTGTGACAGAAAAATATGGAAACGCCATATTGATCAGCTTCGCTTGAGTCTACAACCTAGTTTCTGCGACTCCGGTAACTCGAGATGGCAGGAAGCAGGAATGAAAGAAGTCAGCCATTGGGCGTGACAAGTGAAGAAAGATCAAGGACGGGGATGGCCTCGCCACAGAGGAACAACCCAACAGAGGCAAGCCTGCAAGGGCCAGTGGACAACGATGAGAACGCTAGTCGTCCAACAAAGAACCACCAGCACCTGACTTGCCCAAAAACGCCCCGCCAAAACAGGATTACGGACAAGAACCGTTGGGACAGCGTAAATCCAATAGACAGTCGAAGCAACCTTTCTATCTCAGAGATTACATCACCGCAACCCCCAAATGGAACCCGGAGGGAAGGGGTGTTGTGAACTAATAAAATACTCAAATAAAGTTTATCAAAAGCTTTAGAAAATAGCAGGGTTCTAGCCCTGCACTTCTGATTGGCCGATAACAGCGATATTGGATTGGTCCGTTCAGGAGAATCTGATTGGCTGTTAACGAGCCACTATCATTGGTTAAGGGGGTTAACACTCCACGTTTCCTATTGGTTACTAGAGCATCAGCTTGCCTATAAAAGGGCTGCTGTTGCTCTTGGGTTTTGCTCTGTTCAGAATGTATACTAAAGAGTTGAAGTTCACTGTTCACTGTCTCATCTCCGTTCCTTGCGCCCATGCACAGAATTTAACAAAAAACAGGCTTCTCTAGCCATGTGACTTGCATTCAGTCACTGCTGCAGTGGCCACCATTTTTAATTCTGTGTTTTGCTTGGACCGTTTCAACTTGCGAGGCAATTTCTTGAAGCTGGCAGTTTTGGGGGATTGTTTTGTCTCTGGTCACATGGCCAAACAAGACCTTTGCAGCCAGCCTTGCTCCAAGGTTTGGTTTGGTTTGGTTTGGGCTGCATGTAGGATCTGCTGCTGCCTGGTTTGAGAGCTGGAATGCTAGAATTACTCCTGTAAGTATCTTAAAGTATTCTTTTTTTTGTTACTCTGTAGAATAGTAGTTCATTTGTAAGCACTTTGGGAACTGCTGTGTTTCTTTTTAAGTACTGTTCTATACTTTGCAAACTACAGTATTGTGTTTGTAAGCACAGTTCTTTGCAATGATAAAGTTTGTTTGCATTTGCTTTGAAACTGCTTGATAATAATAATAAATTTTATTATACTCGCAGACAAGCAATAGACAAAATTATCACTGTTTACAATAGTGTTAAAATATATTATATTAATAATAATAGGCAATAATGTCCATAATAATAAAATACATGGTATCAAATAGTATGTAGATATCTCAAACGATTTTTAGATAATCTATATTTACACAGATACCTGTTCTCTCATCATGTGTGCAAATATAGATTATCTAAAGATTGTTAGAGATATCTACAAGAAATTGGTACAGTAAACATCTTTAATTCTGTAATTGAATTTTCCTTGTGGCCATTGCAGCCGCACAGAATTTTGGTACTAAATGTGTGATAACTGGGTTTGAGTCCCAGAGGAGATAGTCTACATAAAAATTGTCTGCCCTCCCTAGTAATCCTTCTAATAAGGAGAGAATATGCATTAACCCAAAAACTTTGTATAACTCACAGTGCAATAAAACATGTGTGATATCTTCTACTCCTTTACCACAAATACATACTCGTTCTGCTATTGGGATCTTGTTATACCTGCCTGGGAGGAATGCTGAGGGGAGGATGTTAAATCTGGCTCTGAAAAATGTTATTCTATGTTTTGGGATTATCAAGTCCTCGAAATAACTTGATGGTTCCCACACACCCTGGTTAATTCTGTTCCTACCATGGAGAGGCAACCGATTGGAACTCCATGTCTTTATTCTATTAATGACTACTTTAGCTTGGTCCAAGTCTAGGGATATTAAAAATGCCAGAGAGAGCCCATAAGAGCCCAACTTGTGGTCTATCGCCTCTTTCCAGGGGGAGAGGAAGTTATCTGTCAATACTAAAGGAGTCAGTCCCACTGAGAAGAAATGAATTTTTTACCAATAAATAATCATCAGCTTCCAGCTCTTACCTGAATCTGAGGCATACCTGTCTTAACCCTTAACTGGGCATTTGGTGTTCCTTTGGGTGCATCTAAAACAGCTTACAGGAATTTTGTTTGTATAATTTCTAGTTTTTATGAAGATTACTGTTTGTGCCCCATAAAGAATTTGTGCCAATGTTTTGGCCTCAAAGAGTATTAAGGCAGCAGTGACTAATTATCTTCCCCCATTAAGAAGAAATGTTTAATGTCATTTGAACACCCGAGGGCTGATTGTAATGTGTAATAAGAGCCTTGGTGGCACAGTGGTAAGAGTGCAGTACTTCTGCTGACAGCCAGCTGTCTGCAATCTTAAGGGATTTGATCAGCTGGGATACCTCTTTTGGTGTGACAGGGGGGCAGTAAGGAGTTTGGTCCAAACTAATTTGGCTCTTATTTGATTCATAGTCAGGGTCTGAATATAGCTCTCTAAAATGTTCTTCTAAGGCATAAATTGCTCGTAAAAATGCTAGCCAGCATCTACACAAAGCATTCTATAAGGTTGTGTTCTGACTTCCAGCTGGACTCCCTCACCAACAGACCAAAATCCACAATCTTCTGTGTTTTTGGTTCATGCTCTCCCGTTGGAGGGCCCCGATCAAACTGATTTGGGGCCAGAGCCACCATGTAGAGGTGGTGAAGAAAGGGGAGACCACCAGCTGGGTTGAGGGGAGCCACATCTCCCCTCCTTGGCTTGGCAATTCACCATTCTGAAGACGGCTTTAGTGGTGGCCAAAATGGCCACCCTGAAGAGGTGAACTGACCAGGAAAAAGATCATGCAGGAGCGGAGAAGAAGAGAATGGCATAGAAACCAGAAGAATTGGGCACAATCTTTAAATAAAAAGGTACCTGGAATAAACCCTTAAGAATTTTTAAGACAGGAACTAAAGTGGCGGATTTAGAAAGAGAGGAAAGAAAAAAAATCTTTGACAGCTAAGAGTAGCTTTGAATCGTGAAAGGAAGAAGCTAGAAGAAAATAACTGTTTAAATTAGATAAATATATTTTTGACACTAAACAGGCATAATTAAAGCTGGATTTAAAAGTGTTAAAGAAAAAACAAAAAAAATATTAACTGGATATTTTGGCTCTATTGGAATTTTGAAGCTTAAAAAGCCTTAAATAGAAAAAAAAGCAAAAGAAAAGGTTGAAGTTTTGACATAACAGAGATTGCCATCTAGTGGCCAAAGAACTTAATTACAATCATTTTTAAAATAACCTGTTTTCTTTAAGAATTTGACTTGATACAAGTAAATGAAATCTTGATACAACAAAACAAAGACCCTGGAAAGCAAAAGTACAAATCTGAACATTGAAATAAGAAAGAAGTAAGAAGAAACTATTTTGGGACTGATTGGTGACTTTGGTATAAACTTGATACTGGACTATCTGATGAATCCAAAAAGCCTGAAGAGAAATTAATTAAAGCAGATTGTTGGAAATAAACTTTATAGATATTAACTGAATTAAACTACTGGGCAAAAACATTAAAAATGGCAGAATCTCTTTTGGAATTAAAAATGTAACTTAGAAATATGAAAGAAGCACTACAAGAAAGAGGTGAATTGTTGGACTTTGCTTTACAATTCTTAGAAATGGTGATTCTAGAATATGAAGAACAGAAAGTACCAGAAGAGGAGGAGTTGATCAAAGAAGACACTATCTTTAATGAACATTTGCAACAACAAATTTTAAAGTATGGAGGAAAAAGAGTGGGAATTAAAAATTTGAGATTCAAGGAGGTAACTAAAAAGAGGAACACTTACAAAATCAAAATTAGTAAAAAGAAACAGCAGAAAAGTAAATTGTGGAAGGAAACATTAAAGAGGGAGAGGGATAAAAACTGGAAAGTGAAAAGAAAGGGGAAAATGAAGGGGAAAAGAAGTGTTTAAAAAAACAGGATCAGGAAATAAAGAAATATGGAAATTGTACAAGAATTAAAAGAAATTGTTTATTTAAAAGACATAGAGATAATGGTTAATTAAGAATAAGGAAGGGGATTCTGCAAGGTGATGAGGGTAGAATAAATATATTAGAAGCTAAAAACTACTTAGAAAATAGGGGAATATAGATTATTAAAAAGAAGGATGGGAACTGATATTTCTTTTGATATTGGAATGCTCTTTTTTTTTCTTTTTATACACAGAGATAAATGGAATAAATGTGGAAAAAAGGGAAATTATGATAAGTTTATTAAATATGTTTAATGAATACATCGAACACAATTGAAATGAATTATGAGGATTGTTATAATGAGATCAATATCAGTGTTTAGGATTAATTGAATAGATTAATTTTTTTATCAAAATTATATTAAAAAAATATGTTTTTGAAATTGAAGGGGGAAGCGCTATGCGGAATCTAACCCTAACCTAAAAGGTATATATGTTATGTAGTTGTTAGGAGATTTTTATTATTAAATATATATGCAATAAAAGTTAAATGTTTACTGGGATTTAAAGAGGGAGTAATTAAAGAACATGTAAGCTATAGGGGTGGCATACTACAAATTAGTAATTGTGGGGGGTAAATTTTTGAAATGTTTGAATGAAACTAGAATTTGTGGAATGATGAAGTAAGAATATGCAATGAAATTGCAAATCTGACAGATAAAAGTACAAAAGTATAATGATTATGAAGATATGAGAGCTATTTGTGATTCAAATAGGAGGAAAGTATTTGGAAAAAATATAATAATAGAAAATATGTAAATTAATGATAAAATATGAAGTTGAATATGAAAGATGAATGTGCAATTATGGACATTTTTGTATGAAATGTAAAAAACCTGGAATCATGTTGTTCACTAAAAATATATGTTTTTAAAAATGTGGAAAATTGAAATAAAACTTTATTAAAACAATATATAATGTTGTGTGCTATATCTCTTCTCTAAACTACTGGTTTTCAAATTTGCAACCTATTTATATGAGTTTTTGGATTTTGCCTGCAGAGCCTTGTGCTGATCAATGCAATGTTTTTTTTTAAAAAAAAAGAGGTTTAAATTTATATTGTTTCCAGAAGTTGTGGGTGCTTTATCACTGGAGGCTTTTAAGAAGAGACTGGATAAGACATTTATCAGAAATTCTTTTGTGAGAGCAGTGGGTTTGACAAGATGACTTCAAGGCATTTTAACAACCGGTTCTGTGAGCATGTGTTTTCTGCTTTGTATGCGCAGCATTCAAAATACAGCAATTTGAAGCTCAACTGCTTATCTTCTAGGGCAGCCCCAGTAAGTAGAATAGCTGAGGTGTGGAAATCAGCTGTGCCACGCAAATCAACTGAGCCAGAAAGATAGGACAGAATAGGGCAGGTGCAGGTGGGAAGGGCCAGCTGATGGTCAGAACTACCAGTTGGCTAGAACCTGGCTCCAGCTGGCTGGCTGGAGACTGTTAAGCTAAGTGGCAAGTAGTTGTTGTTTTTTAAAGCAACTGCAAATTGAGTTTTGTAAATTACCATCCTACCCCAACCCTCAACCCCTTCTGGGCAGCTGTCTGAAGATACTTGAGCTGATCAGCAGCAAATGCTTTCTTTAAAATTGAAATGGAGCTGTTTGGAGGCAATTAAGTTACTTCTTCAGCTGTACCGAAAACAGCTGACCAGCAGAGGCAGAATCAGCTGATTGGCAGTAGGCTGGAAGTAAGTCAGATCTTCATTCATTTAACGAGCCATTTGATTCAATTAATGAATTTGATTTTAAAAAATTGTAAAATTGAATCTGATTCATTTTATGAACTTATGAACCTAATGGGCAGGCTCCATTAGGTTTGTACTTTGAGGACTACCTTTATATTCTAGATAATTTTTCTGCTGCCATATACAAATGGTACATCATTTTATAAAAATTCTTTGTCAGATTATAACATAGTGCAAAATATATTACTTTAAACTACATATTTTCCCATTGTTCTATCTGTATATTAAAACTAAAAATTTTAGCCCACATTACCATATATTCTTTTACTCATTCTTCTGTTTCAAATTTCAATAAAAGTTTAGGGTTTATATATACTCTATAGTCTCAATATGGCACCTCTAAGATAATTAATTTTAAAATTAACTTTTTATTTATTGTATCACAAATATCCATGCCACCCAAACCTCAGGTAAAGTTCTTCTAACTCTAGAAGTCTTATATTTCTTAGCAACATTATTTTTCCATCCAAACCAAAAAGCAATATACAAAATATAATTTTGAATCAGGTAAACTCAATCTTCTTCCCTTTCTATCTTGTAACACTTTATATTTAACTCATCGTTTTTTGGGAGGGGGTTGCCATGCAAATTTAAGTATATCCTTTTGCCAGTGTATAAATGCTGCATCATTTGTATCACTAGTATTGTTTGAAACCAAAACATCAGTTTAGACAAAACATTTAGTTCTATTACAGAAACTCTCCCCAATAATATTTGATAATTGTTTTAAGATAATATGTAATTCATATTTATCTTGATGATACCCAGATAGTTAATTTTTTCAGTCTTAAAACCAACTTTTTTCATCAGTTTGGTTTGATTGTTTATTTTTATGTTTTTGTTAACATCATTGTCTTTTTAAAATCTTTATTCCCACAGAAATATACACTTTTTTTGTTTCAAATGTCCACGAATCTAACCCATTCATTATTTTCAAGATCAGCTAAAATATGCCATCTACTGTGAATTAAAAAGATAAAAATAGAATCCTAGAAACAACCTGGGACATAGCACAATAATCAAGATAAAAATCAACAACTGCCCCAACTCATCACAATAAAAGAAGCAACAGAGTACTAAAGTTGCAAGAAGATTAAAATTGATTCATAATGCACAGATTCCTCCATTGATAACTACAATGGTGCATAAATAAATTTTAAAGAGAAAATAACATTTCTGTTAACCCCTAAAGTAGTTGCATTTCTTAGCCTCTAAATCCCCAGAGTTTTCTCCTCAAATGAATACAGGCATGCATTTATGTAAATATATAATTCTCTCTCACACACACACACAAACTGCCAGTGAATTTTTCAACAATCAAGGCAGCCATAAGCAATTATATCAACATCATTCTTAATACATTCCTAAAACAAAAAAATTACACACATGTTGCTAAATTTTTGAGATATTGCTACTAAGTTAAATTATTCAGGAGATAAAAATATAATTCATAGAAAATGTAATCATGACAAACCTGCCATTCATTGCTTTCATCAGTGGTGGGATTCAATTTTTTAAACTATTGGTTCTGTGGGCATGGCTTGGTGGGGAAGGATACTGTAAAATCTCCAGTCAGAGGTGGTATTTTCTGAATTTCTCTGAACTAATCAAAATTTCCACTACTGGTTCTCCAGAACTGGTCAGAACCTGCTGAATACCACCTCAGGCTTTCATGTTTCTTGATTCAGTAATCCCTTCTTTCCTTCCTTCCTTCCTTCCTTCCTTCCTTCCTTCCTTCCTTCCTTCCTTCCTTCCTTCCTTCCTTCTTCCTTCATCCCCCGTCTCTCTGAATTGAAACTGAACAACTTCCTCACACACCTCAACAGCCAACACCCAAAAATACAATTCACCATGGAAACAGAAGCTAACAACCAACTTCCCTTCCTAGATGTCTTGGTATACAAAAAATCCAATGGCTCCCTAGGACACACCATCTACCAGAAGAAAACACATACAAACCGCTATCTACACGCACTCTCACACCACCACCCAGCACAGATCAATTCCGTAGCCGAGACACTCATCTCCAGAACAAAATGCTTAGCCGACGAACAACACCTAGAGACCGAACTACACACTCTCACCGGCGTGCTGACAGCCAATGGATTCCAAAGAAAGAAGATCACCCACCTAATCCAAAAAGAAACCCCAGCCAAAATCCAAGACAAAGAACAAGAGAATGGCAAAGCCCTCCTCCCATATATAAAAGGCACTACGGACAAAATCAGCAAGATCCTCCAAAAACACAACATTAAGACAGCATTCTGCACAAACAGAAAGATATCCACCATCCTAAGAAACCCTAAGGACAGAATCGAGTTAGAAAATCAAGCAGTATACGAAATCCCTTGCACTGCCTGCCCCACCACATACATTGGACAGACTAACAGAAGAATAGGTGCACGCATTGAAGAACATAAGAACTCAATCAAAAAGGAAGAACCGACCTCTTCCCTGGTCCAACACGTCAAAGCCACAGGACATGAGATTGACTTTAAAAATACCAGAACTATCGCCAAAACCGAACACTTCAGCAGCAGAATCATCAGAGAAGCCATAGAGATAGAAAAACGCCCACACAGCATGAATAAATGAGATGATACCTCCCGCCTACCAGCCATTTGGAAACACGCCCTCATTAACAGACGCATACCTAACATGAAGAATGACACCAGACCCACACCCCTGAGAGCCACACAAGATGCCACCACCACATTTCCACGTAGAAAGCAGACTCACACCCACACAGAAGAGGAAACATGACCACGGACCAGAAGCCGCACTGCAGCTGCATCACTACCCATTTCAAACCCCTCTGAGCCATACATGAAGCGAACTGACCTCCACCATGAAGATGCAGCACGACCACGAACTCGAAGCCAAACAGCAAGATCACAGCTCACCAGCTCAAACCCTCTAGCAACTGAGACCAACCTGAGCACAATCAATCCCCCACCTGAACAGAACACATTATTCACATTTTCTCAAACATACACATTTTAGTGCATTATAATGCCCTACCACAAATTTTGATTTCCCATCATTCTGGCAAGTGTATACATACATGTATACCCTGCATTTTGACTGAATAGTGGCACAAATTAAGCTCTTTGTCCATCATACAGTAACTGTTCATGGAACGTAGCATAAAGAAGAAAAGAAAGAGGTTTAATTTCCTAAGAACTATTCCTGAAATTTTTACTCGTTTATTTCTGGCATCACCATCTTTTAATGTTCTGTGTTGCACTATTTTTCTTTTTTCTTTTTACCTTCAAGCCAACTGGAAGAGCTTAATTCTAGTACAGACAACTTGCATGAATTAATCAGACAATGAAAGATTTAAACAGTGGTACCCGTGCCTATTATTGAGGGCAAAGCCCCATTCTTCTTGATGTCATAATGGGAATTATTGCTCCCCTGCTCCTGCCAATGGGAGATAGTACACATGATCAATTTCATTGATATTAAACAAAGTTATCTCTATAATAGTAAATTTTATATACAAGGCAATTTTATATTCCCCTTACAATTCTCACTAATAATTTATAAACATAGTAACTCTTTTCTCACTACCCTGCTTGCCCCTGAAAGCTAACAGTGTTCTATTTTAAAGTAATATGCCAATAGTCAAGAATTATACTCCAGAAATAAGATATCTAATTGAGTATATCGTTCTGGACAAAATGTATCTGCCACCGATAAAATGAGAAACTGCTACTATAAAGAAGGGAAGGTTAGCAATGCAATCTCCATTGGTTGCACAGGAAGAGATTTGCTGAACTCCAAAGGCAGAGGTCCCTATGGAAGAAGATGAGTGGCAACAATTCAATTTAGTCTAAATCTGTGCACAAAACTCCCTGTGGTTTTTTCTAATGCAAAAGTTCAACATTACACTGGAACAAACGGAGACAATATCTGAAAAGCAAGATGTGATGGGATGAGATTTTAGGTATACAGACTGTTAGTAGCATTTTTGAATACCCCTCTTTCCAATACATGGCAAATTCCTGTAACACAGATGATATTTTCCTGTTACTGCAAATGATGAGAGGTCCAAACTTAGGCTATTATGGTTGCTTAGTGCTTACTCTTATACTATCCAATAACTATAAATGAGTTGACTCCATTGGAATCATAGCTAATTGTCTTAAGTAGCGATCATTATCCTAGTTTTCCTACCTATAGCAGAGAAGGGAATTGTTATAGAAACAAGCTTGGAAAAACACAAGCAATGTACCAACAAGAATCTTTCATTAGCTTGATTTATAGAATGACCGTAATAGGAAAATTGCTGAGGAAATTGGCAATATAGTAGTAACCAGTAAACAATACCAAATCCTTATTCTGTATGTACCTGGTCATACAGAAAGAAAAAGATAATACTTAATTGTGTTTTATACAGGCCAATTTTCAATATAGGGTGAGTATACTTTGAGTTAATTATACTTCATTTTTAATATTTTTTCATACACAAAATTAAATTCATCATACAATATCCTACTATGTGAATGTGTACATGAATGTATACATAATATTTTTCTGGAGTACCAGTCAATAATATTTTTCCCTATATGCTACATTTCTGTTTATGGAAGTTGGTGATGATTATTTAAATGCTAATTACCATGGCTATTTTTTAAGTAGCAGGATAAAACATATTTATGGAAATAGTTGCCTATTATAGGTTTTTTTAAAAATACTAAAAATTGTTAATTTGAAAGAAACATTACCATCTCTTCTCATGCCTGATAATATTTCTGACTATATGTGAAAATTTTCTTACCATATAGAAGTCAACATAGTTGAGGAAAAGAAGCAGAACCAAAGTTGAGGAAAAGAAGCAGAACCATATAATTAGGATGAGGTTGATACTTGCCCTATTCAACCAATGTATTTCCATCCACAGTGGCCACTAAAAACTATTAGGAATGCTACCAGATTTTCTTCTTTCCTGTATCACTTGTTTATATTCTAATTCTAGAAGAAATACATTCCCCCACTCCCCAGTTTTTGTCTCTACCTCTTTCTCTTCTGCTCTAGGTACACAAAACAGGACAGATAGCAAATAGGTAAAGTAATTGCTTCTGAGAGGTGTCAATGGCCGTTCTCCAGTTATGCTTATTGAGCTCCATAATGGTTTCTCTGTTGTTGGACTAGGACCAAATGTATCTTTGAAAAAACTTTACTTTGAGCTTCAAGTCGGGTTTCAAGTCAGGTTCTCACTTGACTTCCATTTCTAATGTGGATTGACTATGCTATTGGAATCCATGGTCTCAGGGGTTGCCACCAGTGGTGCAATTCAACCAGTGTAACAGCTGGTTCAGTGAGCATGGACATTGCGTGCACATGTACACTTTGTGCGTGCACACTGCATTTTAAAAAGCCCATTTTAAAGTCTTATATTTACCTTCTACTTCACAAAGTGACTAAAACAGCTGAGGTGCAGCAAACTGCTCTGCCACATGAATCAGCTATGTAAAAAAAAAACCCAGGAAACAGAGCAGGGGCAGATGGGCAGAGCCAAATGCTCACTGCAACTACCAGTTCAGTCAAACTGGTCCAAACTGGTAGAATCCCACCACTGGTTGCCACAAAGGAGAGGGAGTCAAAGCACTTGAAAGCAGGACAAGAAGCAATGGAGAGAAACTAATCAAGGAGAGAAGCAACCCAGAACTAAGAAGAAATTTCCTGACAGAACAATTAATCAGTGGAACAACTTGCCTCCAGAATTTGTGAATGTTCCAACAATGGAAGTTTTTAAGAAGAGATTGGACAACCATTTGTCTGAAGTGGTGTAAGGTTTCCTAACTAAGCAGTGGGTTGGACTAGAGAACCTCAAAGGTCCATTCTAACTCTGTTATTCTGTTCCATTCTAAGTGTTAAAAAGAGCTTTGTGATGTGCAACACATGCCTAGGAGCCTGCCTTCAGACTGAAACAACCAATGAAGGCAAAGATTTACAGAGCAAGAGGAAAGGCAAAGCATCCGAAATGCACAGAATGATATCCTTGAAGCCTTGAACAAGTCTATTGCCACAGTTATGATAGAAGTCACTCATTCTGCTATATAAAATTCAGGGACCTGAACTTACACAAAATAAGAATGAATGCCATCAAGGTAAAGACATTTTGCTATCCCATTTCCCACAGAAGGAGACTTAAAAAGATTCCATCAATATTTTATCTGCTCCATTTGCAATATATATTACATGGAGCAGTATACTCCACATAGCAACCTGGTGTGAGTGTTATGTGACATTATGTTGCTCACAAAGTGTTGTTTGAAGGTCTGCTAATTGTTATGGCCAGTCCTAGTTGCTGCTCATTCCATTATTTCTCTTTGCAAAATGGTTTGAGCAATACATGGAGACTCACAGTATATCTTGGAGTAATGTGTACTGTATTTGAAGTTTGTAGTTGAATAAATGAATAAAATCACACATGTATGTATGTATGTATGTATGTATGTTGTGGTTCCGAATCCTGAGTCTGCATTCTTAGAGGAAGAGGACTCAGAAGGTGAGGAGGTAGAATTGGGAATGCCTTCCTCCCCAGGACCTTCCTCTTCGGCAATGCCTTCCTCCCTGATTATGCCTCAGGTTTCGGCAGATAACCGAGAGGGACAACTTGAGGCTAATCAGGAGGAGGAGGGCATATCGGAGCAGTCTTTGACAGAGAATCAAGCAGACGAATGCAAGCTTGATGCTAGGCTTTTTTGCAGGAAAAAGTGTGAGCTGCAACGCAGGAGACGTGGACGAATCAGAGACTGAGCTGTGTTAGTGACACACCCCACAGGGAATAAAAGTGGGTATGTTTTCCCTGGGAACTCTGTACGGGACAAAGTATGAATTTTCTGTTGAGCTTCGGTGCCTCTTGTTTCTTGAAAGCTTTTGTGATTAATGTTTCTGTTATCTTGTCAGACTTGGCAGGCAGCGTGTGTGATACTGCCAAGAACATTGCCGGCTCAAAAGAATTAGCTCTGTAAATACTGAATCTTCCTAGGCCTAGATATTTCCAATTTTACACGGGAGAAAATCTGAATAACCAAAGATCCACATACAAATACCCGTGTGTGTGTGTGTGTGTGTGTGTGTGTGTGTGTGTTTTCTTAAGTTTTCGCGGGTACTTACAGAACTTACATGTATGGCATTCAGCTTTGTTCGGGTATTTTCCCACGTCATAGTAGTGGTGCTTTTAAAGTTGTAGCAACGTTTCAGCAGAATCTCATCTGCCATCATCAGGCTTCTGTATAGTGTTCATCTGTGAGTCAGACTTTTATGGTGGTTTCAGATTTAAATTTGGGGCAGCCTATTGCTGTGCCAGAATGGTTTTTTCTTCCTCCTGATTGGTTGGGAGTCTTGGTCGGTGTTTATTGGTCTTGGAGTTTGCTGTGTTCTGCTTGATTGGTGTTTCTGATATCTTCTGTCTGTTTTTTGGCTCTTTTTGTATCTTGATTGGCTGGCAGCATTGTATTACTTTATTGGAGGCTTTTAGTGCATCTTGACTCCGAGTAAATGGACGACTATCATTTATTAGGAAGCTAGGTTTCATCTGGGTGCCTGGTTGGGGTGTGTTTGAGCTGGAGCTATCAGGGGTAGTCTGTTTGTACCCAGGTGTTTGCCTGGCTTGTGGTGTGGAGATTTTTTTGTTTGTGAGTGCAGGCTTCCAAATAATTGATAGTCTGTTGGAATCATCTCTTCTATTCATGCTTTCAGGTCTTTTTTCAATCTTTAGCTGGATCTTGTCTTCGGGGTTTCTTAGGATGTTGGCTATTTTTTGGTCAGTGCTGAAGGCTGTCCTGATATTGTGTTTGTGGAGCATTTTGCTGATTTTATCTGTGCTACCTTTGATGTAGGGGAGGAGGGCGATACCGTTGTCTTGTTCTATGTTTCAGTTTCTGGTCTCCCTTCGGATTAGGTTGGTAATCCTCACCAATATATATAGGGAGACAGCAGCTCCAATCACCCTTTGCTCGCACAAGCACGAAGCCGAAAGCACCAGCCTGAAGATGGTGAGTGGGACCTTATCGAAACATTGCCAAGATATTCTCAATCTTACACAGGAAAAGACCCGAACACACCATGAAATGGTATCCATGAAAATCTGCGAAAACCAATATAAGGCTGGGCCTTATTTTTTTTTCACCCCCGAAAAAACAGCTAGGCCGTCTTTTCAATGGTGACTTAATTCCCCCCCTTGCATCCTTGGGAGGGCGGGCAGCGATGGCTTGGATGTTGACCTTGGCATTCGTGGTGCACTTCGTATCAATAGACCTTCCACCACCATTGCTTTCCCTTCTCCCCGTGCTGTCATGGTGTTTAGAGCAATGCCGCAGTGTTTGACACTGCCACGCGTGATCAGCCAGGGCTCCTCACTGCAACCGGAGCCTGGAGGAGACACTCCGCTTCAGGCACTCCTGTCACTGCCTTCCCTTCGCCTTTGAAGGCAAAGCCAATTCTTTTAAAAATGATGCCCTACTACCAGTACAACAAAACCTCCCCTGCCCAAGAGGGCAGCCCAACCCTACATGGGGAGGCAAATCTCCCGGGGCTGCAGCGCAGGATCAGCCCATCCTGGGAAAAGCGCCCAGCTGTCATCCATGCCTGGCGCTGGGCAGAGCATGAAGAGCTTCGCCTGGGGTGCTCAGCACAGCTGACAGGCAGGCTCTCCTGCCTGGCAGCAGAGCTCTCAACAAGGCAGCGAGTGCATTCCCACTGGACCCTCCACTCATCCCACCAGAGCCGTGTGGCCTGGGCAGAGCCAGGAAAGCAAGCAGTGGATGCGTGCCTGCCTGCCAACTGAAAGAGCCAGGCTGACCTGAGCTTGGCTTCCTTCCCAAGTCGCTCCAGCCCAAACCCAAAGGGGCCATTGGGAGATGCCACCCGAGGAAGTGATAGCGCCCACCCACCTGTGGACAGGGAGTCAAGGTGATGACCTGCACCACATTCTCCACTGAGCTCAGCTCTGCCAAGTGAATGCCTCTGCCCAATGCCCATGATGCTCCAGCGTTTGGAGCTGCCACCATGTTTGGAAATGTGTGGTGATGGGGCTGGGATGGGCAAGGGGTGGAAAGGATGCATGGCTTCAGGCTCTCTCCATCAGACCTGCCAGCCAAGGAAGCAGTGCTGCTGTCGCCTTGCCTCCCTGTCTGCGAATGGGTGGATGCAATCACTGCCTTGGGCAGCCTCTCCCAGTGGCCCCATCGGGAAGGAAGCCAAGCTCAGGTCAGTCCGGCTCTTTCAGTTGGCAAGCGGGCATGCACCCACGGCTCGCTTTCCCAGCTCTGCCAACCCACATGGCTCTGGCGCAGCCCTGACTGGATGAGCAGGAGGTCCTTACTGCCTTGGCGAGAGCTCCACTGCTGGGCAGGAGGGCCCTCCTCTCAGCTGCGCTGGTCGCCCCAGGCAAAGCTCTTCGCTCTCTGCCTGGCGCCAGGCAGGGATGGCAGCTGGGCACTTCTTCCGGGGTCAGCTGATCCTGTGCTGCAGCCCCGGAAGATTCGCCTCCCCATGTAGAGTTGGGCTGCCCTCTCAGTCAGGGGAGGTTTTGTCGTACCAGTAGTAGGGCATCGTTTTTAAAAGAATTGGCTTTGCCTTCAAAGGCAAAGGGAAGGCAGTGACAGGAGTGCCTGAAGCCGAGTGTCTCTGCCGGGCTCCAGTTGCAGGAAGCAGCCCTGGCTGGCTGCGCATGGCTGTGCCAAATGCCGCGGTGTTGCTTTAAATGCCATGGCAGCACGGGGAGAAGGGAAAGCAAAGGTGGTGGAAGGTCTCCCAATACGAAGTGCCCCACCAACGCTGAAATCAACGCAGGCAGCACCATATCCGCATGGGAAAATACTCGAACAAAGCTGAATGCCATACATGTAAGTACCCGCAAAAACAATCAAAGACATATGCAATAACATCCCAAACAGGGTTTAAAATAAAACAAAATATAAAAATTGTGTTTTCAGTTATTGTTGACTTTATTTACCAATCTCTTCTTTGTGTTTAGTTGAAAAAGGCACCTAATACATGTGGAGTGATAATAATCTCTCTCACAAAAGAAAAAACGTGCACAAATTATCCAGCCACAATGTTTGGAATTCAATTTACATCTTTCCTGCATTATATACATACAGATAGTCTTCAACTTACAACAGTTCATTTAGTGACCATTCGAAGTTCTTGTTATCTGGTTTGCTTGGGTTTTTTATGTACTCGTCATGTAATGTTTTGCCTTGCAATGTCTCTTTTCTATTCTTCATTTGGTCTATTTTGCAGGCCAGTTTCATCCTTCAAGTGAAGATATACTTTTCATTTCTAGTTCTTCAATTTCTTGTCTTACATCCATTTTACATTGCTTGGATCCGAGTTTAACATGCTGATCTTTTTTTCCAGCCTGAACTTTCATTTTGGTGGTGCATTTCAATTTCTTTTCTTTTCTTTGTTGACTTTTCATCCAGAGATTTAGTTATTATAGCTGTGCCATACTTTGGTGGGTTTGTTTCTTGCATTGAGCTGATTCTTATATTTGATATTTCAGTATTGGTATCCTTTAATATTTATGCAAGCGGTTTCTTTTTTGCAAGCTTCAAAGCAGGCAATCTTATTCTGTTGTTTTTGTGCTGTTCAAGATGCTCAGTTATTCTTTATTTCAATTCCTCTTCCTGGATCTGTATGACTCAGTGACATATACATCCAATAAATAAATAGACATGAATGAATAAATAAATAGAGTTTTTGTTGTGATCCATCCTTAAAGTGGATATGTACTAAGGCAAAGATCTCAGAAGATTGCTGGTTCTCCAAGACTTTCTTGAAAGAATGCAGAATCAAAACTCTATATATCTTGGGGAAAATGCTATTCCCAAGGACAGGTTCCAGGAGAGAAAATGCATAATTTTTGTGCCGTCAGATGCACTGTTTAATAGATGGGACAAAAAGCATCTAAACTTGTCAAATTTTACACAACAGACAGAAACAATTGGAAGGAGTAAATTTCTCAAATTCCAAACTCTCTGCTTTGATCAACCATAACATCACCTTCCGTGACACAACTGAACCAGAAGTACTGTATGGGTAAAACAGAGAAAAGACTAACAATTACTTTCCTACGTTTACAATATACATTATAACCTTTGCACAGCTGTTCCCACAAAAGCAAATTGCTATTTGTAGGGATTTATTTCAAAAAATTAATTAGGCTCCAAATTAGTTAGCATGATGGATGTCAGCAATTATTCTCTAATAAACACACAGGGGCGGGGGGGGAGAAGGAAAGAAGGAAAAAGAGTTTTTTTCCCTATTTGCATGTTAATGAGATTTGAACTGTTAATGAATGAAGCAAATTTACTAATTACCTTGGTAAGTATCAAAACTAAGAGTGAACTTAGATGAATTAATATTTGTTGCTCATTAGTGTGCCCTAATTGCTGAAAATAATGAATGTTTTATCAAGCCCAAAAATTATTAGCATTTATATGTTCTGCGCTCTGAAAAATATTGTTAATGACAAATGATGGAAGACATGTGACTCGCTGACCTTCCAGATAAGTTTCTCTGCTGTAAGAGAATCAGATTATTTTTATTAAAAAATGCTGATCACTCTTTGAAGACTTCAAACACAGGTAGGAAGAAGGGCTATGTTATATGAAGAACAGCAGCTTTTAGAAGAAAAGCATGACATGTTGGCTCAGTGGCTAAGATGCTGAGCTTGTCAATCAGAAAGATCGGCAGTTTGGCGGTTTGAATCCTTAGCACCATATAACAGAATGAACTCCCATTACTTGTCCCAACTTCTGCCAACCTAGCAGTTCTCAAGCATGTAAAAAATGCAAGTAGAAAAATAGGGAACTGTTGTGAATGAATAATATCAATAAAGTTATCATTGAGCTTGAAGTCTAGTGCAGGGTTCTGGCCCTGCACTTCTGATTGGCTGTTAATGGCAGGATCAGATTGGCCCGTTCAGGAGCATCCGATTGGCCATTAACAGGCCATTCCCATTGGTTAACGAAGCTAGCGCTCCAAGTTTGCTATTGGTTGAATAGTTAATGAGTTGCCTATATAAGTAAGGCTAGAGCAACCCTTGAGCTGAGCTGTCACAATATGTAAATAAAGAGTTTGAAGTTCACTGTTTCTACCTGCTCGTCTCCATCATTCGCACCCATGCTCTAAACCTAACATTGGCGACGAGGGTGGGATTGGATGACATCAGAGCCAACTAAGCACGTGACTGAAGTGCACAATGGTGGAACAATGTCCGGTGGCGTAATACCACCCGCTCCATTTGATCCAGCTCAAGAGGACTGGGAGTCTTACATGGATCATTTCCAAATGTTTTTAGAAACAAATAATCTGAAGGATGCCATGGCCGGGAAGAAACGGGCGGTATTCCTGACGCACTGCGGGCCAACAGTATTCAAAATGGCTAAGGCATTAGCGAAACTGGCTGAAGTAAAGGCCATGGACTGGGACGTCCTCGAACTGCTGCTAAAGGCCCACTACGCACCCACCATTCATAAGACAACACGAGTTCTATCAAAGGAATCAACGGAAAGGAGAAAGCGTCGCCGATTTCGTTGCAGACCTCTGGAACTTGGGAGGCCTTTGCAATTTCGCTAACCTGGAAGACGCTTTGAGAGACAAAGTAGTCCTTGGGCTAGACGCTCTAAACGTACAGAGAAAAATAATGGCAAAGGCCGACATCACCTTTAAAGACGCCATAGCTGAAGCTACAGCAGCGGAGGCGACCCAAAAGTCGGCTGCTCAACTACGCCGAAATCGCACTCCAACCCACCAACCATTCGGCGATATTTCACCTAATGCAGAAGGGTGACATTCCACGGCCCACCATGAGGACCTCTCTTCATCGTCAGACAGCGATAAAGAAGAGGTCCATTGCCTGCAGTCCGATCGGGAATGATGACCGAAGTCCCAGCAACGGTGCGCGGGCTGCGGAGCCAACCATTACTGCTCCATTTGAAAATTCCGCGATGCACTCTGCCATGAGTGGGGGAAACGAGGCCACATCGGACGGGTCTGCAGAAGCCTCCTCGGACCCAGCCAGATCTCGAAGGAAACCAATCGCCGCCAATTGACGGGGAATCGCTCTGTAAGGAGAGAACCAGTAAACCATTCCTACGGAAACCGACCCGTGAACCGTCTAGCGAGACGAGAAGAGGCTCACCAAACACTCACTATTGGCCATGCCTCTTCATTAGATGCTCAGAAAATTCGGTTCAATGTGAACATTGAAAATCGGCCCTGCCAGATGGAAGTTGACTTGGGATCATCTCTTTCAATGGTCTCATGGAAGACCCTCAAGCAACTCATCCCCACTATCCGGCACCAAGACCTTCAATTCCAATGGCTCGTGCTAAAAGACTACCAGGGGAACCGAATTCCAGTTGCAGGATCCAGTCGAGTCCGGGTTACATTCAAGAACCGTACGGCGTACTTACCCCTCACAGTAATCGATAAGGACTGGCCTAGCCTGTTGGGTCTACAATGGTTCGCACCACTCGGCATCGAAGTGGCAGGCATTAATCGAATCGGCAGCAGTGACTGGGAGGAAGACCTCGCCCACGAATTCAAGGACGTCTTCGAGGAAAAGCTAGGCAAGTACAAGGGGACCTCGATATCCTTTAGCCTTAATCCAAAGATAGCTCCCATCCGCCTTAAGCCTCGTCGAGTTCCATTCGCTCTAAAACTGAAAATCGACGAGCAGCTTGATAAGTTGATTGCCCAGGGAGTTTTAAAGCCAACGGATCACTCCCCTTGGGAAATGCCGATTGTGACACCCATTAAGCCGGACGGCTCCATTAGAATTTGCGGGGACTACCGAGCCACCCTAAACCACGCCCTGCAACAGAACCCATATCCGGTGCCGGTGGTACAGCACCTCCTCCATTCCCTGGGGGGCAGAAAAGTCTTCGCTAAACTAGACTTAGCTCAGGCTTATCAGCAATTGCCGGTTGACGAAAAAACGGCACAGACACAGACTATCATAACACACCGAGGTGCCTTTAAGTGTACACGGCTTCAATTTGGAGTCAGTGTAGCCCCAGGAATCTTTCAGAGCCTAATGGAGAGACTATTGCAGGGGATCAAGGGCATTGTCCCCTATTTCGATGATGTGCTTATTGCTGCCCCCACTCAAAAAATCTTGCGGGAGCATTTAAGATTGGTATTATGAAAATTTCAAGAAGCAGGCCTGAAAGTCAAAAAAAATAAATGCAAAATGTGTACCGATTGTGTTGAATTCTTAGGGTACCTAACTGACAGTCAGGGTATTCACCCTACTGATAGTAAATTAAGAGCAATAAAGAATGCTCCCAGGCCCCAGAACAAGACCGACCTCCAGGCATTCTTAGGCCTCATCAATTTCTATAAAGTATTCTTGCCGCACAAGGCGACCGTTGCTGAACTGTTACATTGTCTTTTAGATAAAAAAGCAAGCTGGGTATGGGGTCACAAAGAAGAGCAGGCATTCCGTAATGTAAAAAATCTACTGACTTCGGATGCTGTGCTGATGCAGTACAATGAGACTTTGCCAATAAACATAATCTGTGATGCATCACCTTTTGGAGTGGGCGCCATTTGGAGCCATGTGTTACCTTATGGTAACGAAGCCCCTGTTGGTTACTTCTCAAAGACGCTCTCGAAAACTGAGTGAAATTACAGCCAAATCGATAAGGAAGCCCTGGCGATTGTATCAGCAGTTAAAAGATTTCATGAGTACATGTACGGCCGGGTTTTCACCATTGTAACTGACCACAAACCATTGCTGGGGATCATCGCTGGGGACAAGCCAACTCCCTGCATACTTTCTCCCAGAATGACCCGCTGGTCAGAATTCTTGGCTGCCTACAATTATCAGCTACAATATCGTCCCGGTAAAGCCATTCCCCACGCCGACGCGCTGAGCCGTACACTGCTCCCTGAAACTATCAATGATCCTGCACCAACAATGTCAGCATTGCAGATCGAGACACTCCACACACCGCCATTGACTGCCCGTGACATCGCGAGAGAAACAAAACGCGACCCCATCTTGGCGCGAGTCCTCATGTGGGTGGAACACGGATGGCCATTGGACCAAGTACCAGACGACTTCACACCATTCAAAAGTCGTCAAACAGAGTTGTTCTCGCAAAAGGGCTGTGTCATCTGGGGCGATAGAGTCGTTATCCCAGAACGACTCCAACAGACACTGCTAAGAACCTTGCACGATGTCCACCCTGACATCGTGCGTATGAAGGGCCTCACACGAAGCTACGCGTGGTGGCCAGGCATCGATAGACAAATCGAATCATGGGTTAAAACTTTCAAAAGATGCCAAGAAGTAAGCAACGCTCCACCAAAGGCAACCCCAACCGAATGGGAGACGCCACGGGGACCCTGGTTCCGCATCCATCTGGACTTTTCTGGGCCGACCAAAGGCCACACATTTCTGCTAACCGTCGATGCCTACTCGAATTGGCTCGAGATTCACCAAATGAGCAGCACAACCACTGACGCGGTCATCAAAACACTGGAAAGACTTTTTGCAACCCACGGATTACCAGACGTTCTGGTATCCGACAACGGGCCCCAATTTACCGCTGTACCTCTTGGCTGACCGTGGTATTCGACATGCGCTCACTTCGCCTGCGCACCCTGCTGCCAATGGTAGGGCTGAGTGCATGGTTCAATTTGTCAAAAAGACTCTCCAAAAGGTCGACTACGACAACATCGATGAAAAAAATCAACCGGATCCTTTTCCTGCAGCACATCACACCTCACAGCATCACCAACAAAACTCCCGCCGAACTGCTAATGGGACGAAAGCTCCGCTCCCACCTCGATCGGTTACACCCAGCCTATGAACCTGAAAAGCCACTTGGATCCAGCAACCAATGCCGTACCTTCCAGGTAGGCAATCTAGTATTCGCTAAAAACTTATTGGGCGATCCGCTGTGGGTAGAGGCGACCGTAATCCGTGTAACCGGCCCAAGATCATACCTCGTTCAGTGCCCTGACGCTAGACTTTGGAAGCGCCACATAGATCAGCTACGATCGCGGCTACCATCTCGCACTTCCAAACTCCCTTTTGACCAAACTGGGGGGGGGGGGGAAGAGATACAGAGGAAAGCAAATTACTATTAGAGGGAAATCTTTTCGAAGAGACTGATAGTGGAACTGAAACACAGGAACAGGAACCAGGGACCGGAGTAAATGCACCTCAGGAAATGGCCAGTGATCTTGATGACAATGAGAACGTGAACTCGGAACCAGAGGCACCCCTACCGCTAAACAACAATCTACCTCAGCAAGAGTGCAGCCAACCACCAGGCACTTTGCGAAAATCGAAAAGACTAGTAAAACAGCCGTCCTACCTTAAGGACTATGTAACCGCGCCCCGTGGACAAAAGCCGGGGGAAAGGGGTGTTGTGAATGCATAATACCAATAAAGTTATCATTGAGCTTGAAGTCTAGTGCAGGGTTCTGGCCCTGCACTTCT
Source organism: Hydrophis major (assembly GCA_033807585.1). NCBI lineage: Eukaryota > Metazoa > Chordata > Lepidosauria > Squamata > Elapidae > Hydrophis > Hydrophis major. Next base: position 93,602,404 of record CM066330.1, on the reverse strand, counting down.
GATTGGCTGTTAATGGCAGGATCGGATTGGCCCATTCAGGAGCATCCGATTGGCCATTAACCGGCCATTCCCATTGGTTAACGGAGCTAGCGCTCCAGGTTTGCTATTGGTTGAAGAGTTAACAAGTTGTCTATATAAGGAAGGCTATAGCAGCCCTCGAGCTGAGCTGTCATAATATGTAAATAAAGAGTTTGAAGTTCACTGTTTCTACCGGCTCATCTCCATCATTCGCACCCATGCTCCAAACCTAACAGGAACCATTTTGGTGGGAAGGTAACAGTGTTCCGTGTGCCTTCGGTGTATAGTCATGCCTGCCACATCACCACAGAGACGTCTGCAGACATGCTGGCTCTTCGCTTTGTAACGGAGATGAGCACTGCCCCCAGAGCCGGAAATGACTAGCATTTAAGTGTGAGGGGAATCTTTACATTTAAATATGGGCAAGTGAACTTTAATATACTAAGCATTTTTTTCCATATACTGTATTTTACTTCACTGCTTTGCATGACTATGTGACAAATATGCTTACTTTTGTAGGTAAGCATCAGGTATTGGAGGCAACTTGAAAGAGAAAAAAATAGATTTGAGTAGATGGGAAATGGCAAATGATAGCAGTGTTACAGGTCAAAGGATCCTGAACAGCTCAGAAATGTGAGATCATGCTCTTTCTCAGCCCACCTCACCTCACAGGGTAGTTGTGAGTATTATGTTTGCTGTCTTGAGTTACTTATGAACGTGATAAAGACTGGATAAAAATCAAACAAATTAACAAATAAATAAAATTGTTATGTAAACTTAAAGACTTCCTTGAACTTCTGAGATCCTAGCAATGACATCCCACTCAAGTATCAAGCAGGTATGAGGCTATTCAGGTTCCCTTACCTCAAATTATTTGAAGTCAGCTAATCCATTTTCTAATAAATGTAGAGCCAATCAATTTTCCTCTTCTTTTCCTAAACCAATTTCTCCTTGGATAAGCTACTATTTTAAACAAGCAAACAAGCTAACTTCTGTCCAATTGCAGGCTGTTAATCAGATTGGGTGGCCTTGTGAATAAACAATAATGTTTCCAGTTAGAGAAATAGAAATAGGCAGCCAAAACCAGAAACTTTTCTGTGCTGCATCTGGTGGCTGGGTTGAAATTGGTAATACTGTATTTGGCTTGGTATAAGCTTCATTTAGTGTGAATCAATAAAGTCCTTAAAATTGCTTGGCAGTGTATAATGCCACTATATTACTGTTTTACTTGTTTTAATCCAGGAGCACTACTTTAGTTCTGCTCAAGGGTGTTTTTTTTTTTCTTTCTAGTTTCACTGACAATAAATCTTTTAAACTGATTACAAAGCTTTTGCAGCATTCTAAGTGTAATTTTGGCCTGTCCAGTTTTGCTAATGTTTTGTGTGATTTATATTTATATCAATGGGCAAATCTGTTAAGTGCTTTGTCTTGCTGTTTTTTCATGCTGTTTTATACATGTTTTTCATTCATCACACATCAACCATGCAATGAAGTGTAGAATTGAAGTATGACTTGTTGTGTCTTGTCATGTCATGTCATGTTAATATGTGTTAGGAGTCGAAGAGTATATTGCCTTCACAACCACAGTGGCAAATATTACTGGAATACCTATTTCCTTTTCTGTTTCAGCTGGATAGTTTTAAGTGTGATAATGTCATTCTAAAGTATAAGTTTACACTATGTCTGTGCATTAAGCTTGGTATACGTACATGTTCTGAACATAAATAGAAAAACAATATTGGAATAGATGATAGATGATGATGGTGGTTTGTGCATGTGAGAGAGAAGGGGGGAGGGAGAGAGAGAGGGAAGGAGGGAGAGAGGGAAGGAGGGAGAGATCTCAAAGGGGGCCCAGTTCCTAAGCTGGAAAAGAATATGCAAAGACTATTGTTTGAAGAGGAGAATTTATTTTCGAGAGCACAGCACGGAAGTTGGCTTCCAAAACATAGGCTATAGAGTTTGACATTGAGGTCTAAGATTTTTTTTATAGTGAAGATTATGTATGTATGTGTAGATGAGGAGTATGCTTCTGTTTGTATTGTGTTGATCTAAGGGTGTGGTTTAAGGGAAATCTATATGGGTATGTATTTGTTTGAGTTTGACCTGTCTCCAATCTTCCTGAGAAGGTTACATGGCAGATCCAGAGTTTCTGAATACAATGGATTATCTAGACCCCTACCAGTCAGGATTCATATGGGACAGAAATGGCATTGGTCCCCTAAGGAGATACATCTGGGGGGACCCAGGAGAAGGGCCTTCTCCAGGGTACTCCCTCTCTCTGGAACATCATACTTGTGGAAATTAGACTGGCCCCTACTCTAACAGTTTTTCAGAAGGCCCTGAAGAAGTGGTTCTGCCAGCAGGCCTCAGGAACCTAAAATGAGATGGAGCCCATTAAATGGCTGGTGTGAATGTGTGTATTGTCACCAGGATGGGATGATGGTGGGAATTATTACTTTATTATTTGTATTTTTTATTATTTTTATTTATTTTACATTGTGCTTTTATGTCTTGTAAGCCACCTTGATTTGCCATGCATGAGTAGGTGGCAATATGCATTTTCTTAATAAATAAATTACACTTTCAGGTTGTTGGTCAAATTAGGGAATATTTCAGACATCGCTCTGGTGCTTCTGAAAGTAAGGGTTAAAATGTACAAATGAAAGTAGAACAGAACTGTGAATATAGCTCTTGAAGCTCATCTCTTCTTATAAGCCAGACACACAGAAGTATATAAAGGGGAGTGTTTTAGGAAACATTAGTTCTGACCTAGAAACCAGGAGACTGTGAGTTCCAAGCCTGCCATAGGCATAAAATCATATTGGGTGACTTTGGTGCAGACATTCTTGGTGGGAATAGGAGACAGAAACATATGCTTGCTACTTTGAATTGTGTATTAAAATGGATGAAAATCTAATCATCATCATCATCATCATCATCATCATCATCATCAGTTTAAGGTATTGATTCTTGTTGGGTAACTTTGGATGAGTTGCTCATTCTTAGCCAGATTTTTGTTATGAAAAAAATTGGAGGCAGGTTTTGAGCTTGAGAGGAGTAAGAATTATTCCTGTAAAAGGCAGAGCAAATGTAACACCATATGTGTAACCTAAGAAACTTTACTAAAACTTTTATAAGAATGTTTTCTGTAAGACAAAAACAAGGCTGTAAAGATCTTAGCACATTCCGGTCAAAAAGTTAGTTTGCAGGTCAAAGGAAGATAGCAAGCAGGTCAAGCAGCTGTCATGCTAAAATTAATAAAGTTGACCATAGCTGAATATTGCAAACTGCCAAGGGATGGAGATTACTGGAAATGAACAGTTTCTGGAGTGGCATTGCTGAGAAGAGGGAGAGATTCCCTCCCCAGTAATCAACCAATAATGATAAGGGGCTGGAATTCTGAAAATGTATTTAATCATCATGTATTTCTATGGAAAGGTCTCCTGTCTCCTCCCCAAAAGGAGAAGGAGTCCAGCCTTTGCAAACATTTAAAATAAACAGCTCTTTATATATTGCTCATGAGTTTCCTGTTGATTGCAAACGAAGTAGTTGCTTTTTCTCACAGAGCTCCTGGAACAAAGGCAGGATAAAATTAAATTTAAAAGGTCTTCTGGAGTTCAGTCATGATCTATAGATGTCATCAACCACCATGTCCATTTAGTTGTATCATTTCAATGTGGATTGAAGGATTTCCAGCATTTTTGCATGGTGAGAGCAGCCAAGAACCACAAATTTCAGAACTCAGGATCTACACACATGACTAACAGCAAATCTGAAAATTTGATGTTGCTGAGGTTTGATTAATGTTTGCAGCCCAATTAAAAGCAATAGTCTGCTGGACATGATTCTGTTTTAATGAATATATTATGCAGCAAATTTGTTCATGCTTAATGACTAAAGATAGTTATGTAGATTCATCAACTGTTCATCAAGGGGTCTGAGAACCAAAAATGTCATATAGCCCTGTCAGAGGGAATTTAACAACTTATGCAAATAACTCCCCAAAACAATCAATTTCCACTTTTAAATTTCAATTAATAATTTATGAAGCATTACAAAAACCGCACAGGGCTCTGATTGTTCACTATGATGCAGGGAATTAAAGGGTTATAGATCAGGTCTAATTTTTTTTTTAATTTCTTTAGAATATAATAAATCCTTTCTGAGGAATATTTAGGTTTGTAAACAAAATCAAATGGTGTAAACAAAATCAATGGTGTTTCATTTACATACAACAAGCAGGAAAAAGAACCATTGTGATATAGTGGCTAGAGTAACTGTATTACAGGACAGGAAAGGCTGTAGACAGTGGAGCACTCAATGGGCAAAAGGTGTTGATTGTATACAATATGCCTTCAATGCCTTTCTTTGTCCGTGCTGTGCACTTAAGAAAAAGAAAATAATTTAGAATTATTTGTGCTTCACAAGACAATTCTATGCAATTTGAGAGATTCTAAATGAGAAGCAAAAAATAAATAAAAAAGATGTTACCAATAATATCTTATTCACTGATCTGCAAGGAAGGACTCATTATCTTGCAATGGGGAATAGGCTGGGCCAGAAGCATCTAGATATATGGAATCCTTGGATGAGCTCCAGCATCCATACACTGGAGCAGAAGGCAGTAAATTGATTAAACTAAGAGCATGTGATCCAAAATCATTTTTTGGTATTAGAAGATATACAAGTTCTCTTTGACTTACTACCATATTTGTCCATGGCAATAATCACCATGTGACTTGATACAATTTTATGATCTTTTTGCTACAGTCATTAAGTTAATATCTATCTATGCTTGTTAAACAAATCCTTTGTTTTCCATAGACTGCTTTTTTTTTTTTTTTGCCAGAAAATGGAAGTAAATACTAGTTTCCAGAAAAACCTTTGTAAATCACAATCATGTGACCATGGGGCCAATTTTTTTTTGACATATGGCCAATAACTTTGGGGTTATTGTTGAGTGGCCAAAATGAAGTTATGTGACCTCATGGGTACCAATGTCGGAACTTTAAAATCTGGTCATAAATAGCTTTTCAAAAGTCCAGCAAAACTTCAAAGAGTTGCTAAACAAATGATTGTAAGTCAATACTACTTGTAATTAATTACCTTGCCCAAACAATATATGCAGATTCTTTGAAGGCCATAAATTGTTTGTCCTGAAGATGATAACAGTTTCTTCCCAATTATCTCAAAATCAATTTTGGGCAGGAAAATTGGACATGAAATTTAGATTGAATTGAAGGTGAACTTTTAATCCTAAATGTTGCAAGATTATTAACTGGTTTATTGTGTGATAATTTCTTATGGAGTATTCTCTCTGACTACAGAGGTAGACTAGGATTGAGTAGCCCATGACTTGGGCACTGAAAGCTCAGTAAGTGATTTTGGGCCAAATTAGTTTCCCTCAAACTTTTTTGTGTGTGAGAGAGATAAAATTAGAGTTACGCTAAGTACACCATTCAGGCAGTCCTTGAAGAAATAAATAAATCTACCTATCAACTATAGAAATGTTGCTGAAGTAGTATTTTATAATATTTTTATATAACCACAATAAGCTAAATGCAGGAAATCTTCTGTTCTTTTCATCAGCAGAGAAAATTTAAAGGCAGGTCTCAAAAACAGCACTTTTAATCAAACCTTTAACATAGCCATGGATGTACAGAGTTCCTGATTTTGGGCTTAGGGCTAGTGCATCATTCAGTTTTTGCTCTCACTGGAAAGACTACAATAAACGTCAGTGGGTCAGTATTATAATTCAGTGATAAAATATACAGTATTCTTTCCCTGCCTATGATCACTGTTTCAATCCTGTACATTTCGAAAGGTGCTGTAAAAACCTTTGCCTGAAATATTAACTAGCTTATCTTTAGTCATTGTCAATAATCCCAAAGTTATTTCAATGATTGACATGGAAAATAAAATGAATGAATGAATGAATTAATGAATTAATGATATTGTTCTAAAATGATAGTCTTGAATAACAAATTGAATTGAATATTTTATTGGCCAAGTGTGACTGGACACACAAGGAATTTGTCTTGGTGTAAATACTCTCAGTATACATAAAAGAAAAGATACATGAATTAAGAATCAAGAATCATAACATACAACACTTAATGATAGTCATAGAGTACAATCAGCAATCAAATCATACTAACATACTTTTCTATGTTTCTGCAGAGGTTTAAAAATGCGTAGACCTCAAGGGCAGGTGTCACAGTATAATCATAACTGGTCAGTTTCTATATCTTATTTCTTCAGAACTTTAGAAGCAAAAGCAACCAAAGTTAACAAACAAACAAGCAAAAAGCTCTCTTCATAAACAGATACTGTTGTTCCTTGCCCCCTGTAGTGTTTGAAATGAAATTTTTGTCTTCAAGGAGCTGAGATTTTTATGGAATATATTATATGGTTATGTTGTTTTCTTTTCTTTTTTATGCTTTGATCCTGACTTACAAAAGGGGATTTCTACTATGCCACTCAGAATCAGCTCTGATTGGAAAGGCCTTTATACCCAACCAAAGAGTCAAAATGTAAGGAGCAGAGACTGGAATAACTTGTATAGATATAGTAAATAGTATAGTAAATAACTAGAATTCAAAATACATCCAATTTCTTTTAAAGGCCCAGGCTTGAAAGAGGTAAGATTGAAAGTTACACTTGTTGAAATGACATTAAATTACAAGAATTATTTATTTTTAGCTGGAGGAGATTTTGAACCAATCAGAAATTTTAGAGTGATATATTAATTTCATATCTGTTGAATCTATTAAATCTGCAAAACTCCATATGCTATCCCCCAATCTGCATGTTTTACATATTTTTTGTCTCATGAATGAAACATTATAGAAAAAAGGTCTACATTCAGAACAAACAAAAAAAAGGAAAATAATGTTTTTTCAGAGAAGTAAAAAAAAACATTAAAATCCTTTCAGGTCTTGCTATGATGCTCCATCATGGTAAGGAAAAAGGGACTTGCTCCCCAAAAACCTTTTCCCCAGCATGATGAGGTATCATTTAGAGCATAGAATGTAAGGCGTGTCAGCAGAGTACAACTTCCCCATGATGTGACAGCCATTCAAGAGTTCAGCTAAATATCTCAGGAACTATTAGGGCACTTTGACATAGAGGTTGCTAAAGGCATGTTTGCTTAGTGAGAATGGCAAAGTAATGATTTTTGAAGGCAATGGCAAACTATTCCATATTTTACCAAGAATACCTCATCGATGGGCAAGAAAAAGTGCTTTGACAATATTGGACCAGATAATAGGCTCCTATGGTGGGATGGTGCTCAGCAAGTAACTGAGGAAGAACCAAGGATCTACTGAACTATTTATGAAGTAGCTAGGTTAAAACTTTCAGTACATTTGGTTGTTGATGTTGCTTTTCTGAAAAAGGAAAATTAAAGTTGCAGACATAGAATTACGTATTTTATTAGAAATAAACATGGAGAAGTTCAGCATAGTGAAAAAATGAAATGAATGGACAAATTGATATTCCAGCCAACAATAAATTAAAATAAAGTGGAATTGAACATTTCCAATAAGAAAATCATACTCAGTATTCAGGTCATAAAAGTATAGAAAGAATAGCATTGTTTTCATCATCAGGAAGAATGTAGCAATGACAATATTTCGGTACAATATTGTCAATGAGCAAGAATTTTTGCAGAAAACCTTCTGATATAGTGGTTATCTAAATTTGTATTCCAGCCATTGATGGAGAAAAAAATGAGGTTGATGAGTTTTAAGATCAAGTTCAATCTGAATTTGACACAATATGCAAGCCAGAATGTGCTGATTGAAATTGGAGACCAGAATATCAAAATTAGAAATATAAAAAGGAAAATGTAGCAGAATAATTTATTAGTTTTGCTGATCAAATACTTTTCATTGCTATCACATTGTTCAAACAATCAAAAATATTATATTGTATCGAGAGAGAGTGTGTAAGCTAATGTATTAATACAATTGTAATAATCTAATGCTAAATATCAATAGACAGCTAATACTGAAACTATTATTATATATATTCTGAAAAGGAAATCTGTGATATCTGCTATCCCGCATCAGATGGGCGCCTCATGAAGGGGAGCGAAGGAGAAAGAAACGACAGGAGACGAGGTTTCTCGGGATGAGTGCGCCCAGAATGTCTTGGTACACGCTCTTTTATTATGCTTCTTAACAAAGGGGGTGATTTTTTTCAGAGCCTAGGTCAAGCCCAGGTCAAACAGGATATGCAAGATTTATAATAGTTCAGGTCAGTTAGGATACCAGGTTAAACAGGATGTGCGTAATTTACAACAGTTCAGGTCAGTTAGGATATGCATGCTTTATTGACAGATGTTTATCTCCCCGTCCCTTGTACGTGCCTTGCAAAGATCACTGAAGAGACAGAAGTCTAATGTTTACACGTGAATGATACAATGTTGCAATGCTTGAATGATACATAGTTGCAATCACATGAATGATACATAGTTACAACATCTCCTCTGTTTTTATTATTTAATGGACTTTTAAAGCCTGCATAATTCTCCTCCAAGTGACCAAAATGCCAATAGGTGCACAAGGAGGACTATGGAGATGTTCACCAATTTTTTGCCAATTAGAAATTTTTAAGGACCCTTCCTCTGAATAATTAGGACAATGTTGCCACACATAAGCCTAATAATGTAGCAATAGGTTTCTTTTTTATAGGAGAGCCCTTTAAATTAGCAGAGTATTTAGAAAAAGAAGCAACTAACTCCCTCAACTCCTTCAGATGCTGCGTCTGCTGTTGAGCAAAGTTTTCACCCATACTTACGAAAAGTCGAGACCGTGTTTCAGATCCGATGAAGTGCAATTCGCTTCAGGCCTGGCGATGCACAGCTCCCATCGAGCGGATAAGATATGGGCGTGTCGCTGCGTATCCCCCTTAGGGAATCACGTCGGGGTCACCAGAATGCGGTATCTGCTATCCCGCATCTGATGGGCGCCTCATGAAAGGGAGCGAAGGAGAGAGAAACGACAGGAAGCGAGGTTTCCTCGGGATGAGCGCACCCAGAATGTCTTGGTACGCGCTCTTTTATTATGCTTCTTCACAAGGGGGGTGAAATTTTTCAGAGCCTAGGTCAAGCCCAGGTCAAACAGGATATGCAAGATTTACAATAGCTCAGGTCAGTTAGAATACCAGGTCAAACAGGATGTGTGTGATTTACAACAGTTCAGGTCAGTTAGGATATGCATGCTTTATTGACAGATGTTTATCTCCCCGTCCCTTGTACGTGCCTTGCAAAGATCACTGAAGAGACAGAAGTCTAATGTTTACACGTGAATGATACAATGTTGCAATGCCTGAATGATACATAGTTACAACAGAAATCCACTTTTTGAAACCAGTTAATGATGTCATGAATATCATGAATTATATTGCTCAGATTAATATTCAGACATTTTGAAATAAATATAATAATTGCAATTATTAATCTGAGTATTATCAGCTCAGTGGCTCAAATTCTACAATACAAGGAACATGTAAATGCATGGAATACATTATAGAGAACTGATTTATAGAAAGGGAAAAAATATATTGTAAAACGTTCCATTTATTCCTGTAGGAATATTCACATATATACACATATATGCATATATACACACATACATAAAGGCAAATCCATACTTAACCGACTTAAGCAAAAAAAAAAAAAATCTCTTTTTTCCTCTGAAACATCATTCATGGTTATAATGAGCAACTTATCAGCTAGTTAACATTTCAGTGGATCACCAACTTAAATCTCATACCACCTTGAAATTCTAACTATGAAAATATTTTTATGCAATGCACAAAAGTAACATGATTTGGGCTGTACTGCATACTTTCTCTGTTGTGCTTTTTGAGAAAAAAATGTAATGCAATGTAGAAATTTATAACAGAATCAGCCACAAAACATCCATTTTTATTAACTGTCCCTCTATGCATTAATAGCAATAGCATTTAGACTTATATACCGCTTCAAAGTGCTTTTATTGCCCCCAACAATCTGGGTCCTCATTTTACCCACTTCGGAATGCTGAGTCAACCTTGACTCTGCTCTGTTTTTCTCCCTCTTTCCTTTCAGAATTGTGAAAAATATTTCATTTCCTAGTCCTATTTTCTCTACTTTCTGCAGGTTATTGTGGTACAGATTTCTGAACTTCTGATTTCCCACACACTAGAATCTTGCTGCCTGCCTGACAGCCTGGTAATACATAAGCCCTGTTGAGCTCAGTGGGACATATATCCATGTGTTCTTCCTTGAGGCTTCAGAAAAAAAAAAAAAAAACATAAAAATCACATCCCTCAGGCAGATTCTCAAGTCAAGGGAGCAATATAGCACAGTGGTGAGTGACAAAGATGCTTGAGGCTGTGAGAGGAATAAGATAAAATGATGCAGGCATTGGCTTTATCTTCTTTAAATATGTTTCTATTTTTTGAAAAAAATGTTTGATTATGAGTTAAAGGAAGTTTATTTTTGTAAAATAAAAATACTAAGCTAAAATTAGCAGAAATTTGTTTTTTTTTTAATGTTCACTTTTTGCATACCAAATGCAACAGAAAATCTGTATGAACAAATTGAACAATTGCATTTAAATCTGCAATCAGAAGAGTTTACTGGTGTTTAATAAAATTTAGTACTAGAACTTTTGAAATAAATTTTCTCCTCCAATATATAGCAATAGCACTTAGACTTATATTAGACTTTATAGTGCTCTCTCGAAGTCAGAGGTCCCCAACCTTGGCAACTTTAAGACTTGTGGACTTCAACTCCACAAGTCTTAAAGTTGAAGTCCACAAGTTTTAAAGTTGCCAAGGTTGGACACCCCTGCTCTAAGTGGTTTACAGAATCAGCATATTGCCTCCAATAATCTGGGTCCTCATTTTATCCACCTCAGAAGTATGGAAGGCTGAGTCAACATTTAGCCTAGTAAAATTTGATCTGTCAAATTGCAGGCAGCTGGCGGGGGGGAGGAGGGAGAGAGAGAGAGAGAGAGAAGAATATATATAAAATGTACACCCATATATGCCCAAACACAGAAGGGTGGAATTTATATATGTAGAAAGACTTACTGAAACCAGTAGAGTATAATCCCTTAACTGAGATTTCTCTTGCTTTTCAACTTTTTTCCCTTGAGGATACTTGCTTCTTCCAATCTAACTATATTCTCTTTTTGTTGATTAGGGGCAACTGTGAGATATCCACTGCCACCACCATTACATTTTAAGACAAATTATGCATATATTCATATATACATAGGTACATACGTACGTACATACGTGTGCGTGCGTGTGTGTGTGTGTGTGTGTGTGTGTGTGTGTGTAGATCAGATTTGTTACATTGCTCCCATCATTGTTTAGAATGCTAGGATGCTTCAATTTTTGGACTTCAAATCTTAAGAATCCTACTGCATGCATACTGATTTGGGATCAAACAGCACTAAAATCAAATAGACTCATAATATCTTACTCAATAAACCTCTGTAATGGGCATATTCATGGATCCTTGGAAATGTACTATTATAATTAAAGCTTAGTGCAGAACCTTTTCCCTCTATCTTACTAGTACATAAACTCGGAGCGTGAGATGATTATTTGTACGCTCCTATTATTTGCAATTAAAATATCTTGCTGATTCCTTTGCCAACTTTAATGAGCAAAAGTGTTGAAAGAACTGAATTTCTCATGGTCCTAGGTATTCCCCAGCTCGGGGCAAGTTTGTTAAATGAGTCCCCTAAACTGGAAAATGCATTTGCTCTCTTTGATTTGATATATTATTAATTATTGTTACTAAATACACAACAATGTGAAATCACAGCTCCTTCTCCTCTTCTTCTTCCTCCTCCCTCTTCCTCATCCTCTTTTAAATTCATTGGTGCTCAACATCAGTGGATTCTAACTGCAGAAAGAAATTTGAAAAGCTCAATATCTGCAGCAGGTTCTTATAATGCTACATTGTTTTTCTTATATAAATTAGTGAGACTAGTGTCACTAAAATAATTGCTAGTGAGACAGGCAAATTCTTCTGGAATACAATAACACTGAATGTAGCCAAAATAATGAGGCACACTTTTGTCTCTTTTTCACAGTAAGTGGCAAAGCTGACCTAGCATATCTTAAGAAAGCTAACTTTATTCAGATCTGTAGAATATCTCTAGGAGACCTAATCATGTGAAAATAGTTGTTTCCAGAACTTACGGATGCTTCAACACTGGAGGTTTTCAAGAAGAGATTAGACAACTATTTGCCTAAAATGGTATAGGGCAAGGGTGTCAAATTCACATCATCATGGCAGCATCATGTGATGTATCAGGACTTTTTCCCCCTTTGCTAAACTGTGTGTGGGCTTGGCCAGCATGTAATGCATCTGGCCCATGGGAATTTGACAGCCCTGATATAGGGTTTTCTGCCTGAACACAGGGATGGACTGGAAGACCTGTAAAGTCCCTTCCAACTATGTTATTTTGTTAAAAAGTGGATGTACACATAATCAATCTCCAAAGGCAATTCATTATATAAATTACATTAAAATTTGAATTGGTTGTGATTTTGAAAAAGGAGAAGCAACCTGAAAAATGAAATGGAACAATCCAACATAAGCCTAAAAGAAGAACTGAATCTTTTCTCCCTAAAGTTCCCAAAGGAACATCTCTTGGCAAACCAAATTGGTTATACTGAATGGGATTCCTGAGTAAGAGAAGCTGAAAAGTGTGATCGCTATAACCTTGAGTAAAGTAAATACTTATAATAGTATCTATGCAATGTTCTCTTTGATGGACAACAAGCATGTATCCTTGCAAGAGGCAAGATCCCTAGTTTTGTCATGGCACATCTGTACCATAGACTAACTTTTTGAACATTTGTAGCCATTATGCTTAGCATCAATTAATCTTAAGAGTAATACAATTTGTAAGGTAAAATATTAAATTTGAAAAACAAGCTGATCACTAAGTTACCTCTCCTATGAAACTTGTGTTTGCATCAGTCATTGTCTCACTATGCATCCCTAGATACAGTTTGAGGCTTGCTGTGAATTTATGTGAACTTTTCTACTAAAGTCCATATAGTGGTTAAACATGGAATTATGCTGGTTCAGTGTTTATGCTGAAAGAAGAAATAAGGCAGAATTTTCCTTTTTCTTTCTGGATCCTTCAGTTTTTATTTAATACCTAAGAAAATGGCCTGTTTCTAATGTGAAGGTGTTTTTTAGTGCATGTGAAGACAGTAATCAGGGGAAGAGACTTAGAGGCTATCAGACAAAACTTTCCTGCACTTAAGTGCCCCTTTGGGTATTTCACTCAAGCACCAATTTGCTCCTATCAGCAGACTCATTAACAGATTAGTTGATCATAATAGAAGATAAAATGCTTAAAGGACAGTGTCAGACCCCAGAAAGGTCTGAAAACCAATTTTGACCCAAGTAGGCATTTGCTTGAAACTAATTCTTGTGAATTCTCAAGCCCATACCCATCTCCTTCTGTGAAAAGGAGCTTTTTAAAAGGTCATTCTCTGTGCATTGAAAAGTCTGTTCAGTCTTTCAATCAACATTGTCTCATAATATTAGCCATCCATATTAAAATATTTCCCCAATGCAATTTCCATTTATCTCCACTCTATTTTAAGGGTCATTTCAATTGTTTGAGGTCTTGGGTTTATTAAGCATAATAGTGATCCATGTAAACCCTAGTGGTGAAGTACTCTTTCATCATTTTAACTACTCTTTTCATGACACTTTCTTAATTTATTTTGTCTTCTACAATTTTTCTGCCTCTTAGTTTTGTAGAAATATAATAGAAGGAAACAAGAAAAAACATAAATTTCCTATAGGAAACTCTGCAGGCAGTTGGGAAGGCTGCCCATTGTTTCCTCAGCTTTGTGTTAAAATGGCTGTTACCAAGTTAAATCAGAGACTGCTTTGACTATTCATACTTTCCAGAATAATAATCCTCATTTATCTTCAGTTGATTTCTTATACAGTAGCTAGATTTAGGATTGAAATAAAAAAATATGAATAAAAGAGACTGAAAAACTTAGAAAAGCTGAAGTAATATATATAGAGCAACCAGATGTCTTAAACTTCAGCTTCAGTCATCTCCAGTTAGCATGATCAACAGCAAAGGATTGTGGAGATTTAGTTCAAAACATCTGGAGAACATCAGGAAACTATCCAGAGAATAAAATGTTTCTAGTTTCTAAGAATACACAAATACTGTAGGGAAGGAAGCTAATGAAGTTCATGTTTGTTGTTCCTGATTTTGTTCCAGTGGATGACTGAAATGGGTTTAATTTACACTTTCCAAAATAACTTATTGGCATTGGCAAATATAATAGTATATTGCTAAATATTCAAGTGCCAGAAGATCCAAAATACTACATTGATTGAAGCAACATTCCCTGAATACATACAAAGAAGTACCTAAAGTTTCTCCTACACATTCGCCTACATAAACAGTAAGCATAGTTCTTTATCTTTTATCTTCCCTACAGCTGAGTTTATTCAAGAATACAGTAGGGAACAGGGCAGAGTAATGGGTTCCTACTTCTTTTACCAATGCTGCTTCAGCAACTGTTTCTTTAGGAAGACAGCAAAAAGAAAAAAGAAAGGAAAAAAAAAAAACTACAGAAGGTTACTATTTTGCATTCTTCATTGAGGACAGAGGAGGAGCCATAATATTCAGCCAACATTCCCTTTTATTGGCAGTCATAATGTAGTATTATATTTTGAAGTAAAAAAAGATTTCCTATGAGATACCTATTGCAAGCTACAATCATATTCCCCACTTAACTTATACTGCAAACATAATTAACTAAATCAAGAACATTTTTTCTGTGAAGGGTATCAATGTCTACCAAGCTGAATATTAATATTGGCCAGAGCTTTCTCACACTTTGATCTAATTTTAAGTTGTGCAATATCTACCTATAATTAGAGAGAGTATTATTTTAGCTACGTAAAAACATTAATATATTGAGAAATGCCAATGATAACTATTTCAATTTATTTGCTAATATAACAAGTTTTAAATTGTTTACCTAATTAGTATAGTCAGTTTCTGTAAGTAGAACATTATTAGTGTAACCACTTAACTTTAATGTGAAGCTTTTAATATATATTTGGCAATAAATATATGTGAACATGGTCAAAGAACCATGAAATCTCAGCCACCAGAGGATGGATTTCTTTTGGTTCAGTCTTAGAATATTTAATCTTTCTACTTTGATCATTGAAATGTACATTTGATTGTATTAATTAAAACTAATCAACCATGCCTAATTAGGTAACAGAGGCAAATTAAGGTCTTCAATGAATTTTTTACCAGAAAAATTGCTGTTCTGTATGAGATGATTTGGGGTTTGTTTTAAGTTTAAATTTCAGTGATCAGACGAAGTAGCCTTCAGTACTGCCTTCTAACCACTGCAACCACTACAGCTCATAATACTTTATTTAAGCACCTATTGATTTAATGACAGCATGTGGTCTTTGGGCAACCTATCAACATGACACTGACATTGCCTTAGGAATCTTTGCCCACTCTTCCTGGCAAAAGTGTTCCAAATCTGTCAGATGGCAAGGGCATGTCCTATGCACATCCCCCTTTAGGTCACCCACAATTTTTTCACTGGATTCAGGTTCAGACTGACCCATTGCAAAACTCTGATCTTCTGATGAAGCCATTCTTTTGTTGATTTGGAAATATGCTTTGGGTCATTGTCCTATTAAAAGGTGAAATTTCTCTTCATGTTCAACATTTTAGCAGAGGCTGAAGGATTTCTACCAATACTTGGAAGTGTTCATAATTTCCTCCACCTTGACTAAAGCCCCAGTTCCAGCTGAAGAAAAGCAGCCTCAAAGTATAATGCTGCCACCATCATGCTTCACTGTGGGTTCAATGTAATTTTGGTAATGTGCAATGTTATTTTTGTACTAAATATACTCTTTGGAATTATGACTGAAAAGGCCAACATTGGGCTCTTCAGACCATTACACATTTCCCCACAGACTTTTGTTAGACTTGAATGTAACCTTTTGAAAAATATAGCTGGGCTTGAATATTTTTCCTTTGCTTAAAAAAAGCCTTCCATCTTACCATCCTTTGCAGACCATGGCTTACTGTAAGGAACTACTGAGTAAATGTGAGAAAAATCCTAGTAGAATAGTTGAATGGATTGATCAGAGTCATTTTAATTGATTGTGGGTGTTTCCTGACTACTATTGAATATCAGTTTGAATGTGATTGGTTAATTCTGAACACACATATACACACAACTATTTAAAAGAGTATATATACACCTTTGCATATTATTCTAAATTTTTATTTTTGTTTTTCCCTACTAAGCAATCTTTTTTTTTTTTTAACTGAATCATACAGCTTATATTATATTAAAGGTGGAAAAAATTCTTAAGTGATTTACCTTGGTCTGTTTTTTTCCTAATATCTCAAAACCTGACATTTTAACAGGGATGATTAGATTTTCTATATCCGCTATGTTTGCAGATTTGCAAGAGTTTGCCTCTTAATGAATTGGATGTTTACATATCACCAAAAATAAAATAAAATAATCACACCCAAAATTAAACAGCATTTTGAGGAAAATTACCCACAATATAAATATGCCATTTTTACATTCTTTAATTGTTGTGCATTGTTCTTAAATCCCATTCTTATTGTCAAAATATGTATATGTATATCATTTTGGTGAAGTTGTCAGATGGGGAAGAATTGTTGGCTGGTGATTTATAATAAATGACTAGAGCTCAGTGTACAGTGTATGTACTGCTTGGAAGAGGTCGTTGGTTCACTATTTGACATTTCCAGGCGGGAATTGATTAATACATTTAATTCTGTTTTCATTTAGTTCCTAGTATTTTTCTGATCTTAAAGTCATTTCACTCAATTTGATCTTTCTTCTTTTCTCCCATATTTGTTGTATATTTTTTTGAAACAATGCAGTATAAGCAATAGTTTCCTTTATTCCAACACGTTTTTGTTCATTGGTGCATAACCTTGATGTGCTCACACAAAAGCTTAAAATGTTAAGCTTTTCCTCAACACATATATGTTATATATTATATATGCTATATTTATATATACTTGGTTTGATATACAGCATTACAATTTTTTTTAAGGTGAACTTGGAAGTGGAGCTACATTTTTGTGGAATAGTTATGGATCTGTGTAAAGTACAATGTGGGTAAACATTTAAATGCAAACAGATTTCTACTCTAATGCTGATTGCAGATAAAACATGGGAAAGAATTAAATCTGAAACACTGGAAATATTCCAGTCAATATTCAGCTAAAAGAAGCAATAGACATTTTGATAACATTGGCTTGTTTCTTAATTCTGCTGGACAGCTTTCTACTGCAAGTACACCATGCTATGATTTTTGCTATCCATATAAATTGTACTAACACATTGTTGAGAAGGGATGCATGGCACATGTTAACAATGAATTGTTTTTCCCTTTCTTAGTTTTGTATCATCATAATCATTATCATCATCATCATAATCAGATTTCATACTTACTAGAAGATGCTGCTTTCAAAATGCTGTTATGTTTTATGCTATATTTAATGAATGAAATTGTCCCTTAAAACAGGATCTACAACTCCTGGGCCATGGCCACTACTGAGTTGTGGCCTATTCAGAATTGGGCCATATGAGCGGCAGGCTGGTACGCACCACCTTGCCCCTCATGCAAGTCAACTGCATGCATTCAACGGTCATGTGTGTGCATGCACACCAGCCTGCTGTTTTAATGGATCAGTTACCCTTTCCTCACCAGCCGGACCTCCAAGCCACAAAGGTTGGGGACCATTGTCTTATACTGAAGTAAACTTACAGTTAAAATTCTACATTTTAAACTAAAGGATTTCTTTTTGCATTGTTCCTATAAAGTCCAGCATACTCCAGAATGATGCCCTAAGCAGAGACCAACAATGGTATACCTCAATCCTCTTGAAAGCTAAAACTGAGTACGGCATGAAAGAATTAAGGGATGTGTGTGTACAATCTTTCTTTCTCCCTCCCTCCCTCCCTCCCCCCCCCACAAACACACAGAAACATGTGGCCATGTGGTGACTAGTAAGCCGTTGACTTCTGGGGAGTTCTGGGTTACCCAGATGGCTTTGTGCCTAAATGACTTCCACCCTTACTTTCAGGTCATCCATATGGCCTAATCTGGAATGAGAATCTACAATCACCCAGTTTCTAACCTGTCTCTTACTTTACATTAGTCGTCCAAGGACAAGATAGCTAGGGAAAGAAGTCCATGAAGCTTCCCTTTCTCTTAGTGCCCTAAACATGTATTTATTTTGCTTAATACTTAATGTGGGGCTGCAAAAGAATGTTGCATGTGTAACTGCCCATATAAGAGTTTCCATGTTTCCATGGTTGGAAAGTGACACAGTGTCAGCTGTGAGTTTTATTAACATCCAGCCATTTAGTGTAACAAATACAATAAATCAAGTGTGGTCATAAGCTTGATGTCATAAACCATTTAATTTTAGAAATAGTCAATCAATCAATTAAATATTAATTAATTAAGAGCAAACTTGAGTTTTAACAGCTGTTATATGGGTTTGTTTTGCAAAGAAGCTATTTCCACTGAGTAAGCATCTCAACCATCTGGTGGTGTTTACTGCATTTCTTTAGAATATGTGCCACCTGTCTTGCTGATCTTTTAATAGAATAATAGTCTAGAGTCATTGTCATTTAAGGAATGAGTTTAATAGGTAAATAATGGAAGGTCAAACTTTGATTGTCCTGGATTATTCACCTGTGACTTTAGATCTGCTTTTAATGAAGTTGGTATTGAAGAAATTGTACTTTTCTACAGAGTGGGAATTTGAAAATAGAAATGTTTGGACTATATACTGTATCTATACCTTTGCTATATGGGATGGCCAAACTAAATAATTGAAAAGGTATTACTGATGAGGGAATACAAAGTGAAAATAAAGGACCAATTATGGCAGTATATGTGTGATTACCATAGCTAAACAAGGTATCTTCTGTTGCATATTGGAACGAAGCAAGCCTCTAGATTCATTTTTGAAAAGGCTGTTTACATTGCGTGGCTTCGGGGCAGCAGGAATTCGCGACAGCTCGCGATTCCTGCTGGCTAGCTGTCGAGGTACCCCCGATCCAGATGGGTCAGGGGGTTAAGGCTGCCCTGTAGGGACAGCTGAAGATAGAGGGGAGCCGGTTAGGGAGGTGGGGGCATCGCAGACCCCCCCCTTCTCCGGAAAAACCCCTTTTTCCCAAGGCGGTGGAGCGGCGGTCAGCAATGGCCGCCACGAAGAAGCCAGCAACCGGGTAAGAACTGTGCTGGAGGAAGTGTGAAAAGTGAAAGTTCTGCCTGAGCCGGGTCAAGTAACAACTTTTAAATTGCCTGGAATTGAGCTGCTTGTTGCTGGAGGATACATTGTTTCCCTAAGAAGATCGAAAGCGGCGGAGAAGCTGTCAAAGGGAACTTTCTTTTTTTTTATTTTTGTTTACTCTCCCATCCCACGGAAAAAGCAGAAATATTTGGATATATTAGACATTGAAAGTGGATTGCTTTGAAAGCTAAGCTAAGAGATAAAGGGATTTTTGGACATTGAAAAATTTAAGAAATTGGAAAATTTTTGCTGGAGGTATGGATTTTTGATTATTTAAAATTGTTATTGCAAGTGGGAAGGGAGAAAAAAAAAATGGAGCAGAAACTGAAAAAGGAGGAGACTGTCTAGAATGTCTTGGTGGATCCCAAAAGAAGATATATGGTAATTGGACCTCTTTGATTAAAAATTAATTTAGAAAGAGAAAGAGAAGAAGGAAGAAAAGTATTAACTTTTAAAGTTCATATTAGTTCTTAATTCTTTGTAATACTTTTAATAATATTACAAAGGTAAATGAACATTTGGCATGCTGAACAGTCCTAGGACTCATAGTGGTAGAATTTTTAAAATGCCATGTCTTGTTGCAAATGTTGAAATATATGGATTCTATAGCTTAAAAGTGAATGGTATTGTAAAGTTTTGAGGGTTATTTTGGTAAGGATTCAAACAAGAACAACAACAAAAACCCCTATCAATTATTTCAAGAGTTCCACTGGGAAAGATTGAGAATTATTTAGGATTTTGACTTTGGGCATCACAATAGTTTAAAAATATTTCTAGGTTATCTTTCAAAGCATGAATTGCTTACAACTTCCATAAGGCAATACAATGTTCACTGTGATTATTATTATTTATGAAAAGTTGATTTATTACGTAAGTACAAAACTGGCTATCGAAATGTTGTTTTACAAAAATAAAACAGTTCAACATCTGATTTTTGCAGTGACAGGACCTGCAAAGATCAAACTATTCAGAAATAAACCCCAAAATTAGTCTAATTGGTTCTAGAGTCCACCTGCCATTGGTGAAGCCATAGCAAGCTGCGTGAAGTAACATTGGAAGTGAGAGCCCTGGAGGAAAAATGAGCTACATCCAAGGATGCATCAGCTGAAAATTCAAAAGATTATTTAATATGACTCCCATCCTCTCAGAAGCACTAGAATTGCCTACTGTGAATGAACCATTGGCCTTCCTGTCTGGGGACATAGTGAAAACTCTGAAAGCAGAAAACAGGAAGGCAGAATTAAACTTCTGCAGAACCCATCAGGCTAATGCCTGGGCAGTAAAGGCTGCTGTGGCCACTTCCTTCTTCACAAGAATCTCCTTACTCTGGCTTCACCAGTTGCAAGCAAGAGTTCCACTGGAGGAAATTCGGCTGCACCAGGATATTAACAAGCTGGTGGCAGCTGCTGAATTTTCAGCATGTAAAATTTCCTGTAAGACAAGGGTCTTAATTTCCTCAAACAGGTCAGATCCCTGCCTGTCCACTGGGCAGAGCCCTACAGCAGGAGGAGTAAAATTGGTCTCCAGGACAAGAACTCTGTTCCTAAACTGAGACTCTGCAAACTCAGTTGCTATGCAAGAAAAAGAGAATTGTTCTCCTTCAATTTCCTCTATTACCAGAGGAAAAGGCAATTGCTCTCTTTTGCTCTCTGATGTTGTTAAGGGTGGGAAATGGCAAGTTCCATCTGAGATGAGGTAGAAAGCCTTTCCTGCTCTACCTTCCTTTCGGCTCTGGAGATTTGTTTCTCCAGGCTTTCTGTCTTCTGCTGGCATTTTTCTCTTCAGCTCTAGATGACTTCCTAGAGTAGATAGTGTTAAGTCCTGAGCATGTGCGCAAGGAACGGAGACGAGACATCAAACGGTGACTTCAACTCTTTATTGTAAAATAAGAACAGAGCAAATACTTGGGCAGCAGCAGCTCTTTTATATAGCTGGCTGCTGTCAAAACAACCAATGATTTGAGTTTACCGCTTTCACAAGCATTCTATCAGGGGCCCCCGTTAACAGCCAATCAGACTGGCCAAAAACGACCAATCACGACTCGCTATTTGCGGTCCAATGAGAAGTGCAGGATTACAAGCCTGCTGTAAAGTAAAGCTGTTGAGGGTTGTATCGCTGCGTTGGTTTAGTCCATAACACCCCTCCCCCCTAGGTTCTGTCTGAGGGGTGGGGTGATGTATTCTCGTAAATAGGCAGGTCGCTTCACCTGTCTGCTTGACCTGCGCTGTTCCACGGGTTTCTGTCCTGGTTCTGGTTCCGGTGGGATGCTAGCTGGGTTGGATAGTGAAAATTGTGGCCCTGGGCTGCTTTCCCTGCTTACGCCAGTGCTGCCTTCTGGGTTCCCGGGATCTGTTTCCATCGCAGTGCTGTCACGCGGAGAGACCACTCCCGGCTCTGTTCTCTTTCTGATGGTGAGTATCCCCTGGTTGGTTGTGTAGACTGTTGGGTTTCGATTATCATTTCTTCTTCAGCCTTCTCAATGATCCTTCCCCCCCCCAGCTATAGGTTCTGGGGCTGAGATAGGACTAGGTGCTAATCTGGAACGGAGTTTGTCTATGTTGCGTTTCCACATCTTACCATCTGCAGTTTGGAGGCGATAGGTTCGGGGTCCCGTAAGTTGTGTTATGGTCGTGGGGACCCACAATGGGTCACCCGAGAAGTTTTTCGCAAACACGAGGTCACCTTCCTGGAATGCCAGACACTTGCTGCTGGATCCCGGGGGTTGTTCCAGCATGTAGTTTGGGTGGAGGCGATAGAGATCCGAGCGAAGTTTCCGGTCCATCAGGAGTTCAGCTGGAGTTTTGTTCATGGTACTGTTTGGGGTTATGTGCTGGAGGAGAAGCATCTGGTTTATTTTGTCATCGATGTCACCGTGATCCATTTTGTGCAAGGTCTGTTTTACAAATTGAACCATTTGCTCAGCCCTACCATTGGCCGCAGGGTGAGCTGGTGATGTTAAGACATGGTGGATGCCCCGATCTGCCAGGTACTGTTCGAATGGCAGGGCAGTGAATTGGGGGCCATTATCGGAGACCAGGACATCCGGAAATCCATGGGTAGTGAATAGCTTATTCAGCTTTTTAGTCACTGCCTCTGTGATGGTGCTTTTCATCTTGTGGACTTTGAGCCAATTTGAATAGACATCCACTGTTAGGAGGAAAGTGTGTCCTCTTGTGGGTCCCGCAAAATCTATGTAGACACGGGACCAAGGACCTTGAGGCGTTTCCCACTGAGTTGGGGGAGTTTTTGGAGGAGTGGAGCAAGTCTCCTGGCATTTACTGCACTTTGCTACCCAGGTCTTTATCTGTTTGTCTAACCCAGGCCACCATGTGTAACTCCTGGCCAATGCCTTCATCTGCACAATGCCTGGATGTCCACTCTCTCTGTACAAAGTTGACACTTGTCCCTTTTTATCTTCAGACCAGCGTCGTTAAATTTCTGAAGAACTTTTCTGAGTCGTTGTACTAATAATTCTTTAGTGGGGGCAGCTATTAAGACGTCGTCAAAATAAGGCATGACGCCTTTTATGCCTTGTAATAGTCTCTCCATTAAATTTTGGACTATGCCAGGCACCACGCTTACTCTGAATTGGAGTCTATTGCACTTGAAGGCACCTCTATGTGTAACTATTGTCTGGGCTTCTGCAGTTGTCGTGTCGGGTAGTTGCTGGTATGCCTGAGTCCAATTTTGCAAATATTTTTCCGCCACCCAGGGAATGAAGAAGGTGTTGAACCACCAGTACTGGGTAAGCGCTGTTGAAAAGCATGATTTAGGGTGGCCCGGTCATCCCCACAAATTCTTAATGAACCATCTGGCTTCATGGGCATTACTATTGGAGTTTCCCAGAGGGCATGGTCAATCGGTTACAATACGCCCTGGGCTATCAGTTTATCTAGCTGCTCATCGATCTTCGGCTTTAGGGCAAAAGGCACCCAATGAGGCTTAAGCCGAATGGGAGCTACATCGGGGCTGAGATTAAATGATATAGGGGTCCCCTTGTACTTGCCTAATGTTCCTGTGAACACGTCCTGGAATTCCTGGATGAGGGCCTCTTCCCATTCGTTGCTTCTGGTTTAGTGTATGCCAGCTAGTTCAATCCCGAGTGGGGCAAACCACTGTAACCCTAACAAACTGGGTCGGTCATGATCGACGACAGTCAGGGGAAGCATCGCTGTGCGGTTCTTGAAGGATACTTGGACGTGGCTGGAACCGACAACTGGAATTCTGTTTCTCTGGTAGTCTTTCAGGGTGATTCGTTGCATGCTGAGGTCCTGGCGGCAGATGGCAGGGATCAGCTATTTGAGGGTTTTCCAGGATACCATCGATAGGGATGATCCCGAATCGACTTCCATCACACACGGTCAATTCTCAATAGTAACCCTTACGCGGATTTTTCTTGCATCGAAAGATGAAGCGTGGCCAATAATAATGGTTTGGTGGGCCTCTTCTCGTCTTGTTGAAGAGGCAGGTGCTCGATTTCTGTAGTAGTAGTGGTTATTCCATTGGTGGTTCAGATGGTCCAGGTTCTCAGGAGGTTTGCCTGCCTCCCGACGGAGGTTGTTCTCCCTTCGGCTGGGACTGGACTCTTGTTTGCTTCTGCAGACTTTTGCGATGTGGCCTCTTTTTCCCCAAGTACGACAGAGTGAGTCGAGGAATTTGCAGTCCGATCGCGGGTGGTTTGCCTCGCAACCAGCACATTGGCACGGGCATTTCTGGTTCCTTTGCTTTCATTCCGAGCACAGCCGGTTGACCTCCTCTTCCTCACTGTCTGAGGATGACTTGAGGTCTTCGTGGTGGGTGGTGGTAGCGTGCTTCTCAGCGGCGAGTGGGCTATCATTAGCGAGTTGGCAAAGCGGTGCGCTCGCTCGGCACATTCGAGCGGCTCACTTCCTGGTTGCTTCTGTGGCAGTAGCGTCGGCGATGACATCTGTAAGGCTGATGTCGCCCTTCACCATCAGTTTACTCTGCACGTGCGGTGCATTTAATCCCAGAACTATGCGGTCTCTTAGGGTCAGGAACACTGCTCGTTTCTTGCCAGGCGTAGCATCTTTTAAATTGTTGGTCTCCAGGAACATCTGGAAGAGATCTATATACGAGTCCCAGTCTTTGGTTGCTGGGTCGAATGGAGCGGGTGGTATGGTGCTGCTGGTCATCTTGCCATTTGTTGCATGTGCTCTTCAGCCACATGCTCTGTCTTGTTCGATGTGTACTTAGTCAGCTCTATCGTCTCTGCATCCCACCCTCATCGCCAGTGTTAAGTCCTGAGCATGGGCGCAAGGAACGGAGACAAGACATCGAATGGTGACTTCAACTCTTTATTGTAAAATAAGAACAGAGTAAATACTTGGGCAGCAGCAGCTCTTTTATGTAGCTGGCTGCTGTCAAAACAACCAATGATTTGAGTTTACTGCTTTCACAAGCGCCCAATCAGACTGGCCAAAAATGACCAATCACGACTCGCTATTTGCGGGCCAATGAGAAGTGCAGGATTACAAGCCTGCTGTAAAGTAAAGCTGTTTAGGGTTGTATCACTGTGTTGGCTTAGTCCATAACAGATAGCTTTGGCTTTAATTTTGTTGGCTGAATCTTTGTTAGCCAATCTGGCCTTTCTGGAGCTGTGCTTTGTCAATTTGGACGATGCAGAGGAACATTGCTGTTCCGAGCTGTCTGCTGACACTGAGTGTTCAACCTATTTTGACAGCTTCAGCTCCAATTAAGGTGAGATTGTCGAATTGATCCAGCAGCAACTTCCAACCATGACCATTAACATGGATCGGCCCGGGCTCACAGTGGTGGCAGCAAGACCAGACTAACTGGGATAGCCAGCACACACACACATACACACACTCATGGCAGGGATGTGCAGCACGTTAAGTAGCTCCACTGTCGCTGGGCTGGCTGGTTAAACCGCCTCCTTTCTTCCAACTGGAAGATTTGATAAAAATTTTGAGATATTTCTTCTGAAAGAAGTCCATAAACCTAGAATTTATCAAGGTTGGAAAACACTGCAGTAGTGCATCTTTGCTGACTTGTGCACTTTTAAAAAGAGTCCTGGATGAGGAGAGGATGCTACAGTGCTTTTTGCTATAAAGATAAAAATTTTGAGAGATTTCTTCTGAAAGAAGTCCATAAACCTAGAATTTATCAAGGTTGGAAAACACTGCAGTAGTGCATCTTTGCTGACTTGTGCACTTTTAAAAAGAGTCCTGGATGAGGAGAGGATGCTACAGTGCTTTTGCTATAAAGTTGGTTTCAGAAAAAGAGTTTGGGAATTTAACATTCAAATAATACATCTCAAACAAAGCAAAACACTTTAGCTATAGAACTAGATTTACCAAAGAAGATAAAAGATACAACTAAAACAAGCCAGAAGCTATGTAAAAAAACAAATAAAGGTAGACAAGGAAAGGCAATTATTAGAGAGACAGTATTGCCTGAATTGAATAAAACCAAATCCAGAATTTTTAATTATATTGAATTATTAAGCAGCAGAAAATATGCTTATGTTTTATAAGCTAAGGATATTCATTGAGTTGCTTATATAAGCTAAGGGTATTCATTGAGTTGATCTGTTCCAGTTATTAAATGTTGAATGGGAATGTTGGAAAACACAATATGTTTCCTTAAATCTGAATTTCAGGATGCTTCAGCAGACCATGTCCTTGATGATAGGGGGAAAAATAAAATGATAAATAGCTCCCAAGAAAAGTGGTCCCCAACCTTTTTTAAAAAAAAAACAAGTTTTATTCAATTTTTCCAAAACAACATTAAAAAAAGCTCTTTGCAGCGTACAACATAATTCCGAGTCACCACTTTTACATGCGAATATGACAGTAATTATATATTCATTTTTACATTCAACATTCTGTCTTGTCCATTTTTAATTTAATTCTATTATTACTTTTCCATTTCAACTTTTACATAGGAAAAGGAGCAAGCAAATTAATCCTATTCATTAATATTACTTTCATTCTAAAAATCTTCTCAATTCATTTCAATTTATTTCAAATGTATTTCTTAAGCATCAATGTTTCTTTTAACCGTAGCCTTTTCCAAAGTACTCTTTTCTCATTTAAATCACCAATAGTTACCATATCTTCATACTTATTCCCTTTTAATTATTTTTTATCTTGTCAAATTTGGAATTCCATCACATATTCTTTTTATAAAGTCTAAATTAATACAAGTTTTTCACATAAAACAAAACATAAATTTCCCCTCCCCTTTTACTAGTTTGGGAATGTCACCTCAGTGATTTAAGTATGCCTTAATTCCCGCATCTGTAATTCCCAATTAAACATCTATTTTACTTAGTTATAGTAATAGTCAATCCCTAGAAAAATAAACTAGTTTACATTGTACTTTTCAGTCAGATTCTGCAATTTAGTTTCTCCCTTTACTTCCATAAAATTTTATTTATAATATCAAAAAAATAAAAAAAATAAAGTAGAAAACAATTAATCCATTTTGTTTGGTCACTGATTTTAATCTCATTTTTAAACCTCCTCACAATTCATTTCAATATATATAATAAAAATTAACCTTTCTTGTAACAATAAAAATAAGAACATGCATTCATCTTCTAAAAGGATATGAGTGCCTCTCGCTCCTCTCAATAGACTATATTCTATAATTTGTAATTGCAAAGTACATTATTATTACCTCTCATATCAATGCGGAATCCCCTTTCTTAATTCATTAACCGTTGTCCCGATGTATTCTAGGTAAAAAAAAAAAAAATTCCTTTATTTTACAATTCCCATATTTCTTTCTTTTCTGTTCCTGTTCCTCATTACCCTTTTGTTTTTCCAAATCTTTTTTCCCTCTGATTCATATCCCTCTCTCTATATATATATTTCCTTCCCCCTTTCACTTTTCTGCTGTTCCTGTCTTTCTGGTTTTTATAAATATTCCCCATTTTAGTTACTTTTTTAAATGTCCCATTTTAACACCCCTTCTTTTTCCTCTTCTTTGTGGTGTTTTTTGTGTTGATTGTCTATTTAAGATGGCGTCTTCTTGAACTAACTCTTCCTTCTCTTCTTCTTCATATTCTTCAATTGCCATTTCCATAGCTTTTAACTCAGAGGCAAGTGATTCACCTCTTGCATGTAGTAGTTCTTTCAAATTTTTAAGTTCCATTTTTAGATCCCACAGAGATATATCATAACACACTCTTATATCTTCTAGTCATTAAAATCCACCAATCAGCTTCTCTTTTTCTTTTTTCTTCTTCAAACTTTCTGGATTAACAACTGTTCCAGAATTGGTTTTATAGCAAAATCATCAATCAGTCCAACAATCCATATTTTTTTCTTTTATTCTAATTCAATTTTCACTTTTTAGGGTACTTGTTATATTGTTTCAATGTTTCCTTTTCATTGTATCAAATCTAATTCATAGAGAAATGGGAACTTTCCCTTTTTCAGCTTAATTTTTTGTCCACCAGATGGCACTCTCCGTTATACAATGTCCTCACCCCCACCCCACCCCATTTTATTGTTTGGGGCTTTCCAAACCTCGGTATTCCAAACCAATCAAATCTTCAATTTCAATATTTCCCCCTTCTTTCTGAAAACTCCTAAGTCCAGCTTTAAATTGTGCCTGTTTGTTACCAATGTATTTTAAATCAATTTGTTTGCATATCTTATTCTGGTTTCTTCCTTTCCTGGTTTGAATCCCTGCTCAGCTGTCAAAGATATTTTCACGTTTTTTCCTTTCCCTTAAAAATCTGCCACTTTCTTATTCTTTCATAAAAATTCTTAAAATAACATCCTGGGATACCTTTTAATTAATTGTTACACCAAGTTGTCCCTGTTTTTATGTTGTCCACCTCTTTCTTCTCTCCTGCACAAATCTTAGTCCAGCTGAGTCCTCCTCTTCAGGGTGGCCATTTTGGACCACCACTCAGTCGTCTTTGGGGGAAAAAATTGCCAAGCCCAGGGGGGGGTGATGCAGCTCCCCTCAACCTGGTTGGCGGCTTCCCCTTACTCTGCCACCCCTCCAAGGCAGCTTCAGCCCCTAATCGTAGTAATTGGGGCTCTCCAATGAGACAGAATGGACCAAGGCTGCGGACAGTTGCAGTCCCTGGTCCATCAACGAGGAGGGCTTAACCTGGAAGTTCCCTCATCCATCAGTTTTGATGTGATGAACAATGACTGGTAATTATGTCTCTTTTGTGCCAGCCATTATAAACCAGTTTTTCTTCCCCACCAGCCCTCTAGTGGAAGACTGAGCCTTTGGAAGTCAGAAGCTCAGTTAGGCTAATCTATCTTAATAAAATTTTATAAGGATAGTATCAAAGAAAGAAAAAAAAAGAAATATGTATTCATTATTTCCTAAAGTTCTAAATATTCTATTGTTATATTTTATTATCTAACCATTGATAGAAAAGTTCTCAAACTTCATAAAACTGTTTATCTTCTTGTTCTCTAATTTCAAATGTCAATCTACTCATTTCAGCACATTCCAATATTTTCTTAATAATTTCTTCCTTTGATGGTATTTTCTCACTCTTCCCATTTTTAGCAAATACAATCCTAGTCGCTGTCAATACATTTACAATCAAATATTTCAAATTTTTATTGTGTGTATCAGGTAAGATTCCCAATAAAAAAATCTCTGGTTTTAAATCTATATGTTTCTTTGTCATTTTTTCCAACCATATGCGAATTATAGTCCAATATTTTCTAGCGTCCTCACAAGTCCACCACATATGGTAATATGAGCCAGGTATCTGATGACATTTCCAGCATTTTTCAGATTTATTCCTGAACATTCTTGCTATTCTTGTCGGGGGAAAATTCCACCTGTAAAACATCTTATATAAATTTTCTTTATATGCTGTTGACATTGTCATTTTGTAATTTTGAGACCACAATTTTTGCTATTTCTCTAGATCAATCTCATATCCAAAATTCTTCCCCCAAACAATCATCATTTCTTTTAGTTGTTCTTCCTCTAGTTTAATTTCCAGTAAATAACCATATAATTTTTAATCACTTTTTCATCAGTACCTGTCAAAATCTTATCTAAGTCAGTCAATTTATCATAGAATCCCTCTGTTTTAGAGTCTTTAACATACCTTGAGTGTATTTGCGCATATGAAAACCAATTCATCTTTATACCTTGTTCTTCTAGATTTTGCATTGTTTTAAGTTCACCCTTTTCATCCAATATTTCCCCATATCTAACTGCTTGTTCCTTCTTGTATGTTATAGGATAAGAAAAAGCTTCAATAGTTGATAACCAAACTGGAATTTTCAAATAACATTGTCTCTTAATTTTCTCCCAGTTTAACCATAAAGACTCCCGTATATAATGCCTTCTAAAGTAGCCCTGCAATTTAGTTCCCTTGTACCATAGAAAGCATGCCAGCCCAGTAATAAATCATGTTCTTCTAGTGTCAACAATCTAGTCTTTCTTAATGTTATCCATTCTTTGGCCCACATCAAGTTTGCAGCTTGATAATACAGCTCCCAATTGGGAAGGCCAAATCCTCCTCTAGTTCTAGCATCTTGTAAAAGTTTTAATTTTATTCTCGCTTTCTTACCTTGCCATATATACTTTAACACAATTTTATTTAAATCTTCAAAATAATCTTTGCCAAGTCTAATTGGTATTGTTTGGAACAAATATAAAATTCTGGGCAAAATATTTATCTTGATTGTTGAAATTCTTCCTATTCATGACAGTTGTAAGTTTTCCCATTTCTTCAAACCAAGTGATATCTGCTGTTTGAGTTTAATATAATTATTCTCTTTCAATGTAGTACACTTTGACGTCAAATATATCCCCAAATACTTAACCTTATTCGTGACTTGAATTTAATGTTTATTCTTGAGCAGACTACCATGTCATTTAAATTTGTGAACTCTTAACTGTAAATTGATTTAATTGCAAATAAGTTTGTTTTTATGTTTTGTGAGATCCTTAGTGCTGTTTCTTATAAGATAAAATATTTGAAAAGATTTTGACAGGTATGTACCTAAGTTTCTGCTATGACAAATAATCATAGCATGAGTAAATACATATTGTAGAATAATTATGTGATGTGATCCAATTCACAAATCCTGGATTATTATGTGACAGGATTTATTTATTATACAACAAAACTATACTATGCAGTACAAAACATTGTAACTTCTTTTAAAGCAAAGCAAAAGCATTCAAAAAATTGAACTAGAAGGGGCACAAATGTAAGGACAGTAACCCAGCTTATTCTAACAGTTGTAAACTAAACCAGATAAAAATGGAATGGTAAATAGTAAAAAAGATCAAATATCTCTTGGAAAAAAGTTTTATATGTGGACTATTATCTGAGAAAATGATCAGCCTTGAGCAAGCACTGATTCAAAATCATTTGGTAGTTCTTCATAAAATAGAGTAATTCATTTTATGAACTAGTTTTGAGATATTAATGATTTAAAAAAATACTTCCCTTTATCTTGTGACATAGTGCATAGCAGAAAAGAATACATTTGTGAGAAAATATTGGAAATATTAATGTTCAATTTGTTTTACATTGTAAATTAATGAATTAATGAATGTAAAGGCAATTATTATTACCTGCTAATAATGCAAAGAATAGTGACGGTAGCATCATCAAGGACTTTGAAAAAATTAGGAAAGAAATTCATGATCCTGGGGGAACTAAGTGTTTTTTGCTAGTCTTCCAAGCTGTATCAATGACTGGTTACACATCAGAGGTGGTATTCAGCAGGTTCTGACCATTCTGGAGAACTGCTAGTAGAAATTTTGAGTAGTTTGGAGAACTGGCAAATGCAACCTCTGACTGGAGATTTTACAGTATCCTTCCCCTGCCACGCCAACCAAGCCACACCCACAGAACCAGTAGTAAAAATTTTCACACAGTGGTGCAAAATAATGTTGGAATCTGGAACCATGTTCTTAGTCAACTGGCCTGCCAGTCTGTGCTGGCCTGCCCTTCATTAAATTGGTCAAAATATACAGTATTTGGCTTAAGTATGGTGAGTTTGATCAATAATATATTAAACTAAATCTTCTGGAGATGAAAATCCTGAAGTTAATATTCCAGATGAAGACTTATGTTCTGTGGAAAGAAGTAAAACTAAATTCTAATGAAGTTTCTTAAACCAGCCAGTGGAAAATTGGAAAGAATATTACCTCATATAGTTCATAGTATTCACTGTCTATATATTAATGTTCAGAATGTAAGAAATAAACAGGGTAAGTTTGAACTTCCTTTACAGAAATTCAGCTATGATTTAATAGATATTATGAAGACTGGATGAAATAGTGTAAACAAAAGACAAATTGTTTCAAGAGGAAAAGAAGCAACCAAAAGGGAAGAGAATTTGCACTTTGTTCAAAACATCCACATTGCTTATAAAGAAGACATCAGGATTAAAATAGTTGGAGGGACAAATAAAAGCAGTATTTATTGTTGAGTTATATTATCAGCAATTCAGTCAAAAAGAAGATGTGGATGATACTTCCCCAGAGCAGTGTCAAAATTTTTAAAGGGTCCAGAAGCAGTATAAAGAAGTATTACTTTAATTATTTCAAATTCTGTTGGAAGACAAACTCTGGAAAGCATAATTGTTCAGAAAAAAAGCTCCTGGAATTGTTTTGTTAACAACATTATCCTTTAGATGATGGAAGCAAACACAAGAGAATCAACCATTGTCAACTTGCAAGGAAAGGTGTTATTAAACAATACAAGTGAAAGGAGACTTTTAGGAAGAACCAAAACTAAGTGCTGCGGTATCTGCTATCCCACATCAGATGGGCGGCTCATGATAGGGAGCGAAGGAGAGAGAAACGACAGGAGGCGGTTTCCTCGGGATGAGCGCACCCCTAATGTCTTGGCACATGCTCTTTTATTGTGCTTTTTTACAAGAAAATGATTTAATCAAAGCTCAAGTCAAACAGGATAATTCCATCAGGATGTGCATGTTTACAAAGCTGCATACCAGACAGATCATTTACAATGTGGATAAGCTTATTAACAACCGTCTAGCTCCTTGTCCCTTGTACGTGCCTTGCAAAGGTCACTGAAAAGACAGAAGTTAACGATTACACATGAATGATACATAGTTGCAAACACATGAATGATACATAGTTACAACATCTCCTCTGTTTTTATTATTTATGACGAGTCTTCTTCCTCGTCCGAGAAGACAGGAACCATTTTTATGGAATGTTCGCCGTCCCCGTCATCTGGGCAAGAGTGTGACCCGTCAGCGTCCGGGTTTTCCAAGGAGTGGTAACTCAGCAATGACATTTTTTCGTCCGGTGTTGAGGATATAACATGAGCTTGCAATAGCACATTAACATCAGCAGTTATGGAGGATAATTGATTTTTTTTAAAAAGTTGCAATATTCTATTAAAACAACAAGGTCCTATAATACATATCAATACAATGATTATTAATGATCCTGCCAATGCAGTTAAAAAGGTTGTAAACCATGGCGAAATAGAAAACAAGCCCCCCTGCTATCGGCATAAAAACAACATTCTTCTTTAAGCGTAGCACACAATCCCCCTTGTTTTAAAAAATAACAGATCTAAATCTTTACGATTTTGCGAAAGGGGGTATTCCATGGGTACCTGTAGGGATATAAAATCATCAGAGTTATACACACAAGCCATACTTGAATGCAAAATGATTTGGATTTAACAATTTCATCCCCGTGGACACATGCCATTAGACCGGTGGAACAAGTCCAAACAAAATTATTGCCAGGGATAAAATACATTCCTTTCAGGCATGATGTTAAAGTTCCTCCTGAAGTGGTGTAGATTGCAGGATATCCCCTGGTTGTGTGGGTGCGTCTGCCAAATCGAATTGAAGTGGTGGGTAGAAGTCTTCTATGCGAGAAAAATTGGTTGTAGAACTTAAACGAACTCCTTGAAAGTCAGTTATAGTCCAAGCAATATTATATCTTCTATGAGGCTTCTGCGGATCGTCATGGACAGTTCTTTTGAAGCGTTGTTTGTTGACAGGATCAGAGTTCGGGTATATAAAAACATCACAAGCAGGAGAGAGGGCTATGGACAAGTTAGTTGTAGAACATTTACGAGATGAAGAGGGAATGCAATTAGTAGAAAAAGGATAATAATTACAATAATGACAATAAAGATTAATTTGGTAATTCATCAAGGATGTTAGTTGGGGTGGGGGAACCCATAATACAATAGAAGGACATCGAGGTCCCCCTATGTTTAGATGAATAGAGGAAAAGATTTTGAGGTTCCTTTCCATAGGAAGAGTAAAGAAGGAACAAAAGAGCGAGTGGTAGAGTGTTCTTTAAACAAAACAGAAGTGACAGAGTGAAAACTACGGGTAGCATTTTCATGACGTGCCCACATGGAACAAGTATAATAGCCTTCTGTTAATGAAATGGTTTTAACACGAATAGTCTTTTGACAGGAAGCATAGGTTTTGTTGAAGTAAGGTAGAAATTGCAAAGAAGATATAGGCAAGAATATCAGGAAGAGTTTTAAGATACAGATGTAGCAGAGGAATTCCCATGATAGGGTCTAACCGCCCTACCAGGGATCCAGCAAGTGGTTTTGTCTGGTAGTAAGATCGCAGCGTAGCCTCATCCCCAAGTGAGAAACTCAGCGGGACCCTGCCAGGCGGGATCTGGCAATCTGCGATAATATACCAGAGGTCTGTTAGGCGGGGGTGAGGGGGAGGAAAAATGACGCGAAGCAGCAGAAGTGGGAGGAATGCCAGTCAGATTAAGAAAATTTAAAGTGTAAAGACAAATTTTAAGAGAATTTTGCAATGCTGGGAGGTTCTGAGGTTTTTCCCGCAACGAATATCGATCAAGAGCACGTTTCAGAGATAAGTTCGCTCGTTCCACAATAGCCTGCCCCTGGCTGTTGTAGGGAATCCCAAACTTGTGGGTTACATCCCATCTGTTACAGAAGTCCTGGAACGCAGAACTTGTATAGGCAGGTCCATTGTCAGTTTTGATTTCTTTTGGACGTCCCAGCGAGGCAAAGGTACGAATTGAATGATTGATGACATGTTTTACAGTTTCTCCCCTTTGAGGGGTGGCCAGAATAAACCCTGAATATGTATCGATGGAAACGTGCAAATATTTCCAAGGGGCAAAAGGTGGATACTGAGTTACATCCATTTGCCAAATTTCACAAGCTTTTAATCCTCTAGGATTTACTCCTATGAGAATGGAATGTCCTTGCTTACTACATGTGGGGCATTGTTGAATAATGGCAGCAGCTTCTGCCTGAGTTAGGGCAAATTGAAAAGTTATCATAACTTGGTGGGGGAGATTCAAACACACTCCCTGCTTCTATTTTATAATGGACCATTAAAGCCTCCATAATTTTCCTCCAAGTGACCAAAATGCCAATAGGTGCACGAGGAGGACTATGGAGATGTTCACCAATTTTTTGCCAAGTGGAAATTTTTAAGGACCCTTCCTCTGAATAATTGGGACAATGTTGCCACACATAAGCCAATAATGTAGCAATAGGTTT
This sequence comes from Hydrophis major, assembly GCA_033807585.1. Lineage (NCBI taxonomy): Eukaryota > Metazoa > Chordata > Lepidosauria > Squamata > Elapidae > Hydrophis > Hydrophis major. The sequence continues at coordinate 93,567,496 of CM066330.1, read as the reverse complement.
CATTTTTACAGGAGAGCCCTTTAAATTAGCAGAATATTTAGAAGAAGAAGCGACTAACTCCCTCAATTCCTTCAGATGCTGCGTCTGTTGTTGAGAAAAGTTTCCACCCATACTTACGAAAGTTGAGACCGTGTTTCAGATCCGATGATGTGCAATTCGCTTCAGGCCTGGCGATGCACAGCTCCCATCGAGCTGATAAGATATGGGCACGTCGCAACGTATCCCCCTTAGGGAATCACGTCGGGGTCACCAGAATGCGGTATCTCTATCCCGCATCAGATGGGCGGCTCATGATAGGGAGCGAAGGAGAGAGAAACGACAGGAGGCGAAGTTTCCTCGGGATGAGCGCACCCCAAATGTCTTGGCACACGCTCTTTTATTGAGCTTTTTTACAAGAAAATGATTTAATCAAAGCTCAAGTCAAATAGGATAATTCCATCAGGATGTGCATGTTTACAAAGCTGCATACCAGACAGATCATTTACAATGTGGATAAGCTTATTAATAACCGTCCAGCTCCTTGTCCCTTGTATGTGCCTTGCAAAGGTCACTGAAGAGACAGAAGTTAATGATTACACATGAATGATACATAGTTGCAAACACATGAATGATACATAGTTACAACATCTCCAAGTGACAACAAAGTGCAGTCTCGCACACACCTTGGACTTTAAAAAAAAAATGATTTTAATCAACTCAGAGCAATAAGTAGAATCCCATGGCAGGACAAGGCAATTGGAAAACAAGTTTCAGATGACCTGATGTTCCGAAAAAAGTGAAACACCAAAATATAATTTCAAACAATTCCAGTTTGGAAATAAAATGGTGCCTAGAAGCAAACAGTGCAAATAGCCACAAAAAATATTAATGAACATTCATAAACTTCTCTTGCTTTCTCTTGTTTTCACTTAAACACAAGAGATGAAAAGAATAGTGTAGAATATCAGTTCCAAGATCAATGTGTACAGAGGGAGTCAACTGTTAAAAAAGAAGACTAATATAAAATGAACATGTAGAATAATACAAAAAAGCAGCATAAACCATCCTATTTTATTTCTATTACTTTGACCCATTTCATCTTGATTATGTTTTATCCATAGCTGGCTTTCATTTTAGTGGAGTTTGTTCGTGTCAATAGGCATTTTTCTCATTCTCATTTTTCCCCTTGGGCTTTCCAAGAGCTCCTATTACCTTCTATGAATATGTGTGCCTTCTTAGACAAATATTCCTGATGTGTTAACTTTGAAATAAAAAAAAAAAAAGTGAAACATTTCTTTTTTATGGTTTCCCATAACATGCTTTTTAAATCTATTTCCCATTTTAAGCACTTTGAAAAATACAGTCAAATATCCATGCTTTGAGGAAGATTGCAAATGAAAACAGATGCAGGTTTTTAAAATAAATAAATAAACAAAAATTCAACAGACCAGCATGCTATCTTATTAAAGTACATAGTACAGCAGACCTGTTGTCCTATGTACTGTTAAACTGATTCAGAAATCCCTTTCAGTGCATGCATCCATTTATTCTTGCTGTTCTCCTTTCTTCTTCAAAGTTGGTTTAAAAGAATAAAGAAAATCATGGGCAAGAAAAATACATAATGGGAAAAATACTAAATTAAACCAACAGTAAAAGGACATCAAAATTTATTCAGTTTTTCACTGCATGTAAAATGTAAACAGTTGGAACAAAAATGGAGTCAATGAAAAATGTCCATCCTTATATGGAATAGAAAAACATACCAGTTACATTAATTACCCCTCCCCCCAAAAACACAGCTAGTGGTAGCCACCAAGAGATACAAAGAAGCTGGCACACTTTAAGTCAAATGGTATTGACATAACTTCCTGCTTTAAAAAAATAAATTGTCTATCTTTCCAGATTGATCTTTGTCACAATAAATGTTGAAGTGCAATATATTTTTTTCCTGCAAAGGTTAAAAAAAATAAAATAAAATCTAACACAAAACCTAAATTTGTTATAATGTAAAGGTACATATATCTTCTTATATAACTAAAGCTTTAGCCCAAAATGCATTATGCATGAATGGCAATCATATGATTCCAACCAGCAAACCTGGAACACTCTGTGATTTATTTTCTTTCAGTCTACTTTGATTTCACAAACTGTCCTTCTTTTCCTCAACATGAATATATTAGTATTTGTTCTAATGCATCACTCCTGACATCTATTTACCTTGAATAGAGAAAGATATAACTTTGAAACTCCTAGAACATTTAAAGTTGGGCATGTAGATAGGACCTATTTATTATACTTTCTTACTTATTAAATTAATAGACAATCTGTCTAATAACCAGACGTTTCCGGCTAACTACAAAATTATTAAGCACATGTTAAAAACGATAGTCAAAACACAAACTATACATACATAAATAAATGCAACCCCCTATTCAGAGTGTTGCAAGATATTTCAGTAGGAAAAGAGTTTGATAAAAAGGGATTTTTGCAGGAAAATAATAATAATAAATGTAATTTAGAAAAAAGAAAATTGATAAAGTACCAAAGGGGGGGGGGGAGTAAAAATGGATACAAAAGGACAAAAAAGGTAGCAGAGCTTTTTTCTGTTAGCACAACAGAAGGGAGAGTAAGATCAAATAAGCAGAGCAAATAAGTGACACGAGTGGAAGAACAAAGAAGAGCATATGGAAGGAAGAGAAAAGAGTAGCGTGCCATGAAAAAGACAAACAAAAAGAACCAGGAACCAGGCAGAAGACCAGGTACAAAAGGAGGGCACAGAGGAAATATTGAAGAAAGAGTGAAAACTACATTTGGCTCTGTCAAGCAAATATTCAGTCTGCTTTAAGATGTGCTATAAGCTTTCAGAAAACCAACCTGCAGGAAAAAGTCAGAAACAATTGATGTGTGTGTTGTCTGTAAAAGTAAATATAAGTTTAACAGTGAATTGGATTCTTTTCAGCAAATCTGATTCACTTTCTTTTACTAGTTTTGAGTTTCTCAAGGAAGGGTTCAAGGAGATTCTGGGAGAAGAAATAGTAGAAGAGAGTTATTACATATCTCCAATATGCTGATGCAACCTAACTTTATATCTTTAACCTTGGATGATCCACATAATGACTTCAGGATTGTTTCCCCAATATCTGGAGGCTCTAATGGTCTGCATAGGGAAAAATAGATTTCAGCTCAAACCAAGCAAGACTAAATGACTGTGGGGTTTGGGGCACATAAACCAGGCAGGAAACAAACTAGGTGAACTAATTCTACTGTATTATAAGGCAACATTAACAGAACCCTGTAAGACTGAAGGCACAAGTCTTCACGGCCATTTTTAATTGCTTGATACATTATGGGTCCTTCCTAAGTTTTTTTTTCTCTGACCATTAAGCCCTGGGAGCTCCTGTTCTCTAATCTTTTTCCTAGGCAACATCTCTTCTCCCTTTTCTCCAAGTTCATTCACAGATTCCATGACACACTCAGTTCATGAAACTTTCCATCATTAGTTCTGGACAGAGCTGCACTGGTTTGCAATTTGGGGGTCCTCTTGTAATCTTTGAAAGTGGTAGCTATGGTCAAGACAGAGAACGATTGCAAAAAAAAAAAAAAAATGTGCCAACTATGCTCACAAGCGTCCAGGATCATGAGACCATCCTCATAGCTACCCCTGTCTTGTTGCCTTCTCATTTAGCCTATTGAAACTCTCCGAAAATGTGGTTGCCCTTGAAGTTAAGTTAGAAGCCACAGTTGGTCATGAATGCAGCCACACAGGTTATTTTGGGAATCATAGCTTTAGGGTTTGTGCTGGCTTCAAGTCAGATTCTATGTTCAATTTAAGATACTGATTATCGACTATAAAGCTTTTATGGCACAGACCTAATGCTGACAAGTCAGTGTTTGGCTGTCTTGTTGCCCAAGGATTTGTTTTATCTTTTTGTCTTTTCATGATTACCAACTTTTGTATCTTTCTTCTTCTTCTTTTTTTTTTTTAACAAACTTTATTCAGTTTTCACATTAAAAACAAAAATCTCTTTTTGGTGGACAACATATTTCCGGGTCATCATCTTTACATACAAAAATGACAGAAATTATACAATGATATATGCATACTTAATTCTATTATTACCTTTTCCATTCCAAATTTTCAGTAGGGAGAGAAACAAACACATTAATTCCAGCCTAGTCTTTCCTTAATTTCAATCAATTTTGTTACATTTTAATTATTTCAAATTAATCCTTTAGTATTTGTTTTTAAACATAAACAATGTGTATTTACCTAATAAATACTAATAAGGTTTAATTCTAAATTCTTTCATTAATCCCAATCTAAACATTTAATTTCATTTCAATTATTTTAAATATAATCCTTAATATTTATTTTAAAAATAAAAATAAACAATATATATTTGCCTAATAGTGGTAATAATGAAGTTACCAATGTCTCTCCTTGCTTTTAATAATCTATATTAAACTTATTAATTTAGCTGGTTCTTTAGCCTGTCACATTCCCTTTCAATTACACACATTTAATAAGTTCTAAATTGATACAGTTCTTAACACACCCACACAAAAAGAAAAAAGAACAAGTATAAGTTTCCCCTCTTTTACTATTTTGAGTGTGACATCTTAATGATTAGAATATACCTTTATTCCCTCATCTTAATTCCCAATAAACCATTAGTCATTACATCTTCTCAATTGGATTCCACAGCATATTTCCCACCCTTTAATAAAAGTTATCGGTATCTATATTACCCTATTTTCTAAATATTTTTAATTGCAGAAATATTCTTATTACCCCTTGTCACCCCACAGAATCCCCCTTTTAATTCATCAACCATTATCTCTGAAAAGGCCATTTATTTTCAACATTTTACTAGTCCTGTGTTTTTTCCTTTCACATGCCTGTTTCTTACTGCTTCTCCTCCCCCTCTCTTCCCCATGTCTTTTCTCATTCTTTCTGCATTTCCTGACTTCACAAGTATTCCTTCTTTTAATTATAAAGAAACAATTTCTTTTCAACATTTTACTAGTTCTGTGTTTCTTTCTTTCACATGCCTGTTTCTTACTGTTTCTCCTCCCTCTCTTTTCCCCATAACTTTTCTCATTCCAATTTATCTCCTTCTTAATATCTTGCTTTCCCCTTTTCTGCTGAATCTTCCTGCCTTTTCTAACTTCACAATTATTCCCTCTTTTAATTGCTTTCTTGAAATTCAACTTTTTAACCTTCCTTCTTTCCCCACTTCTTTGTAACATTCTTTGTGTTAATTGTCCATTCAAAATATCTTCTCCTTGAGTCAGTTCCTGCTCCTCTGAGAATCTTTCTTCTTGTTCTTCAATTGCCATTTCCATTTTTTCTAGCACAGAGCAAAGTGATTCACCTCTTTCCTGTAGTAATTCTCTCATATTTTTAAGTTCCATTTTTAAATCCCAAAGAGATATTATCATTCTTATATTTTATGATCCTTAAAGTCCACAAAAAGAAACCACTTTTACTTTCCTTCTTTCTTTCAATTTTTTAAAGTTCTCAGCTATTCCAGTCCAGGGTTTATACCAAAAACATCAGTCAGTCCCACAAACAATCTTTCCTTCCTTGCTTTTTCCTTTATTCTGCTCTGCTTTCACTTTCTAAAATTCTTACTTTGTTTCAATATTTCTGTAATGTTATATCCATACCAGTTCATTCAAAAACAAAATGCTTTCCTTTTTATTTGAACTAAATTTTTATCAAAAGGTGACACTCTCCATTATACGAAGTCTTCACTTTTTTCCCCCTATATTTTTTATTTAAGGTTTTTCGAACCTCAATATTCCAAGACAATCCAGTTTCCAATTTATAAACTTTATTATTATTATTCTTTGGTAATATTAAATCCAGCTTTAATTTTATACTTGATTATTCCCAAATTATTTTAGTCCAATTTCATTAAATCTTTAATTCCAGCTTCTTCCTTTCCCGGTTCGAAGCCCCATTTAGCTGTCAAAAACATTTTCCTTTTTTTTTCTCTGTCCCTTTGTAATTTCTCAGCTCACTTTTCTTTTCTTAAAAATTCCATATTACCTGAATCCCGGGGTACTTTTATTTGGTTATGTTGCCCAGTTGTCCTGGTTCAGATGTTATCCACCTCTTTCTTCCCTCCTGCACAAATCTTAGTCAAGCTGAGTCATCCTCTTCGGGATGCCATTTTAGACCATCACTGCAGTCGTCTTCAGGAGGAAAAAAAGCCAAGCTCGGGGGGGGGGGGAGAGATGCGGCTCCCCACAGACAGGCTTGGTGCTTTCTCTTACTCCGCTGCCCCTCCAAGGCAGTTTCAGCCCCTAATCAGGATAACTGGGGCTCTTCGATGAAAGAGCATGAACGATAGTCACAGAGAGTTGCGATCTACCGTCCGTCAGCGAGGAGGCTCCGCCTTCTTCCTCGTATCTTTTTTCTTTGAGGAATATTTTTCCAAAACAACATATTGGCCTATTTTTTCTGTTTGGTTCTCTTAGCTTTTCCAGTTAATTATGTTTCTATACCTTATACTGATCTTAAATACTGTTACAACTCCTACTCTTTTCAATTTCTAAGTTTAACTCTTAGGTCCAGTCAGAGCATTTGTAATTATATTGCTAAAAACTGGTACTGGAAAATGAATTATCATTCAAAAACTTCATTAACTTTTCCTCTGACTTATATCATTTATGAAAATCCAAATCTTCCTATAATTCCAGGTTTCTCCTTATGCCAAAGTATGTTCTTTAATGTATATTTTAGCACCTCCTAACAAAGACAGAATTCCTCAATGTCTTCTAGCACTGTGTTTATGATAGGTGCATCTATTTATATAACATTGATATTAACTAACATTAATAGATATGTAATTTTTAATAATGTAGAGCCATGCATATCATTTGATGCTCTTTTGGATTATCGTTGGCACTCTGTTTTGTGTATATTCTCATATCCTGAATAGCAGAGCATCATCATTTCATTCATAATGGTTTTTTTTTCCATAAAACTCTGACAATTTCTTTCTTTTTTTATTTCATCCTCTTCAGATTCCAGTTATTTGGATCTTTGTAAAGTGAACTTCACTTTTAAAACAGGCACTATGAGAGAACAAGTTTCATGGAGATGGGCTTTATGCTAGACCAATTTTCTTCTTTTAGCTCTGTCAGTGTCATCATGTTCTTGATCCCAGTAGTTTAGAAATGCCAGCCCATGGAACCATTCACTATGGTTTTGCCTGCCCTGTGGAACAGCATCTTCCTGAAGTTTTACTGATCTGATCTGTTATGCTTTTGTAAAGCTTTAAAAATTAGGTCTTCCTGCAATCTCTTTTTTATTTTGCCTGACAATGACTTAGAATAAGAGTTGGAAGGGACATTGGAGGTCTTCTGGTCCAACCCCCTAACTAGGCAGGAAATCCTATATCATTTCAGACAAATGGTGATCCAACATCTTTTTAAAAACCTCCAGTGTTGGAGCATTCACAACTTCTGGAGGTAAGTTGTTTCACTGATTAATTGTTCTAACTCTCTGGAAATTTCTCCTTAGTTTTAAGCTGTTTCTCCCCTTGATTAGTTTCTACCCATTTCTTCTTGTCCTGCCCTCAGGTGCCGTGGAGAATAGCTTGACTCCCTCTTCTTTGTAGCAGCCCCTGAGATATTGGAACACTGCTATCATTGTTAGATCTGGGAGAGTGGGCGCAAGAACGGAGACGAGGCATCGAATAGTGACTCCAACTCTTTATTAGTGACTTCAGAACAGAGCGAAATACTAGGGCAGCAGCTCCTTTTATAGAGCTGGCTGCTGTCACAACACCCAATGATTTGAGTTTGCCGTGCTGGAAGCGTCCAATCCGCAGCAACCGGCTAACAGCCAATTAGATCAGCCGACAACGACCAATCACGATCTGCTATCAGCGGGCCAATCAGAAGTGCAGATTTATGAGCCTGCTGTGAAAGTAAAACTATTAGAATTGCAAGCTAACACGAGTTTGCTTAGTTCAGAACACCCGTCCACCCTAGGTTCCGTCTCAAGGGTGGGGTAATGTATTCTTGCAGGTAGGCAGGTCATCTCACCTGTCTACCTGATCTACGTTGCTCCACCAGTCTTTGCCCAGACTCTGGTTCTGGTGGACTGTTTGTTGGACTCAGCTGTAAAGGTGATCTGACTTCTCCATTGGGTGACTCGGGATTGTCATCTCTACTCCTGTCAAGGCTGTCATCTGGGTTCTCTGGGTTTGCTGATACTACCGTGCTGCTTCATGGAGAGATGACCATCTGCCCCGGCTCTTCTTCGGAAGGTGAATATTCTCGGTTTGGTCACGCTGATTGCTGGCTTTCGAGTACTGGGTCAGGTACTACTTTGTTTTCGGCCCCCTTGATTTCCCTTCCCCACCTGGTTTGGAGTTCAGGGCTTGTGAAGGGGATAGGTGCCAGCCTGGAGCATAGCTGGTCGATGTGGCACTTCCACAGTCTCCCATCAGTAGTTTGTAAGTGGTAGGATCTGGGACCCGTAAGTTGAGTTATGGTAGAGGGGACCCACAATGGGTCACCGGTAAAGTTTTTTGCAAAAACCGGGTCGCCTACCTTGAACGTGCGATACTTGCTGCTGGACCCCAGGGGCTTTTCCGGCGTGTAGGCAGGGTCGGTCAAGATGTGATCGAAGTTTCCTGCCCATCAGGAGTTCAGCTGGGGTTTTGTTTGTGGTGCTGTTTGGAGTAATATGTTGGAGGAGAAGCATCCTGGTCACCTTGTCGTGGATGTTCCCTTGTTCCATCTTGTGTAAGGTTTTCTTTATGAATTGGACCATTCATTCAGCCCTACCGTTGGCCGCAGGGTGAGCTGGCGATGTTAAAGCATGGTGTATCCCCCAGTCTGCTAGGTACTGCTCAAATGCCAAGGCGGTGAATTATGGGCCATTGTCTGAAACCAAGATATCTGGCAAGCTGTGTGTAGCAAATAGTCTGTTTAGTTTTTTAACGACTGTCTCTGTGGTGGTGCTCTTCATTTTGTGGACCTCAAGCCAGTTGGAATAGGCATCCACTGTTATGAGAAATGTATGCCCCTTAGTGGGTCCCGCAAAATTGATGTGGATACGGGACCAGAGACCTCGGGGTGCTTCCCATTCTCTTGGTGGTGCTTTTGGTAGAGCTGAGTGTGTTTCCTGGCATTTGTTGCAGGTGGCGACGCAGGTTTCTATTTGCTTATCTAAACCTGGCCACCAAGTGTAGCTCCTTGCTAGTGCCTTCATTCGCACGATGCCCGGGTGTCCATCATGCAATAGTTTTAGGACCTTATGCTGCAGTCTTTCTGGGATGATGACTCTGGGATGACACATCCTTTTTGGGAGAAAAATTCTGTCTGCCTGTATTTGAAAGGCTTGAAGGTGTCGTTGAGTTCGTTGTCAGGCCAACCTCTTTCCACCCAGCTGAGGACTCGTACTAAACAAGGGTCCTTCCTTGTTTCTGATGCGATGTCTTGTGCAGTCAGTGGTGGTGATGGAAGTGTCTCAATTTGTAGTGTAGCTAGGGTTGGAGCTGGGTCGTCCAGGACTTCTGGTAGCGGAGAGCAGCTCAGGGTGTCAGCGTGGGGAATGGCTTTCCCCAGTCGGTGTCACAGTTGGTAATCGTATGCGGCTAGAAACTCTGACCAGCATGTCATTCTTGGCGATAAGATGTGGGGAGTTGGTTTATCTCCCACCAAGATGCCAAGTAGTGGTTTGTGATCGGTGATTATAGAAAAGGATCTTCCATATACATACTCATGGAATCGTTTGATCGCAGACACAATAGCGAGAGCCTCTTTATTTAGTTGGCTATAGTTTCTCTCAGTTTTAGATAAAGTTCTAGAAAAGAATGCAATGGGTGCCTCAGTACTGTTTGGCAGGATGTGGCTCAGGATGGCTTCTACTCCAAACGGTGAGGTGTCACAGGTGACAGTTAAGGGTAAAGTCTCGTTATATTGTATAAGTACAGCATCTGATGTTAAAAGGTCTTTTACTTGCTGAAAGGCTCACTCTTCTCGATGTCCCCAGACCCAGGAAGCTTTCTTGTCAAGGAGCCTATGCAGGGGTTCAGCAACAGTTGCCTTCTGGGGTAGGAAGATGTTATAAAAGTTGATGAGTCCCAGGAAGGCTTGGAGATCTGTTTTGTTCCTAGGTCTCGGGGCGTTTTTTATTGCAGCCAATTTTTTCTCAGTAGGGTGAATTCCCTGTTTGTCAAGAAGGTAACCAAGAAATTCAACCCTCTCAGTACATTGTTGGCACTTGTCCTTCTTGACCTTCAGGCCAGCGTCTTTAAATTTTTGGAGGACCATTCTTAGTCACTTTTCTAGTAGACTTCTAGTGGGGGTGGCTATCAAGACATCATCAAAATATGGCACGACCCCTTTTATGCCTTGTAGCAATCTCTCCATCGGACTTTGGAAGATGCCAGGTGCTACGCTCACTCCGAACTGGAATCTTGGGCTTCTGCGGTCTCTGCATCTAAGGGCAGCTGCTGGTACGCCTGGGCTAAGTCTAATTTTGCGAATATTTTTCCATCCCCAAGGGAATGAAGGAGGTGTTAGACCACAGGCACGGGGTAAGTGCTCTGCTGAAGGGCGTGGTTTAGGGTGGCCTTGTAATCCCCACAAATTCTCAAAGATCCATTAGGTTTTATGGGGGTTACAATTGGGGTCTCCCATTGGGTGTTGTCAATTGGTTCCAACACGCCCTGGACTATTAATTTGTCCAATTGTTCGTCAATCTTTGGTTTGAGTGCAAAGGGCACTCGACGAAGCTGAAGGCGAATGGGCGCAATATCAGAGCAGAGATTAAACGATATGGGGGATCCCTTGTACTTTCCTAGCTTCTCTGTGAAAATTTCCTGGAATTCATGGACAAGGGCCACTTCCCAGTCATCGTCTTCGATCTGGTTGATGCCTGCCAGTTCAATTCCCAGTGGTGCAAACCACTGTAAGCCTAATAAGCTGGGTCAATCTCTATCGACGATGGTAAGAGGTGGGGTTGTGGTGTGGTCCTTGAAGGAGACTTGGACATGGCTGGAACTGGCGACTGGGATCCTATTCCCTTGGTAGTCCTTTAATATAATTCTCTGAGTGCTGAGGTCCTGGCGACGGATGTCAGGGATCAGCTGTTTGAAGGTTTTCCAGGAAACCATCGATAGGGAAGACCCGGAGTTGACTTCCATAATGCATGGTCACTTCTCAATGATGACCTTTACTCAGATTTGTCTTGCGTCAAGGGATGAAGCGTGGCTGATGGTGATGGTTTGGTGTTCTTCTTCTCGTCTGGTAGAAGAGGCTGGAGCTCGGTTTCTGTAGTAGTGTTTCCATTTGTTGCTTGGGCGGTCCCAATTTACTGGTGGGGTGCCTGTTGTCTGCCAGAAATTATTTTCTCTTCAGTTTGGGCTGGACCCTCGCTTGCTTCTACAGACCTTTGCAATGTGGCCCCTCTTTCCACAGGAATGGCAGAGTGCATCTAGAAATGTGCAGTCTGATCGTGGGTGGTTTCCCTCGCATCCAGCACACTGATATGAGGGCTTACAACACCATTGATCTCGCTGATCACGTTCTGACCTGACTCTGTTGACCTCCTCTCCCTCGCTTTCTGATGAGGATTCGAGGTCTTCATGGTGGTGGTCATTACGTGCCTCTCGGGACAAGGCATAGTATTACCGGCGAGTTGGCGGTGAGGTCCATTTGCTCGGTGCATTCGAGCGGCCAACTTCCTGGTTGCTTCTGCTGCAGTAGAATCGGCGATGACATCTGCAAGGCCGATGTCTCCCTTCACCATAATCTTGCTCTGGGTTGTGGGGTCTCTTAGACCCAGAACAATTCAATCTCTCATGGCTTCTTCGAGATTGGCGAAACCACAGAGTCACTCCAGGTTTCTGAGGTCCACGATGAAGTCTCCAACACTCTCACTTTCCTATTGGTCCCTCTGGTAAAACTCGTGTCTCCTGATGAGTGTTGGCACCGCTGGGGCATAATGGGCCCGGAGGATTGGGGCGAAAGTGTCCCAGTCCATCGTCTTGACCTCAGCTGGTTTTGCGAGTGCCTTTGCCATCTTAAACACGGCGGGCCCTCAATGGGTCAGGAATACAGCCCGTTTCTTCCAGGCGTAGCATCCTTCAAGTTGTTGGTTTCCAGGAACATCTGAAACCTGTCCATATACGAGTCCCAGTCTGCGTTAGCCAGGTCAAATGGAGCGGGTGGTATGGCGCCGCTGGTCATGTTGCTGCTATTGGTGCGCTCTTAGCCACATGCTCTGTTAGCGTTCAATGAGTGTTCAGTCAGCTCTATCGTCTCCGCATCCCATCCTCGTCACCAGTGTTAGATCTGGGAGAGTGGGCGCAAGAACGGAGACGAGGAATCGAATAGTGACTCCAACTTTTTATTAGTGACTTCAGAACAGAGCGAAATACTAGGGCAGCAGCAGCTCCTTTTATAGAGCTGGCTGCTGTCACAACACCCAATGATTTGAGTTTGCCGTGCTGGAAGCGTCCAATCCGCGGCGACCCGCTAATAGCCAATCAGATCAGCTGACAATGACCAATCACGATCCACTATCAGTGGGCCAATCAGAAGTGCAGGTTTATGAGCCTGCTGTGAAAGTAAAACTATTAGAATTGCAAGCTAATGGGTTTGCTTAGTTCGGAACAATCATGTCTCTCCTAGTCCTTCTTTTCATTGGACTAGACATACCCAGTTCCTGCAACTGTTCTTTGTATGTTTTAGCCTCCAGTCCTCTAATTATCTTTGTTTCTCTTCTCTGCACTCTTTCTAGAGTCTCAATATTTTTTTTATATCATGGCAGTATTCCAATGTGGCCTTATCAAGGTGTTATAAAGGTATTAACATTTTAACACTTGTTTTTGTACTGCTTCTTTTATTATTTTAATCCTGAACTATAAGCCACCTGGAGTAGTTTTTGTGATTTACATAGCATATAAAATGAATGAATGAATGAATGTCCTCACTTACAGCTGTATTTGAGAAAGTTTTACATCCCTCCATAATAACCTGTGGGGGAGAAGGTAGTCTCATCGGGCCTTTAAACTCATCTATATATAACTAGCCATGGTCATAATTTTCTTGACAAAAATCCTGAAGAAGTTTCCCATTGTGTTTTTTTGCTTTTATTTGAGACTTCTATTGGTGGGTTAGCTTCCATCAAACAAGTAATACTTTATCACCTTTAACCCCCTTTTTTGTGGAGGATCTTTGGCTTCATTTCTCTTCTTTTAACTTCACCAGCAAGGATTGATTTTATCAGAAACATCTACTTTTGCCAATGTTGCCCTCAAGGTATTATTCTGCTGGGAGAGCAAAGTCTTAGTTCAAGCCATTTTTGCTAGTCCTACATAGAAGATGGGAAATGCTTCAGTCATAGATATCTAAGTTGGGGGAAGATAAGGTGTAACAATTAGAGTAAGATGTCATGTAATAAAATGTTAATTATAGTTTGGCATACAGTAACCATAAAGTGTTGTAGCAATCTGAATTTCAGGAGCAAACAAAACCATGCTTTGTATTTTCATAAACAAATACAAGTCTTATTTTTTTATAAACTTTCCTAGCTTAATATTTTTCTAGCGCTAATTGCATTTTTGTTATATTTGGAGCAATAACAAACACATATGGAGATATGAGTACAATGTGAAATTGATGTGATGCCAGCTCACTTAAAAATATAGCAAATCAGTAATTAGCACCAAGGAAAAGATATAAAATTTCAAGATGCTCCTTGGGATTTGAAATTAACTGAGTTAAAACTGATTATCTTTGTCATAAATTAATATTTTGGGAAACTAAAACTTGGCTGTCCAGAGATGTAGTTTAAACTTCAAAATAAATTCTGAAAGTCAGCTTTTACATATTCCAAATGATGCAACAAAAGTAATAGAAATGCTTCTTCTTCTGCAGAATAAATGATACGGACTGTCCTACTGAAGTGACTCATTCAAAATGTATTTTGCAAATGTTTTACTATGGAAAAATCCAAACTATACTTATGTCTCTTAATGTCTTTTCTTGTAACAATAAATGAGTTTCTGAATATTGTTCTGTCCTTCATTTACATACTCGAAATCCCCGCACTTTGATTGGCTAAAGCGCGGGGATTTCTAATTGGCCAGGCAAGCCGCGCCGATTGGCCCGTTCAAAGTCTCCCGCGATTGGCTCGCTCCAAGAGCGGGAGACTTGAAACGCTGCCATTGGCCGCGGCCGCTGCGGCGAAAAGAATAAAAGCCGCGGGCTTTTTCCTTTTCGCCGGTTCGGTTCTCAACTTCTAAATAAAGAGCTTTAAACGAAGTCACCGACTCCTGGCGTCTTTCTGCGGACACGACACTGGCGACGAGGGTGGGATACAGACCCTGAACCGAACCCCGTGTCCGAAGAGAGCCAGACTTAGCACCAAAATGGCGAAAATCGCACCGCCCACCCCCTTCAACCCCGCCACCGAGGACTGGGAATCGTTCTCAGACCGTTTCCGCATGTACCTCGAGTGCACCGGAATGAAGGACACCCCGGGCCCGCTAAAACGCGCCATTTTCCTCACCCATTGCGGAACCGAAGTTTTCCAGATGGCCAAAGCATTGGCCAAGCCGGCCGACGCAACCGCCATGGATTGGGACGTCCTCGAACCTATCCTTCGGCGACATTACGCCCCCGAGGTCCCCATCCTGATCCGGCGCAACGAATTCTACCGGCAGGACCAGAAACCGGGTGAAAAACTGAGCGACTTCGTCGCCGAGCTGCGGCGCCTAGGAGGGCTCTGCGAATTTAACGGCCTGAACAGCCTCCTAAGAGACCGATTCGTGCTCGGCCTATGGGACCCTGCGCTCCAGAGCCGGCTTATGGCTAAGGGCGACATCAGTCTAGCAGACGCCCTCACCGCAGCCGCAGCCGCAGAAGCAACCCGCACTTCCGCCGACAGCATGCGCAAACCAGACACAAAGGGCGGAAACAACAACCCGGCAAGGTCGGCCAACCTAAAAAATGAAACAACCGCACACCACGGCGATTTCCATTCTGCATCCAGCACGTCCGAAGACGAAGAAGACATACATCGAGTGCAGACGGGGCACGACCAATGGAACCGCAGAGGTCGTAGGTCGAGGACCAACTGTGCCGGTTGCGGCGGCGACCACCCCAGATCAGAATGCCGATTTTTTGACTCCATCTGTCGGCATTGTGAGAAAAAGGGACACATCGCTCGGGTTTGCCGCCAAAAGAAGACTCGCAGTCCACCCAGATGGGACCAACACGATCGAAGAAGGGAAAGCCCACCGCCCCGGACCAGAGATCGCCAATCGGACAGCCGGTGGGACCGGATCCAACGACCCTCGAGAGGCGGTGACAACCGGCGCAAAGAAGAGACCCACCAGACGGTAACCATCGGCCACGCCATCTCTGACGGCGCCAGAAAGGTACACGTAGAGGTCCATATCGAGGGCCAACCATGCAAAATGGAGGTGGACTCCGGGTCCTACCTCTCCATGATTGCATGGCACGAGATAAAACGGTTGGTGCCTACCCTCCATAGGAGGAACATAAACGCCCAAAGACTTATTGTAAAAGACTACCAGGGAAACCGCGTCCCGGTAGTGGGCACCAAGAACTTTAATGTGACATATAAGGGGCGCACCGAACAACTCCCGCTCACAATCGTCGATTGCGACCGCCCAAGCCTGCTGGGCCTACAATGGTTCGCCCCGCTCGACATCGCTCTCACGGGAGTCAACCACGTCACCGACGATGGCTGGGAACAGCGGCTAGCCCAGGAGTTCCGGGAGGTCTTCGACGGAAGCCTGGGCAAGTACCAGGGGCCCCTTATCTCATTTGATCTAGACCCTAGCGTCCCCCCCAAGCGACTAAAACCTATGCGGGTACCATTCGCCCTAAAACCTAAGATTGACGAGCAAATCGACAAGCTCGTCAAACAGGGGGTGTTGCAACCAATAGACCATGCCCGATGGGAGACCCCAATAGTGACCCCGGTCAAGCCAGACGGGTCAGTGAGAATTTGTGGGGACTATAAGGCCACCCTAAATGGCGCGCTGCAACAAAGCGCCTACCCCGTACCAATCGTGCAACACCTACTGCACTCACTGGGAGGGGGCAGGGTCTTTGCCAAGCTTGATCTCGCCCAGGCATACCAGCAGTTGCCGGTCGACGAAAAAACGGCGGAAGCCCAGACCATCGTTACCCATCGGGGGGCCTTCAAGTGCAACCGACTCCAATTCGGAGTCAGCGTGGCACCAGGCATCTTTCAGAGCCTGATGGAACGTTTGCTGCAGGGCATCAAGGGGGTGGTGCCCTATTTCGATGACGTGTTAGTGGTGGCACCAAACGAAGCCGAATTAGAAAACCGACTCAGAGAGGTCTTAACCAAATTTAAAGTAACGGGACTTAAAGTAAAAAGGGAGAAATGCCAACTGTGCACGGAACGAGTGGAATTCTTGGGCTACCTACTAGACCGGCACGGCATTCACCCCACAAGTAAAAAAGTGAAAGCTATCAAAGAGGCCCCCACCCCTAGATCAAAGACTGAATTGCAGGCATTCTTGGGGTTACTGAACTTTTATAATGTTTTCCTACCCCAAAAGGCAACGGCGGCGGAGCCTTTGCATAGGCTCCTGGATAAGGCGGCAACCTGGACTTGGGGGAAACGGGAGCAAGCCGCCTTCCAAAAAACTAAAGACCTCCTCACCTCCGACGCCGTCCTGATCCAATTCAACGAAACCTTGCCCCTGGCCGTCACTTGCGACGCATCACCTTTCGGCGTCGGCGCTGTCCTCAGCCATACCCTTCCTGACAGAAAAGAAGCACCCATCGCGTTCTTTTCCAGGACTCTAACCAAGCCAGAGCGGAACTATAGCCAACTGGACAAAGAAGCTTTGGCTATAGTTGCCGCCGTTAAGCGGTTCCACGAATACCTTTACGGCCGCCCCTTCACCATTGTAACAGACCATAAGCCGTTGCTGGGCATCCTTGCAGGGAATCGAGCCACCCCGAACATTCTGTCTCGCCGGATGACAAGGTGGTCCGAGTTCCTGGCAGCCTACAGCTACGAACTTATACACAAACCGGGTAAGAAGATTTCACACGCGGACGCTTTGAGCTGCTCGCCGTTACCGGACTCCGACCCTGACCCAGCACCAACGACAAACACCCTTAGCATCGAGAACCTATCCAACCTACCCATAACCGCGTCAGACATTGCCCGGGAAACTATTAAAGACAGGCGTCTGGCGCGGATTTTGCATTGGGTGGAAAAAGGTTGGCCAGAAAGGGACAACGACGAGTCCGTTAAGACATTTAGAAACCGCCAAACCGAACTCTCGCTGCTTAAGGGGTGCATCTTATGGGGTGACAGGGTGGTCATCCCGGACAGACTGCAGGGGAAAGTTTTAGAAATGTTGCATGAGGGGCATCCTGGCATCGTAAGAACTAAAGCCCTGGCCAGAAGTTACGCTTGGTGGCCAGGGATGGACAAGCAGATAGAGGCCTGGGTAGCTAGGTGCCAGCAATGCCAGGAGACTAGACCCAGCCCACCCACAGCACCCATCCTGGAGTGGGAAACACCAAGGGGGCCCTGGTCCAGAATCCATTTGGACTTTGCCGGTCCCACGAATGGACATACCTTCCTCATAACAGTTGACGCTTACTCCAACTGGTTGGAGGTAAGCGACATGAAATCTACAACCACGGAGGCCGTGATCAAAGAACTTTGCAAACTCTTTGCAACACACGGCCTCCCAGACGTTGTCGTCTCCGACAACGGGCCCCAGTTTACTTCCCTCGACTTCGAGAAATTCCTGGCGGAGAGGGGCATCCGCCACGCATTAACAGCACCGGCGCATCCGGCGGCGAACGGTAGGGCGGAACGGATGGTCCAATTTACCAAAAAAACCATCCGGAAAATGGACCACGGGGAGATCCAAGACAAAATTAACAGACTCCTCTTTATACAACACATCACCCCAAACACCACTACCAACAAAAGCCCAGCCGAGTTACTAATGGGTAGGAAGCTGAGGTCCCCACTCGACAGGTTACACCCAACATATAACCCAGAGCGGCCCCCAGACTCAAGTACAAAATACCGAACATTCGCACCCGGGGACCTCGTGTATGTGAAAAACCTGACGGGGGACCCCCTATGGATCCCAGCCATCATCACCCAAATCACAGGCCCACGCTCATACCGGCTCCAAACCACAGATGGGCGAGCCTGGAAACGACACATTGACCAACTCAGGTCTCGGACAGCAACAGAATCCACCCCCCAAAACACAAACCAAGGGGGGAGGGAATACCCGAATAACCAAACGCAAGAAAAAATAAACCAGCAGTACTTACCGGAACGCAGCCATCGCAATCCCCCACCGGAGAAGAACCACCAAGCCAGCTCAACCGACTCGGAAAGACCAAGCGGGAGCGGCGAAACCCGTAGCTCAACCAACCCGGAAGGCCCAGGTGGGAGCCACGGAGAAGGAACCGGCCCGATCATCCAACCGGTTCGCACAGAAGAGGGAGCAGCCAAAAACTCGACTGCTCCGGCCGAAATCCAGCTTGCAACTGAGTTGCGCAGGTCAAGTAGGACTAGACGGAGCCCCGCCTACCTACGTGACTACGCAACGTAAGGACTGTACCAAGAGGGGAGGGGTGTTCTGTCCTTCATTTACATACTCGAAATCCCCGTGCTTTGATTGGCTAAAGCGCGGGGATTTCTAATTGGCCAGGCAAGCCGCGCCGATTGGCCCGTTGAAAGTCTCCCGCGATTGGCTCTCTCCAAGAGCGGGAGACTTGAAATGCTGCCATTGGCCGCGGCCGCCGCGGCGAAAAGAATAAAAGCCGTGGGCTTTTTCCTTTTCGCCGGTTCGGTTCTCAACTTCTAAATAAAGAGCTTTAAACGAAGTCACCGACTCCTGGCGTCTTTCTGCGGACACGACAAATATGTTACTGATTAATTAATAGATGTGTTTCTGAGGCCAAACTTCAGGATGGTATTAGCTTCTTTGTTCTGCTGTCAGAGAGAACCTGAGCAATAAAATAATTGTTGAATGTCTTTAAGGATTAAGAAGACACAGAAATTTAATTTTCAAGTTTCATAAACCCCTTTCTTAAACTTCGTGAGTCATATAAGTAGTGGAAGAGGAAGACAAGAAAGTCTGATTACAAAGGAATCCTTCACACCTAAATAAATTCTCTTTACCCTTCCCGTCCAGCATGATCAGCAAAAAATATTAAATTATTCTCTTTTTTCTTGTTTACAAAAACACAAAGTTGGTTTTCTCTGCCTTCTTCCTCATTTATGATTAGGAGTTTGATCCTCACCAGCTTAGGGTTGACACAGCCTTCCATCCTTCCAAAGTTGGCAAAATAAGGACCTAGATTGTTGGGGGCAATATACTGACTCTGTAAAGAGAGATAGAGAGGGCTGTAAAGCACTGTGAAGTGATATATAACTCTAAATGCTATTGCTATTGCTAGGAGGAAAGACATTATCTTCCTTGGAATAATTTTATTAAACAAAGCGTCCAAATCTTTACTATAGAAGCTTATTCTAAGCTTTTTATGAATAAATAATGATCATTATTAATCTTATCCTCTATTATTATTAAAATAATGATTATAATTGTATACATGCTTTAATAAATCTTTGTTTTAGATCAAAGATGAAAGATATTACTGTTCCATGAATTATATTGCCTCATTCTTTCAATATAACATTGTTGGTTCCTATCTGTAATGAAATAGAACCATTTTGCCCATAGTTCACCAAGCTGAATTTCCTATAAATTATCTACAGGTTAAAAATACTGGATTATTACCAGTCTGCTCCCCCAGAGTAACAAGGATATTGTGCCTGATTCGAAATAGGATAAAATTAGTTAAAAACAATTTAAGTCTTACTGAATTTAAGAGATAAAATCTAGATATGATTACATCAAGGTCAAAAGTAAGGTTTGGTTTATTTTTTACATCCAATCTCACTTTTAAATCAAACACAACAGTGTTTGATGAAAGATTGTATTGGTATTTAATATGGGGCAGCAATCTAGCATTTAACTAAATGATTCTTCTGTTCAAGTTGCTTAACACTTACCAACTTTTGGAGAAAAAATATAAATATTGATTTTTTTAAAACTTTATTACCAAGATAGCAATTAGAAAGGCTAGTTATAAGGTTATTCGTAATATAATTTATCTGGTATTACAGATTGAAATCTGATAAATCAAGAGTTTATTAGGACAGTAGATGGAAGAGCCAATATACAAAAAGTGGAATTAATAGAAGTTTTGACTAATGGTTGATGGAAAAACAGCATGAAAAAATAGAAGTTAGAGAAGACTTTGAGATTTATTAGATGTGTCCTACCACCTCTGAGGTCATCTGGCCTGCTCGCTATGGTAGAGTATTAATACTAGATGGAGCTGTTGCTATTAAACAGTTCTGTGGGGAGAAAAAAACTGCATGAACTAATTCTTATAGAGGAATAGCAACAGTGGTAGTAGTGGGACTTGATGAATGAGGCAGCTTTATTAAAGAACCACCCAAACAAGGAGAAAATCTTCCATAGACATTTAACTGCATAGTGTCCTTGGAAAATTATGTTGGCTAAAAGGAATACTATAATTAGTACTATAAATGTACTATAAGTATTATAGTACACTTAACAGTATGCTTAATACTATTAAGCTTATAAATTATCAGGACAACATTAGAGGTCTTGGTTTGCCTCAGATAATGTTGGCTATACTACAACCCCTAAAAAATAGAATCAATATGTGGGTATTTGAGGTTAAATGTAACTTTTTATTATTAAATTGTAATTTTATTTTTTTAACCTTAAATGTTTGGTTGACTTAGTGGGTTTAACATTGTAAACAATAAGTAAATTTCATTCTTAAGGAGACTTTCAACTACAAAGTTGGCTGGGTGATTAATGCAAGCTATTTGCTGAAACTAGAGTGAAGACAATATTGTGAAATGGAATCCAGCATTCTTTTTTTTTTTTAAACAAATTTTATTAATTTTATAAACACAATACACAAGACATAAACTAAAACATCTTTTCTGAAGGCTGCCTGATCCCGGGTTAAAACTCTTCACACAGACACAAATTCAAACATCATATTCATTTTATATGTCCTTCCATATCTTGTTATCATTTTCTTTTCTTTTTTTTTATAAACCAATTTTATTAATTTTACAAAAACAATGCACAATCAAAGCATAACAGCTTATAACCATTTTCAATAACATTCTTTGTCTGTTCTATTTCCAACTATCCATTCAACTTTTTTCTTTTACTATACTTCTCCTACACACTATTTGGAGTGACGCCTTTACCCTAACTTAAAAGTACATATAACACTTAATTTATCTTGGGATTCTGTTTAATAAATTCTAAATTTACACAATAAATTTTATACTCTAAATACACATATAAAAACACAATCTTATATACCTTCCAGAATCCCCCTTTTATCCTTAATTAGATTCACCCATTGTCTCTAAATAAGCTTTTTTTCTTTAGATCTTGCTTCCCACCATTGAGGCTTCTCCTCACCCCCTTTCTCTCTCGCTTATTCTTCTCCTTGCCCTTTTTACCCCTTTGTCTCTCCTCTTCCCTTTTCTTACGCCCTTCCCTTTCCTTTCTAACTTTGCATCCACCTTTCCTCTCATTTTTCTTTTTTTGAGATGTTTTTTCAAACCTTAAAATCCCCTTTTTCTTATCCTTTTTCTCCTCCTCCCCAGAAAGAACCCATTGTTCATCAAAGATGGCTTCTTGTTCCTCTTCTTCTTTGTCCCAGTCATTCTGCTGCGTAATCAACTTTTCATAAGTACATAACGCCATTTCTAAAAATTGAAATAAAGTGCCCAAAGTATCTTTTCCATCTTGTTCTTCCTTTTTATATTTTTGATATTCAATCTTTAGTTCATCCACAAGCGATGCCATCCTGAAAAGAAAAACTTTCCCCAAAACAACCACCCAAGTATTTTTAGTCAAAAGTAATTCAAAAAGAAAGTTCCAAAAGTTAATACTTTTCTTCCTTCTTCTATTTCTCTTTCTGGGGTTACTGTTTAATAAAAGAGGTCCAATTACCATATTTCTTTTTTTAGTATTCTTGGCAATCTCCTCCTTTTTCCACTTCTGCTCCTATATTTTTCCACTCCCTTCCCACTTGCAACATCAATTTTTAAATGATCAGAAATCCATACCTCTAATAAAGGTTTTCCAATTTCTTAAATTTTTAAGTCCAATGTCCAAGCAACTTTCAGAATATTTCACCTTCAGTGCCCAAACAAATTTCAAATCTTCTTCTGCTTTTTTCATGGGGTGGGAGAGTGAAAAAAAAAAGTTCCCTTTAACAGCTTCTCTGCCGCTTTCGATCTTCTTAGGGATACAATATATCCTCCAGCAATTCAGACAGCTCAGTTCCAGAGAATTTAAAGGATGTTGATTGACCCGGCTCAGCCAGCACTTTCACTTTTCTTGCTTCCTCAAGCACGATCTTACCCGGTTGCAGACTTCTTCGTGGCGGCCATTGCTGATCGCCGCTCCACCGCCTTGGGAAAAAGGGGTTTTTCAGGACGAGGAGGGGGTCTGAGACACCCCCAACCCCCTGTCCAGCTCCCCTCTCTCTTCGGCTGTCCCTACAGGGCAGCCATATCCCCCTGACCCATTTGGATCGGGGGTACCTCGGCGGCTAGCACAGCAGGAATCTCGAGCAGTCGCGAATTCCTGCTGCCCCGAAGCCACACAAAAACCGGAAACTGGAATCCAGCATTCTTTAAAAACTTGTGCTGGTATTGCTGACTTTAAGAAATCCAATATTTATGACATAGAGATTCTTCCTGCACCATCCACAATGATTCAAACTCATGGCGAAGATAAAGTTCAGTGGAACCAATTCATAAAGAGGTTGCTTTCAATGGTCAATTTTATAGATGTTCAATCTTTCCCTTTCTTACTCCCATTCCTGGAGTTGCTTATAGGCATCAATCATGAGAGGTTATATATTACTTAAGATTAGCTACAGTTTTAAGCATCGAGATCAGGGTTGTCAAACTGGCAGCCTGCAGGCCAGATGCATTATGTGCAGATCATGCTCACCCTGGCTCTGCAAAGACAAAAAACATCACGATACATCACATCATCTGACATCATCTGACCCCACCCCATCCAATCCAACATCACTCAAAACTAGCACACACACACTCCTAACTACCTCTATTCCAACCACAACTGGCCTTAAATGCAAGTTACTCAATGCAAGAAGCCTTGTAAATAAAATACCTAAATTTCTCCTCTTACTAAATATGGCTAAAGTTGCTATTTGTCTGTGAAACATGGCTCAACACTTCTCTCCCTGACTCCATTACCACAGTAAGAGACTATCATATTTATCCATCAGATCGTGAAATCTGTAGAGGAGGAGGTGTTGCTATCTTCTATAAAAAAGTCCCTACATCTAAAAAACATCCAAGTTACCCAGGAGCTTGCTATTCCTGAGACCATCATCTGTGAACTGTCCTTAAATATCACATTTTGATTCTTACTATGTTACAGAGCGCCTGATTATGACATCAAACATGCAAACAAGCTAAATACACTACTAACTTGGGCAGCATCCTGCCCAAATGCTTTTATCTTTCTTGGTGACTTCAATCTACCGCCTATTAACTGGACCCTCAATGAATGTACAACTAAACCCACACATGCAATCTTCTACAATGCAGTATCAAATCTGGGACTAGAACAACTAGTAACCAACAACACTAGACTTAACAACTGCCTTGATACCATCTTCTGCAATAATTTGAATTCAATTTATAGAATACAAATTAAAGAATCTTTTTCCAACAGTGACCACAACATGATTAACTTTTGTCTCAACATACGTCCATGCACACATCATCACAATGATGTAATCCCCAATTATAACTTCAAAAAAGGCAACTGTGATCTTATAAACAATGATCTCTCATCCCTTGATTGGCAATTTCTATTCTCTGGATGCAATACTGTAGAAGACCATTACAACATATTTTTACTTGAAGTCAAAAGAGTCATCAAACTATATGTACTATTAACAACTCCCAAAACCAGAAAAACCCATAACAATAAGAAAGCCTCAATTCAAAAAGAAATCACTTTGGTGGTAAAACAAATCTGATGCTAGAGCTGACCCTTGTGCTAGAGCCCACTGTAACTACATAGCCAAAAAGGCATTAAGAGTTGTCAACCTAATCTTACGTAGCTTTTTCTCTGGTAATATTACACTACTAACTTGAGAATACAAAACATTTGCTAGACCAATACTCGAATACAGCTCATCAGTCTGGAACCCACATTATGTATCTGATATTAACACAGTTGAGAAAGTCCAGAAATATTTCATAAGAAGAGTTCTCCACTCCTCTACTTGTTGCAGAATACCTCATGCCACCAGACTCAAAATTCTAGACCTAGAAAACCTAGAACTATGCTATCTTTGGTCCAATCTTAGTACAGTATATAAAATAATACATTGCAATGTCCTACCTGTCAATGAATACTTCAGTTTCAACCATAACAACACAAGAGCAAACAATAGATACAAACTCAAGGTTAACCGCACAAAACTTGATTTCAGGAAATACAACTTCAGCAACAAAGTGGTCAATGTCTGGAATACTCTACCTGACTCTGTGGTTTCTTCCCCAAACCTCAAAAACTTTAACCTTAGACTATCTTCTATTGACCTCACCCCTTTCCTAAGAGGTCTGTAGGAGGCGTGCATAAGCGCACCAATGTGCCTACCGTCCCTGTCCTATTGTTTATTTTATTTTTTATTTTTCTTGTATGTATCCATGTATTCATAACTATGTTTTTACTTATACCTATTATCTTGTAAGCAATTGACAAAAATAAATAAATAAATAAATAAAATAGACAATTGACTTTGACATCTATGATCTAGGTGGTATGGCATTCCTAGTTAAGACAAAATAGAAATAGGTTGATTGCATATTTATTATTATTTAAAATTAAGGTTATGATTGATGGTCCACATTTGCAGACAATGGGGTGCTGAAATTTCTGCTATTACTAGCTGTAAAAACAACCTTCAACAACTATGTCAAATATGAAATATGCCTTGTTCGTAACTCATAATTCTTTTAAAAGAAGAAGAATTATTAGTATCGTAAAATTTTATGACATTTTAAAGAGAACGTTATAAAAATACTTAGCAAATCTGATTTTATTGCATTTTGAAAACTCAACTTACATTTGGACTGAAATAATAATTAGCATTTTCACTGGCATAGACCTGCTGGTATAATATATCTGATAAAGTAATTCCAAAGTTCAGCAGCACTTGAAATCTCAATTTAAACTTTCAGACATCTTCCAGTTAATCTAATGTGCAGAGGAGAAAAAGATGAACTTTAAAATACTAGCATGTTCAAATTATTGAATAAAAGTTCAGATCATCATAAGTAAAGTATGCTGGCAGAGTTTTGAGACATTAGATGAAATAATAAAACCTGCAGACATTTTCCATAAGGCCTTACAACTTTTACTCATGAATGTAAACCAACAAAATAATTTTAAACCAAGGACATTTTATTCACAAGATAGTACATTTTGAGATTTATTTGCAGGTATAAATTTAAATGGGTTCTTTAAAGAAATTAAATTATCATTCATAGTGGTCTCTTGTAGTATGTTATCCTTTTCTTCTTGGATTCCATCAGAAAATTCTCATTTTGTTGATGTGGTAGGAGGGATGAGAAATCTAGCATTAATGATATTTGGGTCACCTGTATTTGATGCAATAAAAAAAATCATAGTAAAGTATTAAGTCCTGAGCATGGGCGCAAGGAACGGAGATGAGACATCAAACGGTGACTTCAACTCTTTATTGTGAAATAATAACAGAGCAAATACTTGGGCAGCAGCATCTCTTTTATACAGCTGGCTGCTGTCAAAACAACCAATGATTTGAGTTTACCACTCTCACAAGCGTCCAATCAGAGAGGCCCGTTAACAGCCAATCAGACTGGCCAGAAACGACCAATCACGACTTGCTATTCACGGGCCAATGAGAAGTGCAGGATTTCAAGCCTACTGCAAAGTAAAGCTATTTAGGGTTGTTACTGATGCGTTGGCTTAGTCCATAATACCCCTCCCCCCTAGGTTCCGTCTGAGGGGTGGGGTGACATATTCTCATAAATAGGCAGGTTGCTTCACCTGTCTGCTTGACCTGCGCTGTTCCACCGGTTTCTGTCCTGGCTCTGGTTCTGTTGGGCTGCTAGCTGGGCTGGATGGCGAAAACGGTCCCGCTGTTCCTTTGAATGGCTTTGGGCTGTTCTCTCTGCTTCCACCAGTGCTGTCTTCTGGGATCCCTGGATCTGTTCCCATCGCAGTGCTGTCACACGGTGAGGCCACTCCCTGGCTTGGTTCTCCTTCTGGAGGTATCCCCTGGTTGGTTGTGTAGACTGCTGGGTTTCGATTGTTATGTCATCTGTTATTTCTTTTTTGACCTCCTCGATATTCCTTTTCCCCTCCCAGTTAGAGATTCAGGGGCTGAGATAGGACTAGGTGCTAGTTTGGAATGGAGTTGGTCTATGTGGCGCTTCCACATCTTACCATCTGCAATTTGTATGCGATAGGTTTGGTGTCCCATAAGTTGCGTTATGGTAGCGGGGACCCACAATGGGTCACCCGAGAAGTTTTTCGGAAACACAGGGTCACCTTCCTGGAATGCCTGACACTTGCTGCTGGATCCTGGAGGTTGTTCAAGCGTGTAATTTGGGTGGAGGCGATCGAGATGCGAGCAAAATTTCTGGCCCAACAGGAGTTCAGCTGGGGTTCTTTTTGTGGTGCTGCTTGGGGTTATGTGTTGGAGGAGAAGCATTCGGGTTATTTTGTCATCAATGTCGCCATGGTCCATTTTGTGTGAAGTCTTTTTTACAAATTGAACCATTCGCTCTGCCCTATCATTGGCCGCAGGGTGAGCTGGTGATGTTAAGGATGTCCCGATCTGCCAGGTACTGTTCGAATGCCAGAGCAGTGAATTGGGGGCCATTATCGGAGACCAGGACATCCGGCAATCCGTGGGTAGCGAATAGCTTATTCAGTTTTTTAGTGACCGCCTCTGTGGTGGTGCTTTTCATCTTGTGGACCTCGAGCCAGTTAGAATAAGCATCCACTGTTAGGAGGAAAGTGTGTCCTCTTGTGGGTTCCGCAAAATCGATGTGGATACGGGACCAAGGACCTCGAGGCATTTCCCACTGAGTTGGGGGAGTTTTTGGAGGAGTAGAGCGAGTCTCCTGGCATTTGCTGCACTTTGCTACCCAGGTCTCTATCTGTTTCTCTAACCCAGGCCACCATGCATAACTCCTGGCCAATGCCTTCATCCGCACGATGCCTGGATGTCCATTGTGCAACATTTTTAATACCTTATGTTGCAATTTCTCTGGGATTACAACTCTGTCTCCCCACAAGATGCAGCCCTTTTGGGAGAATAGTTCTGTCTGTCGATTTCTGAATGGCTTGAAAGTGTTATTGGGTGCACTGACCGGCCAACCCCGTTCTACCCAGCTGAGGACTCGTGCCAAAACAGGGTCCTTTTTTGTTTCTGAGGCGATGTCTCGAGCAGTCAGCGGCAGCGATTTAAGGGTTTCAATTTGCAATACGGCTAAGGTTGGAGCTGGGTTCTCTATGACGTCTGGTAGTGGAGAGCAGCTCAAAATGTCAGCGTGGGGAATGGCTTTCCCCGGACGGTGTTTCAATCGGTAATCGTAGGCGGCTAAAAATTCTGACCAATGTGTCATTCTTTGTGATAAGATATAGGGAGTTGGTTTGTTTCCCACCAAAATACCAAGTAGTGGCTTGTGGGCTGTAATTATGGTAAAGGGTCTCCCATACACATATTCATGGAAACGTTTAATTGCAGATACAATAGCGAGAGCCTCTTTATCAAGTTGACTATCGTTCCTTTCAGTCTTAGACAGGGTTCTCGAAAAGAACGCAATAGGTGCCTCATTCCCATTTGGTAGGACATGGCTTAAAATGGCTCCCACTCTGAATGGTGAGGCGTCACAGGTAACCGTTAAGGGTAGAGTCTCATTGTATTGTATCAATACAGCATCGGAGGTTAAGAGGTCTTTTACCTGTTGGAATGCCCGTTCTTCACGCCGTCCCCAGACCCAGGAAGCCTTTTTGTCGAGAAGTCTATGTAGGGGCTCTGCTACGGTCGCCTTCTGGGGCAAGAAGATGTTGTAAAAGTTAATGAGTCCCAGGAAGGCTTGGAGGTCTGTCTTATTCCTAGGTCTCGGGGCATTTTTGATTGTGGTTAGTTTTTTTTCGGTGGGGTGGATTCCCTGTCGAGAAGGTATCCCAGGAACTCCACTCTCTCCGTACAAAGTTGACACTTGTCCCTTTTTACCCTCAGACCAGCGTCTTTAAATTTCTGAAGAACCTTCCTGAGTCATTGTACTAATAACTCTTTAGTGGGGGCAGCTATTAAGACGTCATCAAAATAAGGCACGACGCCTTTTATGCCTTGTAATAGTCTCTCCATCAAACTTTGGAAAATGCCAGACGCCACGCTTACTCCGAATTGGAGTCTATTGCACTTGAAGGCACCTCTATGTGTAACTATTGTCTGGGCTTCTGCAGTTGCCGCATCTACAGGTAGTTGCTGGTACGCCTGAGCTAAGTCCAATTTTGCAAATATTTTTCCGCCACCCAGGCAGTGAAGAAGGTGTTGGACCACCGGTACTGGGTAAGCGCTCTGTTGAAGAGCATGATTTAGGGTGGCCCGGTAATCCCCACAAATTCTTAATGAACCATCTGGCTTCATGGGCGTTACTATTGGAGTTTCCCAGTGGGCATGGTCAATCAGTTCCAATATGCCCTGGGCTATCAGTTTATTTAGCTGCTCATCGATCTGCAAGGCTGATGTCTCTTTTTGCCATGAGTTTACTCTGTATCGTGGGGGCATCTAATCCCAGAACTATGCAGCCTCTCAGGGCTTCCTCGAGTTTTGCAAAACCACAAAGGCCTCCTAGGTTCTGGAGGTCGGTTACGAAGTCCCCAATGCTCTCATTCTTCCATTGGTCCCTCTGGTAGAACTTGTGTCTTCGTATCAGTGTAGGTACTGCAGGTGTGTAATGGGCCTAGAGGATTGGCACGAGGTTATCCCAATCCAGGGTCTTCACTTCCACCAGTTTGGCAAGTGCTTTAGCCATTTTGAAAACAGCGGGGCCACAGTGAGTCAGGAACACTGCTTGTTTCTTGCCAAGCGTAGCATCTTTTAAATTGTTGGTCTCTAGGAACATCTGGAAATGATCTATATATGAGTCCCAGTCTTCGGTTGCTGGGTCAAATGGAGCAGGTGGTATGGCGCCGCTGGTCATTTTGCCGTTTGTTGCGTGCGCTTTTCAGCCATGTGCTCTATCTTGTTCGATGAGTACTTAGTCAGCTCTATCGTCTCCGCATCCCATCCTTGTCACCAGTGTTAAGTCCTGAGCATGGGCGCAAGGAACGGAGATGAGACATCGAATGGTGACTTCAACTCTTTATTGTGAAATAATAACAGAGCAAATACTTGGGTAGCAGCAGCTCTTTTATAGAGCTGGCTGCTGTCAAAACAACCAATGATTTGAGTTTACTGCTCTCACAAGTGTCCAATCAGAGAGGCCCATTAACAGCCAATCAGACTGGCCAGAAATGACCAATCACGACTCGCTATTTGTGGGCCAATGAGAAGTGCAGGATTTCGAGCCTGCTGCAATGTAAAGCTATTTAGGGTTGTTACTGATGCGTTGTCTTAGTCCATAACATAAAGGATTCAGAGGTCATGGATAAAAATGCCAAATGCAGTCTGAACATCTGGCTGACTGGATAAAAATGAAATCTGAACATCTGGCTGACTTTGCAATCTATTATATAATACATAATAATACTCCAATGAGGCACTGTCATTCATACAAACAGTGTTCTCGGCAAGCTATATTTACAAAGGAAAAAGGATAGTTGTAGAATGTTACAAGTACCCCAAGTAGAAGAAGAAAAAAACAGGGCACTGGAAGAACAGCTAAAGGCCTGAGAAGAACTGAAGCCAGTATTCCAGAAACGTTTACTGTATACTGGACAGATCAAACCAGCCTACAAGAAAGACCAAATGAAGAATAGAAAAGAGACATGAAAAGAAAAATATTTAATGGTCAGTACATTAAAAAAATAACACATAAAGCAGATAATAATAAGACATGGCAAAGGCTAAGAGCAGTAAAGTTGAAGAAAGAGACCACAAAGCTGCACAAAACAAAGCCTTAATACTAAATGTATGTATATTGAAAAGACAGCAACAGATAGCAAATGCCATTTTTGCAAAGAAGCTGAAGAAACAGTGAACAATCTGGTTAGCTGCTGTAAAAGGATTGCACTGACTGACTACAAACAATGGTATGAAAACTAGTAACAATTGTGCATTAGAGGAGCAGTAAGAAATACAATTAGCCTGCAAGAGAGAACTGAAAATCAGATGTGAGTAATTTAAAGAACATGAAAGTACAAAAATTGAAGAATGTAAGGATGAAGTCAAGTCTAATAAACTATATTGGTTTAGCAGACAATAAAATGAAGGAGCTTTGGAAATAATAAAACAACAAGTAACTGCAATACCTGGGAAAAGTGAATGCTATGAGCACAAATCATTCAATTTAAGCAAAATAACTTATTTCAATCAAACCATAGGCAAATGTACCAAAGTATAAATGTCAATATAAATTCTGAAAATGGAAAACCAAACAAAAAGGAAACAATCTGGATTTGGAATGATCTGTGGAAAACTCAAAAGGACTATAATAAAAGTGCTGGTTCACTAAAAGAAGTTAAAGTTGAACATAGTAATAATCAAATGGAATAATTGTAATTATTATGCTTATAACAACAACAAAAAAAAAAGGTTAAAAATTGAGTGCACATCTCTTTGAAATGATCTATTGCATGGTTTTTAGCTCAAATACCTGAATAGTTTATATCCAATTACAGCTAAAGCTTAGTGAAATATTGCATAAAGGAGGCATCAACGACTAGTTAATGACTGATAGAACTTATCTAATTCAAAAATACCCAATGCATATGAAGGCCAACACCAGCGAAAAACTTGACAGCAGTGATTTTACACTGTTGTGTATACACTAATTTCAATATCAGTAGAGAGAAGCCATTTTTCTCTCTACTCAAAGAAATTTTGCATTTCTCCAAATCATTGAAATAACTTAAAATGGTCACTGTTACTGTGAGGAGTTCATGTTGCTAATCATGCCCTCTAACTTGGATCACATCTTAGATGGAACAAGTTTTCAAGTGTTTAGATTTGCTGATATAAACTAATTTCCATGAAATTATTTGTAAAAAAAAATAAATCTAAATAGTGCTGGAGAAGAGACTGTAAGCAGCATTCTATACCAAATACCTAGTTTCTTCCATTTGTCTGTACCACCATTCTTTTTCCTCATAGTTTATTTCTATCTTATGGGCATCTGTTATTCTGTAATATCCACTGAATACCAAACTATATGCAAAAAATTCCAATTTATACAACTTACTCCATTTACATAAATTGCATAATAGCATCATGGAGCAAATCATCTGAATATAAGCAGAAATTTGGTCTAGTGTCTGGAGACCAAATATTGCCTGAAGTCATGAAATTAGTTGTCAGCATGTGAGATTATTCATAATTTATTATAGTGGAATACATTTTGATGCAATTCTAAAAAAAAAAAACAACAACTTCAAATTCTTCCAAAAAATACTTATTCAACATAATTATGACTATCATTATAATATAAAGATATCTACATATCCATAGGCTCCTTCTCTATAGCATAAAGACAAGGAGAAGATGCAAGATACTGACCATTTAGAGATTTTTGGCCAGAGAATATTGCAAGAAGAGATGTCATCTCTTTAACAAATTTTGCAAGCTCTTTTCAAAAGTAGAAGCTATAAAAGGTCATAAGACTTTCTGTTGCAATATATTTTCATATTGTTTGATGCAGTAAGCAATGTCATCCAATCTAAATTCTATCCATTTTCTGCAAAACTGAGAATATTAAAAATATTGTTTTATATTGATCTAGTTCATTGAAACAATACTCTTGGTTTTTCTCCATAATTAGCCATGTATTTTTTTTCCTGTAAAAATCTGTGAAACATGACAAATATCTAAGATAATTGCTTCTAATACAACATAAATTGATGAACATTTCCTGAAATAAATTGTAGTATCATTCAAAACAGGTCTGGTCTATCTTTTTTTAACTTTTTAATTTTTAACAACAACACTATTCAAGTATATGTAATCATGTGAATTATTACCTGATCTCTTTACTAAATGTTGATGCCCAATATTGACAGTTCATCAAGTACAGCACAGCTTTATAAAAAAGTAACACACCTGAGATAAATCAGCATACAGAGAAGATCTTTGATGTAATCAAAATGTATGGAACAAGTTTGGGTTAATATATTTTATCTTTTATTATTATTTATTCATCAGAATGAAATTTGATATACTGATCCCCTGGCCAGAGTTATTTCAAATAGAATAATCCCCATGTATTTATTTAGCAATTAATATAGCATTCTATTTTACAAATGCAATTCGGGGTGGCTTACAGAAAGTTAAAAATAACAAGCCAAATGCATTTATTTATTTATAACATGTATATGGTTGTCCAAATTTCAAACAATTCCAACAAACGAATAGCATATGTCAGAAATCTGAGCAATGCATTCCATCTTCCAAATCAGAAGCAGTAGACAACCAACAACTAATCAACTAGTCTAACCTCAAATCCCAGTTCCAAAACTGGAGGGATTCTTTCAAGGTACCTTATCCTGTAGAACATGAATACTGATACCTTAGCAAATGAAATTATCCCATTGTTTTCTCTCCATGCCAATAATATATATTGTGTAGTTCTCACCTGATGTAAATAAATTTACTTTTTTAAAATAAAAAAAATGCTGCTATAATTGTTAGAGACATTTTCAAATCTTTTTAATGGATTTTAAGTCAATTATTTAATTAAATTTTAGATCTCAAATCAATCTTCAGTACATAAACTTCATTGATTTATGGGCTAGTAAAATCCAGATGCTCATTAAAGGGCAGCAAAGATATGCTGAGCAGTCTAACTCATTGTTATCACATCGTGGTTCTCTTGATTAAATTAGCCCAGAAAGCCTTACTTGACAGACTTGATGATGCACATAATTCTGTCGGTACATCACTTGCATTACAGTAGTTTTATATTCAACCACTATAAGATGCATCTATTTTTCTCTGGTTTTTAGTTATGATATTTATGATATTACAGAGGTGTCAAACTCAAGGCTGTTGGCCCAGTTTTGGCCCATTGGGGTGCTTAAATCTGGCCCACTAGTGAAAAAGTAGCTCATAATTTTAGTGTAAGGTTCCCTTTTGCCTTTCACTCAATGTTGCTCCAGCTGTTAAAAAGTTGGGAAAGTAAAATGGAAAATTAAGTTGATTTGGGTGCATTTGATTTCAAGGATGGGAAGACATCCTATGGCCGTTTTATTAACCTTGGAAAGATTTTAGTTTTGGAAGGACAGGCTTTTGAAAAAGGAAAACTCAGGATAAATTTATAACCTGAAAGTGATTGTTTAGATATAAATCATACAATCTAGAGAAAACATGCAGTATTAAATGTGGTGAGTTCATGTTGACAAAGAAGTAGAAGTTGAATTCAGAAGACTAGGAGTTTTAATCCTACCTTAGGCATGAAGCTAGCTGGGTTAACCTTAGGCTCATCACTTTCTGCTAGTTCTAGCAAGAATGCAACAGTGAGACCTAGCTTGGTCTAGCTTGGTGTAAAAGTTAAGTCACCAGGCTAGAAACTGTGAGACTGTGAGTTCCAGTTTTGACTTAAGCATAAACCTGATGGATGACCTTGGGCCAGTCATTCTTTTTCAGACCTTGATTGGCAATAGCCAATCAATTCCAAAAAGTTGCCAATTCCAGAAACTGCAGGGACTTGTCCAGGAAGTTCCCAGGAATCAAAAACTTACTCAAAAGCAAACACAGAAACAACATTGCAGTTTGTCAGATAGTATTACAGATGTGGTTTATAATTGCCTTCTTTCATGAAACTTTTTCAGATTTCTAGTCTAGTTTACTGCTCTGATATTTGCCAGAGTTCCTGTTCAAGTAATAACTACTCCATGGACATATGGACACTGCAAATGAAGCTGAGCTGGGTGTCCTGGAGTGAGGAGAAGTGCCAGGAGAGTAATACCTCCTTATAAAAAACCTTGGTCAAGCTGGCCTGGCTGGTAGCACCTCATAAGGACCCTTTTCCAGAGTTATAGGAGTAGATGGTCAACAGTTTTGAAGGCAGAAGAGGGCTTTATGCCCCAATGGCAGACAAAACTGTAGAACCATCTTCTAGGAGAAGGGAAACTCTGATTTCAAACCTCCACTGCCTTGTGGCTATATATACTGGAAAAGGCTTCAGGAGTCAACCTCAAGGTAAAATCCAAAGCCAGAGTCCCAGAAGCAGTTCGTGACTGTGTACAATCACATTCCGGTAAGTCCTGAGATGCAGCTGGAACTAATCATATTGGCTCTGCCGTTCCATTAGACTATTTCAATGATGAGGAGCTGCTGCCTGGGTAACAGTTTAGCCTCCATATTAAATTACCCAGGCCTCATGTTCTGGAAAGGACACTCCAACTTTGAATATAACATTGAAACAACATGAGAAATGGCCGTTACCAGTTTCATAGCACGATACCACAGTCTCTTGAGACTGAAGGATTCCAATTCAATTCAATAACTACTCCAGGAAATTGTTAGTCTAGAGGTGCCATTTGCTGAGACAAGAATGTGCTATAAGATGTTCAGAGCTTTTAGGAAAAAAGGAAAAAATGTAATTTATGGTATCTGGAGCTATACTTATGAATAGAAACTAGTGGGTAATGAATAATGAGACATATATAGCTGTTTGAAGGACATTTCTATTGATGTGAGCCATAGCTTATATAGATCAACATCAATTTACCAGTATCATCACTTATAGTACACCAGTTGCCTTCAGCAGGTAATATTTTATGCCTACAAGTTCCTATAACAAAACAATTGAGAGAACATCTAATACATTATATGTCTCCTTCACACACCATTTACATAATGAAAGAAACTGCCAGAAAGAGAGACAATTCATCCTAATGGGAACTAAATATGCCAAGGACTCAACCTATTCAAAAAAAAGGGGGGGGCATTTTTTTTTTATGAGATGGAACAAGTTGAAC
The DNA here is from genome assembly GCA_033807585.1 of Hydrophis major. Taxonomy (NCBI): domain Eukaryota; kingdom Metazoa; phylum Chordata; class Lepidosauria; order Squamata; family Elapidae; genus Hydrophis; species Hydrophis major. The sequence continues at coordinate 93,532,172 of CM066330.1, read as the reverse complement.
ACAGTAGGGGACATACTAAATGTATTTAATATTTTCAATGACAATGAGTTACATTTTTTTTTTTTTGTTTCTCTGCTTCTTATGAATGATGTGCAGTATATTTGGCAGAGCAACAATGAAGAAAATAGGAAGAATTTTGTGAAAAATTAAGTGACTTATTGACTGGATGACAAAAATTACCATAGTATAATATTCCTGCATACATACCGGCACTAATTTGCGATCATGTTCAGAGGAGGTCACAACTTTCTTAAAAATATGTGCTATTACTATATGTACATATAATACACATTACTATATACATCTAATAGTAATATTATCACAAGAACTAATTTACCTCACTGGGGTAAATTTTTACAACAATTATTTAAAAAGTGATGAGCTAAAGCAGGGATGTCAAACTCAATTCCATTGAGGGCCCCATCAGGGTTGTGTTTGACCTTGGGAAAGTAGGGGGTGTGGTCAGAGTGGGTGTGGCCAGCTTGATATCACTTGTGACAGGTGCATCTGTGGTGGCCTGAAAGCTCTGCGAGTGAAAATGGGCTCCTGAGCTCCATTTTTGGCTATGATGGCCTCTGGCAGAGGTCCGGCCTCTGGCAGAGGCACCAGAGGTCCTGGAACTCCCAGCCTCTGGCAGAGGCACCACGGGCTGGTACTTCAGTGTTTACAGGGTGACCCCATAGACCAGATCTAAGCACCCTGCAGGCTGTATCCAGTCCATGGGCCTTGAGTTTGACACAAGTCTAATGAGCTAAACCATTATTGGTCAAAATCCACTGTACAGGAGAAAAAGATAGAAAGTGATGGATTTTATTTTGCCCACTTCTCTCTTTTACCTGATGTCAATTAGTTATTACTATTAGATGTTGTTTATTATTTTGTATTTGTAGAAATAAGGCTATGATCCCTTGTAGCTATACTTAACATTTCTTTTTACTGTGTTATTATTCCAAAACACAGTTTCATTTTAGTAAGTAAGCATCCAATTTAAAGTATTACCATCCTTGTTTTCCCTGCAGTTTCTACAAATAAGTCATAAAGATTTACATTTTTCCCCCAAAATGAAGACAAATCAGCATATTAGGAGTTAGTGGCAACAATTTACCTAAAGCATAAAATAATTCCTTATATTGGGTAACATTTGAAATAGTCTCAACTCATATTTATTTAATTGATTAATTAATCTTATTTTATTTGGTTGGTCAATTGCTTACAAGATAATAGGTATAAGTAAAAACATAGTTATGAATAAAATGGATGCATATAAGAAAAGTAAAAGAAACAATAGGACAGGGATGGTAGGCATGTTGGTGTGCTTATGTATGCCCCCTACAGACCTTTCAGGAAAGGGGTGAGGTCAATAGTAGAAAGTCTAAGGTTAAAGTTTTTGGGGTTTGGGGAAGAAACCACAGAGTCAGGTAGAGTATTCCAGACATTCACCAATCTGTTGTTGAAGTCGTATTTCCTGCAATCAAGTTTGGTGCGGTTAACCTTGAATTTGTATCTATTGTGTGCTCTTGTATTGTTATGTTTGAAGCTGAAGTATTCATTGACAGGTAAGTCATTGCAATGTATGATTTTATATACTATACTTAGATTGGACTGAAGGTGGCATAGTTCTAGGTTTTCTAAGGTCTAGAATTTCAAGTCTGGTGATATAAGGTATTCTGCAATGAGTAGAGAAGAATTCTTCTTGTGAAATATTTCTGGACTTTCTCAACTGTGTTAATATCAGATACATAATGTGGGTTCCAGACTGATGAGCTGTATTCGAGTATTAGTCTAGCAAATGTTTTGTATGCTCTAGTTAGTAGTGTAATATTACTAGAGAAAAAGCTACGTAAGATTAGGTTAACAACTCTTAATGCCTTTTTGGCTATGTAGTTACAGTGGGCTCTAGCACTTAGATCATTAGAGATGAGTACTCCAAGGTCCTTGACAGAGTTTGGATCATCAACAAGATCTTGACTATTCAGCTTGTATTTTATTTTCTGATTTTTTTTGCCAATATGTAAGACAGAGCATTTGTTTGTTGAGATTTGAAGTTGCCATTTGTTTGACCATTCTGATACACAGTCAAGGTCTTTTTGAAGGGTAGCAGTATTATCTGTGGTGTTGAATAGCTTTTAGTTTTAGGAGTAGTTTGTCATGCACCACTGAATCAAAGGCTTTACAGAAGTCTGTGTAGATTGTGTCTATTGCTTTGCCCTGATTGAGTTGTGAAGTCCACATGTTTTTGCAGTATAAGAGTTGCAGATTGCAGGATAGTTTTTTTCTGAAACCAAATTGTTTATTAGAGAGTAGATTGTTTTCAGATGTTTTCCTGAGAAGCTGATAAGTATTTTATGTATACATGAAGGGCAAAATGTATAATTTTGCAGCAAAAAATGTGATAACCAGGTGCATGTAGTAGATGTTTGAGTGCACTTGCACAGTATGAGCATTACAATGGCCCATATGGAAGTCCTGCCATTTTGTCATGAAGCATACACTGAAACATCTGTTACACCAATGTCTGAGTTGTAGATCTAGAACACATGCTTTGTTTTAGGTTTCATAGTTGAAGGACTTAATTCACATGAAGTGTGAATGAAATTTTAAACAATTGCTATCCCTTCAAATAAAAATCTCTGGAGCATTTTAATGAAGTGAACTTTCTGTATAGGTGCTGATGAATCTTGTCTAAGCAATATTTACAGTACATTTGGACAGCAATAAACAAAGTTTCCAAGGATTGATAGTTAAAGATATATCAAAAAATCATATAGGGAAGGGTTGTTTTTATTAATGAATGCTAGCAAATATACTTTTATCTTTAAAAACCAGTGCTTTACAGGATGATTTTAAAGAGTAAAATCAAAACTTCATTATGATGCCTAACCACATTATCACTGAGTTTATTAATTCAATACAGCATTACTAAAAAGGTCGTGCTATCCCATAGTGCTACAGTGCTGTGTTAATTAATGTGATATTATTACAGCATCCCACTGGAAGCTTGAACTTCTAATTTTAGTAGTGTAATGATATTGAATGCTTTTTCTCAAAGGGCTGTTTGTTGAAAATTAGCCATTGTCAAATAGCACACTATGTGACCAACATGACTTTGGGGATAGAAAAGCATTATCCACATCTTGTTTCATTAATAAACTTCAAATGTAAGCAATATTATTTGACCACCACCACAGCCCATTCTCCAAAGCTACTAAGAAATATCAATGTACATGCTTCGACCTATATGAAATACCTTATTCCCAGTGGTGGGATTCAAATTTTTTTACTAATGGTTTTGCTGGGTGTGGCTTGCTGGGCATGGCAGGATACAGTAAAATCTCCATTTCCTTATTCCTGGGGGAAGGTTATTGTAAAATTCCATTCCCTCCTCACCCCACTAACCTGTTTTCCAGCTCCATTTTCCTGTGCAGAGCAACAAAATAAGAGCAAGCCAATCATCTGGGACTCAAGAGGCAGAGAATAGATGGAGGTAGAGCCATTCAGAGGTGCTATTTTCTGGTTCTCTGAACTACTCAAAATTTCCACTACCGGTTCTCCTGAACTGGTCAGAACTTGCTGAATACCACTTCTGTTTATTCCTTTTATCCATTTTAAATGAAATTGCCAAATTTACAGGGGGGGGGAGGGGAGAGCTGATGCCGCAGTGACAAGACAGAATCCCTAGGGGGTCCTGAGGTGACCTGTCAAAATCCTGACAGCTAATGGGCCATTTGGAGCTAAATTGTCTTGGAGGGATGATCATCAAGGAGGGGACACTCTGTAGATCCCAGGAATACTGCAATATCCCTGGTAAAAAAGGAAAGTGATCATTGCGAACTGCTGTAAGGCTGGGCAGCATCTGCTGGAAAGAAGAAATGGAAGAGTGTGATCAAACTGGGTGAGAAATTAAACTGTTTTAAATAATCAAGGAAGAGTCCCCTGGCAAGAACAGGGAAAAGGGAAAGCCAGAATTAAAGGTGGTGGTGGGTAAATATGCCCCCCTGCAAGAAAGCGGCATAGAAAGAAGTTTCTGGTGCAAACAGAAAGAGGAAGCCATTAATTAAAAATAAGTTGTGGTGGCACAGTGGTTAAAATGCAGTATTGCAAGTGGTTGTTCATTTATCATGATCTGACATAATTTAAATTTCTGACTATCTGATAGAAGAAATGTGAAAAGTTCATTATTAGGGAACTATCTCAAACAAAAAAAAAATATTCTGAGAAAATTATAATGCATGCTATAATTTATTCTTCTGGATTTTTGCCTGTGTTTTCTGTGAACATCTGCTAAATATAAAAGGTAAGCAGGTTTGGTGGGAGGGGAGGGATTTGAAAATACGTCAAATTAAGCAGTACTTTGTTTATTGTATTCTATAAACCCAACATATATATTTGGGTTGAGCATGAAATTATCAGTTTGCAGCTGCTGGTTCTTTGAAAGGTCCAGGGAGATCTTTATAGAATATATATTGTTCAAGCAACAGCTGGGGTTTATTACTTCCTGATTAAATCCTGATTATCAGAATGGTATAGAGACTACACTAAAGATGGTGAACAAAATTGGTTTCCCAATATTGTTTAAGAATCACAAGCCCTAATCAGCATAATTTGGGCAAGGGTATCTAGGCTGTTCCTGATAACGAAGCTATACATGCTCAATTTGTTTACCCTAAGAGCTAGATTACGAATTATGTTTTTGTTATCTTTTGTTTGTTTGTTGACATGGCATTTTAAAATTTCCTCTTTTTAATCCTACACATATACACACATCAAATAGCATGCAAATTTTGCTCTGTTTCTGTTTACCTAGGACCATGTACAATTTTATGGATAGTAAATTGGACAGACTAAAATTAGTCATATTGAACAAGCACTGTCCATGCTCACTTGACAAAAATGCATCTTCCTTTCTTAATGACTCTATACATTTGTAATTGTCATGGGCTGATGATTATTAGTAAATCTTTACAGTAGTTCTCAACGTATGACTACAGTTGAGCCTGTTGCTAAGTGACACAGCTGTTAAATGAATTTTACCCCATTTTTATGATCTTTCTTGCCGAAGTTGTTAAATGAATCACTGCAATTGTTAAGTTAGTAACCCAGTTGCTAAGTGAATCTATTTTTCCTATTGACTTTGCTTGTCACAAAAGGTGGTCACATCACCTGTGATACATGGATTATCTACATTCCCCTATGCATAAACATCACTGGACTCCATTCTTTTCCTTTTCTTTATCTCCCCTGCTGAAGAAGAAAACAAAATCATTCTTAGATTGGATTGGAACAATCTAGACTGGCTAAAATAGTATTTTTAATTCTTGGGAATTCAATCAAAAAGATTTTTTTAATTGAATTTAATTGCCAGTTTATAAACTTTACCCCCTGCCCCCTTGAATCACATCTTCTAGTTATATGTGCAGAAGTCATATTTCTTCATTTGGTCTATCAGGATGAAGAGAGAGACTTGCCTAGGCATAAAGATGCACACTGTGTTTCACAGTTCTGCAGCAATTATCTTTTATTTTTAGCAATTTTTTCCTTGTTAAGATAGCACCATTAATCATAGTGGGGATGACGATCAAATTGCAAAAGTCTCTCTCTCCCCCTTTATTAGCAGCTCATCATGATATGCCGATTATTTTTTTTATCAAGCTGGTCCATATGGCTGCATTTCTTGATGACAAATACACTGTCATCCATTCCTGACATTTGTATTTACAATCCAGCAAATGTCAGATGAAGAGGATTTTCATGTATGTAACTATAGAAATGGCACCACCCACATGTCAAAGTTTCAGCTTGCCTGGAGACCTGTATGAATAACTAGAGATAGGAATATTTTTCTCTGCAAAGCTACATATAAGCACAATTAGAAAAGAAGATACAAATGTGTTCAACATCAAAGGACGGATCTATTCCATATGACTCTGTCCTCTGTCTTTAGATGTTTCCATCCCACTTATAGAATATTCCTGCCCAATAGGAATTATAGGTCCCAAGTGGCTTAGGAAATAGCAACTTTTAATCTCTGATTAAAATAAATCAGAGAAAAAACCACCAAATCCAAAATAAAAGCCTCTCCCATCAGTGAAAAGATCCAGCAAAGAATCATCCCCAGAGAAAAATCATCCAGATGCCCTAAGCTCTATGGCCTCCCCAAGATACACAAAGTAGGAACACCACTCAGACCCATAGTCAGTTCCATAGGCTCACCTTTACAGAATCTTGCCAAATTTCTCACCAAACAACTCCAGCCCTATACAGAATCCATCACCTCACACGTACAAAAACTCTTTCCACTTCATGGAAATCCGAACACAAACTCAAACTCTGGCTTAGATATGTAGATGACACTTTTGAAATTTGGCCACAAGGGAAAGAAAAACTGGACAACTTCCTCACACACCTCAATAGTCTATACCCCAAAATACAATTCACCATGGAAACAGAAGCCAACAACCAACTTCCCTTCCTGGATATCCTAATTTACAAAAAAAAAAAAAAAAACCCAATGGCTCCCTAGGTTACACCACCCACCAGAAGAAAACATACACCTACTACTACTTAAACACACAATCCCATCACCACCCTGCACAGATCAACTCTGTAGCCAAGACCCTCATCTCTAGAACCAAACTCCTAGCCTACAAAGACCACCTGAGAACAGAATTATACATCCTCAGCAATGTATTAATTTCCAATGGATTTCAAAGAAGCACAATTAGCAACCTAATCCTGAGGGAGACACCCCCCCCCAAACTGAGACACAGAACAGGACAATGGTATCACACTCCTCCCCTACATCAAAGGCACCACAGATAAAATCAGCAAATTTCTCCACAAACAAAATATCAGGACAGCCTTCAGCACTGACCAAAAAATAGCCAACATCCTAAGAAACCCCAAAGACAAGATCCAGCTAGAAAACCAAGGAGTTTATGAAATACCGTGCAACAGTTGCCCAGCCACATACATTGGACAAACCAACAGAGGAATAAATGCACGTATCACAGAATACAAGAACGCAGTCAGAAAAGAAGAAAATACTTCCTCACTTTTCCAGCACCTTAAAGCCACAGGACATGAAATCAATTTTGAGGGAACCAAATTAATCTCCAATACTGAACACTTCAACAAGAGAATAATCAGGGAAGCCATTGAAATAGAGAAACACCCCCATAACATGAAAAAATGGGATGATACCTCCCACCTACCAAACATCTGGAAACCAGCCTTTATCAACAAATGAGTCCCAGCCATGAAAACCAACACCAGACCCAAAACAAAACATGATGCCACCACCAATCTCCCTCACCATTCAAACCCAAACCCATTCCATAGATGAAAGGCAACCTCCATCCAGAAACCAGACCACAGCTGCATTACCAGCTGCCACACCCCCGACCCCCAAACCAAGCAAACTGATACATGCCATGAACACATATCCAGGCCTCAAACTCGGAGCCAAACCAAAGCCCGGAACATTGCATCACAGCCACCCGCTCAGGATATCACATCACGGAACTTAGGATTTTACACCACAAAACCTCAGGATGTTACAACACAGCCAACGATTCAGGAGATTACAGCACAAGACCCAGGATGTCATGACAATAGAACTCAGAAGGTCATCATACAGCCCATGACCCAGAAGCCAAACAACAGGATCACAGCTCACCAGCTCAAATCCCCCAGCAACTAAGACTAACCTGAGCACAACCCACCTGAATAGAACATGCCCTCAGCCAATCAGAACACAGCCAACCCTCCTACCAATGAGAACACAGCCAAACCCCCAACCAAAGAGAACATACCCCCACTAGCAGTTAAAAGGAAGAAGCAGCTGCAAGCTCACATTACTCTGAGAAGCACAAAGCCGAAGACACAAGCTGAAGATGATGAGACTTCATCGAAAAGTCACCTAGATACTTCCAATTTTACACGGGGAAAAAAACGAATAACCGAAGATCACATACAAATACCCATGAAAATCTCAGAAAACAAATATATCTCTATCTCTATCTCTATCTCTATCTCTATCTCTATCTCTATCTCTATCTCTATCTCTATCTCTATCTCTATCTCTATCTCTATCTCTATCTCTATCTCTATCTCTATCTCTATCTCTATCTCTGTCTGTCTGTCTGTCTGTCTGTCTGTCTGTCTATCTATCTATCTATCTATCTATCTATCTATCTATCTATCTATCATCATCATTAGATTCTGCCGAAATGTTGCTACAACTTTAAAAGCACAACTATAATGACGTGGGAAAATACCCGAACAAAGCCGAATACCATACATGTAAATACCTGCAAAAACTTAAGAAAATACACACACACACACACACACACACACACACACACACACACACACACATTATATATACATATATATGTCAGTCTGGCAGTTCAAAAGCATGCAAATGCAAGTAGATAAATAGGTGCCACTTTGGTGGGAAAGAAATTCTGTGTGCCATATTAATAGTAGCCATATGATGACAGAAGAATCTTTGGACAACATTAGCTTCCCCAGCTAGGAAATTGAAATGAGCACCACCCCCTGTCCAGGGGAAACCTTTACTAATAATTTTTTTTCCATAGAACATAGCCTTACTTAAATCAGTGTGCATTATCATCTTGAATAACAAAGGAGTTCCTTTGCGGTATCTGCCATCCCGCATCTGATGGGCAGCTCATGATAGGGAGCGAAGGGAAGAGAAACGACAGGAAGCGAGGTTTCCTCTTGATGAGCGCACCCCGAATGTCTTGGCACACGCTCTTTTATTGTGCTTTTTTACAAGAAAATGATTTAATCAAAGCTCAAGTCAAACATGGTAATCTCATCAGGATGTGCATGTTTACAAAGCTGCATACTGGACAAATTATTTACAATGTGGATAAGCTTATTAAAAACCGTCTAGCTCCTTGTCCCTTGTACGTGCCTTGCAAAGGTCACTGAAGAGACAGAAGTTAATGATTACACGTGAATGATACAATGTTGCAAACACATGAATGATACATAGTTGCAATGATACATAGTTGCAATGATACATAGCTACAACATCTCCTCTGTTTTTATTATTTATGATGAGTCTTCTTCCTCGTCCGAGAAGACAGGAACCATTTTTCTGAAATGTTCGCCATCCCCATCATCTAGACAAGAGTGCGACCCGTCAGCGTCAGGGTTGTCCAAGGAGCGGTAACTCAGCAATGGCATTTTTTTGTCCGGTGTTGAGGATATAACATGAGCTTGCAATAGCACATTAACATCAGCAGTTATGGAGGATAATTGATTTTTTAAAAAATTGCAATATTCTATTAAAACAACAAGGTCCTATAATACATATCAATATAATGATTATTAATGATCCTGCCAATGCAGTTAAAAAAGGTTGTAAACCATGCCGAAATAGAAAACAAGCCCCCCTGCTATCAGCATAAAAACAACATTCTTCTTTAAGCATAGCACACAATCCCCCTTGTTTTAAAAATTAACGGATCTAAATCTTTTTTGCAGAAGGGGGTATTCCATGGGTACCTGTAGGGATATAAAATCATCAGAGTTATACACACAAGCCATACTTGAATGCAAAATGATTTGGATTTAATAATTTCATCCCCGTGGATACATGCCATGAAACCGGTGTAACAAGTCCAAACAAAATTATTGCCAGGGATAAAATACATTCCTTTCAGGCGTGATGTTAAAGTTCCTCCTGAAGTGGTGTAGATTGCAGGATATCCCCTGGTTGTGTGGGTGCGTCTGCCAAATCGAATTGAAGTGGTGGGTAGAAGTCTTCTATGCAAGAAAAATTGGTTGTAGAACTTAAACAAACGCCTTGAAAGTCAGTTATAGTCCAAGCAATATTTTATCTTCTATGAGGCTTCTGCAGATCGTCATGGACAGTTCTTTTGAAGCGTAGTTTGTTGACAGGATCAAAGTTCGGGTATATAAAAACATCACAAGCAGGAGAGAGGGCTATGGACAAGTTAGTTGTAGAACATTTGCGAAATGAGGAGGGAATTCAATTAGTAGAAAAAGGATAATAATTACAATAATGACAATAAAGATTAATTTGGTCATTCATCAAGGATGTTAGTTGGGGTGGGGAAACCCATAATACAATAGAAGGACATCTAGGTCCCCCTATGTTTAGATTGAATAGAGGAAAAGATTTTAAGGTTCATTTCCATAGGAAGAGTAAAGAAGGAACAAAAGAGTGAGTGGTAGAGTGTTCTGTTTTAAATAAAACAGAAGTGACAGAGTGAAAACTACGGGTAGCATTTTCATGACGTACCCACATGGAGCAAGTATAATAGCCTTCTGTTAATGTAATGGTTTTAACACGAATAGTCTTTTGACAGGAAGCATAGTTTTTGTTGAAGTAAGGTAGAAATTGCAAAGAAGATATAGGCAAGAATATCAGGAAGAGTTTTAAGATACAGATGTAGCAGAGGAATTCCCATGATAGGGTCTAACCGCCCTACCAGGGATCCAGCAACTGGTTTTGTCTGGCAGTAAGATCGCAGCGTAGCCTCGTCCCCAAGTGAGAAGCTCAGCAGGACTCTGCCAGACAGGATCTGGCAATCTGCGATAATATACCAGAGGTCTGTTAGGCGGGGGTGGGGGGGAGGAAAAATGATGTGAAGCAGCAGAAGTGGGAGGAATGCCAGTCAGATTAAGAAAGTTTAAAGTGTAAAGACAAATGTTAAGAGAATTTTGCAATGCTGGGAGGTTCGGGGTTTTTTCCCGCAACGAATATCGATCAAGAGCACTTTTCAGAGATAAGTTCGCTTGTTCCACAATAGCCTGCCCCTGGCTGTTGTAGGGAATCCCAAACTTGTGGGTTACATCCCATCTGTTACAGAAGTCCTGGAAAGCAGAACTTGTATAGGCAGATCCATTGTCTGTTTTGATTTCTTTTGGACGTCCCAGCGAGGCAAATGTACGAATTGAATGATTGATGACATGTTTTACAGTTTCTCCCCTTTGAGGGGTAGCCAGAATAAACCCTGAATATGTATCTATGGAAACGTGCAAATATTTCCAAGGGGCAAAAGGTGGATACTGAGTTACATCCATTTGCCAAATTTCACAAGCTTTTAATCCTCTAGGATTTACTCCTATGGGAATGGAATGTCCTTGCTTACTACATGTGGGGCATTGTTGAATAATGGCAGCAGCTTCTGCCTGAGTTAGGGAAAATTGAAAAGTTATCATAACTTGGCGGGGGAGATTCAAACATACTCCCTGCTTCTATTTTATAATGGACTTTTAAAGCCTCCATAATTTTCCTCCAAGTGACCAAAATGCCAATAGGTGCACGAGGAGGACTATAGAGATGTTCACCAATTTTTTGCCAAGTGGAAATTTTTAAGGACCCTTCCTCTGAATAATTGGGACAATGTTGCCACACATAAGCCAATAATGTAGCAATAGGTTTCATTTTTACAGGCGAGCCCTTTAAATTAGCAGAATATTTAGAAGAAGCGACTAACTCCCTCAATTCCTTCAGATGCTGCGTCTATTGTTGAGAAAAGTTTCCACCCATACTTACGAAAGTCGAGACCGTGTTTCAGATCCGATGATGTGCAATTCGCTTCAGGCCTGGCGATGCACAGCTCCCATCGAGCTGATAAGATATGGGCGCGTCGCTACGTATCCCCCTTAGGGAATCACGTCGGGGTCACCAGAATGCGGTATCTGCCATCCCGCATCTGATGGGCGGCTCATGATAGGGAGCGAAGGGAAGAGAAACGACAGGAAGCGAGGTTTCCTCTTGATGAGCGCCCCCCGAATGTCTTGGCACACGCTCTTTTATTGTGCTTTTTTACAAGAAAATGATTTAATCAAAGCTCAAGTCAAACATGGTAATCTCATCAGGATGTGCATGTTTACAAAGCTGCATACCGGACAGAGTATTTACAATGTGGATAAGCTTATTAACAATCGTCTAGGTCCTTGTCCCTTGTACGTGCCTTGCAAAGGTCACTGAAGAGACAGAAGTTAATGATTACACGTGAATGATACAATGTTGCAAACACATGAATGATACATAGTTGCAATGATACATAGTTGCAATGATACATAGTTACAACATTCCTTTCCAAAAAGTCACTAAGTCTTTAACAATGTGCTCCTGAACTTTTGTCCCACTGTAGACAGATTGGCTATCAAATATTTTGTTAAGATGCTCTATTTGGTTTTTCTCTTTTATTCTTTTTTTGAGGTTCTCCTACTGCATAAATAAAAAAGCTTTATATAACTTTATTCTTTTTGAAATATTGTTTTCTACTTAGCTATTTTTCTGGTTTGTTATTTTTATTGATTTTATTGTAGACATCCATTTTCAAGCTAAGGCAGTGGGGAAAAAAAAAACCTTTTCAGACAAGAATGTTCTGCTTATGCCTTTTTCCCTTATATTAAACTAAAGGATGTTGCCTTGAGCAATAAGTTGATCTACTTATTTTTACTGACTGGCAGCTGCTGGAATTTCTTTTAAATGTACAGTCATGAGCAGAAAGTGAATCTTTCTATATGCAAGATATGTGACCTGCCAGCAAAAAAATAGCCTCTTTTAAAATAGCCCACTATTACTCAAATACAGTCTGATTCCAAATAGCTGAGTTAATTTATGACTATGGATCAGAAATGGACACTTTTCTTGATATCAATGAGACTTTCTTCATTACCTATACTCTTTTAACTTTAATTTTTAAGATTGTTTTTTTTAAAAAAAAAAAAAAATTGGAAGCTCATATCTTTCAAAGCCAGACACCAGTTTTCAGCATGTTGATTTGAAACAATGCTTCTAAGTCCTATAGGAAGTCTAGGGAATAAAAATGGTGCATTTAGTGCTTTGTATGGGGGGGAATGGAAAAGTGACCTGAAATGGTGGACATTTTCCTGGTCTACAGGTGTATGGCTGTTCTGTGACCTGTCATGCCCCCAAAGCAGGAGTGTCAAACTCATAATGGTGTTATCATGTGATATATCATGACTTTTTCCCCCTTCACTAAACTGCCAGCACATGACACATCCAGACCATGAGTTTGACAGCCCTGCCTTAAAGTAATACATTTCATTTTGTTAGAGCATGCACAACAGGGTCTCCATATTGGAAAGATTTTCACAAAGAATTGGCAAAGGACGAGCGCTCCATCTGGGAATGTTCTCATCACCTTGTAATCTTCTGCTGTTTGAAAACCTTAAAGATAAAGGTAAATGTCAATAAATGTCTTTGGAAAAAGGTAGATTTAACCTTCAATCATTTAAATGCCATGCGGGTTTAAGATTATGAGAAGTCTAACATTAGTCTAGGTTGCAAAAGGACAAGTACACATGAATTCTCAAGCACATATAAATAACATCATAATCTTGTTTATTTTGGTAACGTTCTTTTGAGTGAGATGTCAGCATCATCATTATAACTTTCATCATTTGTGCTTCATAGCATTTTTAATTTGTTTTTATTGTTAATATATCTTCAGATATTGTGTTTTTGATATTGTTTTCAGATATGTTGTTATGGATATAGCAAAAGTTATTTTTTTTTTCATCATACTGGTGTTATTATACTTGCTTTTTTTCTTTTTTTCAACTTATGGGGGACCTTTTTATTTATTTCTATCTTGCCTTTACATTTTTATAATAACTAAAGGTAGCAAACATATCCAACACACCTTCTTCCTCCTATCTTCCTCAAAACAACCATCCTGTGAGGTTTTATAGCATATGGCAAATACATGGACTTATAGTAGCTCAAATGTCAATGTTCAGTCCACCCAGCCATTCAATGACAGGGCAGTCCACTTCACACTGAAAAAAATCAGACACTAGGCTAGTGTAAGCTCCCAATGGACACTGGACACAATATGATGGATAGGAGGAGCACCACAGTCACATTGAGGGGCAGAGACATAAGCCCACTCAAACAATGAGTCCTGCAAACACCATGCTGGGCACAGATCCTGCTCAGAGCCGACCAATGCTGTCAAGGAAGGCCAAAACCCAGCACTTCCCATGCAAGGCCATCCACACAATTGCCTGTATCTTAGCGCAGATGTCAAAGCTGCCAGACGGCTGCCAAATGAGTACCAGTAAGAGTGGGGTTCAAATATTTTTACCACCGGTTCAGTGGGTGTGGTTTGGTGGGCATGCTTTGCACATGTGCACACAAATGCACACTTTGTGCAGGTGCAGAGGCATTCTAACTCACCTCCTGCAAGCCTGCATGAACCAGGTCACGCAAAACAGCTGCACTTCAAATTCAGAGGATAAAGGTGACTATGGGAGCCCAGGTGGACAGGTGGGCCCAACAACAGAGTGATGGAGAGAACCAGTCAGTCTCCACTGCTTATTGCTGCTACCAGCTCTGCAGAACTGGGCCAAACTGGTAGAATACCACCACTGGCCCCCTGGATCCAAGTCTGCCAACAGATAGATGAAGAAGGTCAGTGTGCACAGGAAGAAGTGGACCCGTCACAATTCTGTTGTACTCCTTCACTAAACCTCCTTCCCTCACAGAGCCGGTGATGCAGTGTGGTTCAAGACTGTGGAGCCAAACAGGTGTCATATATTTAGGGAGCCAGGAGTTCTACAAAGATGTCTGGCTGCCAACTGTTGTTAACTGCCAATTCTTCAATGTAGTCTGGCTGCCAATTGTTGCTAGTCATTTGGTTCAAACTTCTATGCTATCCAGGGTGCGTCAAGAAGAGGCGAACTAGAATCACACCCCTGTGAAGTTAAGTTGGGCTGAGTAACTGATCCAAGGTCACCCAGCTGGCTTTCATAGAACTCACGGTCTAGAACTCATGGTCTCTAGCCAGGTTCTTTAACCACTAAACCAAATTGGCTCTGCACTGTTGTAAACTGCCAAGAATCAAAATGATTTGGTTGTGTACAAATTTAATTAATTTATTAATAATAAATATATTTCACTGTCTTGGATCCCAGTTAGCCCTTCCTTAGTATCTCTATAATACATTCTTAACCCCACACAAAAGACATTTACTTTGCGGAAATTCGATAGAGGAAGGATGTAGTAACATTTCTTACCAAAATACCTCTGAACAGGGGTTGATTTTGTTGTTCATGTTCCTCTAAATTGCTCCTGCTACCATTCCTGGTGTTTCAGTAGTTGCTCAGGCAGTAAAGAAGTATGCTCTTGCCCTCTTAAATAATCAGTCCAGTATAATTTATATCAAAGTTTTGTGCATTTATGCACAAATTTAGTGCCATAGCAATCTTTTGTGCCATAGCAATCACAGTCAGAAGAAAATCAGTTCACATTATATACTGGTTCGTAAAGTACAGCAAGCTCTCTTTGATTCATCATAGTCATTTTTTAAAAAAAATATTTTCAATTTTCTTCTTTGTCCATGTTTTAAGTGCTATTGTATTATTTTTACTGCTGTTTTGGTCATGTTAGTAAAGGAAAAAATAAAGTAAAATAAAGTGTAAATTATGTCTGTTGCTTTTCCTGGGTTAAATGAAAATAGAAGATAAAGCTACATTGTCTGATTTCTTACATAACATGATAACCTCCTACAGCAATTTCATCAACATGTTGAATATATTGGAGATTATAAATGGTTTAAATCAAGTTTTTCAATGTAGCTATAACATTTAGATATCTACATATGGATAATGAAATATATTTTGCTCACTGTGGATGACCAGACAGTCTAATTGAATTCTCCTTTTGGGTTTAGAGTCAATAAAATTTTCCCTGTATTTTTAGTAAAGCTTTGAAGGTTAATTGCATTTGCATTTTTTACTTCATCCTATTTTTCCATATCTTAACAATTACAGAGAACTTGCTGTACTCCCCCATGGTGCAGCTTCCAGATTCATTGAATGAAATCAGATTAGCACTCTTTTGGGTGCCAATAATAATAACGATGATGATAATTAATGTGATTAGGTGATGTATTCAAGCACATTAATTCTACAAATTCACAAATACTAGCAGGTGAAATTTCACCTGCAGCATTATTAAAAGGACTTTCTTCAACAATAACAAAAGTTACTGTAAACTGTATTATGTTATGGTTAATGATCTAAATCAACTTATTTGCTTTTATTAAAAAGCATAGTTTAAGGAAACTTGGAAATATTTACTACCACCAACTGACATTTTTTTTCTTTATAACCTGATATTTGCATAGGACAAGATTCACGCTGCTTTAATATAAAAATTAGCAATGATTGGTTTTTCTATGTTATCAAGATAAGTGTAAAACTGAAAGAAGCTTTTGAATGTGTCTCTCATGCCAAATGTACATAATTTCTGAAGCCATTTTTGTTTGTGACTTTGCCATGTACATAGGTTGAATTTAGTGTGAAAAAATTGGTTGTATCCTCAGTATCACTTTGCCTAAATATTCAGAACACTGAAAACAGGATATTTTAACTTTCTTGGAGAATGGCTGTATATAAACAACAGTTACTGGAATTGGGTATGTCTAGTCTGATAAAAGAAGGATTAGGGGATTATTATGATAGCAGTGTTCTAATATCTCAGGGGCTGCCACAAAGAAGAGGGAGTCAAGTTATTCTCCAAAGCACCTGAGGGTGGGACAAGAAGCAATGGGTGGGAACTAATTAAGGAGAGAAACAATTCAAAGCTCTTCTTTTAAATAAGAGATTGTATAACCACTGTCTGAAATGGTATAGGGTTTCTTGCCTAAGCAGGGGTTTGGACTATAAAACCTCTAAAGTCTTCCAACTCAATGTAGTCTAGTCTATTTGAACTAAGCCATCTGAAAGACTGAATGATTTCTTGACCATGCATCCATATTTTCATTTCACTATCTAAATCTTCAACTGAGACATTGCTTCATGCTATTTTGAGTGTGTCTGGGTGCATCTTGAAATATAATAAAATGGTTGAAATCAACCATATTTAAACTTGTCATGATACCAACTCTTTTTAATGTTTACCATTTTACCTGTTAGGTATGATGCATGTCAACAGGTAAATTAAGTTGGGCAGGGGGAGTTGAATTAAGTGATTCCATAGCTAACACCAAGGTCACTTTATTGCATCTAAAAGTATGCAAAAAAGTGTAAGAGTACACAGCTACAAATAGTCCTTGCTTACCTACTGCTTTGTTTAGTGACAATTTGAATTTACTTTTTTAAACATAAGTCTTATTAAAGATTATATTAAACAGATAAAATTAATATAAAAATCAGAATATCTTTTTTCAACTTTTGATTGATCATCCAATCACATTTGTAAATCCAGTGAATCTATTTCAGTTTTCTTCAGAGGAATTTGTTCATCTTCAATAGTAGCTTCCAGGAAAAAGTTAAAAAGTTCAAGCATTTCATAAATCAAACATTTCCCCTAAAGTAGCCATCTTGTGTTCTAGTAATCAACCTTCAAGGTTTTGTTTTACAACTGATATGTAAGCAAGACAACTTTCCCACAGAAGGCGCTCTTTCTAAGTAACTTCACAGTCTTTAAATCAATTTCACAAACCATTAGTATTTATAAAGTTTTCTAAAAGTAACTCTGTGTATATTATAAAACAAATTAAAAAAAAGTCTTACAAGGCTTCAAAGACATTTCTTCTTTTTAAGTGGGTTGAAGAGAAACCTACTCATCAATGGGTAAACTTGTTGGCTCAATATTTTTAATCTTAGAAGAGCAATAAGAGAAATAGAATTCCAAAGTGATTTTAAAAAGTGATGTTTGGTCAAATCTTGAGTTCATGAAAGGCTGTGTTTACAGCACAACCTACGATGGAACCCATGGCTTCCAATTAATCACAAACAGCTGTTTTCTGCTATTTGTTAACAATAATCACCTGTCTTTTTGTTATTTATCAGGTGATTTCCCATCTGACATGGGATCCAATTAAAAACTCTTGAAAGAAAATTGCTTTTATTAGCTGTTAATTAAAGGAAACTACATGTTGAAACTTTCCTCCTTCTTTCCTTTTTCCCACCCTCCCTTCTTGGAAAAAAAAAAACCCAGGGTGACATATTTTTAATTGTATTGCCTTTTATATAGTATAAGGCAATCATACTCAGACCTAACTTAACTAACTTTTGACTGTATGAGTGGAGAAGTACTGCTGAGTGGGGGCAATTTCATTAAAAATGATGAAATAAGTTTCAAATAATCTCCTCCACTGATCTATTTGACAGTTTCATTTTATAATGAACATTTAAACATTGCTTCCCCAGGGGTGCCCATCTAAGAAATATTAGGATGATAAAAACTCCACCAGTGGAATTCAGTAGATATCTATTCCAGATGATCACATGCAGATTTAATATGTTAATACCACTAATTCACTGGGTATTTTGGAAGCAAATAACAATAGCTTTTAAAACAAAATGGAGCTCTGCTGGCATTTTGGATCCAATGAAGCCACAGTCCCTTTGTATGCCAGGGAGACTTCAAGCTGACACATCTATGGAAGAGGCAGTCAAAATAACAAACACAGCCTCATGTTGATGCAATTCAAGATATTTGATACAACTCAAGCTTTTTGCTCAAATGTCATATTGACATACGTACATACATACATACATGCAGCTGCTACAAAACTAATTTTGTTATGCTTCTGAATTCTAGATTGTTATGAATTCAAGATTGCCTTGAGTTCAAGTTATTCATTTTTCCCTCCTTCTCCACCAGCACTCTTGATTCTGTAAAGAAGTGCTATACACACAACACAAAGTTACATGTACATATACATTATAAAAGCACTGTAAGCAATTAAAATAGAAACATTAAAACAACAAATCTTAAAACTGAAATGTTTAACTTTGATTTAAATAAAAGATCAGTACATGCTGGAATGGAGGTGGGATCTTATCTGATATACTAGTCATTTCCAAAATGGTACACCTCCATCTCGGTTACAAGCCAGTTAGCAGAGGCAGGTTTTTAGTCCCTTAGTGAAGGCCAGGAAGGTGGGATGAATCTCACTTCTAGGGGGATGATATACCAAAGGGGAGAAGCCACGGCAGAAAGGGCTTGTCAGCTGTCCCACTATGGTCAGTTAGAAAAGAAACCTGGTTAATGAAACTACAGTTTACTGAAGCCAAATGTAGCAAAGCCAGATCTGGTGTTTCAAGTTAACTTTTCCCCTTGCTTCCAGTCCCCCCATGGTTATCTTTTACTGTCCAATAACATTCAAACAAATTGTTGTGGTAACAATCCCAGCCAGCACAGGCTGGATGGTACCATATTCCATGTACTGACTAGTGGCTCTCAGGGGACACCACAATGTATACTTCCCCCTTCTTCTATTCTGCACCCCCTTCTTATCCCAATGCGCAGGTCCTTCCCACCTGCTGTGCATGGCAGATCAGCATCTAGCAAAGCATGGCCTGGCACAGCGGTGTGGCAGTTCTGACAGGACTCTTCTCCTGGATCCTACCAGCCATAATCTCTTGGCTGATGGAATCTGCAGCTGATGGAATCTGGTGGCATGAATGGGTAAGACCAATCCCATTGGAGTGAGATGATTCTTCAGATAGCCTAGACTCATGCCATAAGGATCTTTAACAATAACCAACATCCTGAATTGAATCCAGAAGCAAATTGGTAACCAGTACAGCTCACATCAGAGGAGTTAAATGGACCACTGTAGGAACCCTAAATCTGTTCCCACTTCTTTATTTGGTGCTAGCTGAAGTTTCCAAATTCTCTTCAAGTGTACTCCACATTGCAGTATTCCTGGTGCAAGAGTACCAGGACATGAGTGATTAAGTGCAGGGTCTCACAAAGTTCCTTTAATGGCTCCAGTGTCTAGTTCCAGAAGATTTGAACAAGGTCTGAGCTAGATCACACATAAGCAACTGACACTCATACTGTTATAATATATCATAAATCAAATTGTAGTCATGTTACTTTTATGTCAATCCCTGATTCTGAAGGACCAGCAATCACAGAGTCCTTTCAGTTAAGAATTTGGGGTATCAGATTCCTTGGCTTTATGCAGAGATGGCTTTATAATTTTTGGTCTTGCTGGAAGATGCTGATCTCATGAAAAGTCCTGTTTCTTTCAATATCCAGCAGCCAAGAAGTACTAAGAATATCATGGCTATGCTTTCTGGAGATTATGAAGGAACAGAGAATTTACTCACATGAAAAGGCTATTAATTCCATGAATTACTGATTGTCCACCCTATCTATGAACTGCCCTGTATTGTGCACAGCTGTAGTCTTTCTTTTAAAAAAAACACACATCTCTGCCATGATTAAGGCAAGTCTCTTAAACACACTAGTGAATCATCTGGCACAATTGTCACAGATGATCCATAACAATTATTACACAGAGTCTGATCACTCATACGTGGATTGTGCAGTTAGAACAGAACATTTCTAATTTAAGAATGGCTTCTTTGGGAAAAAATGTGCCAGGGTGAAATCCACAAGATTAATTCAAGGAATGTAAAAGGTTAAAAAAATATTAATACCCTGATATGCTGAAGCAGTGGGAGAGTTTCAAACACTCCATACACTGCATGCTATGTAAAATCATGATGGTCCTAATTAGAGAGTGGAGATTCCTATTAAGAAAAAGAATTTTGATGGTTGACAGCCATCAACAAAGTCAAAAGAGACCACCTCATTATTCTAAAAGATGCACTTTATAGTTAGCTCTCTTTAATGAGCTATACTGAGAGATATAATTCTCCCTGTGCAACACTTCCCCAGTAAAATAAAATGTTGAAATTGGAAAAGTAAGTTAGAAAAAGGAATATCAGACCAAATGACTTTTTATGCATCTTTATATGTCTACAGAGGAAAAAGCTAAAAAAAAAAAAAAAATCAGTCTTTTGCCATGAAGTTGAGCAGTGAGTTCTGAGTCATAGGAGGAAATTCTTTTTCCAGATGGATAACTGTGCAAATCTAATGCCAAAAGCACACAGAAATATATACAAAGACCCTATGTTCCTCAAATAGGGCACACAACTACTTGCAAATAATTTTGATCTGAGGAAGATCCAATTTTTCATGACAAAGTGCTGCTATAAAATCATATCCTGGCAATTTCTCTAATCTTACTGATCCAGACAACCCTTGCTAACTTGTACTCTTGCAGTAGCTACAGAGATCTTTAGGATTTTCATGGTTAGTTATGCAGGAGTGAGGCAAGGGCATTTTTTTTTAGAACATAGCATTTTATTTCCTGTTCTTCTAGGCAAAGGTGTTACCTTTTCAAATCAGTATTTTGTTTTCTAAAAATAGTAGAAGTTATATTAAACTCCTTTCTTATGCAGAATAGTATTTTGCTTTCAATGCCCTTAAAAAGTTTAGAGAAAGGAGATAAAGCATTCCCTTTGACTCTGTTCCCAAAAAAACCTACTATAGAGAAGATATCGTTCATTATCTTTTTTTCCCCTAGAAATTTCAAAATGTAATTGTTGTTCTTATTGTGACAAATGTAATTGTTGACAGAGTAGAAACCCAAATAAAAATATTGTGTAACTACAATGAATTCTTCACATTCTACAGAAGGAAGTCATCCAGAAAAGCATATAGCCTATACTTATTTCTTTTTATAACATCTTAGTGTCCGTGGTGGTTCCATGATCTAAAGGGCATAGTAAAATATAGAAAGTCCAAGGAATTTAAAATACTCTGAAATATTGATGAGTTCCTCTTCAAATCAATACAATTCAATAGCAGAGAAATGAAAAATGAACTGGCTCATTTCCAGATGACCAGAAGTTTCATTTCCCAACTGTTTCATCCAAAATGCTTTCCTAATGTTTTGACAGTTTGCAGATCTTCAGCAATAAAACTCAGCTAAAACAAGAAGTGACATTGCCCAAAGTTAATGAGTTAAAACAACTGTTAAGTACTGAGCGTGGGCGCGAAGATTGGAGACGAGCCGGTGAAATAGTGAACTTCAAAACTCTTTATTAACATGGTGTGACAGCTCAGCTCAATGGCTTCAATGGGCCTCCTTATATAGGCAACTTATTAACTATTCAACCAATGAAAACTTGGGAGCACTAGCTCCATTAACCAATGGGAGAGGCTCGTTAATGGCCAATCAGATTCACCTGAACGGACCAATCTGATGTCGCCATTAACGGCCAATCAGAAGTGCAGGGCCAGAACCCTGCACTTGACTTCAAGCTCTTGATAACTTTATTAAAACATTTATTCATTCACAACACCCCTTCCCCCCGGGTTCCATTTACGGGGTGCGGTTACATAGTCCTTGAGGTAGGCTGGTTGTTTTGTTAGTCTATTTGATTTCCGTATTGCACCCGGTATTTGGCTGCAATCTTGTTGAGGTAGGACGTTATCTGGCGAAAGGGGTGTCTCTAACTCTGAGTTCGAATTCTCGTTGTCACCAACATCTTTGGTATCACCATGAGGCGAGCTCACTCCCATCCCCAATTCTTCTTCATGTGTCTCTGTTTCGCCATCGTTTCTATCATTAAAACTTTCTGCTATTCCAAGTTCATCTTCCTCCGTATCTTTCCCCCCCTCAGTTTGGATATCAGGGGACGCGGAGATTCCTGACTGTAGCCTTGATCATAGCTAATCAATGTGGTGCTTCCATAGTCTATTATCGCGACACTACACGAGGTACAATCTGGGGCCGGTTACTCAGACCACAGTCGCCTCGACCCACAACGGATTGCCTGACAAGTTCTTAGCGAATACTAGGTCGCCTACCTGGAAGGTACGGCATTGCCCGCTGGATCCGTGTGGTTTCTCAGGTTTGTACGATGGATGTAGTCGGTCGAGGTGGGAATGGAGCCTCCGCCCCATTAGCACAATGGGTGTACGATGGGTGTAGTCGGTCGAGGTGGGAACGGAGCCTCCATCCCATTAGCAATTTGGCGGGAGTTTTGTTGGTGATGCTGTGTGGCATGATATGCTGCAAAAGGAGTATCCGGTTCATTTTCTCTTTGATATTGTCATAGTCCATTTTGTGTAGTGTTTTCTTGACGAATTGTACCATGCACTCGGCCCTTCTGTTGGCCGCAGGATGTGCCGGCGAAGTCAGCGCATGGCAAATACCGCGGTCCTCCAGATACTACTCAAAGGACAACACGGTCAATTGGGGTCCATTATTGGATACCAGAACGTCTGGTAATGCATGTGTTGTAAATCGTCTGTCTAGTTTCTTGATGACCACTTCGGTTGTTGTATTCCTCATTTCATAGATTTCGAGCCAGTTCGAGTAGGCATCTACTATTAACAAGAATGTGTGGCCTTTGGTAGGTCCCGCAAAGTCCAGATGAATACGGGACCAGGGTCCCCACGGTGTTTCCCATTCGGTTGGGGTCGCTTTCGGTGGGGCGTTGCTTACTTCCTGGCATTTGTGACAAGCTTTGACCCACGTCTCAATTTTCTTGTCGATGCCCGGCCACCATGCGTAGCTACGTGCGAGGGCTTTCATGCGCACAATGCCGGGGTGGCCATCGTGCAAGGTTCTTAGTACCGCTCGTTGTAGCCGCTCTGGGACAACAACTCTATCTCCCCAGATAATGCAGCCCTTCTGTGAAAAGAATTCCGTTTGTCGACTCTTGAATGGGGTGTAGTCATCAGGTATCTGGTCCAATGGCCATCCGCGCTCGACCCAACTGAGAACTCGTGCTAAGGTAGGGTCGAATTTCGTTTCCATCGCGATATCTCGGGCTGTTAATGGTGGTGTTCAAACTGTCTCGATCTGCAATGTTGTCACTGTAGGCGCGGGGTCATCAATGGTCTCTGGATGCGGTGCTTGGCTCAATGCATCGGCGTGGGGAATGGCCTTCCCCAGGTGGTGCTGCAGCCGATAATTATAGGCAGCCAAGAATTCTGACCAGTGAGTCATTCTGGGAGATAATATATAGGGGGTTGGCTTATCTCCCGCTATTATTCCCAACAAAGGTTTGTGGTCAGTCACTATAGTGAAGACTCGGCTGTACACATACTCATGAAATCTCTTGACAGCAGACACAATGGCAAGGGCTTCTTTATC
Source organism: Hydrophis major (assembly GCA_033807585.1). Lineage (NCBI taxonomy): Eukaryota > Metazoa > Chordata > Lepidosauria > Squamata > Elapidae > Hydrophis > Hydrophis major. The sequence continues at coordinate 93,508,212 of CM066330.1, read as the reverse complement.
AATCTGATTGTAATTGCGTTCTGCTTTTGAAAGCGTTTTCGAGAAATAGGCAACAGGGGCTTCACTACCATTTGGCAAAACGTGGCTCAAAATGGCACCAAAAAGGCAATGTATCACACGTGATCGTTAATGGCAAAGTCTCATTGTACTGCATTAGTACAGTGTCAGAAGTCAATAATTTTTTTACATTTCGAAATGACTGCTCTTCTCTATGTCCCCATACCCAGATTGCTTTCTTGTCCAATAAACAATGTAGGGGTTCGGCTACGGTTGCTTTGTGTGGCAAAAAAACATTATAAAAATTGATAAAGCCTAGAAACGCCTGGAGGTCGGCTTTATTTCAGGGTTTTGGGGCATTCTTGATTGCCCTCAATTTGCTATCGGAAGGGTGAATGCCATTACTGTCAATCAAATATCCTAAAAATTCGACATGATCAGTGCATAGTTTACACTTGTTTTTCTTAACCTTAAGCCCTGCGTCTTTGAATCTCTGGAGAACCAACCTCAGGTGTTCTCGTAAAATTTTCGGGGTAGGTGCAGCGATTAACACATCATCAAAGTATGGAACAACGCCTTTTATTCCTTGTAATAGTCTTTCCATCAAACTTTGAAAGATTCCCGGGGCTACGCTCACTCCGTATTGGAGTCGGGTACATTTAAAGGCAACTCGGTGCGTAACGATTGTCTGTGCCTCTGCCGTTTTTTTGTCTACCGGCAGTTGTTGGTATGTCTGGGCTAAGTCTAGTTTAGCGAAGACTTTTCCGTCCCCCGGGGAATGGAGGAGGTGCTGCACCACCGTTACCGGATCTGCATTTTGTTGAAGGGCGTGGTTCAGGGTGGCTCGGTAGTCCCCACAAATTCTTATCGAACCATCTGGCTTAATGGGTATAACGATTGGGGTCTCCCAGGGAGAGAGATCAGTTGGCTCTAACACTCCCTGGGCTATCAATTTATCAAGCTGCTCATCAATCTTTGGTTTAAGGGCAAATGACACTCAACGAGGCTTAAGGCAGATGGGAGCTATTTTGGGATTGAGGTTAAATGATATCGGGGTCCCCTTGTACTCGCCTAGTTTTTGTGCAAAGACGTCCTTGAATTCTTGGACGAGGTCCTCTTCCCAGTTACTGCTACCGATTCAGTGAATGCCTGCCACCTCAATTCTGAGTGGAGCGAACCATTGGAGGCCTAGCAGACTAGGCCAGTCCTTGTCGATCACAGTCAGGGGTAGGAATGCTGTATGGTTCTTGAACGATACCCGGACTCGACTGGATCCTACGACTGGAATCCGATTCCCTTGATAGTCTTTGAGTATAAGTCTTTGGAATCGGAGATCTTGTCATCGGACAGTAGGGATGAGTTGCTTGAGGGTTTTCCATGAAACCATCAAGAGAGACGATCCTGAGTCAACTTCCATCAGGCAGGGCTGGATTTCGATAGCCACTTTCACTCGGATCTTCTTGACATCCAAAGAGGAGGCGTGACCGATCGTGATAGTTTGGTGAGCCTCTTCTCACTACGTGGGGTGGTTTATGGTTTTGTTTCTGTAGGAGTGGTTGTTCCATTGGTGGTTCACTGGTTCTCGCCTGACAGGATGGCTTCCTGTCGGTTGGCAATAGTTAGCCCCCCTCGAGGGATGGCTGGGTCCTATTTGGCTTCTACAGACCCATCCGATATGGCCTCGTTTCCCGCACACATGGCAGAGCACGTCGAGGAATTTGCATTCTGATCGGGGGTGGCTTGCCCCACAACCAGCGCATTGATGTTGAGATTTTTGGCGTTGGTCTCGTTAGGACCTTAGTCGATGGACCTCTTTTTTGTCGCTGTCTGACGACGAAGAGAGGTCCTCGTGGTGGGCCATTATAAGCTGCCCTTTTGACTGAGGTGAAATTTCGCAGGTCGGTTGGTGAACCGGGGCGCAGTTGCGGCGCATTCGGGCAGCTGACTTCCTGGTTGCTTCTGCTGCAGTAGCCTCAGTGATAGCATCGGCAAGGCTGATGTCGTCTTTCGCCATCAACTTGCTTTGGATGTGTGGTGCATCCAATCCCAGAACTATTCTGTCTCTTAAGGCTTCTTCAAGATCAGCGAACCCACGTAGGCCTCCCAGATTGCCGAGATCCGCTATGAAATCTGAAACACTTTCGCCCTTTTGTTGACTTCTTTGATAAAATTCATGCCTTCTGACGAGCGTTGGAATGATAGGCGGATAGTGGGCTCTCAGTAGAGGTTCGAGGACGTCCCAGTCCATAGACTTCACTTCTGCCGGTTTCGCTAATGCCTTGGCCATCTTGAATGCGGTCGGCCTGCAATGTGTAAGGAATACTGCCCGTTTTTTTCCAGGAGTGGCATCCTTCAAATTTTTGGTTTCCAAGGACATTTGGAAACGATCCATATAAGAGTCCCAGTCTTCTTGCGCTGAGTCAAATGGAGCGGGTGGTATGATGCCGCTGGACATGGTTCCGCCATTGTGTGTTCGGTCATGTACTCGGTTGTCGATCTTCGTTGTTCAGTCAGCTCTGACATCTCCACATCCCATCCTTGTCGCCAGTGTTAAGTACTGAGTGTGGGCACGAAGAATGGAGATGAGCCAGTGAAATAGTGCACTTCAAAACTCTTTATTAACATGGTGTGACAGCTCAGCTTAATGGCTGCAACGGGCCTCCTTATATAGGCAATTTATTAACTATTCAACCAATGAAAACTTGGGAGTGCTAGCTCCGTTAACCAAGGGGAGAGGCTCGTTAATGGCCAATCAGATTCACCTGAATGGACCAATCTGATGTCACCATTAACAGCCAATCAGAAGTGCAGGGCCAGAACCCTGCACTCGACTTTAAGCTCTTGATAACTTTATTAATACATTTATTCATTCACAACAACAACAACACAGACACACAAAACAAAGTGTTATGAACTAATAAAATGCTTAAATAAAGCTTTATCAAACCTTTGGAAATAGTAGGGTTCTAATCCTGCACTTCTGATTGGCCGATAATAGCGATATCGGATTGGTCCGTTCAGGAGAATCTGATTGGCTGTTAACGAGCCGCTCTCATTGGTTAAAGGGGTTAACACTCCATGTTTCTCATTGGTTAATAGATCAGCAGCTTGCCTATAAAAAGGCTGCTGCTGCCTTAGGTTTTTGTTCTTTTCAGAATGATTAATAAAGAGTTGAAGTTCACTGTTCACTGTGTTGTCTCCGTTCCTTGCGCCCATGCGCAGAACTTAACACTGGTGATGAGCATGGGATATGGAGACATCAGAGCTGACTGAACACTACAGAGCACCAAACAGAGCACGTGGCTGAAGGTGCATCAATGGCAGAAACCATGACCGGCGGCACCAAACCACCCGCTCAATTTGACCTGGCACAAGAAGACTGGGACTCATACATGGACTGGTTCCAGATGTTTCTGGAGACCAACAACTTGAAGGATGCCACTCCCGGAAAAAAGTGAACGGTATTCCTGACTCACTGCGAACCTTCCATGTTTAAGATGGCTAAGGCACTGGTGAAACCAGCTGAGGTGAAATCCATGGACTGGGACGTCCTCGAACCCCTCCTATGGGCCCACTATGCACCTACCATACCAACGCTTGTCCAAAGACATGAATTTTACCAGAGAGACCAGCGGAAAGGAGAAAGCGTTGCAGATTTCATCGTGGATCTCTGGAACCTGGGAGGCCTCTGCGCATTCGCTGACCTCAAAGAAGCTCTAAGAGAACGAATAGTTCTGGGATTAGATGCACTGCATGTGCAAAGTAAGCTGATGGCAAAAGGCGACATCAGCCTTGCAGATACCATCGCTGACGCTACTGCAACAGAAGCAACCAGGAAGTTGGCTGCCTGAATGCACCACACCAACGTCCCGCTCCGCCAACTCGCCGGTGAAACCTCACCTTGCCTAGAGGGACATACAACGGCAACCCACTCGAATTGTCATCAGAAAGTGATGAGGAAGAGGTCAACTGGCTCCGGTCTGAACGAGACCAATGCCACCAGTGTAATCAGAGACTGCAGCATCAATGCGCAGGTTGTGGGGCAAACCACCCACGATCAGACTGCAAATTCCTTGCCGTGCTCTGCCATGTTTGTGGGAAGAGAGACCACATCGGAAAGGTCTGTAGAAGCAAGCAAGGATCCAACCCATTTCAGAGGGGGACCAACTACCGCCAAACCACAGGAAATCGTCCTGTGAGTCGGGAACATTTGAACCACCAATGGAACAACCACTCCTACAGAAATAAACCACTGGCCAATTCAACGAAATGAGAAGAGGCACATCAAACCATTACAATTGGTCACGCCTCATCATTAGATGCAAAGAAGATCCGAGTGAAGGTCGCCATCGAAAACCAGCCTTGCATGATGGAAGTCGATTCAGGATCGTCCCTCTCAATGGTTTCCTGGCAGACCCTTAAACAATTAATCCCTGCCATCCGGCGGCAAGACCTCAGAACCCAAAGAATTATACTCAAGGATTATCAGGGAAACCGAATTCCGGTCGTTGGTTCCAGCCTAGTCCAGATCTCATTCAAAAAGCGTACTGCATCTTTACCATTGACCGTCATCGACCGTGATCAGCCTAGCTTGTTAGGCCTTCAATGGTTCGCTCCACTTGGGATCGAGGTAGCCGGCATTCACCAAACCAGAAGCAACGACTGGGAGGAGGCCTTCGTCCAGGAATTCCAGGACGTCTTTGCAGACAAACTAGGCAAGTACAAGGGAACCCCGATATCATTTAACCTTAACCCTGAAGTAGACCCCATCCGCCTTAAGCCTCGTCGAGTCCCTTTTGCCCTTAAACCAAAGATTGACGAGCAGCTTGATAAATTAATGGCCCAGGGTATCTTAGAACCAACAGATCATGCTCCTTGGGAAGCCCCAATCGTAACACCCATCAAACTGGATGGATCATTTAGGATTTGTGGGGACTACCGTGCCACACTGAATCACGCCCTTCAACAGAATGCTTACCCGGTGCCGGTGGTACAACACCTCCTCCATTCCCTGGGGGGCAGAAAAGTCTTCGCTAAATTGGATTTAGCACAGGCGTACCAACAACTGTCTGTAAATAACAAACAGCAGAGGCACAAACGATCGTTAAACACCGAGGTGCCTTTAAGTCCAACCGACTCCAATTCAGAGTTAGCATAGCCCCAGGGATTATTCAGTTTGATGGAGAGATTCTTACAGGGGATAAAAGGGGTCGTACCATACTTTGATGGCATTTTAATTGCTGCCCCGAATAGAGAAATACTAAAAGAGCATCTTAAATTGGTTCTCCAGAAATTTAAAGACTACGGCCTTAAGGTTAAAAAAAATAAATGTCAACTGTGTACAGATAAAGTAGAGTTCCTGGGATACCTAATCGATAAACAAGGCATTCATCCCACCAATAGCAAACTAAAAGCAATCAAGAGCGCCCCAAGACCCAGAAATAAGACTGATCTCCAAGCTTTCCTGGGGCTCATTAATTTTTTACAACATCTTCTTGCCCCACAAAGCGACCGTAGCTTAGCCCCTACATAGACTTCTCGACAAAAAAGCAACCTGGGTCTGGGGGCACCGAGAGGAGCACGCGTTCCGACAAGTGAAAAACTTATTAACCTCAGATGCTGTTTTAATGCAGTATAATGAGACTTTGCCTTTAACAATTACATTTGAAGCGTCACTGTTTGGAGTAGGAGCCATTTTGAGCCATGTGTTACCAAACGGTAATGCAGCCCCTATTGCCTATTTTTCAAGGACCCTATCAAAGGCTAAGAACATAACTATAGTCAAATCGATAAAGAGGCTCTTGCTGTTGCATCTGCTGTGAAACAGTTTCATGAATATGTATATGGATGAGTTTTTACTATTGTTACCAAGCACAAACCTTTGCTGGGGATTATAGCGGGAGACAAGCGAACCCCCTATATATTATCACCTAGAATGACTTGCTGGTCGGAGTTTTTGGCTGTGTACCATGATAGGCTACAACACCACCCGGGGAAAGCCATTCCTCACGCTGATGCACTGAGCCGTGCACCACTTCCAGAAACTGTCGACGACCCAGCTCCAACCCTTACGACACTCCAGGTTGAAACACTACATTCACCGCCGCTAACAGCTGTCGATATTGCGATCGAAACAAAATGTGATCCTATCTTAACGCGAGTTCTTAGCTGGGTCGAACGGGGATGGCCAGTTGATCAAACCCCTGACAACTTCACCCTTTTCAAGAACCGGAAAACAGAACTTTTTTTGCAAAAAAGGCTGCATCCTATGGGGGGATAGAGTCGTCATCCCAGAGCGGTTACAATGGGCAGTATTAAAAACACTGCATGAGGGTCACCCCGGCATCATGCGTATGAAAGCGCTTGCACGAAGCTACGTGTAGTGGCTGTACATCGACAAACAAATCGAAGCCTGGGTAAAGACTTGTTTAAAGTACCAGGAAGTTAGCAATGCCCCACCTAAATCAACTCCAACAGAATGGGAAACACCCTGGGGACCATGGTCCCACATCCACATTGACTTTGTGGGACCTACTAAGGGACATACGTTCCTACTAACAGTGGATGCCTATTCCAACTGGCTCGAGATCCACGAAATGAACAGTACTACAACCGAGTCCATCATCTGGAAGTTGATCAGGCTATTCGCGATGCATGGACTGCCAGACATTCTGGTATCTGACAACGGACCCCAGCTTACCACTCTACCCTTTGTACAATACTTAGCAGACCAGGGTATTTGCCATGCGCTAACTTTGCCAGTGCACCCTGCGGCTAATGGAAGAGCCGAGCGCATGGTACAATTTGTTAAAAAAAACCTCTACAAAATGGACTATGGGGACATTGAAGATAAAATAAACAGAATACTCCTTCTCCAACACATCACTCCACACAGCGTCACCAACAAGACTCCAGCTGAACTTTTAATGGGACGCAAACTCCGTTCCCACCTCGACTGGCTTCACCCGTCTTACGAGCCAGAGAAACCCTGTGGATCTAGCAGAAAATGCCACGAGTTGAAGATAGACGACTTAGTTTTTGCCAGAAACCTTTCCGGCGAACCATTGTGGGTCGAGGCAACTGTAATTCAAGCCACTGGACCCAGGTCGTACTGGGTGAAAACCTGCAATGGAAAAATATGGAAACACCATATAGATCAGCTTCGCTCAAGGCTACAACCTAGTTTCCGTGACTCCGGTAACTCCCAAACTGAGGGGGGAGGGGATGTAGAAGAAACCGAATTCAAGATGGCAGAAAGCAGGAGCGAAAGAAGTCAGCAATCGGGCGTAACGAATGAAGAAGAATCAGGGAGGGGCATGTCCTTGCCACAGAGAAACACCTCAACAGAGGCAAGCCTGCAAAGGACAACAACGAGAACATTAGCGGCACCGAGTTATCCAATGAGGAACCACTGGCACCTGACTTGCCCAAAAACATCCCGCCGAAACCGGGTTACAGACAGGAACTGGTGGGACAGTGTAAATCCAATAGACAGTCAAAACAACCTTCATACCTCAGGGATTACATCACTGCACCCCTTAAACGGAACCCGGGGGGAAGGGGTATTATGAACTAATAAAATACTTAAATAAAGCTTTATCAAACCTTTGGAAATAGCAGGGTTCTAATCCTGCACTTCTGATTGGCCGATAATAGCGATATCGAATTGGTCCATTCAGGAGAATCTGATTGGCTGTTAATGAGCCGCTCTCATTGGTTAAAGGGGTTAACACTCCACGTTTCTCATTGGTTACTAGATCAGCAGCTTGCCTATAAAAAGGCTGCTGCTGCCTTAGGTTTTTGCTCTGTTCAGAATGATTAATAAAGAGTTGAAGTTCACTGTTCACTGTCTCGTCTCCGTTCTTTGCGCCCATGCGCAGAACTTAACACAAAGCATACAACCAACTGCCAGTTTTCTTCCAAGATGATTAGGGTCTCTTCAGCATACAATAAGGTGATATAAAAGCACCAAGCTGCTTTGTTTCCCCAATTTCAGAAAGAGCAACTGCCCTGAAATATAAATTCCCTACCCACAGCAACAATGGGATATATCAAGTTTTTTCTGCAATTGAAAGCCTGTAGTGACATCTGTGTCTTTGCAATTGAAAGCCTGTAGTGACATCTGTGTCCTCCTACTTTTCAGGACTTTTTTTTTTTTACTGCCACATAATTTGCTGTTTGTGATGAACAACAATTTCAATAAACTAGTAAGAAATTAGATTTTACTCATTATTTGTATTTTGTTCATGCTTAAGACAAGATTACTCTCATGGTGGTAAACACTGCTTCAGTCCCCATGTCTTGTTTCTGTTTGATTGATTCCATTAGGGTTTAAAAGTAAGGCAGAATATGTGCTGGGAGGCAATAGTAGCAATAAATAAAGAAATGAAGATTTTATGCATCACCCCAATGCATAATATATTAAATAAACCAAGATTGTATGGATGGCTCTGTCAGCAGGTATTCAGCAACAACAATGGACTTCACCTCATTAGAAGTGTGGATCCAGTGGGTGCACATAAATATCAGTGGGAAATGTAAGACAAAGGTAAAAACCTCATGGCTTAAATTATATAAATCCTTATGAAGACAAAATATATTTAAGATTATGGAACTTATAAACAGCTTCAGAGCAAACTATGTGAATAAATAATCTAATTTGAATTAATAAGGTGAAATATAACATTTAGATTGGATTTCCATATATGGATGTCTAAAAATTTTGATGGGCTACTTGAAAAATCTAGTATGTGGATTTTGGTATCAATGGAACCAATCCTCATTTCCTTTTCAAAGGTCTACACTCAGTTATCATTTTCTAAAAAAACTTGTGTGTGTGTGTGTGGTATTCAGCTTTGTTTGGGTATTTTCCCATGTCATTATAGTTGTGCTTTTAAAGTTGTAGCAACGTTTTGGCAGAATCTCATCTGCCATCATCAAGCTTCTGTATTGAAAGAAAATGACGAACACAATACAGAAGCCTGACGATGGCAGATGAGATTCTGCTGAAACACACACACACATACACAATATATATATATATGGTTTTAAAATGCACATTTAGTTTGAGAGAGGGACTGAAGGATTCCACAAGCTTGTCTGAGAACACTTCCTAAATAACTGAATGTTTATTTCAGTGTAGACTTGTTAAAAATCTTTTACTATGAAAAATCAAATGTAAAAAGCTCAACTGCTCATCATGTCAATGACAGCCCGTATTGAGATGTAGAATAAATTATTACTGTATTCAATACTTAATTTATTGGCATACTCAAGCTGGGATTTTATGGCTTTGAAAAACTTATAACATTTGATTTGAAAGTTCTTATATTTCTGTCTCTGCTGTAAAACAGAGAAGGGACTTGCTTGGATACAGAATAGACACTTTGAAAACAAGGTTTTCCTAGAAGTACAGTATGTACAGTAATATGGCAAGGACAAACTATGTCCCTTCATCAAAGGCTGAACTTTAGTGGGCAGCATCCCTTAGTTTTAGGCCTCCTTGCTGTATGTTCATGTATACATGAACTATATGTTGAGTGGACAAGGAGACATGGCTGTTAAGCAACCAAAATGAACAAGGATGAGAATGAGGGTGGTTTCCTTTCATGTCCTGCCATTTTCTCTCAGAGCTTATAGCAGCATTTACTGGTATGTTGCCTGATTTTATTCCACAACCATCTAGTAAAATAGGTTGGATTGAGAAATAGAGTGGTCCCTAGTTATCCAGTGAATTCTACAATCAAGAGTGGCTTTAGACCTGGATTGCTTCAGTCTAAGTCCAATGCCTTTTCATATTGATTTGCTATCTGAAATGCTAGACTCTGTGCCATGAATTTTACTCTCTTGCTTAAAGGGATTCTCTCTGACTTTGAAATCTTTTTTGAATAGGGTGGGAATGCTTAACATTTTAAAAGGGTATTAAAGGGGGAATTTAAGAGATGTGGTGGCACAGTGGTTAGAATACAGTATTGCAGGCTACTACTGCTGGCTGCCTAGAATTTGGCAGGGTTAGGGTTGATTCAGCTTCCATCCTAAAAATAAAATGAGGACCAGATTGTTGGGGCAATATGCTGACTTTGTAAAACTGCTTATAGAGGGGTGTAAAGCACTGTGAAGTGGTATATAAGTCTAGATGCTATTGCTGTTAAGGATTGATTCCTGTTGTGCTGAAAAATGGATGGGATTAACACATCTTTTTATCCCCTTCCCCCACTCAGAACAATAATGATACCAGTAGAGGTGGTGTGACTCACTTGACAAACTTGTTTTCTTCAGTTTAGAACTGTTAAGAAGCTTTGAGGGTTATGTAGCATGGATACATACAGCCAAGCAGCAATGTAGAACTACTTTGAAGCACTGTCTTGTTTTATTAGTTTAAACATGTGTTAAATTTACTAATTTTCTCTCCCTCCCTCCAGGTTCTTGCAAAAATGATATTGTCATGAAAGATTAATTTACATTTAAGCAAGCCCAATGGAATTTTAATTCAATTACTGAAGAGTGCTTGGAATTTTGGTTTAATTTAGTTTAGGTTTTTTTCTAATGAGTTTTACAGCTAGGTGTATAGCATAAAACAAAGTGTATTGTAAAGAGATGTGGTAGTCAGAGGTTGTTGAATTATAACTCAGGGGTGGGATCCGATTGGTGTAACCACCGGTTCAGTGATTTTACATTTTCTGGATTTCTTTTAAATCTCTTCAAAGTTAGTGAAAATAACTCAATTGTATTTGCAAGTTCAAAAAAAATCATCCAATGAAATTATTTGATTCAAGACAATCCTTTTGAAGTTTTCACTATAGCCCTAATGACAGTCCACCGGATTTACCTAAAATGTGAGTCATAAAACCAGCTCTTTTCAGTATTCAAGTTCATTCTTCTGTCCTTCTTGTTCTTGGAAAAAAAACCAAAACAAAATAAAAGAGAGTAGAGGGAAAGCAAGAAGAGAGTTTGTGTTTTATTAATCACTGGAAGATCATAATACATAGCTAATGAGCTACATTCAAAAGTCATAAAATGTATAGCATTGTTCTATAATCTGGCATCTTTGGGTCACTTTTTATATGCTCTGGAGGCAAAATACCAGACTCTCTCATTTTCTTTCAATTCATATTTTATGTAGCCCTTTCTAGTTTAATATAAAATAGCAATAACCATTTCAGAAATTTATCATATTTATGAGACATTTTAATATATTCACTAAATTTTTCACTGTTCATTAAGTGCCTAGTTGTTGCTCTTTTTAAACCAAATCTATATTTTAAAAAGTATAGATCAATATTTCATTCAAATAAAGTATTTCTATAGGTGTTCAACGCCAGTCTCAAAACTATGGATACCATCAAATCTGTTGTCTGACATATGGCATATGCTTTTATCATATTTTTGAGAGGTCAAATGACAGTTGTACAGCAAAATAATGTGGATATAGTACAGTATATATAACACAAACTTTTCAGGTGCATTCTGATTCCAAAATACAATTCATGTTAGATTTCTTAATTACTTTTTAAAAAAATAAATGTTTTATTACATAAATTTCTGTGCAAAAATGCCAATATAATAAAAAGTGTATTTAAATGAATAAGAGAATACTATTTTACACTCCCATTTTATTGCTTCAAACTTTAAGGATTATTGGGTCAATGAACTTCAAGATTATTTTTCCAGTTGTATCATCAAAGCTTTGTCTTAATTTGACTTTTTTTTTTTTTTAAAAAAAAGGCAGCAATTATTTCCACTTGGAGAATCCCCATCCTCTTTGCAGAAAGGGAACAAGTAATAAAGAAAGTATTATTTTTCAATGTGGTGGCCTAGATTTCTTGGAGGAAACTGATTGATGGACAAGAATAAGTCTTTCTGGTTGAAGTAGTAACTGGCAGTTCAAGTTAAAGAAAAATAAATCGTCTGAAATCTCAAAATATTTCCATGGTTTTTTTTGTTTTTTTTTTAATGTTGATCATTGCATTCCTGTGATCTCATAAGCTGTGCTCCAGAATGCCAAAGTTTCACAAGTTCTAATGCAAGATCTCATTTATCTAATCAGACATTTCACCTAGGGACATCTAAAACTCACAAGATCTTTAAAAAGGTCACAGGATTGTCAGATTTGTGGTTCTTGTGGACATGTACTCTATTTAATTATTAATTTCATTTCAGAGAAAAATATAGACATTATTTTTCAATGGGTGAGCTAGGGCATAGAGGTGAAGGCAGGGGTGGGATGCTGCCAATATAACAACCAATTCGGTTATCATGCGCTGCGCATGCGTGAACAGCAATGCAAAAAATCCGTATCTGCTATTTACTTTGGGGGAGTAACACAGCTGAGGAGCAGCAATCTGCTCTTCTGCACTGATCAGCTGGGACAATAAAAGTTAGTACAGTGTAGGGGCAGGTGGGCAGGCCCATATGATTATCGGAGCGAACCAGTTCACTCCCAGCTGATCTTAGAAGTTAGGGGTTCACCTGAATCGGTCCAAACCGGCAGAATCCTACCCCTGGGTGGAGGGTTATCAAATGCTTTTTCAAAGGGACATTTTGTTTGAATACTTACATATGTTGAAGTCTTTGCTAAATTCAAAGAAAGGAGATAAAATCGGCTGATCTCTAGGAAGCAAAAATATCTTAAGGTTCAAGAGCAAATCCGTAATTCTTAAATATAAAGGAAGCTTGATTTCTAACTTTCTTACACTTAAGTGTAAGAGTTTGAGTACTCTACAGTTTCTTGATGTGGTTTGCTACGGTCTGAAGTTCTTTTGTTCTGAGATCCTTACACATCTAAAATGGCTGAAGGAGCATTTTATTGTTGCTTTAAGAACAATAACATTGCACCATAGTTTTGTGATCCAATGAATTGTATTTGTAATAAAAATAGTTTTTTAAAAAAACCTGTGTCATCTCTGACTTGCTATTTGGTTTCTGTTGTGAATGAATAATGTTAAATAAAGTTATCTTGAGCTTGAAGTCAAGTGCAGGGTTATGGCCCTGCACTTCTGATTGGCTGTTAATGGCAGGATCAGATTGGTCCATTCAGGAGCATCTGATAGGCCATTAACAGGCCATCCTCATTGGTTAACGGAGCTAGTGCTCCCAGGTTGCTATTGGTTGAATAGTTAATAAGTTACCTATATAAGGAAGGCTATAGCAGCCATCCAGTTTGAGCTGTCACACCATGTAGATAAAGAGTTTGAAGTTCACTGTTTCTACTGGCTCGTCTCCATTATTCCCACCCATGCTCCAGACTTAACACCGGCGACGAGGATGGGATTGGATGACATCAGAGCCAACTAAGACAACTAAGCACGTGGCTGAAATGTACAACGGCGGAACCATGTCCGGCGGCGTAGTACCACCCGCTCCATTTGACCCAGCTCAAGGGGACTGGGAGTCCTACATGGACTGTTTCCAAATGTTTTTGGAAATGAATAATCTGAAGGATGCCACAACCAGGAAGAAACGGGTGGTATTCCTAACGCACTGTGAGCCGACCGTATTCAAAATGGCTAAGGCATTAGCGAAACCGGCTGAAGTGAAGGCCATGGACTGGGATGTCCTCGAACCGCTACTAAAGGCCCACTATGCACCGACCGTTCCAACGCTTGTAAGACGACATGAGTTCTATCAAAGAAACCAGCGGAAAGGAGAAAGCGTTGCCGATTTCGTTGCAGACCTCTGGAACTTGGGAGGCCTTTGCGATTTCGCCGACCTAGAGGAGGCCTTGAGAGACTAAGTAGTCCTCGGGTTAGACGCTCTAAACGTACAGAGCAAAATAATGGCTAAGGGCGACATTAGCCTTGCCGATGCCATCGCTGAGGCTACGGCAGCAGAGGCGACCAAGAAGTTGGCTGCCCAACTACGCCGGAATCGCGCTCCAGCACACCAACCAGCCAGCGAAGTTTCACCTAAGTCAGAAGGACAGCTTTCGATGGCCCACCATGAGGACCTCTCTTCGTCGTCAGATAGATAGCAACAATTAAAGTCTTAAAATTTTAAACATGTTTCCTATTATAAGAGGAAACTATTTCAACATTTTATTTATTTATTTTAACAGTCATTCAACCCTATTTTAAAACAGATCATTAAACCTTAACCACATAAAATATTATTGATCAATGTTTCCATTACATCAATTGACAGCCATAAAAAAAAGTAAACACAAAAAAAGCAAACACAAAACACCAAAGCATTATTATAAATTTGGAATTGGATTGTCTTTTCAATGCTCAAAACTATTCTTTTGTTGCAGCTTGATAAATCCATCATTTTTCTTGTAAATTGTCACATTATAGCATGTAATTCAATAATATTACATTGCTAAGCACTATTATTTTATAATATGATATTAATTCAATAGTGCTTTGTTAACCAGTATGAGGCAATAGCAGGCAAACTTTCATATTGATTGTACTTCCAACATAAATGTTCTTTAGATATTTCCTAGGATGGTCAGTAAATGTAAAAATAAATAAATAAAATGTTGAAATAGTTTCCTCTTATAATAGGAAACATGTTTAATATTTTAAGACCTTAATTGTTGGTATCTATTCCAAAATAAAAAAATATAATTATTAGGTATAATTATCTAAATCATATGGAGAACTGGTTTTTAGTTTAGAATCCTTAATATATCTGGATAAACTTGTGATTCTAAAGGAAAGTTTTAAGGGAATTTATTCTCATTTTATAATTTTAGGTAATCTAATTTTTTCTTGCTATGATTAAAGGATATAAAAATCTGGCTAATTCAAAGTATTAATATCTTTACTTGTGCATGTTGTTTTTAAAATCAAGCTGAGATTTTCTGAGATATAAATTTGCCATGTGAGTAAATATGAAGATCTTAAATTTGTGCCAATCTCTTAAAATGTGATTTGCAATCTTTAAACAAAAAAATACAAAGTTAAGACTCAAATTGGAGCCAGATACCTGTTGTGATGTCACAATAACTTTCTAATTATGCCTATAGCATTTTTTTAAAAAAATATTCTGATGTTTTATGGGGAAAAAATGAAGCCAAAATGCCTTTCCAGGAATTGAACTGAAACTCAGGAAAGTTAAAAATCTATAATTGTATATTTTATTTATTTATATTTTATCAATTTATTTAAAATATATTAAATATGTTAGCATGGAAATACTTCTAAGTAACCGTATCTGCTTTGAAGTCATAGCTTCAATGTGATTTTTAACCCCCAGTGTTGCCAAGTGGTAGAACCCAATCAGAACTGTAGTCATGGGGGCAATGTAATTAATCCACTTCTTTCTACTCATTCCATAATAGCCTGAGACATGCGGTCTGAATTTATAGCATCTCCCAGGTTAATAGATACTGTCATTTTCTTCTGCCAAATAATGAATGAGATTTGCTAAAGTGAAGTATATTTTATGGGTATAAAATATGCAAAAAGGAAGGAGTAGTATATCTTTGGTTTGAGGTAAGACAGAACATACAAAGCAGCCTCTGATATGTACTGCTAGGAAGAAAAACAAGGTCAGTTTTTATCGTATGGTGAAAGAGTTGTCAAAGCTCACATATAATTTTAAAATATGATCTCAAAATACTGGAAAATGCTAAAAGCATCCCTGGGTCTTTTCAGCTACAGGGAAATGTGATTAGAACTCAGAAGATAGATCAGGCACAAATGTGGTCTTCTAATCTTCTGAAATATGTAAATGAAACATTTGAAGCAGCAGCTCATGGAACAAATGAAAATTCTGGCACCTGTTCCTGGTTGAATCATTAGTTAACCTCTTTAAAGAGCTCTGATATCATAGACTAATGTGACATATTCTTTAGGTTTAAACTTCTCTTTAAAACTTGCATATATGTAGCCCTTGAGGCTAACATCTGCAAAGTGGTTTTATCAGTTTTTAGCTCAATTCCAATATGTAGGCATCTAATACACTAACAAGAAATTATTCATATGGACAATTGTCTTATGATTAACCTGCATTTTAATTAACATGTGGAAAAGAGGCTACTCAGAAAAGTTGACTCTTCCTATTTACTCTTGCAAATTGTAAGATAAACTTCTCTAATCTCAATTAGATAATTATTTCCTTTTTTTGTAATAGCAGGTTCCCAATACCTGGTAAACCCTTAATCCTCATTAATCTTTACTTCATAACACCTAAACTAATCAACCCACGTATGGTGGGGGAAAGAGGTTGAAGAGATATAAAAAAATCCCTAATGAATGCAACCGCTCTATGAGTCAAATTCTGGAGACTGTCTCTGCTACTTGGACTTGCCATAGCAAATTGCAGAAGGACCCCTAGGGTCTGTATATCTTCTAGTTAAGTGTTGACTTTAGTGATGGCCTGGACAATTCCATGTACTTTTCTTGACAAGATTTTGGAACCAATTTTCCATTTCTTTCTTAAGGTTAAAGCCTGGTTTTTTTCTTCCTACAGTTTTTTCCCCCCTGAAAGTGCAAGGTTTGCTTTTTTCAGATCAAAAATATTGATTCACTAGTTGCAAAAGAGATTGACCAATCAGTTTGTCACTCAAGGTGAAGAGAGACTGATAGGTTTAAGGTATCCCACTGGTTTTAATGCCTAAGGCAGGACTAGAATTCACTATCGCCTTGTTTCTGGCCTGGTACCTTGACCACTAAGCCAAATTTGGGAAACATTATATAATTAATATTTAAATGCATAAGGCATCGATTGTTAGTTTTGTTTCTAAATATGTCAACATAATCTTGGCCATCGATGCTGTTTTTGGTTTTGAACAGGTAACTTAGTATCCTCAAACATTCATAGAGGTACATCCTTTGTGGTGGGAAACCCCTTCTTTATTCACCTGTACTATATTGGAGGTGTAAATCTGCTTGGTTTCTTTCACAATGCAGAATGATTTAAAGCCTTGAACATCCCCAATGAAGAAAAGAGAAAAAATACTGATTTTATTTTAAATCCCACACCACAGAAGTCTAATGAGTGAATTTGTGAAGAAAAGATACTAAGAGATTGTAGGCAGCGATTCATTCAAACATAACATAAGTTGTTTAATCAAGTAGATGAGTTTATACATCATAATAAGGTATAATTTATGGTTTATAAGTCACAATGGCCAGGTCCAATAGCATCCTCAGCTGTCTCAGTTATGAAAAATGATGGAGGACATTGAGATAAAGCAAATCCCTTTTTATCCACTCAGGTTTAAAGGCTTTTTTTCTATTTGGCTGCTGTTCTCTATAATTGACCCTTGAATTGTACCTGGGTTCTGGTCCCTTTAACTTAAAAAAAGGAAGTTAAATGGTTCTCTTCACTGGGTTGGAAGAACTGTCTACAATTCAATACAGATTTATATTATGGCCAGGCTGAAATTAAGAAATGTCTTATAATGATATACTGCTATTTTGCTGATATTGGATTAAATTGAGTTCAATTTTATTGCTTTGCCCTTTATTACCCTTAGGTATGAATATATTGTAAAAATACATATATAACTAGACTTACTACTTCTATACTTAGATCATGACTCTGATCTAATGACACAATTCATATGGTTTGTACTATGACATAATGTTATATATCACTCTTGTTTCTCAATCTATGGCTGGGTCTACATGATATGGAAAACTAAAGCCAAACAAATCACTTTACAGCTTAGTGTGACTTGAAGAATTTTCTCTCTTTTTTTAAAGTGTTATACTTTGAAGTGCATAGTCCAGTTTGCACATATGTTATGTCTCACCTATATTCACAAGTGAGAACAAGGAGTTCCACAGTTCAAAATATTCAAACAAAACAGAGCCAGACTAAAAAAGGGTTAACAGTATTATATTCCAGTCCTTGGCAGACTTCCCGGAATCTGTCTGGTAATTCAGAATGTCCATAAATTACAAAAGCCGCTCCACATGTATCCTTTCGATACATCAAACACTTTGCTTCCAAGCAAAGTTTGAGAATCAGCAATCCTCCTTAAATCACCTGGATGGGCGTGTCAGTCTCTCTAATCAATG
Organism: Hydrophis major; assembly: GCA_033807585.1. Lineage (NCBI taxonomy): Eukaryota > Metazoa > Chordata > Lepidosauria > Squamata > Elapidae > Hydrophis > Hydrophis major. The sequence goes on along the minus strand of CM066330.1, from coordinate 93,490,243 downwards.
TCTGGCTTGACGCCTCCCTTCAACTTGGTGTTTCATTTTTCTCCTGATTCTAGCATCAATCCACAATCTGTCAGTTTCCCCATTAGAAGCCTCTGACTCATTTTGTGGATCAGTTGCTGGCATGAGTGAATTCGAAGGCTCTGGCGAGGATTGTCTGTCCGATAATCTCTCATCCTCCTGGCTCACATCTGTGTCCTCTGATAATTCAGACTCCACATTAACAGCAAGCTCCATCCTTTCATCTTCAAAGTCATCAGAGTCAAAACTCACAGCAGGATCGATCCTTTCAGTCACAACACTATCCCTCACCGCAGGGCCCTTCCCCCGTGTCTGACGATCAGGATGTGGTTTTGAAGGGAACTGTGCATGATATATGTGAATAAGATCTGGGGCATGTACCTTGGATACATCCTGCCAAGAGCGAATCTCCGTTTCATTTTCCAGTCTTCCCACGAAGTACTGGAATCGTCCCTTCAGCCATCGTGAATCATAAATTCCGACCATTGTAGTATCCGTAACAGGTTCAGTGCTGAGCCTAGATGGAGAACCTGTATTTTCTGGAGAACGGAGAGTACACGATGGAGTATCAGGTACTAATAGGGAGTGATGAAAAACAGGGTGAATGTGCATGGAGCGCGGTAAAGTGAGTCGATAAGCCACAGGATTAATAACTGCCTCGATAGGGAAGGGACCAATGAAGCGATGATCCAATTTCCTAATCGGGCGATCGACCCAAAGATGTTTCGTTAACAACGACACCTTGCCCCCCACAGCCAACGGAGGTGTCGCTCGATGTGAATGATCTGCGAAATGCTTATAATCTGCTTTCGCTCATTCCAATTGTCTGGAAATTAATTGATGCACCGCATATAACTCTGACAAAAAATCTCGTGCCTCTGGAACTGGAGAATGTGCGATTGACAGGGGGAAAAACCTCAGATGGTAACCCACATTTGCATAAAAAGGTGTCATGTGGGTGGAGGTGTGCCGAGAATTATTAAAGGCAAACTCTGCCAATGGAAGATAGGTCACCCAGTCATTTTGTCATTGATTTACAAAACATCTGAGATATTGGGCGAGGATGCCAATTACCTTCTCAGTCCCGCCATCAGTTTCCAGATGGTGCGCCGACGCTAAACATACTTGTACTTGAAGTGCATTCATTAGACTTTTCCAGAATTGAGTGGTGAACTGAACACCGCGATCTGAAACAACTCTGTCTGGTAAGCCATGTAAATGGAACACGTGTTGTATGAAAAGCCAGGCAGTAACACGAGTTGAGGGTAATCTCCTACACGGGATGAAATGGGCCATCTTAATGAGCATGTCAACCACCACGAGCACCGTCGTATAACCCGATGAAAGGGGCAAGTGCATTAGAAAGTCCATGGAGATCGCTCCCCATGGTCTGCTCGGAGTCGGCAGTAGTTGAAGAAGTCCAGGAGGCACACCCGACAGCGCTTTCGCTTGTCGACTTTGTACGCAAGAAGCGACGTAGGAAAACATATCGTGGCGAACCCGAGGCCACCCAAAAGTCTGGGTGACCAAGTGCAGAGTTTTGTGAAAACCAAAATGACCAGCAGCGGGGTTGTCATGACATTGCGTCATGATGAGGGCTCTAAGCGTCTTGGTGGGTACGTACAATAAATCCCGATGTCTTAGCAAGCCCTCTTCAAAAGACCATGGGGAATCGGGTCCAACTTCCCCCCTTCTTTGCTGCATCCACGCGTCCAATCACTGCACCTCCCGTATGCGAGCCCACAAATCTACTGGATCTTGAAGTACAGCCAAGGATTCCAGTGGTAACACCATTCGTAGAGGAAGAGGATCCTCGGGACCGATATACTCGGGCTTCCGAGACAATGCGTCTGCCCTCCGATTCTGTCCACTTGGAATATAAGTGACATAAGTGAAATTGAACCTTGCGAAAAACAATGACCACCGAATCTGGCGTTGGTTCAACTTCTTAGCGGTAGACAAATGTTCCAAGTTGCGATGATCCGTCCGAACCTCTACCTTGTGCCGAGCCCCCTCTAAATGATGTCTCCAGGTCTCAAATGCAGCCTTAATAGCCAACAACTCCTTTTACCAGATGGTATAATTGCGCTCAGAAGCTGTGAGCTTCCTAGAATAGTATGCGCATGGGAAAAGAGGTGCGCTGTCCTTTGGAGTTTGTAACAGTACCGCTCCGATAGCGACATTAGAAGCATCTGTCTCGACCACAATTGGATGATTCGGATCAGGATGCCTCAATATTGGCTCGGCCACAAACGCTTTCTTTAAAATTTCAAAAGCCTGTTGTTGCAGGGGCTGCAACAGAAACGGGACCTTCTTACGGAGGAGCTGAGTTATGGGATCCATTAACTTAGCAAAAGTCCGGAATAAAGGTCCTATAGTAGTTGGCGAATCCCAAAAGATGTTGTACATCCTTGACTTGACAAGGGACTTCCCAACTGCACAAGGCCTCGACTTTTTTAGGGTCCATAGCAATGCCCTCGGGAGAAATGGTGTGTCCTAAAAACTCTATCGACGACTGAAAAAGTGTACTCGAAATGACCATAACGAGTGCCAAATGCCATCTCCCAATCGTCCTCCTTGCGCATCCGAACCAGGTTGTAAGCCCCACGCAGATCTAGTTTAGTGAAGATAGTAGCCTCCCGCAACCGCTCCATCAATTCCAGAATGAGCAGCAAGGGATAGCTATTCCTCACGGTAATGGCATTTAACCGTCGGTAGTTGCAGCTTAAATGAAGCTCTCCCGATTTCTTTTTAACAAAAAGAACGGGAGCCGAAAGGGGGACGACGAAGGTCTAATAAATCCCCGAACTAAGTTTTTATCTAAAAACTCTCGGAGCGCAACCAACTCAGGCTCTGACATGGAGTATAACCGAACCTTTGGCAATGGAGCATCCAGTATCAGGTCCACAGGACAATCATAAGCACGATGTGGTCATTATTGATCTGCCTCCTGTTCGCTGAAAACATCGGAGAAGTCCGACAGCTCCGAAGGTATTGAAACAGCAGGAGCAACAATATCTTGGCCAGCGCAGATGTGTCTCAGGTGGTCCACACATTGGAGACTTGGAAAAGAAATGGCGTTCTATGCCCAAGCCACCAACGGATCGCGCAAACGCAGCCAAAGGGAGAACCAAAGGGAGATGGAGGTTCGAGGTGACATAAAAACTTATCACCTCCTCATGATCCCCAATAAGCATATGCACTGGCTGGGTGGCGAAACGAATGGGCCCAGACTTGAGTTCACACCCATCTACTGTTTCCACCTTAATGGGTGGATCCACAGGAATCAAAGGAATTTCAAAATGTTTGACAAAAGCCCAGTCCATAAAGCTGGTTGTAGCCCCTGAATCCACTAGTGCAATGGCGGGAATTCCCTCCTTCTGGGACTGCAAAAAGATGAGTGTCCAAAAGTAAATGCCGAGGAGGGCCAGGATTTACTTCAGCAATTTGGGATGCGGTGTAGGACGTGCCCGATCTAGGATTTCCCCAAGGTTGGGCCTACCCCGTTTCCTGACGGGCCAGGAGTGGTTTTGGGCACGGGTCTGCGAGTCCCTCTCCGAGTGCAGGAATTTGCAAAATGTCCCAGACCCCCGCAATAAAGGCACAAGCCTTCCTGGAACCTTCTCAAACGTTCTCGCACCATTAAGCGAGGGCGGAGTGCACCTAACTCCATCGGCTCCTCAGCCTTAACCGTGGTTTGGAAAACTGTCGATGGCGTGGTTTGTGCACGAGAAAACGAAGGTGGTTCTACAACAGGCCATTTACTTCTGCGCTGTTGTAAACAGGCTTCAATACATAAACACTGAATTACCAATGCATCCAGCGTTGAAGCCCGCTCTGCATGGACTAGCTCATTCTTGATGGCATCAGACAAGCCTTCCTGGAATGCAGCCATATGAGCCAGTTCGTTCCAATTAGAGTCCATACACACAGCAAACGAAATTCTGCAATGTATTCCTGCAGGGGACGTTTCCCCTGATAAATGTCCCATAACCGTCTAGCTACAGTTTGTATTTTAATTGAGTTTTCAAACATAACTCTCATCTGTTGTAGAAAACCCTGAAAATTGTCCAACAATGGGCTATCTTGAATTAACAAGGGAGTAGCCCATTTGGCAGCCTGCCCAGATAATAGACTAATCATAAATCCTACCTTAGCCCGGTCATTTGGGAAATCTTCAGGCCTCAGAGATATAAACAATTGGCACTGACCCATAAATGCCGGGAACATGTCCATTTGCCCTGAAAATTTCTCCAGCATGGATACCAGGCTTTTCTTCAAGGGAGGGGCTGAGGGAGCAGCAGCAAGGCTTTGCAAACTGGAAATATGATTCACCAGTTGTGTCACCTGATTTTGAAGAGTCACATTGATTTGAAGTAGTTGATTTATCTGTTGCTGTTGCTGCTCCACCAAACTCTGCAGTTGGGTTTGGTCCATCTTGTTTTGAAGATAGTTTGTTAGGCTTGGAAGCAAAAATGTTATGTCTCACCTATATTCACAAGTGAGAACAAGGAGTTCCACAGTTCAAAATATTCAAACAAAACAGAGCCAGACTAAAAAAGGGTTAACAGTATTATATTCCAGTCCTTGGCAGACTTCCCGGAATCTGTCTGGTAATTCAGAATGTCCATAAATTACAAAAGCCGCTCCACATGTATCCTTTCGATACATCAAACACTTTGCTTCCAAGCAAAGTTTGAGAATCAGCAATCCTCCTTAAATCACCTGGATGGGCGTGTCAGTCTCTCTAATCAATGTCTGGCTTGACGCCTCCCTTCAACTTGGCATTTCATTTTTCTCTGATTCTAGCATCAAACCACGATCTGTCAGTTTCCCCATTAGAAGCCTCTGACTCATTTTGTGGATCAGTTGCTGGCATGAGTGAATTCGAAGGCTCTGGTGAGGATTGTCTGTCTGATAATCTCTCATCCTCCTGGCTCACATCTGTGTCCTCTGATAATTCAGACTCCACATTCACAGCAGGCTCTACCCTTTCATCTTCAGAGTCATCAGAGTCAAAACTCACAGCAGGATCAATCCTTTCAGTCACAACATATAACTATTCTTACTGCTTCTATACTTAGATCATGACTTTGATCTAATGACACAATTCATATGGTTTGTACTATGACATAATGTTATATATCACTCTTGTTTCTCAATCTATGGCTGGGTCTACATGATATGGAAAACTAAAGCCAAACAAACTACTTTACAGCTTAGTGTGACTGGAATAATTTTCTCTCTTTTTTTAAAATGTTATACTTTGAAGTACATTGTCCAGTTTGCGCATATTTCCTATCTTTTAACAGTAGTAGATTAAGATCACCACTTGTGATCAGAGACGCCTCAGATCTTGTTAAAAGATAGACCTGGAACCTCAGGCTGCCCATCTCTTGCTTATCTATTGTATATAGATAAAAGCCAAGTGCCACTCATTCATCAAAGTTGAAATTTGGCACATATGTTCCTCTAGGTTTCTAGGTGATCACTAAGAAAGGATTTTCCAAAATGACCAGCAGATAATTAGTATTTCTTATACAGTAGTTAACATGCTCTGATGCTAAGGAGTTCTAATCTCCCTCCCCACCTGAAAAGAACTCTGTTCCAACTGCCAGTTGCCTCACATTCTGTTACCTCAGTTCAAACTGGGAAATATTCCAGCCTTCACTCAGGAGTGGCCTGGGGCTCCTTAAAATACTAAATGTTGGTACCTCACCAAAATGTCTATGCCTTCCACCTATGGAACTGTTTCTGAACTCAGGGTAGTGGCAGTGATATTCCCTTATGTGTTTCAATCGCCAACTACCACTGAGACAATTTCTCCTACATAGCCCAGTCACAAAGTTTCATCATGAAGCATGGGTATCCAGCTTCTCATAATATCCACTCAGCCATTGTTTCTCATTTGTAAAGTCTTTTATAAGCATATAAAGTAAATTTTTAAAAATATCCATTCATATAAATAATTGCTAGAAGATAAACAATAATCATACACACAGAGAGAGAAATGTTTTTTTAAAGCCTTTTTCAGCTTCGTTTCTGTAAGTTTGCTTGCAGCTGCATGGAAAAACAGTTTCTTAATTAATGCATTTGGTTTAGTTTTGCAAGTAGTAAAAGTTCTTCTCTCCTTTTTTCTTCTTCCTTTATTAGAATATAGCACTTTTTTCAAAAGAAAACCTTACCTTTGTGGGAAAACAATCTGGCAAGTTTTATTATTGCTGTCAATAATAAAAGTTAAAATTTTTGGATTGCTTCAACTAGCTGCTAAAAATTCTGATCTCATGGCATAAATGTTGTATGAATCATAAGGTTCATTGAATTCTTGTTTTAGAATTCACACACTATGAATAAGTTTGCTTGCAGCTGTATAAGTACAATTGCAAAGTTCTTTAGTATATTATATTATTTAGTATATTTAGTATATTTATTTCCATTAATATTGATGATTATTACCCATTTTCTGAATATGGAAAGCAGCAGTTCTTCCACACAATATTCAGTAGTCAAAGGCAGAAAGTTCTTGGAAAGATCAGCTTGCTACTTTTACCTTCCAAAACAAGGAAAGCCTACTTAAACGTGTTAGAAAAATAATGCTAGAAAATGAAAAACAGCAAGATATATCATCAATAAAAATCAATTAAAAGGACAAACATTTGTTGCAAGTTTGTGAATATGAGTCATGCTGCCACATCCTGACATCGTATACCCTGGTTAGATGGCTAGATCATATAACACATCAGATTCAAAGCCTAGATTGAAAAGAAAAATGCCTGCTGTTCATACGTTGCCTTGTGCTCAAACACACTTTGTATATTTAACTTTTTAGTGTTATGAATTTGTTAGTGTTATGAATTTGTTAGTGTTATGAATAGTGTTATGAATTTGTTAGGGAGAGCTCAGGCACAATCAGGAAAAAAACAACTGGAGTAAGTTTCACCTTCAACAGATTATTTTTTCTCTTCCTGGACATACAATTGGAATTTAGGTTTCACTACTTACAGTCTTAATGTCAAATCATAAATATTTCTCTGGAACCCTTCTAACATTATCTTAACTTCATTGGGTATTTTAGGTAATTCTGCTTCTTGCAAGTATTGTTTTACATTTCCTTCTTCAATATTCTCTTGATCATATAATTTCTCATAATACTTCTGTACTATTTCTTTTTTTTCCTCATTCCCATAACAAACCATTCCATTCTCATCTATTAATTGTGCTATCCTTTTCAATTCCCTCTCCTTTTTCAGTTTGTATGCTAACCATCTTTCTGGTTTGTTTGCATTTTTGAAAAAGTTCTGTTTAGCTCTCCTAATTTTTTGTGCAGTTCTTCTTTTTTCCATCAGCCCCATTTTGTGCTTAACTATATCCATTTGCCTCTTGAGGTTCTTTTGTTGCAGATATCTTTATAGTTCTTCTCCAGTTTCTTGTAGTCCTCTTCTAAGATCTGTTGTGCTTGTCTTTTTTTGATGTCCCTTCTTCTTGTATAAGTTATAATCAGACCTCTAATGTAGGACTTCATAGTGTCCCATACATTTTGTAATGAAGTTTCCTCCTTTTTATTTTCTTTAAAGAAGAAAGCCAGTTCTTTTTCCATATTTTTTATAAATTCTTTTTCCTTCAAACCACCTTGACCTTTTTGTTTGTCCCTTCCATTTGACCCATATTGGGTTATGGTCTGCCCAAGTACTTGTTTCAATATTTACTTCCAGTATGTTTGAGATTAATTCTGTTGACATCCAAATTGTATCTATTCTTGACCATGTTAAGTGTCTATTAGAATAAAATGTATATTGTCTATTCTTAATGTTCTATTCTCCCCAGGTGTCTCGAATACTTAGTTCCTCTACCATCTTGAAAAAAGATTTCACCAATGTCTTTCTATTTTTCTTATTTACTTTCTGTGCTTTATAATCCAACTCTGTATCCACTATGGCATTAAAATCTCATGGAATACATATATTGTCATATTCCAATTCAATTATTTTCTTACATTTTTTTTTTTTATAAAACTCTTCTTGTTTATCTTTTGGTGCATATATTGCCATTAAAAGTATCTTTTTATTATTCTCTATTATTTCCACCATCAACAACCTTCCTTTTTCATCTGTAAAAAAATAATTTAGCTTTTATTGTATTCTTTATATATAAGACTACTCTTCTTTTATTTTGTTGTGCCAGTGAAGTATATAAATTCCCAATTCTAAGACAGTCCAAAACTTGAGCATGTTATTTTTTAATATGTACTTGTAAGCAGATTATATTTAACTTTAATTTTTCTAATTTATGAAACATCTTTTTCCTTTTCATAGCTGAATTCAGTCCATTTATATTTATTGAAATTAATTTCTTTTTTTCTTCCATTATTTACACTTTCTAGTAGGTTTTATTGCTCTCATTGTTCTTTGTTCTCTTGCTTCTTTTGGTTCAACACTTCCACCTGTTGCTCCTTCTTTTTGCATTCTTTCTTCTCTTTTTATTTTATCTTTTTCTTCATCCATCTCCTCTCAAATTTTAATTATTTCCTCATCTCTTGTTCTGTCTTCTTCTTTTCCTCTAAAATATTCATCATAAAATTGCTCTGCTTTCTTTATTGAATCCAATCTATGTCTTTGTTCTTGACAGATAAAAATAAAACCTTCTGGAATCAGCCATCTATAATTCATTCCTTTCTTAATTAGAATCTTTGTCAAAAATTGATACTCTCTTTTTAAATCTCTCACTTTTCTCGGTACTTGTTTTAAGACTATAATCTCCTTTCATTTATATTTCAATGGGTCATCTCTTGCTTTCTGTAATATTTGTTTCAAATGCTTTCTTGGTGAATCTCACATGGACTTCTCTTGGTAGTTTATTTCTCATAGCATATCTAGTATACACTTGAAACACTTCATCAATTCTGTCCTTCATTTTGGGATCTCCATAGCTCCTACCAACACCTCTGTCATTATTTCTGCAAGGATTTCTCCTTTTTCTTCCTCACCATTTTGAAATATTAGGTAAAAATCAGCTCTGTTCATCTCCCATGCAATTATTCCTTTCCTTTGTCTTGTTTGACTGCTGTCAATCTGTAGTCTATTTCTCCTACTTTTTTCTCTGTCTGATCTTCCCTTTCTTCTATCTTTTGCATTTGTTCTTCATTCTTCATCATCATCTACTTATATTCTCCATTTTCTCTTTCATTTTCCCCATTTTCTCTTTCATTTTTCCCATTTTCTCTTCCACACATTTCCTTGGTTCTTGTATTGCTTGCATTATTTTTAATTCTTGCATTGAAACCTCCTTTTCCTTCTCCTTCTCCCTTTCTTTTACCTGTTGTAACATAACTTGTATTGATTGCTGACCTGCAGGGCTTAGGGGGGAGGAGGTGGGAATTGAATTCTGTAGCAGTTGTCTTCCTCATCTCAAATTATTTGTAATCCCAAACAAGAGTTATCTGCCAATTAATCCAAGACCAGTTTTCTTATTTTCTATCTTAATCCAATTGTCAAGAAAACAGGGGAAAAAGGGAAAATAACCAAGCTCTTCATATCAAGGAGCAAAAAGAGATAAAAATAAAAATATAAAAGTATAACAGAAAAGAGTTTAAAAATACAAAATCCACAAAGAAGCCACACAAGAAAAAGCAGAAAAGCAATAATAATAATGGAACAAAAGTAATCCACTGGTAGTAGTTGTAAATGAAAAAAAAAAAAAGATATTGTGATATTCCAAAGAGAGGTTAAGGAAAAAAAGGAATGTAGAAAAGCAATAAGGCCCAAAAAGGATACCAGCAATGAATGGGAAAAAGAAAAGAAACAATTTAAAATAGGCAGCTGCAATTTTGGGTATAAGTCAAAAAGCAGATCCAAGCCACCATATAATATCCATAAAGCCAAAATCAAAATGTCAACAAAATATAGTCCAAAGTAATAGTATTATTTTCTCTTTTCACTTCAATCTCAGCTGGTTAGATTATCATACAAGAGCAGCACCTGTTTAAACAATTATTCAATGCTCAATTCTCTATCTTCTCTTAATTCTAAACAGCCTTTAACCAAAACAGTTTTCTCACATTCAATCCTTTGATCTCTTCAGTTTTTTTGTAACTTCTAGATAGCAGGGTTGCTCAACTTTTGCTTCTTTGTTATATTGTAGTCAAAAAAATTCTAGCAAAGTTCACTTTGAAGAGAAAAAATAAAAAGCAAAAAACAGTCCAAATTTGAAATTTAAAATAAAAGCTAAATTTTATCTTTTTAAAGTTATTATTATAAAGTCCAGTCCAATTAAAAAATTTGTCTCTTGTTAAAAATACAGTAAAATAACCCTGATTGAGTTAGAAATACACTCTATTTCACCACTAATTTCTCTCTTCTGTTTTCTATCTTCTTAAAAATCTTTTTCCCCTTAGAGTACTCTTTTATTCGTAATGATTTTTTTTTTAATCTCACCCAAAACTGACACACTTTCTTTCTGTATCTTCTTCTATTCCTAAGTTGTCCCAGCCTTTCAGCAGCTTTAATGGCCACTTTCCTCTGCAGTTGGATTAGAGATCTTTTCCTGGATCGACCAGGGACTTTGCAATGTCCCTGGGATCAGCAGGATGTGATCTCCTCTTCCACCATCTCTCCAGGATTGTTTGGGTCCAAATGGACCATCCAACTATGGAGATTTCAATGGCTTTCCGGGAGCAGCTTGTGAATCACCCGTTGTCTCGCCACGACATCAGCTTATTACTACAAAGTTACCAGTGTTTTTTCAGAATTTGAATAGCATACAATGGCTTGTTTATTTTATTTTTTTCTGTTTTTGGAGAGCCTAGTTATGTTCATTCCTTGCTTAATTGCTTCCCTTTTATATGTTTGTAGCTTTCAGCTTCAGCCAATTTTGCTGCTTATCATCAGTCCTGTGACAATTCAACTCTTCTCCTACCAGTATTACTTTCTTCTCTTCCCATACTTGTGTCTTCTGTCTTCTTTAGATGAACTGATATGGTCTAATCTCAAATATTCCAGTTCCTTCGGATTCCAGGTTTCAGCATTCCAGGCATCAGTAATTTTCCTTTCCAGCTTTAGTTTTGTTGATCAGTTAGCAGTTGGCAAATAGGTAAAGTCCATACTGAAATTTCAATTAGGAATATAAAGAATAAAGAATTGGTATTTTCCAGAAGCTTGGCTTCTCTCTACAAAACAACAGACAGGTTGAGGTGTCAGAAGAATTTGAAAGTTTTATCAGAATGATGAAGCAAGCATTATCATATGGCAATACAAATCCCATTATAATATATGCTCGCAAAGTCACAAACAAAAGAGTCAGAGCTTGCCCTGCAAAATTGCCATGCTTGTACTACTTCTGTTTACTACTTCTGTTTTCCACCTGACCTCATGCTCCTAGAGATGTACCAACCTCAAACCAACAGCAACCAATAAATTTTAAAAAGTCCATTTGCCATGATTCAACTTTCAGACAATTTTAACTGGATTATTCAGAATTGTCATTGATATATTGCTATGCACTTTGGGGGGGAAATCTTGGGATTGGTTCAGGAATATAAAAAGATGGCAAGAAAAGTGTCAGACTAGAGGAATCACCTATGCTTCAACCTAGTTTATTTTATTTATTTATTTATTATTTGATTTGATTTGTCAATTGCTTACAAGATTGGGTATAAACATAAAGATGAGTAAAAATACGGGAAATAGCTATGAATAAACGGGGACAATAGGACAGGGATGCTAGGCATGATTGTGCACTTATGCATGCCCCTTACGGACCTCTTAGGAATGGGGTGAGGTCAATAGTGGATAGTTTAAGGTTAAAGGAGTGAGGGTTAGAGGATGTAATAACAGAATCAGATAGTGCATTCCAGGCATTGACCACTCTGTTGCTGAAGTCATACTCTCTACAATCAAGTTTGGAGAGCTTTAGATTGAGTTTTTATCTGTTGTGTGCTTTTGTTCTTGGTACATTGCAATGATTCTCTGCCTTACTTTAACCAACTTGGGCTGAAGAAGCTGCTTGGATGGGCAGTGAAATATTTAAAACCTACCAAAAAGAGTCCAGTGGCCATGATTCAACTTTTAGACAACAGAACATGTACTTCTCCAGTAGTGTATCATCACTGGAATTTTTAAAAAAGAGACTGGACACCCACTTGTCTGAAATGATATAAAGTCTCCTGATTGAGCAGGGGTTCGACTAGAAAACCTCCAAGATCCCTTTCAGCTCTATTCTGATTCTGATTAGTACTCAAGACTTCTGTACTAGCCTCATCTCATTATTACTGCATAAATACTAAGGGTGCACAGTACAATGACACCAGACCCACACCCCTGAGAGCCACACAAGATGCCACCACCACACTTCCACGTAGAAAGCAGACTCACACCCACACAGAAGATGAGACACGACCACAGACCAGAAGCTGCACTGCAGCTGCATCCCTACCCACTTCAAACCCCTCTGAGCCATACATGAAGCGAACTGACCCCCACCATGAAGATGCAGCACGACCACGAATTCGAAGCCAAACAGCAAGATCACAGCTCACCATCTCAAATCCCCCAGCAACTAAGACTAACCTGAGCACAACCAAGCCCCCACCTGAACAGAACACACCTCAAGCCAATCAGAACACAGCCAACCCCCCAACCAATCAGAACACAGCCAAACACCAAACCAATGAGAACACACCCCCACCCAATCAGAACACAGCCAAGCCCCCACCCAATCAAGTCACCCCCCCACTAGCAGTTAAAAGGAAGAAGCAGCTGCAAGCTCACATCACTCTGAGAAGCACAGAGCTGAAGACCAAGCCTGAAGATGATGAATGAGACTTCATCGAAACATTGCCTAGATATTTCCAATCTTATGCAGGAGAAAACCCGAATAACCAAAGATCCACATACAAATACCCGCAAGAACCTCAGAAAACAAATATTGCACCTCTACAGGGAGGAAACCCACCATCTGACCAGGACTTATGAAAAACTTGAAGTCCAAAGAGCTTCCATTTTATGTGACCTCACATTCCTATGCAACTGCCGAGATCAAAATTTAATTCCCACAAGCTTCCAATTGAAATTCCACACCAACACAGCAGCCACCAAACGCATCCTAAAAAGAACAGAATTGGCCCTAATTAGAAATGAACTTCACACAAAAAGATTTCTCCTAGACCAAATCAACAAAGATCTCCTCACACTTCACCTCAGACTCAGCAACAAGATTCACCCCTTACTTTGGGACAAATCCAAACAACTCGCTGTCTGGAGAGCCGAAACACAGACCACCCTCAAGACAGACACACACACTAACAAACTCAGAAAACTACAACAACGCCAGAAACCAACTCCTCCCCCCTCACAGCCACACATGAAACAAACAGTGCACAACATCTCAGACAAGATCCTCACCGAAGCCGAAATCAAGGTCCTTTCAAAAGGATTCAACTTTGCTGTCGCTCCCAAACACATCCCTACAGAAACCATCATATGCGGAGTTGAAACCAGCCTGACCATAACCAACCCTGATGATGCTAATAGAATCAGACTCGAAATCACCAACATCCTCTGCACTAGCAAACCACCCAAAAGCAACTTATCCAAAGAAGAACAAACTGCACTACTTAACCTGAAAGAAGACACCAGCATAATAATCCTACCAGCAGACAAGGGCAACACGACAGTGGTTATGAACACATCTGACTACCAATCCAAGTTAACGAACCTACTTCAAGACCCCACATACAAACCCCTAAAGACAGACCCCACCACCTACCTAGAAAACACCACCAGACCCAAAATAAAAGCCTCCCCCATCAGTGAAGAAATCCAGCAAAGAATCATACCCAGAGAGAAATCATCCAGATGCCCTAAACTTTATGGTCTCCCCAAGATACACAAAGAAGGAACCCCACTTAGACCAATAGTCAGCTCCATAGGCTCACCTCTACAAAACCTAGCCAAATTTCTCACCAAACAACTACAGCCCTATGCAGAATCCATCAACTCACACGTAAGAAACTCGTTCCAGTTAATTGAGATCATAAAGAAACAAAACTTACAACCCAGGACCTACTAGTGAGCTTCGATGTGATATCCCTCTTCACCCAAGTGCCAATAAAAGAAGCCTTGACAGCCATCCAAAACAAATACAACCCCACCAAGCACATCCTAGATCTGACCAACCACTGCCTATCCAATACATACTTCACCTACAATGGACAAAAATACAAATAAATAGAAGGAGCACCCATGGGATCACCCCTCTCTCCTGTCATCGCTAACCTCTACATGGAACACTTTGAAACACAAGCTCTAGAAAAATACGATCACAAACCCAAACTCTGGCTCAGATACATAGATGACACCTTCATAATCTGGCCACACGGGAAAGAAAAACTGAACAACTTCCTCACACACCTCAACAGCCTACACCCCAAAATACAATTCACCATGGAAACAGAAGCTAACAACCAACTTCCCTTCCTAGATGTCTTGGTATACAAAAAATCCAATGGCTCCCTAGGACACACCATCTACCGGAAGAAAACACATACAAACCGCTATCTACACGCACTCTCACACCACCACCCAGCACAGATCAATTCCGTAGCCGAGACACTCATCTCCAGAACAAAATGCTTAGCCGATGAACAACACCTAGAGACCAAACTACACACTCTAACCGGCGCGCTGACAGCCAATGGATTCCAAAGAAAGAAGATCACCGACCTAATCCAAAAAGAAATCCCAACCAAAATCAAAGACAGAGAACAAGAGAATGGCAAAGCCCTCCTCTCATATATAAAAGGCACTACAGACAAAATCAGCAAGATCCTCCAAAAACACAATATTAAGACAGCATTCTGCACAAACAGAAAGATATCCACCATCCTAAGAAACCCTAAGGACAAAATCGAGTTAGAAAATCAAGGAGTATACGAAATCCCTTGCACTGCCATAGACAAAAGACAACCAACATCCAGAAACCAGACCACAGCTGCATCACCAGCTGCCACACACCCCAACCCCCAAACCAAGCAAATGGACACATGCCATGAACACATATCCAGGCCTCAAATTCAGAGCCAAACCAAAACCCGGAACATCACATCACAGCCACCCACTCAGGATATCACATCATGAAACTCAGGAGTTACCCCACAAAATCTCAGGATGTTGCAACACAGCCAACGACCCAGAAGATTACAGCACAAGACCCAGGATGTCATAACAGTAGAACTCAGAAGGTCATCACACAGCCCATGACCCAGGTCATTACAACCCAGGAGATTACAGCACAAGACCCAGGATGTCAAAACAATAGAATTCAGAAGGTCATCACGCAGTCCATTACCCAGGTCATTACAACACAGGAGGCTGATAGACACACAGCCAATACCTCAGCCACACATCTTCTTATGAAAAAGCCAGCCAATCTGCAAACATCAACTCCATCAACCAATCAAGAAATTACAATACAGCCAACCTCTCCATCAGTATATATAAGGAGACGGCAGCTCTGATCACACTTTGCTTAAACAAGCACAAAGCCGAAAGCACCAGCCTGAAGATGGTGAGTGGACCTCGTCGAAATGTTGCCAAGATACTCTCAATCTTACATGGGAAAAGACCCGAACATGCAAAGACCTGCATACCTGTACCCATGAAAATCTACGAACACACACTCACACACACACACACACACACACACACACACAGACAAAAGATATTAGAACCAGAACACAGCAAACTCCAAGACCAATAAACACAGACCAAGATTCTCAACCAATCAGGAGGAAGAAAAAACCATTCTGACACAGCAATAGGCTGCCCTAAATTTAAATCTGAAACCACTGTAAAAGTCTGACTCACAGACAAACACTATACAAAAGCCTGATGATGGCAGATGAGATTCTGCTAAAACGTTGCTACAACTTTAAAAGCACCACTACTATGACATGGGAAAATAGCTGAATGCCAGATAGATAGATAGATAGATAGATAGATAGATAGATAGATAGATAGATAGATAGATAGATAGATAGATAGATAGATAGATAGATAGATAGATAGATAGATAGATAGATGATCGATCTATCTATCTATCTATCTATCTATCTATCTATCTATCTATCTATCTATCTATCTATCTATCTATCTATCTATCTATCTATCTATCTATCTGCGTGCACATCTGTGTATGCATGTGACAAGTGAATGATAAGGTGCTGTGTGCAATATATATTATATAGCATTCATTACATACTTTGCCTTATGTAATGTAGCTTTTAGTGAGGTTAAGTGATCCATGCCAGAAATACAGGGAGGGAATTATTTTGCTTCAGGAATTAATGGCAGTTACTCACTTATACAGGAAGGTTGTAGGACTCTATCAGTTGAGTGAGATATAACATTTGTAAAATAAACCAGGAACAGGAAAAGAAAAGTAATGGCCATTTTTCCCAGAAAAAGCTGCCTGACCTTTCTTCTCTGATTGCCCTCTCCATTCCCAATCATTATAGAAGTTTTTTTTTTTTAAAAAAAAAAAAAAAAAAAAAACAACCCTCACAATTCAGTAAGTGAATGCATTCATGCTAAGTGATTCAGTAGGGTTTTGTTTCAGATGGTGGGCAGCCAAGCTTTCTCAGCTTGGATTAGTTGATCATTATTCTCATACCATCCTCAGTCTTGTTTGCAAGATCAAACACTGCATTACAGCATTCAGGTTTTTTGAATGTTGCTCCCAAATGAGAGGCATTGACAACTAGCTCATCGGTGTCTGACAGCCGGCCTTTTCTTCTTGGCATTTGTAATCAAGATGGCAAATAGCCTTTGTTTGTTTGTTTAAAACAAGTCTTTCAAGCTTTCACAATTCCTCAGAGGTAGAAAATAATGACCACAGGGACTTCTCACTCAGAAGGATCTAGAGAGGCCTAACATATTTTAGATCTTGTCAAGTGAGGTTGTTTTTTCTCCATAGAAACTTGTGTATGTTTCTGTATAGAAACTTTTTTTTTTTTTTTTACAGAGGAAGTCCTATATTTCTCGTTGTGATGATTTCCTGCTTCACTTTGGTTTTTATCTAAACAGAACAAATGTTTCAGGGCAATAATATTTCAAGGCTTTCATGAGTGCTATGTAATGAGAATGATGAAGATGGGGAGGAAATATCCTGGCACATTTAAACTATTCTATGCACATCATGTATTGTGTTCAAAAGAAAAATATCACTAATCCAGCAGGAGAATATTCCACTTAGAAATGCTGAATAAAATTAATTATTTAAAAAATTACCAATCCTGTAAAAATACAATGAAACATCAGTTCTAGAATATCTGCATTACAGAAATTCAAATGCCATAGAAATAAAAATTATCTGTTAATCATCTACTGTATCTAGCATCTCTAGCATCAAAGAGTAAGTGTTAGGTCCACTATAAAAATCAAAGGCTTCATTAAATTTGCTTTATAGACAATCTAATTTGTTTTCTAGAAGTACATTCCAAAAAAGGTTTTCTTTGATTCAATGTCTCTTCTCTCTGTTCCATTGATATTTCTATCCAAACAACAATTTAAAATGAGTTAGTTCAACAGGGAGGGATCATATATTGATTTTCTGACTCCCACTTTCTTTTGCAGCTTCACAGCAACCTGACATACAGACAGTCTATCTATATGGTTGGGCTGTACACTTTGTGCTGTCACACAGTGATAAAAGCTTTTGTCGTGTCCACAAAAGAAGCCAGGAGTCAGTGACTAAGTTTCAAGCTCTTTATTAAACAGTTGTGAACCGAACCGGCGAAAAGGAAAAAGCCCACGGCTTTTATCCTTTTCGCTGCGGCGGCCGCGGCCAATGGCAGCGATTCAAGTCTCCCGCTCTTGGAGCGAGCCAATCGCGGGAGACCTCAATCGGACCAATCAGCGCGGCTCGCCTGGCCAATCAGAAATCCCCGCGCTTTAGCCAATCAAAGCGCGGGGATTTCAAGTATTCAAATTAAGGACAGAACACCCCTCCCCTCTTGGTATAGTCCATCACGTTGCGTAGTCACGTAGGTAGGCGGGGCTCCGTCAAGTCCTACTTGACCTGCGCAACTCAGTTGCAAGCTGGATTTCGGCCGGAGCGGTCATGTTTTTGGCTGCTCCCTCTTCTGTGCGAACCGGCTGGATGATCGGGCTGGTTCTTTCTCCGTGGCTCCCACCTGGGCCTTCCGGGTTGGTTGAGCTACGGGCTTCGCCGCTCCCGCTTGGCTTCTCCGAGTCGGTAGAGCTGGCTGGGTGGTTCTTCTCCGGTGGGGGATCGCGATGGCTGCGTTCCGGTAAGTACTGCTGGTTTATTTTTTCTTGCATTTGTTTATTCGGGTATTCCCTCCCCCCTTGGTTCGTGTTTTGGGGGTTGAGGTCCGTTGCAGTTCATGACCTGAGCTGGTCTATGTGTCGTTTCCAGGCTCGCCCATCGGTGGTTTGGAGCCGGTACGACCGTGGACCTGTGATTTGAGTGATGACGGCTGGGATCCATAGGGGGTCCCCCGTCAGATTTTTTGCGTACACTAAGTCACCGGGGGCAAAGGTCCGGTATTTTGTACTGGAGTCTGGGGGTCGCTCCGGGTTATATGTTGGGTGTAACCTGTCGAGCGGGGACCTCAGCTTCCTACCCATCAGCAACTCGGCTGGGCTTTTGTTGGTAGTGGTGTTCGGGGTGATGTGTTGTATAAAGAGGAGTTTATTGATTTTGTCGTTGATCTCCCCGTGGTCCATTTTCCGGATGGTTTTTTTGGTAAATTGGACCATCCGTTCCGCCCTACCGTTCGCCGCCGGATGCGCCGGTGCTGTTAATGCGTGGCGGATGCCCCTCTCCGCCAGGAACCTCTCGAAGTCGAGGGAAGTAAACTGGGGCCCGTTGTCTGAGACGACGACGTCTGGGAGGCCGTGTGTGGAAAAGAGTTTGCCAAGTTCTTTAATAACGGCCTCCGTGGTAGTGGATTTCATGTCGCTTACCTCCAACCAGTTGGAGTAAGCGTTAACTGTGATCAGAAAGGTATGTCCATTCGTGGGACCGGCAAAGTCTAAATGGATTCTGGACCAGGGTCCCCTTGGTGTTTCCCAGTCCAGGATGGGTGCTGCGGGTGGGCTGGGTCTGGTCTCCTGGCATCGTTGGCATTTGGCTACCCATGCCTCTATCTGCTTGTCCATCCCTGGCCACCAAGCGTAACTCCTGCCCAGGGCTTTAGTTCTGACGATGCCAGGATGCCCTTCGTGCAGCATCTCTAAGACCCTCCCTTGCAACCTGTCCGGGATGACCACCCTGTCACCCCACAAAATACATCCCTTGAGTAGTGAAAGTTCAGTCTGGCGGTTTCTGAATATCTTAACGGATTCGTCACTGTCCCTTTCAGGCCAACCTTTTTCCACCCAGTGTAAAATTCGCGCCAGACGCCTGTCCTTGATAGTTTCCCTGGCAATGTCTGACGCTGTAATGGGTAGGTTGGGCAAATTTTCGATGTTAAGGGTGTTCGTTGTTGGTGCTGGGTCAGGATCAGAGTCTGGTAAAGGCGAGCGGCTTAAAGCGTCCGCGTGCGAAATTTTCTTACCTGGCTTGTGTAACAGTTCGTAACTGTAGGCTGCCAGGAACTCGGACCACCTTGTCATCTGGGGTGATAAAATGTTCGGGGTGGCTCGGTTTCCTGCGAGGATGCCCAGCAACGGCTTGTGATCTGTCACGATGGTAAACGGGCGGCCATAAAGGTATTCGTGGAATCGCTTAACGGCGGCAACTATAGCCAAAGCTTCTTTGTCCAGCTGGCTATAGTTCCGCTCTGGTTTAGTTAGAGTCCTGGAAAAGAAGGCGATGGGTGCTTCTCTTTTGTCGGGGAGAGTATGGCTGAGGACAGCGCCGACGCCGAAAGGTGATGCGTCGCAAGTGACAACCAAGGGCAAGGTTTCGCTGAATTGAATCAGGACGGCATCGGAGGTGAGGAGGTCTTTGGTTTTTTGGAAGGCTGCTTGCTCTCGTCTCCCCCAAGTCCACGTTGCCGCCTTATCCAGGAGCCTATGCAGAGGCTCCGCCGCCGTAGCCTTTTGGGGTAGGAAAACATTATAAAAATTCAGCAAGCCTAAGAAAGCCTGTAGTTCCGTTTTAGACCTTGGGGTGGGGGCTTTTTTGATGGCTTTCAGTTTTTTAATTGTAGGGTGAATGCCATGCCAGTCTAGAAGGTAGCCCAAGAATTCCACTCGCTCTGTGCATAGTTGGCATTTTTCTCGTTTTACTTTGAGTCCTGTTACTTTAAATTTTGTTAAGACCTCCCTGAGTCGGTTTTCTAATTCGGCTTCGTTTGGCGCCGCCACTAATACGTCATCAAAATAGGGCACCACCCCCTTGATGCCCTGCAGTAAACGTTCCATCAGGCTCTGAAAGATGCCTGGTGCCACGCTGACTCCGAATTGGAGCCGGTTACATTTGAATGCCCCCCGATGGGTAACGATGGTCTGGGCTTCCGCTGTTTTTTCGTCGACCGGCAACTGCTGATATGCCTGGGCGAGATCGAGCTTGGCAAAGACCTTGCCCCCTCCCAGTGAGTGCAGTAGGTGTTGCACGATTGGGACAGGGTAGGCGCTTTGTTGCAATGCGCCATTTAGGGTGGCCTTATAGTCCCCACAAATTCTCACGGACCCGTCTGGTTTGACTGGGGTCACTATAGGGGTCTCCCATCGGGCATGGTCTATCGGCTGCAACACCCCCTGTTTGACGAGCTTGTCGATCTGCTCGTCAATTTTTGGTTTTAGGGCGAATGGCACCCTCCTAGGTTTTAGTCGCTTGGGGGGAACCCTAGGGTCTAGGTCAAATGAGATAAGGGGCCCCTGGTACTTGCCCAGGCTTCCGTCGAAGACCTCCCGGAACTCCTGGGCTAGCCGCTGTTCCCAGCCGTCGACGACGACGTGGTTGACTCCTGTTAGCGCGATGTCAAGCGGGGCAAACCATTGTAGGCCCAGCAGGCTTGGGCGGTCGCGATCGACGATTGTGAGTGGGAGTTGTTCGGTGCGGCCTTTGTAAGTTACATTAAAGTTCTTGGTGCCCACTACCGGGACGCGGTTTCGTTGGTAGTCTTTTATAATGATTTTTTGGGCATTAATGTTCCTCTTATGGAGGGTGGGCACTAGCCGTTTTATCTCGTGCCATGCAATCATGGAGAGGTAGGACCCGGAGTCCACCTCCATCTTGCATGGTTGGCCTTCAATATGGACTTCTACGTGTACCTTTCTGGCGCCGTCGGAGATGGCGTGGCCAATGGTTACCGTCTGGTGGGTATCTTCCTTGCGCCGACTGTCGCCGCTTCTAGAAGATCGTTGGATTCGGTCCCACCGACCGTCCGATTGGCGATCTCTGGTCCTGGGCGGGGGGCTTTCCTTCTTTCGGTCATGATGTTCCCATCTGGGCGGGCTGCGGGTCTTCTTTTGGCGGCAAACTCGAGCGATGTGTCCCCGTCTTTCACAATGCCTACAGATAGAGTCAAAAAATCGGCATTCTGATCTGGGGTGGTCGCCGCCGCACCCGGCACAGTTGGTCCTCGACCTACGACCTCTTCGGTTCCGCTGGTCGCCGCGACCCGTTTGCATGCGATGTATGTCCTCCTCGTCTTCCAACGTGCTGGACGTAGACTGGAAATCTCCGTAGTGTGCAGTTGATTCGCTTTTAGGGTCGGCCGACCTTGCCGGGTTGTTGTTTCCGCCCTTCGCGTCTGATTTTCGCATACTGTCAGCGGAAGTGTGGGTTGCTTCTGCGGCTGCGGCTGCGGTGAGGGCGTCTGCTAGGCTGATGTCGCCCTTGGCCATAAGCCGGCTCTGGAGTGTAGGGTCCCATAGGCCGAGTACGAATCAGTCTCTTAGGAGGCTGTTCAGACCTTCAAACTCGCAGAGCCCTCCTAGACGCCGCAACTCGGCGACGAAATCGCTCAGTTTTTCGCCTGGTTTCTGATCTCGGCGGTAAAATTCGTTGCGCCGGATCAGGATGGGGACCTCGGGGGCATAATGGCGCCGCAGGATAGGTTCGAGGACGTCCCAGTCCATGGCGGTTGCGTCTGCCGGCTTGGCCAATGCCTTGGCCATCTGGAAGACCTCGGTTCCGCAATGTGTGAGGAAGACAGCGCATTTTAGCGGGCCCGGGGTGTCCTTCATTCCAGTGCACTCGAGGTACATGCGGAAACGGTCTGAAAACGATTCCCAGTCCTCGGTGGCGGGGTTGAAGGGAGCGGGCGGTGCGATTTTCGCCATCTCTGCGCTGAAACTGGCTCTTGTTGGACACGGGGTTCGGTTCAGG
Organism: Hydrophis major; assembly: GCA_033807585.1. Lineage (NCBI taxonomy): Eukaryota > Metazoa > Chordata > Lepidosauria > Squamata > Elapidae > Hydrophis > Hydrophis major. The sequence goes on along the minus strand of CM066330.1, from coordinate 93,467,929 downwards.
GTCGGGATCCCACCTTCGTCGCCAGTGTCGTGTCCGCAAAAGAAGCCAGGAGTCGGTGACTAAGTTTCAAGCTCTTTATTAAACAGTTGTGAACCGAACCGGCGAAAAGGAAAAAGCCCGCGACTTTTATCCTTTTCGCTGCGGCGGCCGCGGCCAATGGCAGCGATTCAAGTCTCCCGCTCTTGCAGCGAGCCAATCGCGGGAGACCTCAATCGGACCAATCAGCGCGGCTCGCCTGTCCAATCAGAAATCCCCGCGCTTTAGCCAATCAAAGCGCAGGGATTTCAAGTATTCAAATTAAGGACAGAACAGCTTTGATTCATGATTTACATGTGTAAATGAACCATCTCAAAATAAACATTTCAGATTGAATTTTTACATCATTCTTAAATACTATTGTGCAGATGTTACATATGTATTGGAGTTCAGACACATAAGAAAGAATAACCACTTTCATTGATGGAAGGACAGCTTTGGAAAAGATCATTTATAGTGGGTGTATTGGGGATGGGAAGCAGTAGACATATATTTTCAAACCTTCCCACACTTTTCTGTTTCAAATCACTCCTTCCCACTTTAAATTTTTGTTGTTATTCTGTCATTAAGTTGTGTCCAATTCTTCATGGACCATAGCATGTTAACCCCACTTGCCTTCCATTGCCTACTAGTGTTTGCCAAAATTCATGTTTATTTCATCAATGACACTATCTGACCATCGTATTCTCTGCTATCTCTTTCTCCTTTTATCTTCCATCTTTCCCAACATCAGGGTTTTTCTAGTAAGTCCTCTCTTCTCATTTGGCCAATGTTTTTTGAGCTTCAGCTTCAGTATCCTTCCAAAAAACAGTCAGAGTTAATCAAGTATGACTTCTCCTATGCAACCTCATCCATACATCTGTCCTTTGTACTAGTTCTGTGCTCTCCCTGCTCTCTAAAATATAGCATCAATAACTACAACTAAAAAATAATTCCTCCCCAAACCACTTTGACTAATCAGCTTAAGAAGTCTTGGGAACTTTTTCTGAATGTGGAAGTACACTTTTAAAAAGTCAGCCTTAAAACTAGAGTGAGAGTGTAGGGATTGTCACAGGAGAACAAGGCTTTCAAGTTGGGTCCTTTCCTTTCCTTTTCTTTTCTTTTTCCAGGTTAGCAGGCAACTCCGATAGCTAAATTAAGTCTAATGGAAATTTAACACGTCAGTTTTGTTTAATTTTTCTTCTTCTCTTCATTTGAGGTTCATTTGAGTCAGACACTAAAATACACTTTTATGGAAGCATAAATAGATTTAATGACAATTAAGTGAAGGTATAAAAGAACTGCCAAAAGACAGATGGAATTATAAAGCCTCTTTCAAGAACTGCATTTGGGTTAGAGATTTTAACTTGGCTTTCAAAATTATCCATTAATAATAAGTTTAATATTCATTTAGAATATTCTCACCAAGTGGCAAGTAGGAAGGAAGTATATACCTGATATTGACCCTTTCTATCTTAGGCAAAGTAATTAATCTTCTAGGATGAATTGAGTTCTCGTCTTCTACAGAAATGCTATAGGATTCACATTCTAAAAAATAAGACCTATCAATCTTACGTAAGTCTTATTTCAAGGTTTCCAAACGTTTGAACTATGTCAGAACTAAATACATGAAATTACCTTTTGTAGGGTAAACTTCAGTGCCAATGGACACTGGTTTATTTTATGCATGTTGTTTGATTTGTGAAGGTCAAATATGGGTGTTTTTTTGGGAGTACTCAGCCATTTCTTTGTTATACTGTAATACATCCCACACTTGGATAGGCAATATGAAATCATTTAGTGGATTTGTGGTTTAGCTGATTGAACTCTTTGGGGACTTTTGGTTATACTAATCTCCTTTTTGTTCTTCTTATTATCAATATCCATTAGCATTTCCACTTAGCTGTATGCTCTGATGCATTAGAACTACCCCAAATATAATAATTAAAAGATTTCATACCAACAGCAATAACCCACATGCTCTTTACAAAAGGTAACTGGAATAAATTTTTAAAAGCTGAATTTATAGATGTTCCTTGAATTCAACATTTTATTACAGGGCTTTGAGAATTAGAAATGGCAAATAGTAGGATCCCAGCTAAGAATGTATAGATATCAAAGACTTCAAACTCCATTTCCAGTTGGCTGAGTCTATATTGTAATCTCCTCCTTTAACCTTGAAGACACTTTATATTTAAAACTCTTTTAGGGCATGTATATTTAAAACTTGAAGCTTCTAGTGTCTTCTCATACTTTTGAATTATCACATTTTTATGTAAATAAGAGTCTAGATCTAAAATGGTCACTGTTTCATGCATTCAACAAATTTGAGGTATCTGAGAGGCTGATCTACTGAAAATTAAGAACTATAGACCTATTTCTTTATTAAATGCAGGCTATAAAATCTTTGCTTCAATTTTAGCAGAAAGACTTAAAAAATACTTAAATAATTTCATTCATGCAGATCAAAATGGATTTCTGCCAAAGAGACAAATTAGAGACAATATGAGAGTAATTTTGGATACTTTGGAATATTATGAGGCACACCCTGAAAAGCAAATGGCATTGATATTCCTAGATGCCCAAAAGGCATTTGATAATGTGAACTGTAGATTTATGTTATTACTATTGGAACAGATGGGTTTTTCCAGAAAATTGATCCAACCAATAGAAGCCATATACAATAAACAGACAGCAAAGGTAATGATGGAGGGAGAACTTACAGACTTTATTAATATAAGAAAAGGCACAAGACAAGGATGTCCCCTAACTCCTTTGCTATTTGTATTGACTTTGGAAGTGTTGAATAGAAATATTAGAGATGATAAAAGCATAAAAGGAATGAAAATTAAAAAGGAAGAATTTAAATTGCAAGCTTTTGCTGATGACTTAGCCTTTATTTTGGAAGATCCATTAGAAACAGCTCCAAAGTTATTGGAAAAGATAGAGACATATGGTGAGGTGGCTGGTTTGAAAATCAAGACAAAATAAAGATTTTGACAAAGAACATGCCACTGAGACAAAGAGAAGAACTGGCAGACCTTTTGAAAATCCAAGTTACGAATAAGATCAAGTATCTGGGGATACACTTGACAGCAAGATGTAGCACATTAAAATAGAATAATTATATTAAACTTAAACAACAGTTAGCTTTAGATTTGAAGAAATGGGAAAACTTACAATTGTCATTAATAGGGAGAATTTCAACAATCAAGATAAATATTTTACCCAGAATCCTATTTCTGTTTCAAACAATACCAATTAGGCTCGGAAAAGACTATTTTGAAGATTTAAATAAAATTATGCTGAAGTATATATGGCAAGGTAAGAAAGCGAGAATAAAGCTAAAGCTTTTGCAAGATGCTAGAACTGGAGGAGGTTTTGGCCTGCCTAATTGGGAATTGTATTATCAAGCTGCAAGTTTGATGTGGGTCAAAGAATGGATAACATTAAGAAAGACTAAATTGTTGACACTAGAAGGTCATGATTTGCTCTTGGGTTGGCATGCTTTCTTATGGTATAAGGAAATTAAAACACAGGGTTATTTTAGAAGATATTATATACGGGAGTCTCTGTGGTTAAACTGGGAGAAGATAAAAAGACAATGTTATTTGAAAATTCCAGTTTGGTTATCGACTATTGAAGCATTTTCCTATCCTATAATTTATAATAAGGAACAAACCATTAGATATGGGGAACTATCAGATGAAAAGGGTGAACTTAAATCGATACAAAATTTAGAGGAACAAGGTATAAAGATGAATTGGTTTTCATATGCGCAAATACATTCAAGGTATGATGAAGATTCTAAAACAGGGATTTTATTATAAACAGACTGTTAGGGATAACATTGTTTTACCCTAACTGGTTTAGGTAAATAATAATATGTAATCATAGTTTGTATGTTAAAGTGTCTGCAACTTTAACTGTGGGATAGTAATTAAGGGAGTGGTTGTGAAAGCACTTTAAAAGAAGCAAGACGACAGCTTGCTTTCTCTCTGGCTTTGATGATTCCTGATTACTGCAAGGACTCAAGACTGCATTGCTCGAACGGGAGAGAAAAAAAGGACTGACTTGTAAGTGAACTGACATAGGATATTCTACAAGGACTTTGCTAACTGAATATCCCTGAATGGACTGACTAATTGATACATGACTATTGGATTGTTATTTTGACTATGCTTTGAACTCATAATGGAATAAACTATATTTTTGATAGCACAAGCGTATCTGTTATTTTTACTGTATGTTAATAAACATACAAACTTAGCTCACTCATTGATCTGTGTGCCTATCTGACTAACGCTGCACATTCTGTTTAGCTTGTCTCCTTAACCCTGGTTGGGGAAACCAGGCTTAACACTGGTTATGGGCCCAGAGGCTGCAAAGTCAGTTTAACTAGGATAAAACAGATTTATGTAAAAGTGAGAGTTTGTGTTGTTATACATTACAGTAAACAGACAGCTGTGTTTTATTAATTATAGTTTTATATCCATGTAAGAAAACATGGCACAAGTCAATCTACAAAGTTTGTCCCTTATATCCAAGCTGGATGGAACAAACTATGTATCATGGTTTATGAAATGTAGTCTGCTTCTACGAAGAGAAGGTTTGTGGAACATAATTGAAAATCCACCAAACGTAGAAGAATGGGATGCAGAGGATAATGAAGATAGACTAAAGATAGAAGAATTTATGCATAAAAATCAACAAGCTATTTGTATAATTGGATTAACATTAACTGACAAACAGCTTGTTTATATCCACGGAGAGAAAACGGCTGTTGGGTGTTGGCAGAAGCTGAAGAGGATTTATGTTCGAGAATGTTGGTGCTCACATAAATCTATCACGGAAACTTTTCAGTACACATCTCCAAACAAATGGTGATATGCTGAGTCATTTGAAAACTATGCAAAGCATTTTTCAAGAACTGCATGAGAAAGAGCTTATTTTCTCTGAACTATACCAAGTCTACATAATTCTATCTTCCCTTGATGAAAGTTATGACAACTACGTAACTTCCCTTGAAATATTGCCAAAGGAAAGTCTAACTTTAACTGATATAACTGGCAGATTGATTGAAGAGGCCAGAAGAAGGCTTGAAAGAGATGAGTTAAGGAGGCAGCAGCCTCAAAAAGAAGAAAATGAATCTCCTACTGCATACGCAATTAAAAAGTGTTTTAATTGTGGAGGAAGAGGACATTTGGCAAGATTTTGTAAAAAAGCAAAACACCAGAATGCTGGCCAGAATACAAAAAGTCATCAAAAGAAAAATAAAAATTTAGAGTTAGCCATGTATAGTAACGAAACTGTAAAAAATAATTTATGGATGGTTGACAGTGGAGCATCCCAGTGTATAACAAATGATAACAAAAATTTTATTAAAATGTCCAAGAGTACACAGCAGATATCGTTAGCCAATGGCTGGAAACTGAAAGCTAAAGGTCAAGGTATAGCATATTGTTCTTTTATAAAAGAGAATGTAAAAATGTTATATGTACCACAACTTAAGTTTAATTTAATTTCAGTTAGAATTTTGGTTAAACTAGGATATGTAGTTACATTTAGAGGAGATAACTGCATAATTGAGAAAGAAGATAAAAAAATTACTGCATCTTTAAGAGGTGAATTATATGCGTTAAATGATGATGGTTTAAAGGTGGCTAACACAATTTATGAAAATAAGAAACCTCATGATGAATGTATTCACTTGTTACATCGAAGGCTAGGGCATTTAAATTTTAAAATGCTTAAGAAAACTGTTGAATTATCTAAGGGAATAAGTTTGAAACCTTGTAATAAATATTTGCAATGCAATGCCTGTAATCAAAGTAAGAGCAGGGTCACACCTGCTAATAGAGTTGATGGATTTACTACCAAAGAGCCTTTAGAGGTAGTATTTGCAGATTTAATAGGTCCGAAAAAACCAAGTGTAGGAGGAGCTCGTTACATACTAAGTATAATGGACCACTATTCTAGATATGGGTTTTGCTATTTAATGAAGAGCAAAACTGAAACGTATCAAAATCTCTTTAATTGGATAAAATTTGCTGAAAGAAAAACTAAAAAGAAATTAGTAACTCTTATAACAGATAATGGTACGGAATTTACAAATAATAAATTCCAGAACAGACTAAGAATGTTAGGTATTCAACATAAAATGTCTGCACCATATAGGCCACAACATAATGCCTTTATAGAGAGAAGAGGCCAAACATTACAATCAATGGCACGAACTATGATGTCTGATTCAGGATTACCTGACAATTTGTGGGGAGAAGCAATAATGTGTGGTAATCATATATTAAATAATGTTGTTAATTCAACAACAGGTGAATTACCATTCACACTGTGGCATGGTACAAAACCTGATTTAAGTTACATGCACACATTTGGAGCACCAGCATGGGTGTATATCCCTTCACAACTTAGACACAAAGGACAGCATAGAGCTAAAAGATTATATTTTGTAGGATATACATCTAATCATAGATCTTATAGATTCTGGGAATCAGGTACATCTAGAGTTTACACCAGTGCTAGTGCAAAATTCCTAGAACATGTAGGATGGAATAGATTAGAGCAAGATTTAAATAATGAAGTAATTATTGAACCCTACAAAAGGCAGAAAGAACAGATTAGTTATAAGAAGAGTCCAATTAAAGAAGAAGTCCATGAAGAGCAAATAGGACCAGAACAAGAGGAAACAGTTGATCAGGAAGAGTTAGATAATCAAGAAGAGTTAATAAATAAAAGTCCACCTGTAAGTCCTGTAATACCTAGACGTACTACACGTGTAACTGGACCACCTGATAGGTATCAAGCAAGTATAGTTTGCCAAGTAACTAAAGTTCCAACTAGTGTAGATGAACTTAGGATGTATCCTGCTAAGGATCAGGAGAATTGGCAAAAGGCAATGGAAAAGGAACTAAATTCATTAAAGGTAATGAAAGTTTATGAAGATGCTAAATTACCTCCAGGAGAAAAATCCATTGGGTGCAAATGGATATTTAAAGTAAAAACTGGAAATGATGGGACTGTTACCCATAAGGCTAGGTTAGTAGCTCAAGGATTTAATCAAACTGCATCTGATTACGATGAAGTTTTTGCACCAAGTCTTAAAGCAACATCTTTAAGAGCAGCATTAGTGTGGGCAGCTAAGAAAAACTATGTCATTAACCATTTAGATGTAGAAACTGCTTATCTACATGCACCATTGCAGCACACTATATATTTAAGAAAACCAGTAGGTATAAAAGACAATAAAGTAAATAGTAATGATTGCTGGAAACTCAAAAAGAGTCTTTACGGGTTGAAACAATCTGGGTTTGAGTGGAACCAATATATTGTGAAAGAGTTAAACAATATAGGTTTTAAATCTGGTTTAGCAGATCCATGTGTGTTTAAAAGAGAAAATAATGGAACGGTGTCATTATTGTTATTATTTACAGATGATATTGCTTTGATAACTAAGACTAATAATGAAGCTAATGAAATTATTTCATTATTAGCTAAAAAGATAAAATTAAAGCATTTAGGTAAAATTAAAAAGTATCTAGGATTGACAATTAACAAAACAAAAAATGGTTTTAAGATATCTCAAGAAGATAAAATTTGCCAATTAATTAAAACGTATAAAATGGAACTTTGTAAACCGGCAAAGACTCCAGTGAGTCAGGAAATTTGCCAAACTAATGATCAAAGTCCCAAATTTGATAAGTCTATATATCAATCTTTGATTGGTAGCTTATCATACATAAGCAATTGGTCAAGGCCAGATATGGCTTATAGTGAAAATCAACTGGCTCGTTTTAATTCAGATCCACATCAATGTCATTGGCAATCATTGAAGAGAATTTTAAGATATCTTAAAGGAACAATGAACCATGCATTGTATATTGAAGCAAAGGGTGATTTGAGTCTTAGTGCCTATGCAGATGCAAGTTTTGCAACTGATATAAACACTAGAAAATCAACATCTGGGATGGCTATATTATTTGGTAAGACACTAATAGGGTGGAGGTCAATCAGACAACAGCATATCAGCTTGTCCACGATGGAAGCGGAATTTTCATGTCTGTCATTATTATGCACTGACTTAATTCTGTACAAACAGTTATTATAAGACATGGGTATAACTGTAAAAGATTCCATTATTGTGTACGAGGATAACCAAGCAGCTATAAAGTTAGCTACTAGTATTGCTGTAAAAACTAGATCAAAGCATATTGACTTAAGATACTTAAATGTTAGAGAATCTGTAAAGAATGGGCTAATTAAATTGGAATACTGCATGACAGAAGAAAACATTGCAGACCAATTTACAAAAGCTCAAAGAGTAAGCAAATTTAAACAGAGTTGTAAGAAATATGATTTAAAGATGTAAATAGTTATATTTATTATTATTTCCTAAAAGAGGAGAATGTTAGGGATAACATTATTTTACCCTAACTGGTTTAGGTAAAATAATAACTAAGTAATCATAGTTTGTATGTTAAAGTGTCTGCAACTTTAACTGTGGGATAGTAATTAAGGGAGTGGTTGTGAAAGCACTTTAAAAGAAGCAAGACGACAGCTTGCTCTCTCTCTGGCTTTGATGATCCCTGATTACTGCAAGGACTAAAGACTGCATTGCTCGAACGGGAGAGAAAACAAAGGACTGACTTGTAAGTGAACTGACATAGGATATTCTAAACGGACTTTGCTAACTGAATATCCCTGAATGGACTGACTAAATGATACATGACTATTGGACTGTTATTTTGACTATGCTATGAACTCATAATGGAATAAACTATATTTTTGATAGCACAAGCGTATCTGTTATTTTTACTGTATGTTAATAAACATACAAGCTTAGCTCACTCATTTATCTGTGTGCCTATCTGACTAACGCTGCACATTCTGTTTAGCTTGTCTCCCTAACCCTGGTTGGGGAAACCAGGCTTAACAAGAGTTATACATACAAGCCATACTTGAATGCAAAATGATTTGGATTTAACAATTTCATCCCCGTGGATACATGCCATGAGACCGGTGGAACAAATCCAAACAAAATTATTGCCAGGGATAAAATACATTCCTTTCAGGCGTGATGTTAAAGTTCCTCCTGAACTGGTGTAGATTGCAGAATATCCCCTGGTTGTGTGGGTGCGTCTGACAAATCGAATTGAAGTGGTGGGTAGAAGTCTTCTATGCGAGAAGAATTGGTTGTAGAACTTAAATGAACTCCTTGAAAGTCAGTTATAGTCCAAGTAATATTGTATCTTCTATGAGGCTTCTGCGGATCGTCATGGACAGTTCTTTTGAAGCGTCGTTTGTTGACAGGATCTGAGTTCGGGTATATAAAAACATGACAAGTAGGAGAGAGAGCTATGGACAAGTTAGTTGTAGAACATTTGCGAAATGAGAAGGGAATAACAAATGTTAAGAGAATTTTGCAATGCTGGGAGGTTCAGGGGTTTTTCCCGCAACGAATATCGATCAAGAGCACTTTTCAGAGATAAGTTCGCTCGTTCCACAATAGCCTGCCCCTGGCTGTTGTAGGGAATCCCAAACTTGTGGGTTCCATCCCATCTGTTACAGAAGTCCTGGAAAGCAGAACTTGTATAGGCAGATCCATTGTCTGTTTTGATTTCTTTTGGACGTCCCAGCGAGGCAAAGGTACGAATTGAATGATTGATGACATGTTTTACAGTTTCTCCCCTTCGAGGAGTAGCCAGAATAAACCCTGAATATGTATCGATGGAAACGTGCAAATATTTCCAAGGGGCAAAAGGTGGATACTGAGTTACATCCATTTGCCAAATTTCACAAGCTTTTAATCCTCTAGGATTTACTCCTATGGGAATGGAATGTCCTTGCTTACTACATGTGGGGCATTGTTGAATAATGGCAGCAGCTTCTGCCTGAGTTAGGGAAAATTGAAAAGTTATCATAACTTGGCGGGGGAGATTCAAACACACTCCCTGCTTCTATTTTATAATGGACCATTAAAGCCTCCATAATTTTCCTCCAAGTGACCAAAATGCCAATAGGTGCACGAGGAGGACTATGGAGATGTTCACCAATTTTTTTGCCAAGTGGAAATTTTTAAGGACCCTTCCTCTGAATAATTGGGACAATGTTGCCACACATAAGCCAATAATGTAGCAATAGGTTTCTTTTTTACAGGCGAGCCCTTTAAATTAGCAGAATATTTAGAAGAAGCGACTAACTCCCTCAATTCCTTCAGATGCTGCGTCTGTTGTTGAGAAAAGTTTCCACCCATACTTACGAAAGTCGAGACCGTGTTTCAGATCCAATGATGTGCAATTCGCTTCAGGCCTGGCGATGCACAGCTCCCATCGAGCTGATAAGATATGGGCGCGTCGCTACGTATCCCCCTTAGGGAATCACGTCGGGGTCACCAGAATGCGGTATCTGCCATCCCGCATCTGATGGGCGGCTCATGATAGGGAGCGAAGGGAAGAGAAATGACAGGAAGCGAGGTTTCCTCTTGATGAGCGCGCCCCGAATGTCTTGGCACACGCTCTTTTATTGTGCTTTTTTACAAGAAAATGATTTAATCAAAGCTCAAGTCAAACATGGTAATCTCATCAGGATGTGCATGTTTACAAAGCTGCATACCGGACAGATTATTTACAATGTGGATAAGCTTATTAACAATCGTCTAGGTCCTTGTCCCTTGTACGTGCCTTGCAAAGGTCACTGAAGAGACAGAAGTTAATGATTACACGTGAATGATACAATATTGCAAACACATGAATGATACATAGTTGCAATGATACATAGTTGCAATGATACATAGTTACAACATCTAGATTGACATTTGAAATTAAAGAGCAAGAAGATAAACAATTTTATGAAATTTGGGGTCTTTTCTATCAATGGTTAGATGACAAAATACAATAATAGAATATTTAGAATAGAATAATAGAATATTTATAGAATAGAATATTTAGACAGCAATGAATATCTTTATTTTTTTTCTCTTTTGTTATTTGATATTATATCTATAAAGTGTTTATAGGATAGATCTGGTATGATTATATGATTTGTTATAGAATAAACTGTTTAAAGTATTGTTATCTCATAAAGCATGAATGATTAAAAGTATAGTCAAATGATTTTTAAATAGTGATATTAGGATATATAAGTTTGGATTGACAATATGAGTTGTTATGTAATATAACTGTAATTGAGACTACAAAATGAATGCACAAAACTGATGAACCAACCAACACACTGTATGTACATAAGAGAGTTGATTTTTTTATGTTTTGTTTGTTTTGTTTGTTTGTAGAAAATTAATAAAATTGTTTGTTTGTTTTTTTAAAAAAATTGAGGTATCTGCACTTTAAATTATATGGGGCAACAAAACAAAATTAAATATTTAAATTCAATTAATTTGTTTTTAAAAAGACATTTTAATTGTTTAATTAATACTGACCTATTTATTTAATACTGACCTTCAGCCAAATTAAGAACAATCATTTTAGTAGCATTGTTTTGAATGGGCTCTTTATAGTCTTCAAATTTTGGATCCATAATCTACATTAATGATAGAATTCCATAAGTCCAGCTTGGTCCGTTGGTCTGCTTTTCATATATACATGTTAAGCATGTATTGTTGGCTTTAACATATTTGGGTCAAATCCCAAAGAGGATGTGCACAGGGGAACAAACTGGGATAATTGCAATTAATAAAAGTTAATTAATGAAATCCAAGCTTGGTGTATTGGAAAGATTCCTCCTAGACTATCTAGGTGAACTAAAGTAATAGCAAGGAAGAATCTCCATGAAGTTGACACACAAAGGAGTTGTTTTCAATCTCATCATCTTCCTCTCCCACATCTGCAAGGTAAGGTTGCATATTAGTGAAGATTAGCTACACTGTTAAGCATCTAGCAGGTATTGGATACCTAATTAAGACAACTGTGGGAAATAATTATCTAATGAGTTAAAGCAGGTAGTCTGTTATTTCACCACTTTCATGAGTAAGATAAAAGTGCTGGCTTGTATAATCAACCTCTCTTCAAGAAGTTGATTTTAAAATGTGGTCAAGCACAGGAAAACATCAAAGGCTTTCCAAAGCCTATGAGATTGGGTATGGGTGAGAAATCAAGAGAAAGAACTAACACAAAGAAGTATAGCTTTTTTATATATATTTCAGTTTATTACGCACTGGAAAGGTATGTATGAAATATGGGATTGTAAAATAGCATTCAATAATAAGAGAGAGTGGTTTTTCTCCTGTTTGTTCTAAGAAATTTTCTTTAAGGCTTGATGTTTGCACTTTGGAATCGCTTTTGTACAATGAAAAGCTGCTTTTTATCAGCATGAGAGTATTGTGGTTGCTCCATCACTGAAGGCTTTCAAGAAAGATTGGTTTGTCTGAAAAGGTATAGCATTTCTTGCTGAGCAAGGGGTTGGACTGGGAGACCTCCAAGATCCTTTCTAACTCTGTCATTCTATGTTCTAAATTTATTGTATCCATTTATGGGGAGAATGTTTTTAATGGCTTTGGGATTTCAATTAATCTGAAACAGAACAGCAAAATTGTTTGCTGCAGGTGCAAATTCTACTGAATGAGGCTACAACATATTTTGTACAGCTTGTCCAAGGTCCCACTCCAAGAGTGAGTTAGCCTAGATTGAGTAGAAGATAAAGGGAAGAATGGTCTGTCTTATCTTTGTTAAAGGCAAATAATTTGCCTCTTAAAATTTTTCAACATATCCACAAGATGATAAAAAGGCCTTTCTTTCTTTCTTTCTTTCTTTCTTTCTTTCTTTCTTTCTAATCTATCCATTTCTGTTGTTCTGTTAGAGGATCAAAAACAATGGCTTGTTGCACAAAGAGTTGTATATTGCAAATTTACTGGGTTTAAAGACATTTTATGGCCTGCAAAAAACTAGACAGCTACCAGATTGAATATTTTTTTTCTTTTCTGCCATAAAATGGTCATCTAGATATTTCATCCCTAAAGTAGATAATACTGTCATATAATCTCAGTATTTGTCACCTATATTGACATTGCCCATCCCATTAAAGCACTAATCTTGTTTTTTAAAGTCATAAATTATTATGATTAGTCAGGTTAATTAAAGAATAATCTCTTGTCACAGTGAATCATAAAGATCTTGAGCTATTCTTTGCAAAATACCACCATTGATTGTGATGTGGAAAATCGCTACAGGTCAGAGGACTTTCTAATTATAATAACATTTTCAGTGGAGGGTTTTTAAAAAGTATTATTTGATTTTTTTTTCTCATTTTCTTACAGTTTCATTTTTAGAAGTTCTTAATGCATTTTATCAATGTATATACAGGATCTGCTTTTGCTTTCTTTTAACATTTATGCTGTTGACATTTATTTGCACTATTGGAAGATTTGAAATTTATGTTATTGATTTCTGCATATTTATATGTCTCTGAAAGTTTGGTTATTAAACCGAATGTAATCTGGTAAACATTTATTATAATTAATAAATGAACCATAAGAAAAACAAAATTAAAAAGAGTAAGATGAAATAACTTTATAGGTAGTCCTTAACAGAAACATAACTTTTTTTCCTTCCTTTTAATCCTAACAATCTTGATCATTAATTTGAACTGTAGGCATAAGTCCCACTGTTGCAGATTGAAAGTGGCAGGTGAAATGCCAAATTGCAAACCTATGATATGGTGGGAATAACAACAGAACAAGAAGCTTGATCTTTAGTTCACACAGATGTTGTGATAGGATTTGGTGTCTCTGCAATTTTTCTTTTTCCTGTCTAAAAACTTCTTCAAGGCTTTAGCAAATGTTTTTTGTAAATCCAAAAAAGTCATTTTCCAGATAATTCATGTGGTTGATCATTTGTATTTCCCAATTACTTTTGAAAGCTTCAATCAACTTTTTTTGAATATCTAGTTGAATGTACTTATCTGGGTAATTGTCTTGGTTTGTCATTTTTTGTTTCCACTTTAACTGCCTTCCCTGATTTACAATCCACATAATTTTAATATTATTATTATCTAGTAGTTCTAATTCTACATCAGGAAATATTTGTTTCAAATCTGTTATTCCTCCATTAACATTTTTGGACATAGTCTATTTATAGAAATGCACATTATTGCTGACATTGTAACTGATAACTTCTGACACCATTATTCAAAAATCTATATTATTTCATATTTTATAACATTTTGTGTCATTTTGTAAATCCCTATTTAACAAAAACTAAAGCCAAGTTTGCGTGTTTTTCCCTTTATCTTCTCTGCCTAGAATAGTCTCCTTTAGTGTCCAAATACTGAAATCTAAAAGTCTCAAATCTCTGTTATGACTTAAAATAGATAAAGCAATTTGGTTCTCACAAAATCTATTTATATAATTATTTTCAAAATCTTATAATAACATACTCATTTTTTCCAAATTTGTTAGGACTCTTGGTTTTTTTATAACTTTCTTAAATCAAAGTCTTATTTAGCTTTTTGCAACTTAGCTTTCCATTTCTTTCAATTTTTAAAGTTATGGTTAATTTTTCTTTGATTCTTACCAGATAAACTTTTAAACTTGCCATTCTGAAGATCTCTAAGTCTCTGATTCTGAGTTCGCGTTTTCGTTGTCACGTACATCTTCGGGATCACCCTGAGGTGAACTCACTCCCATCTCTGATTCCTGTTCTCGTGTTTCCGTTCCGCTATCGTTCCCTTCAAAAAGGTTTTCTGCTAATTGAAGTTCATCTTCTTCTGTATCTCTCCCCCCCTCAGTTTGGTTATTAGGGGACTCGGAGATTCCTGACTGCAGCCTTGATTATAGTTGATCGATATGGCGCTTCCATAGTTTATCATCACGGCATTGTACAAGGTATGATCTCAGGCTGGTTACATGGACCACAGTCGCTTCTACCCACAACGGATCACCCAATAAATTTTTAGCGAACACCAAGTCACCTACCTGGAAGGTATGGCATCGGCCGCTGGATCCGAGTGGTTTCTCCGGTTCGTACGCTGGGTGTAACTGGTTGAGGTGGGACTGGAGCTTTCGTCCCATTAGCAGCTCAGGAGTTTTGTTGGTGACATTGTGCGGAGTGATATGCTGTAAAAAGAGGATTTGGTTTATCTTTTCTTCGATGTTGTCATAGTCCACTTTCTGTAGTGTTTTCTTGATGAATTGTACCATGCGCTCGGCCCTTCCGTTGGCCGCAGGATGCACAGGCGAAGTCAGCGCATGTCGAATACCGTGGTCTGCCAGGTACTGTTCAAAGGACAGCACGATAAATTGGGGCCCGTTGTCGGATACCAGAACGTCTGGTAATCCATGGTTTGCAAACAGTCTTTCTAGTTTCTTAATGACCGCTTCGGTTATTGTGTTCCTCATTCGGTGGATTTCGGGCCAGTTCGAGTAGGCGTCCACGGTTAACAAGAAGGTGTGGCCTTTGGTCGGCCCAGCAAAATCCAGATGGATACGGGACCAGGGTCCCCACGGTGTTTCCCATTCGGTTGGGATCGCCTTTGGTGGGGCGTTGCTTACTTCCTGGCATCTTTGACAAGCTTTGACCCAAGTCTCGATTTGCTTGTCAATGCCTGGCCACCAGGCGTAGCTTCGTGCAAGGGCTTTCATGCGAATGATGCTGGGGTGGCCATCGTGCAAGGTTCTCAGTACTGCTTGTTGGAGTGGTTCTGGGATAATGACTCTATCGCCCCAGATGATGCAGCCCTTTTGAGAAAACAACTCAGTTTGTCGACTTTTGAATGGTGCGAAGTCATCTGATACTTGGTCCAATGGCCATCCACGTTCCACCCAAGTGAGGACTCGTGCTAAGGCGGGGTCGCATTTTGTTTCTCTCGCGATATCACGGGCAGTTAATGGCGGTGTACGAAGTGCCTCGATCTGCAACATTGTTACTGTTGGTGCGGGGTCATCAATAGTCTCTGGAAGCGGTGCTCGGCTCAATGCGTTGGCGTGGGGAATGGCTTTCCCGGGGTGGTATTACAGCCGATAATTATAAGCAGCCAAGAATTCTGACCAGCGAGTCATTCTGGGAGATAATATATAGGGGGTTGGCTTATCCCCCACTATTATTCCCAGCAAAGGTTTGTGGTCAGTCACTATAGTAAGAGCCCGGCCGTACACATACTCATGAAATCTTTTGACAGCAGACACAATTGCAAGGGCTTCTTTATCAATCTGGCTATAATTTCGCTCAGTTTTCGAAAGCATCTTTGAAAAATAGGCAACAGGGGCTTCGCTACCATTAGGCAATACATGGCTCAAAATGGCGCCCACTCCGAAAGACAATGCATCACACGTGATAGTTAACAGCAAGGTCTCATTGTACTGCATTAGTACAGCATCAGAAGTCAGTAGTTTTTTCACATTATGAAACGCCTGCTCTTCTCTATGACCCCATACCCAAAGTGCTTTTTTGTCCAGTAAACAATGTAAAGGTTCAGCGACAGTCGCTTTGTGCGGCAGGAATACGTTATAAAAATTGATAAGGCCTAGAAACTCCTAGAGGTCGGCCTTATTCCGGGGTCTGGGAGCATTTTTTATTGCTCTCAATTTGCTATCAGTAGGGTGAATGCCCTGACTGTCAATTAGATACCCTAAAAATTCGACATGATCTGTACACAGCTTACACTTATTTTTCTTCACTCTAAGGCCTGCGTCTTTGAATTTCTGGAGAACCAATCTTAAATGATCCCGTAAAATTTTTGAAGTAGTGGCAGCAATTAACACATCATCAAAGTAGGGGACAATGCCTTTAATCCCTGTAATAGTCTTTCCATCAGGCTCTGAAAGATCCCCGGGGCTATACTCACTCTGAATTGGAGCCGTGTACATTTAAAGGCACCTTGGTGCATCACAATCGTCTGTGCCTGTGCCGTTTTTTCATCAACTGGCAGTTGTTGATATGCCTGAGCTAAGTCTAGTTTAGCGAAGACTTTTCCGCCCCCCAGGGAATGGAGGAGGTGTTGCACCACCGGCACCGGATATGGGTTTTGCTGCAGGGCGTGGTTCAGGGTGGCTCGGTAGTCCCCACAAAGTCTAATCGAACCATGCAGCTTAATGGGTGTCACAATTGGGGTCTCCCAGGGAGAGTGATCGGTTGGCTTTAACACTCCCTGGGCTATTAACTTATCAAGCTGTTCGTCGATTTTCGGTTTTAGGGCAGATGGAACTCGACGAGGCTTAAGATGGATGGGAGCTATTTTTGGATCAAGGTTAAATGAGATCGGGGTCCCCTTGTACTCGCCTAGCTTTTCTGCGAAGACGTCCCTGAATTCATGGATGAGGTCCTCCTCCCAGTCACTGTTGCCGATTCGGTTAATGCTGCCACTTCAATGCTGAGTGGCGCGAACCATTGGAGGCCTAACAGGCTAGGCCGGTCCTTGTCAATCACAGTCAGGGGTAAGTATGCTGTGCGGTTTTTGAATGAGACCCGGACTCGACTGGATCCTATGACTGGAATCCTATTCCCCTGATAGTCTTTAAGTATGAGTCTTTGGGAATGGAGGTCTTGGTGCCAGATAGTAGGGATGAGTTGCTTGAGGGTCTTCCAGGAAACCATCGAGAGAGACGATCCCAAGTCGACTTCCATTTGGCAGGGCTGATTTTCAATGGCCACTTTAATTCGGATTTTCTTGGCATCCAATGAAGAGGCGTGACTGATAGTGATAGTTTGGTGAGCCTCTTCTCACTTCGTTGGGCTATTTATGGTTCAGTTTCTGTAGGAGTGGTTTACTGGTTCTCGCCTCACAGGACGGTTTCCTGTTGATTGGCGATAGTTAGCCCCCTTCAAGGTCTGGCTGGGTCCTCAGAGGCTTCTACAGACCTGTCCGATATGGCCTTGTTTCCCGCACTCATGGCAGAGCGCGGCGCAGAATTTGCATTCAGACCAGGAATGGTTGGCCCCACAGCCAGCGCATGGGTGTTGGGACTTCGGGTAATGGTCCCGATCGGACCGCAGTCGATGGACCTCTTCTTCGTCGCTGTCTGACGACGAAGAGAGGTCCCCGTGGTGGGCCGTCAAAAGCTGTCCTTCTGACTTTGGTGAAATGTTGCAGGTCAGTTGGTGTACCGGAGCACAGTTGCGGCGCAGTTGGGCAGCCGACTTCCTGGTTGCTTCTGCTGCAGTAGCATCAGCGATGGCATCGGCAAGGCTAATGTCGCCTTTCGCCATCAGCTTGCTCTGCACGTTTAGCGCATCTAATCCCAGAACTATTCGGTCTCTCAAAGCCTATTCCAGGTCGGTGAACCCGCAGAGGCCTCCCAAGTTTCGGAGGTCCGCAACGAAATTGGCAACGCTCTCTCCTTTCCACTGGTTTCTTTGGTAGAACTCGTGCCGCCTTACGAACGTTGGTACAGTCAGTGCATAGTGGGCCCTTCGTAGGGTTTCAAGAATGTCCCAGTCCATAGCCTTCACTTCATCTGGTTTGGCTAGTTGCTTGGCCATCTTGAATACGGTCGGCCCGCAGTGCGTTAGGAATACCGCCCGTTTCTTCCCGGTTGTGGCATCCTTCAAATTATTGGTTTCCAAGAACATTTGGAAACGATCCATGTAGGACTCCCAGTCTTCTTGTGCTGGGTCGAATGGAGCGGGTGGTATGACACCGCCGGACATGGTTCCGCCATTGTGCGTTTTCAGCCACGTGCTCGGTTATCTTTTTCATTGTTCAGTTAGCTCTGACATCTCCACATCCCATCCTCGTCGCCAGTGTTAAGTGTGGAGCATGGGTGTGAAGAATGGAGACGAGCTAGTGAAACAGTAAATTTCAACTCTTTATTTATATGGTGTGACAGCTCAAACTGGATGGCTGCTATAGCCTTCCTTATATAGGCAACTTATTAACTATTCAACCAATGAAAACCTGGGAGCGCTAGCTCCGTTGACCAAGGAGAACGGCTCGTTAATGGCCAATCAGACTCTCCTGAACGGACCAATCTGATCTCGCCATTTAACAGCCAATCAGAAGTGCAGGGCCAGAACCCTGCACTTGACTTCAAGCTCTAGATAACTTTATTACACATTTATTCATTCACAACACAATTTGCACCACTTAAAAATACCAGCTGGTCTCACTCACCTCACAAGATATCCTAAGGATTTAAGGAAAGGTCACATGCCCCCCAGAAAGGCAGTAAAGAAAATCAGTGCCAAGCTTGCATCCTGCCTCTTGAAAGTATACCCTAAAAGGACAGTGCCAGATAGTATTAAAGCAGTGAGGAAGACCCTCTCCTCAGATAGAAAAAGAAACCATGAGGCAAGAAAAAATTCAAACACAATACAAATTATTAAATCACAACAGTAGCTGTTGCTTGTTGAAACTGAATAGGGAAAATTATCCCATCAATAAATCCAGTATTAAACATCACCAAGCACAGAATTAACCTTCACCAAAAATCAGTTTTAAACCAAAACTCAGAAAGAGTATGTAAACTTACATTTGAATCTCAATCTTTCTCACTAGCCAAGAAGCCTTGCTGAATGTCACTCATCTTGGTTCCCTGTCACTAAAAGCTTTGCTTCATTATTCAATTATTTCTTCAAAGTACTGATTGTCCAGGGAAGTATTTCTTCCCAACATCAGTGTAAACATCTTAAAAGAACCCTTCTCCTTTAAGAAAGCCAAGCCCCTAAAACTGCAGAGACAGGAAGTTTAGGCATTCTGCCAAGAATGTAATAAGGGTGGAAAAAAACAAAAGGAGATTACTTCTAACTACCGGTTCTCTGGACTGCTTAGAAAGTTAACAAGAGGTTCTATAGAACCGGATAGAACCAGTAGAATCCCACCCCTGGTTAAATCTTTCCTTGCCTGCCATTTCCATGCTCCATCATAGTAAGCAAGCACTAAACTCCAAGAGAGTTTAATAAAAAAAAAAAAAAACTTGAAACCATTTGTTTGTGTATAATGCATAGTTTACACTCTGAGGACTGGTTCTTGGTATACATCATTTGACTCTTTTGTATTAAATGACTGGCAACTGTCTATGTGAATTGCAAAACTCTGGCATCTGTTCTCTCAGTAGTATTTGAACTGTACTGGCTCAGTCATGCATGTATAGTGCACACAAATACACACACACAAAGAGAGAGCACACCAGAGAAATCATTACTAGATACCACAGATGCTGCTTGTTTCTTTTAAATAAAAGGCATACTAAGGTGTATCAAAATATAAAAGACCTGGCATAGAATTTCACATTTATTACTGTGGCTTCCAAGAGGAAAAAAAACTTTGTTCAAATATTTATATAATGTTTCTTACTTAACAACCCACAAAATGTTTTATTGAAATGTATAAGCCTGTGGTAAAAACAGAAGTAGTAATCGATCAAAAGTCAAATTTAGAGAGAAATCAATAGCTGCAAAAGACGAACAAAAGAGAATAATTTGCACTATGACCTGATGTAGCATAAGCCACACTCTGCGAGTTTCAATCAATCTACTCATCATCTCAAGTATATCTGTTATCACCCAACAGCTGTTTTGTGAACTGTATGTTAATAAAACAATGATCACTTCTATAATTTCATTTCCCTCTGATCCTACAATATTGTCAAAAAACTAACCTCCTAATTCAGGCTAACACTCTAAACATCTGACAAAAGTAGAATAATTTATCATAATAGAAGCCAAAGCTTTTATTGTAGGCAATAGAACACTTTCTCCTCTTTAAAAAGAAAAAAGAAAATGCTGTCACAGTCGAACACAGCTACTCTCTCAGGGAAGAATGAGTGCATACTTCTAAACCGGTTCAAAAGAGCTCTATTGCTTTTCACCCAAGATAAAAAGTTTAAAACCATGTTTCTCAGCCTTAGCAACACTAAGATGTGTGGACTTCAACTCTCAGAATTCTTCAGCCACCATATACCCTTGGGATGCTTCTCCTGATGAAAGCCCTTCTTGATTCTTTCCTTCCAACATATGAATGCACAACCAGTCTTATTGTTTCTTATGGAAAGGCTCTTCTGCTTCATTTCCACAGACATTGTAATATCTGCCACACAATTCATCACATCATACTGGCTCCAAGAGCATCAAAAGCAACAACCACAAAAATAGCAGCTTACACTTCTGCAAATCAAGCTGGGTGATAAGAAGAGAAGCAGTTTAATTTAGCATAAAAATATGCTTGAAATCCAGAAGCATGGCTTAAAGCAGGGATGTCAAACTCAATTTCATTGAGGACTGCATCAAGGTTGTGCTTGACCTTGTGGGGCTTGGGGCATGGCCAGGGGGCATGGCCATCTCAATGTCACTCATGTTGGGGGCATCTGTGGTGGCCAAGTGCTAAGGCAAGACTTCCCTCAGACCTTCCCTCACTCTGATTATAATCTCCTTCCTTCCTTCCTCCCTTCCTTCTCTTCTTTTCCTTCCTTCTTTATTCTCCTTTCTTCTTCCCCACTTTCCTTATTTTTCCTTCCTTGCTCTCTTCCCATTTTTCCTTCTTTTTCTTTGTCTTTCCTCTTTCCCTTTCTCCTTTCCTGTCCCTTCTTGCAGCTCAAATGCAAAAGGGGAAACATTTCTCCTTTTGTTTTGTTTTTAGTTTGTTCTGCTAGCCCTATGCCAGTGAAAACAAAGCTTCCAGGCTCTATTTTTACTGGCAGAGGGACCCTGGGGGTTTGCTGTTACCAGGTTGCCCCACGGGCCAGATTTAAGCACCCTTCAGGCTGGATCTGGCCAGCAAGCCTTATGTTTGACACCCCAGCTTAAAGGGAGCAAAGACCGGACTTACCTTCTTGTCACTCATCTCATATTGCAGCTATATTTTAGTAAAAATCAAGATAAGTGCAGAAATGGATTTACAAGCAGATTACAAGCTTACAGCCAATTTATCCCAAATTGATTACTGTTAGTGATATTGCTTGCATTAGATGAGAGTACTTCAGTCTCTGTTCCCTGTCATAAAACAGATAAACTTTTATCCAAGTCCTCTTCCATAATGTCAAATCCCAAAAGAGTTCTTTCTTACATGTCCTTAAAGCCATTTTTTATTCATGCCTTGTTAGGTAACATTAAGTTCCTCAATCAGTTGGGTGAAATGACAGCATACTTTATTCACACTTGGGAACAGATTGATACTAGCATTTTAAAACAAATGTTTACTTGATTGGTTCAAACATGGCTCAGCATTACAGTACTTGTTTCAATGTCTTCAACAGCCTGGTTCATTCTGTCTGATTTAAATACTTTCGTAGAAACTGTTCTGGGTTCCTTAGGTGAATGGGGCATGCTTATTGGCACTGCTTGTCAGTGGGTATGCCTGTATATTTATTTATTCTGTTTGTATACTGCTAGATCAATAAAGATTTGTGCTGGGTTTGCAGCAATCCAATAAAAACAATTAACTAGTCACCAAATGCTCTATGGAAGAGTTCCATCTTAAGCAGTTTCCAGAATGTTAAAGGAAGACGGTGTGAGTCTTAATTCTAAGGGGCAACTCTGCCATAAATCCAGAACAGCAACTCAGAAAGAGCTTCTCCTGGTTTCTATTCCCCTTACTTCACAAAAATGGGATCTAATCAAATAAATATACTGGAGGGATCAGGAGCAGTAAATAGTCCTGTAGGTACTCATGCATAAGAATATCCTTCTGGAAATCAGTTTCGTACCACTACATCCCCATCCCATGTTTTTGGAATTTCATAAGCCCTTAAAAAACTGTCTCAGACCTAGCAGCTGGGGACTGGAAAACTGTGAGCATTCTAGACCAAGTCAAATACAAAAATATGATATAATTCCTGGAAGCTGGCACTCAGATAAATTGGCCTTCAACAGACACATAGACGATATCTATAACAGACACATAAATGATATCAAAACAGACAATCAAAAAGCCAAAAAGGAAACAAAAAGACCAAAACACTTTCCCACCAACAATCAACACCCAGATAAACAGAGTTTATCACCAAGATTAACATTAAACAAATACTCAAGAAGCAAATAACATCCCACTCAAAGAATCACTAACTCCGACAAAGAAGCTAACAGTAAACAAGCAGCCCAGTAAAGGAACTGCCAAGACCACTACTAACATTTACAGGGCATGGTGTTACCTAGTTTGGATAATAAAATGCCTGCAAGAAAACAACCAAGCTCAGAGAGCACCAAGGACCCCACAATTCCACTCTGAGCTACAAATATTCTAATTGCTCCAGAAAATTTATAAACAATGAACTGACAGCATTGGCTTTGAAACTATGGATAGAGTTGGATATTTTTGTTTGGCTTTCTTTAAATTATTAACTACTTTTTAAATTTCATGCTGTGGACATTTCATTGTTTTCCTTCTCATTATTAATGGCCAGGAATCTTTGGATTGCAGCAGGTATAGTTCAATTCCATAAACAAATGCAATTTCTGCATAATAAAAAAGTAAATATTGAATACCTATTAAGGTGAATACACCTTCCTTAAGTAGACATATAGGACAATATCTCTGGAATATTCAACAGAAAATTTGTAGGATTGGGAGATGGTGAAAAATAGGCTTACATAAAATGGGCATGATATTCCTTAAAAAAAGAAACACTTGGCTTTGTGAAAAAGATGCTATTTGGTATTATATAATTCCAAAATAATTCATCTTGTTGCTTTTAATTGCTTCTATGCATGAACACTGTTTGCCTTGAACATCCTTTTGGCTTCTCGAAGTGCTGGAGAATGTTGTCTAGCATTTTAGAGATGGTATTAGAAAGCTCCCACCTTAGAGGAGGGGGAAGAATAAAGCAACATAAATTATATGAAGAGGAACTGAATGAACTTAATTGGAACATAAATTGGGACTAATATGTTAGCATGTCAGAAGTGCCCAGAAGTGCCTATAAAGATGTCAACAGAACAACAATCAAAACTCTATTGTCTCAAAATACAGGACCTGGGATAATAGACTTAAACAAGGCCTATTCTGACTGAATATTAGGATTAAAAAACAAGACAACTTTTTCCTAACAATGAGAATTTGACAATCCAATCAATTATTTAGAGATTGTTGATTTTCCCCATTGGACATTTTCAAATAGGGATTAGAAGCCATCTGTCAAGAACACCTGACTTGAGCAACAGTAAGTTTTGATGGGCATCATGGCCTCTTCTGATTTTATCTCTGACTGATAGATATAGTTCTCTTAAGAATCTCTCTCCATGGAAAATTGCCTGTCAGGCATTGCATCCATTGCATCCAATTTTCTGTCTGCCAAATGATTAATCAATGGTTTCTCATTCAGATATGTAACTAATTCATCAACCATAATAGTCAAGAAGAAATTAAATGTGCATATCCTGTGGGTTTCTTTGGTGAAACTGAGGCTTTGCACAAAAGATCAGGCAGAGTAACTAAGTATGGTGTTAGAACAGCATAAACTCCCATCTTCTCTGACCCAGAAGAATGGAAGGGACCTTTGATTGGCAATGAAGCTTTTCTACTCTTGCAGGGCTTAAAAAAAAAAAAAACCCTTCTATTCATTGCGTTTTAGGTGGCTGAGTTGTTGCTTGGGAGAAAATGTTACCAAATGTTGTAAGATTGTGTTAAATAACCATGGAGGAAAGGAGACTATTTGAAAGCCTAATAGTTTGGGGGGGGGGGGGTATTAGCTTTGGAAAATGAGTTGAAATTCTCCTTCCAAATGCTTTGAATTCAGAAGGGAGGGAGGAAAAGAGCACATAGTATTTTATTTTTTTTCCCTTTTGTTCAAGTTTCTGATCACACATAGCAAAAATAGTGTCAGTTCCTGCTAAGTTTTGCAAATGCAATTTATAGCCAACTAATTGCCTGACGTTCGGTTATGAGCAATGCTTCCCTTCTCTTTTAATAAAACTGCCTGCTGTGGCTGCTATTGCTTTAACCATTTTATCTTTTAAGAACTCCAACTTTCAGTCTCACATTCCCAGCAACTATAAGCAAATTATCTATCTATCTATCTATCTATCTATCTATCTATCTATCTATCTATCTATCTATCTATCTATCTATCTATCTTTCATCTCATCCAGGCATAACATCTGTGCACTCTTCTATTCTTCACCCTACCCAAGCCCCCCTTTCTTTGTATCCTACTGCAATTAAAATTATTCTTCATGGTTCATTCTAGAGGTAAGGAAGGGCTTAGAGATCAGTGAGCATATTTTCTCTCTTTCTTTTTATATCCTGATCTTCTGTCACTGTTAAGCACCCTGAATATGTAGAGTATATCATCTACATTTACTTGTCAATGTCCCATTATGTTCTTGTTCCTCTTCTGGTCTTCAGTAGACTTTCAAACAATGCCTAACAGTTCTCTTCAGCAGTACAGACCCTGCTCAATTTAACTCAGCTGTATGGGCCACTTTTCTGCACCCAACAACCTACCTTTAACTGCCATTGGTCATCTGCATTTGACTTGATTGCCAGCCATGCTTAGCATCCCAAGCTTCTCCTTCACAGAGTTCTCATTGAAGATGTTGAAAATGTCACTCTTTGGAATGCCAGCATGACATCTAATAGTCACAACGTCCCATCTATAGTTTTGATGAAAACTAGGTTCTAATTTAAAATGGTTCCTTTAATAATTTTTATTTATTCTTGATTATTACTATGTATACTGCTCAATGTCATTATGCAAGATGAGCCATCATTACAAATGTGACTAAATAAATAAATCCATCTTATGGTATCTAAATGCTCACCTCAATCCTCTGACAAAAATGCAGATTGTCATTGTTATGTCTGCATGGCTGAATTAATAAGTGAAAAGCCAGCATTTTGTGGAAGAAGGTAAGTTGTGGATATCCTTTTGAAATATGCTAAATCTCGCATGGCAAGGAGACACCAACTCCTTCTACTTGACTAACAAATTCTTAGAATACATATTTCCCCTCTCATTATTTCCCAAATTTCCAGTAAAATAGCCATGGAGGCTTGGAAAAGATTGTCTCTCATTGTTTTCTCACTGGCAAGTGCTGCACTATTTTGCATAGTGGTTAAAACATGTGGCTGGAAACCAGGAAACTCTGTGTTCTAATCCTGATTTAGGCAAAAATTCAACTGGGTGGCTTGGGGCCAGTCATTCTCAGCTGTAGAAAAAAGGCCTGGCGAGCTACTTCCTAAAATATTACCAAGAAAACTTCAGGGACTCTTCAGTCAATTGCTAGGAGTCAAGACTAAGTTGAAAGCACAAATTTATTCTTCTTTTCAGGTCACAGAATCATACTTTTTCTTAAGCCTACCAATAGCAAAATGCCTTCCAGAAAAGATCTGCATCTTTTACTTTATGAATGGTTATTTATTGTGATAACCACCCATATGCAATTTTTCATCTCACTTTGATGTAGTCTAGAGAGCTGCATTAAAAAAATAATATGGAAATCTTTTTATTTCTTTCCTGCTGGTGCAGTACATTATGCAAAAGTCTAAAACAATCTGTTAGTACATTACTAAACAGGAAATTGGTTGGAAGCCTGAAGACAACAGTAACTTATTATTTCCCTGTCTGTTTCAGGAAGGCAGAGAATTCATTTTCTGCAGCTTTACTTTCCAGTGAAGGTGCAATGAAATTACATTCTGCAATTAATTAGCAACAAGGCCCAAACATGAGACAAAGCTATTGCAAAAGAATATGCCACATTTTTTTCCCTTCAAATTAGGAAAGGGAATAAGAAAAAAAAAGGACTCTCTTCTGAATAGATATGCACAGTGCTGTGATCTAAATTATATATTTTATAATGAATTAGTATCATTTATGCTTTCCAGAATTGCTTTTGATGAGTTCAGTTGCTTCTCTTCCAACCAACTGTGGACTGTTTTGTTTTTTTTCCATAATATCATTCATTTTGTATTTCCTATGTTATAATTGCGTCTGCTATTGAACAAAGGGACATAAGCATTCCAATGAATTGAAATGATGATCTTGTAGTAGATGGCACATAAATGTTGTACAATGTACATCATAAATTAATTTTAGAGTGAAATGGTATTATCTGTCAATATAGATTGCATTCCAGCTGAGATAACCTAATACATACAGCTTTCTGTTGTTCTTTTCTTCCAGATGAAGAATTTCAGGCATGGCAATAAAGGCTTGCATAGATAATTGCATAAGAATAAGCCTATGTCAGGTGGCTTTGATTCAAATTGGTGAGATACCATACATTGTGAAGTGATGTGTTGGACTCCAAGAGCTATTTCAGTTTGCAGCCTCAGGATCTGGAAAAGCCAGAAGAGATTTTGCAAAGGTGCAAAACAAAGGGGTATACACAAACATTTTGCACATAACTTGCAGAAAAACTGACAGAACAAAATAAAGGTGAATATATTTGACATCCATATCAATCAGTTTTGTATCTTCAAAAGACAACCGGCTTAGTATCTTCAAAAGTCAGTAAATTCCTGACATTTTGACACATGTGCTGCATAAAAGACAGCAGGTACAAAACGTGTTGTATGATCAAAATTTAAACAGGTTTCATCTCAATCATTGCAAGAGAAGTTTTCATAGCACAAGAGAAGGTATGAGGATTCATTCAGTCTCCCTACACTACTTCCCATATACAAATTTCTTTCAAATCCAATACCAATGCAAGAATCCTAGTCTTTTTGTTATAAAGAAAGTTGTAGATGAAGATTTTTAAAAGATATTTTTAAGAATTACTTTTTATAGACATTTCTTCTGGAGGCTCTTGCTTTCTGTAGCTGGCACTTGATAACTTTCTGAGCACTACGTACAGTATATGATATGTTGGATTTACATGAGAACTCCAAATCCAAATTGCATTTATGTTAGGCCTCTCCACAACGTCAGAGGAATCTATTGATTTAGGGATGCTTCAGTTGAATCATCCCCATGGAGCAGTTTTGCAAACTGGGAAGATTTTTGAGAATTGCAAAAAAAGGCTTGTAACCTTACAAATCAAATCAGGAGGCTATCAAACTCTATCAAACAGGCTTTTCTGCTGTTTCTGGCTTCATTGGAGATTGTGAATTATTGTGCAACTTTTCATATGTGGACATATTGAATGGGATGTTTTAGTCTGTGACATGACATGACATGAGTACCCAGACAGTAAGTTATAGCCCTCATTAAAGTGACATTCTATCAACACCATTTGGTCCAAGCCAAATATTACTTTAAGCACGTTTTTCTTAAATCTCAGCTTTGTATTATTTTGTGCTAATGGAACATTATGCTTTCATGCTTATCTTTCCAGTAAATCTGGGAGTTCATCTCAGCTTTGAACATGGGTTCAAGGCTGACCTGTACAGATGTTTCTTGGTTCAAAGCCTACTTTTAAATTCTCCATTTTAAGGGCAGTTTCAATTTTTTAACAAGAAATGAAAGAATGCCAGATTAACATTTACACAATCCTTTTTGTTGCTCTGGGAGCACGCTGTTAAATCACAATTACCAAACCTAATATTATCATTATGCTGTAATGGAGAAAATATGTCTACTCTAAGTTAAAGCGATAAATAGTCTTGAAGAGTTTTAAAACAAAAAAGAACTCTCTCATCCCATAAAACCAAAAAGGGAAATGAACTACCTGGAATTCTTTGCAAAAGAGAGCCACCAAAATCAACAAAAACAGCAACAATACAAACTGAACAAATGAAGGCATAATGATACCATGAAATATGTGGTTCCTTTGAAAAATACACCATTTATCTTTCAAACCTTTGAACCAGAGGTGGTATTCAGCAGGTTCTGATCAGTTCTGGAAAACCAGTAGCAGAAATTTTGAGTAGTTCAGAGACTGGCCCCACTCCCATCTATTCTCTGCCTCCCGAGTACCAGCTAATCAGCTGGGTCTTCTTTTGCTGCCCTGCATAGGAGAATGGAGCTGGAAAGCAGGTTAGTAGGGTGGGGAGGCAATGGGATTTTGAAGTAACCTTCCCCCAGGAGTGGGGAGGAAATGGATATTTTACAGTATCCTTCCCCTGGAGTTGGGTGGGAAGGGAGATTTTACCCACCTATGCCCACCAAGCCAAGTCCACCAAGCCCCTCTATGCACATCAAGCCACGTCCACAGAACCGGTAGTAAAAAAAAAAATTGAATCCCATCACTGCTTTGAACTTTAAAAAAAAACATTCCTTTGCACAAGTTTCTATAATATTTTAGGTTGATTTGACCCTGTTTGTCAATAGTAAATATTACAGGTGTGGAAGCAGAATTACCTCTGAAATTTGATGTGAATAAATGGGGTCTTTTGAAGGTTCTCCTTGTCCTTAGTTTTCCTTTAAAGCTATCCCGTAATCTGCAAGCATGAAGAACCTTCACTTTCCACCTTTGCTTCCTATATGTTAAATGGTCAGTGGAACAGTGATCAGATAATTATGCATAGATGGATAGATGGATGATGGGTGGAAGGAAAGAAGGAAAGAGAGAGAGAGAGAGAGAGAGAGAGAGAGAGAGAGAGAGAGAGAGAGAGAGAGAGAGAGAGAGAGAGAGAGAGAGAGAGAGAGAGAGAGAAAGAAAGAAAGAAAAAAAAATAAGAGGAAAAAGACTTCAAAAATAAATGATACTCAGTACTTCTCTCTTGGGAGTCCTTAAGTAATTGTTTTACTCAAGGAAAAATGCAGGAGAAAAATATAGCATTTCTTGTTTCAGGAAATAAAGATTTATGCAACTCTGTTTTTTACTATATTCACATGCTAAGTGACACAGGTCTTCCAATACTTAGGTGGTAGAGAGAAAGCAAGAAGAACCTAAAAGAAGGCACTGTGTGTGGGGCAAAAGGCAAAGGACACAAGAATATTGGAAGGCAAAGGTGGCAGCAGACCATAAGGATCATATTTCACATATTCCATTTTAGAAAATGAAATATACCTGCCTGAAAGGTTCTAGTTTATATAAAAAAAGTCTTTCTAATGCACCTACTTGTCTACTTCTATGTTATTACATATTTGACATATTAATAGCTAGTAGGAATGAATAGTTACCCCATGGATGAAAGCCAAATATAATGCAATACCCACAGATCAAGCTATTTTTAACAGATTTAATGGACGGGAGTCCTGTGATCATATGTACCCTGAAAATAACATCAAAAAATAAAAGCTATCATGCTGTTCCCATCCATCAGTCAGACAAGTCCATCGATCACCTACTTTCCCACTCTTTCTTATTTCAGTTCCTAAATTTAGACTGCTTGAATATTGCCAGTGATTTCATAATAGCTTAACTTAAGATGCTTCTCTAGAAAGCTCTAGGACAATGGTTCTTAACCTTTTCTTCACCATGGATCCCCTTTAAATACTTTTTGTGACCATGGATCATGGTCACCAACCCTCAAGACATAACTCAAGATTTAAATTGTAACATTTCTTCAAACCTTCACAAACCCCCTGTGATGACATCATGACACCCACCCCCCGAGAAGTCCACAGACCACAGGTTGAGAACCACTGCTCTAAGACATCTACATACACATCCACTGTTGATCTGAGATATCTTCAACCCATAGATTTAATATGGTCTTTCAGATCATCTAATTTCAGGACTACAGGTAGTCTGAATGACAATGGGGACCAGGATTGTCATTGCTTAGTAAACAATTGTAAAAAGGTGGTGTAGTATGACCACACCACTTAGCTGCAACAATCCCAACAAGTTCCTATTGCTGTTGTAATCCCAGGACTATATGAATTGTAAAGTGAGGTGCTCATGTGATCGCATCTTGTGATTTTCTGCTGGCTTCCAACAAGCAAAGTCAATGAAACCAGCAGGAAGCTACAAGTCCTGGGTGGCTTGCAAACCAGGTGGGTGAATGCTATAAAGTGCTATGGTAAGTGACACCATATGAGTGTGGTTAGAGGAGGCAGTGCAGTATCCTACAAGGATGCAGCTGGGGAAGAGGTTCCTATGGCAAGTGCAGCTGGGTAGGTATGCACTACAAAGTGCCAATGGGGCATGATGGGTACTCTGTCTGGGTACTTGCAACAGACTATCAGAATCCTGTATTCTGTAGAAAGCTTCTTGTAAGAAAAAGTGACAGGAGCAACATACAGGAATGACTTGCAAATTTCTCTGCCAGCTTCCCTATTGATTTTGCTTGTGGAAAACTGGCAGGGAATGTCACAAATGGCAATCACATGACCATAAGATGTTGCAAACATTGCAGTTGCATGTCCAAGCACTCAAATCCTGACCTTGTGGCCATGGGATGTTGAAATGGCTGGAACTTCAAGAACTGGTCCAAATAACGACTCCTTTAATAAATGTGAATGTGTGTAATGTGCACGTGTTTAGTGAACAGCTAATGCAGATAACTTATTAACTGAACTGAAAACCTATGAGGGAAATGTTGTATTGGGAAATATAACATGTCCCATCCCTCAACTCTTTCTCACCTCCCTGTGGGGAAAATTGAACAGTTTCATGGCAAGAGGTTTGTGAAAAATACGGGCAGCTAAGATTAAAACTCAGAAAGGCTATTGATTCCCTGCACCATTGGTCATGAATGTCATGGCTGGAAATAGAAATAACCATTTTGTGGAATTTTTGGATATGCTATCATTACTGTGTTGGCTGTTGAGAGGTATTGTGTCCTCTGAATGAGAGAATTTATGCAGGTGTATTCTCCGGACAATAAAGACTTTATGGATTCGTGTTTGAAAACAAGAACTTGGTAAAGGGGAAAGGGCAATGAAAATAGAAAGGAGGGAAGAAAAGAGAGCCCCAATTTTTCATAATATTGATTTTGAACAAAACCTCCCTTTGGCATTGAAGCTATTTAAATAGTTTTCTTTCACCTCATAGTGTTGATGGGGAGTGGAATTGTAATGACAGTCACTGGAGAAGAAATGCTCTAAAGGAAATGTGAGTGTGTATTACTCTCAAATTATACACTAAGAAATGGTTTTAGTTTCATTCCCAGAGAAACACAACATATTAGCTGTTAGCTGCAATTGTTATTAACTACAATTACTAACTGGCTCCTCTGCGTTCAGAGACAGCATAATTCTGAGGAATAGAGGCTGAGTGAGAAGTATGTTCTGCACCGTTTGCTTCTTGGCATCCAGTTGGAGTCAGCAAAACTGCCAATTTTATTTTTGCTCTGTTTTTTGTTCTTAACTGCAAATCCAGCTTTTCCTTTGTGTCCCATCACTTTACAAATGTGACCCTCCATTTTACCTCCACCCCACCCCCTCAAAAAACTTTGAAAAAAAATGTGTTGGGTTTCTCATGAAAAAAAAGGTGTAATTTTTTCCAAAGTACACTGAGATTGATATGTATTTTGAAACCTGGTGTGCACTTTAAAAAAAAAAAAAAAGCTGATTTTGGGTCAACAAGAAATTCAACACTTAACCACAGATCAGTTTATTTTATGATTTCTATCTGTGTGGCTTTCTTGGTAAAAATATTGAAGTGGTTTACATTGCTTTCTCTTGCTCATATGAATTGACACCTTTGAATAGTCACAAATGTGATTGTATGCTATGCCACGGCATCTTCCTTATATTTTTATTATTGCTCTACATAGATACCTATTTCCTTCAGATGGGCATGTAAAAAAACTTTAAGGCTTTGGGATAACTTTAAGGCTGGGCATATAGAATCTGGCATGAACACCCAGGTTTTTACGCTCAACCATCCAAAGTATCTGTCCAGCAGTGTTAAGTGTTACATATAAATAAAATAAAAAGTGGATAAGCAAAGCATATTTAAAACAATTAAAATACCAGAAAGGGAAAGAAAGGGAAGGAAACAGGAACCCTTGGATTTCTAATTTCCCCCTTTAGATACATAGAATAATTTTAAATACTTATAGTCATTTAGCATCTCTTAAAAGTCAGACTGTAAATTATCCTATTTGTCATGCTGCATGATATTTGTACGTGTGGGAACATTCTTGCTTAAATTTAGTTAACTTCTATTTTGTATATATGTTACTTTTGCCATTGCTGTTCACTGTCCTAGTTTAAGTTTCCAATCTGATATCGTCAGAATTCTAACTTTCTTGACCCATTGGACAAAATTTATTCTTGCTGCTGTAAGCATATCTCATGTTAAATTATTGTGTTTTTAATATGTCTACCACATGCATGTTTTGCTTCAAATATGCATTATTATATACAGTAATCTAAAGAATGTGGCGCTGTGGGTGAGTGTCTCTGTGTGTGTTTATTGCAAATTTATTATATATCACTAAGTTGGTAATGATTCTTAATAATCACAGTGCTATCCCTAAGACTGATGATGTTACTTCATTTGATGAGCCTCTTCTGTTGAGGTAATTCCCCGTTAGGAGAATGAGCGCATACAGGGAGACATAGTGAGAGTAGTGTTGAATAATACACACACAGCACATTATATCTACACTGAACAGTAAATGTAGGTTTTTACTTCCAATAAATGTTTAAGCACAGTCCAAGATAAGCAGTCCAAGTCATTCACAGGTGAAGCAGTCAGTGTTAGTTCAGGGATAATCCAAATATCAAAATCCAGTATCAAAAACAGTTCAGTAACAGACTTTCATCAAATCCAAGAATAACAGTCAATACAGCAATGGCAACACTCTCCAGAAAACACCAGAACAGAACAGGAACTCACTGAGACACTTCCTGAGACTAAACAACCCAGGTTTCTGGCTGCATCTTATGACTGTTTGAGAAACCACACCCAATTACAGTTTTAGCATGCTCTTAAAGACATAGTATTAAAATGTCTATCCTAGTTTATATATTTTTAACCCAAATAACTGTTAGGTGACTTACATTCCTAATATCTTCCTCAATATATAGTCAGGAACAGAGGTGGTGATATTCAGCAGGTTCTGACCAGTTCTGGAAAACTGGTCGTGGAAATTTTTAGTAGTTTGGAGAACCAGCAAAAATCACCTCTGATTGGCCCTGCTCCCATCTATTCTCTGCCTTCCGAGTCCCAGCTGATTGGCTGGGTCTTATTTTGTTGCCGTAGACAGGAGAACAGAGCTGGAAATCAGGTTAATGGGATGAGATGGGGAGGGAATGGGATTTTGCAGTAACCTTCCCCTGGAGTGGGGTGGGAATGGAGATTTTGCAGTATCCTTCCCCTGCCATGTTCACTAAGCCACGGCATGCTCACCAAGCCACCTGCACAAAACCGGTAGTAAAAAAAAATTGAATCCCACCACTGGTCAGGATATAGGCCAGCTAAATAAAGATTTGGATTGTGTTTGGATTGTGACTTGGTGTCCTATGTATAGCTTTCTATTGAAGACAATGTGGTGGAATTCCTATTCTTCTAAGGACATCCCAGTTTGCCATGGTCAACACAATGGAATGTCTTTCTATAATCAATAATGCATACCTTGACTTCCTTTTGGTACCTTTTAATTTTCCCAATTTCCTAACAAACATCATCAATGTCTTATTTCTTTTTTTTGAAAAGAATTTTATTGATTTTCTACAAACAAACAAGACAAACAAAACATTAAAACATCAACTCTCATATGTACATCCAGCGTGTCGGTTGGTTCATCAGTTTTGTGCATTCATTCTGTAGTCTCAATGACAATTATGTTACATAACAACTCATATTGTCAATCCAAACTTATATATCCTAATATTGCTATTAAAAAAGAAAAAAGAAACTTTTGACTATACTTTTAATTATTCATGCTTTATGAGATAACAATACTTTAAACAGTTTATTCTGTAACAAATCATATATTCATTCCAAATCAAACCTAAAAACACTTTATAAATATAGTGTCAAATAATAAAAACAAGAAAAAAAATAAAGATACATTCTAAATATTCTATTATCGTATTTTATCATCTAGCCATTGTTAAAAAAGATCCCAAATTTCATAAAATTGTTTATCTTCTTGCTCTCTAATTTCAAATGTCAATCTACTCATCTCAGCACATTCCAATATTTTCTTAATAATTTCTTCCTGCAATGGTTTCTTCTCATTCTTCCAATTTTTAGCAAATACAATCCTAGCCGTTGTTAATACATTTATAATCAGATATTTCAAATCTTTACTGTGTGTATCTGGTAAGATTCCCAATAAGAAAAACTCCAGTTTCAAATCTATACATTTCTTTATCATTTTTTCCAACCACATGCGAATTTTAGTCCAATATTTTCTCGTGTTCTCACAAGTCCACCACATATGGTAATATGAGCCAGGTATCTGATGACATTTCCAGCATTTTTCAGATTTATTCTTGAACATTCTTGCTATTCTTCCCCCAAACAATCATAGTTTCTTTAACTTGTTCTTCCTCTAGCTTAATTCCCAGTAAATAACCATATAATTTTTTAATCACCTTCTCATCAGTACACATCAAAATCTTATCTAAGTCAGTCTGTTTATCATAGAATCCCTCCGTTTTAGAATCTTCATCATACCTTGAATGTATTTGCGCATATGAAAACCAATTCATCCTTATACCTTGTTCCTCAAAGTTTTGAATCGATTTAAGTTCACCCTTTTCATCCAATAGTTTCCCATATCTAACTGTTTGTTCCTTTTTATAAATTATAGCATAGGAAAATGCTTCAATAGTCGATAACCAAACTGGAATTTTCAAATAACATTGTCTTTTTATCTTCTCCCAGTTTAACCACAAAGACTCCCGTATATAATGCCTTCTAAAATAACCCTGTGTTTTAGTTCCCTTATGTTAGGGATAACATTGTTTACCCTAACTGGTTTAGGTAAAATAATAAATATGTTATCATGGTTTATAAGTTAAAGTGTCTGCAACTTTAAATATAGGAAGGTAATTAAGGGAGTAGTTGTGAAAGCACTTTAAAAGAAGCAAGACGACAGCTTGCTCTCTCTCTGGCTTTGATGATCCCTAATTACTGCATGGACTCAACACTGCGTTACTCAAACAGGAGAGAAAAAAAGGACTGATTTGAAAGTGAACTGACAAAGGACTTTGAACTGACTACACGGACTTTGCTAACTGAATATCCTTGAATGGACTGACTAAATGATACATGACTAATGGACTGTTATTTTGACTATGCTATGAACTCATAATGGAATAAATTATATTTTTGATAGCACAAGCATATCTGTTATTTTTACTGTATGTTAATAAACATACAAACTTATCTCACTCATTTATCTGTGTGCCTATCTGACTAACGCTGCATATTCTGTTTAGCTTGGCTCCTTAACCCTGGTTGGGGAACCCAGGCTTAACACCTTATACCATAAAAAAGCATGCCAGCCCAACAGCAAATCATGACCTTCTAGTGTCAACAATCTAGCCTTTCTTAATGTTATCCATTCTTTGACCCACATCAAACTTGCAGCTTGATAATACAATTCCCAATTAGGCAGGCCAAAACCTCCTCTAATTCTAGCGTCTTGCAAAAGCTTTAGCTTTATTCTCGCTTTTTTACCTTGCCTTATAAACTTCAACATGATTTTATTTAAATCTTCAAAATAGTCTTTTCCAAGCCTAATTGGTATTGTTTGAAACAGAAATAGAATTCTGGGTAAAATATTCATCTTAATTGTTGAAATTCTCCCTATTAATGACAATTGTAAGTTTTCCCATTTCTTCAAATCTAAAGCTATCTGTTGTTTAAGTTTAATATAATTATTCTCTTTTAATGTGCTACATCTTGTTGTCAAATATATCCCCAGATACTTAACCTTATTCGTAACTTGGATTTTAAAAAGGTCTGCCAATTCTTCTCTTTGTCTCAGTGGCATGTTCTTTGTCAAAATCTTTGTTTTATCTTTATTTATTTTCAAACCAGCCATCTCACTATATGTCTCTATCTTTTCCAATAACTTTGGATCTGTTTCTAGTGGATCTTCCAGAATAAAAGCTAAGTCATCAGCAAAAGCTTGTAGTTTGAATTCTTCCTTTTTAATTTTCATTCCTTTTATGCTTTTATCATCCGTAATATTTCTATTCAACACTTCCAAGGTCAACACAAATAGCAAAGGAGATTGGGGACATCCTTGTCTTGTGCCTTTTCTTATATTAATAAAGTCTATAAGTTCTCCCTCCATCATTACCTTTGCTGTCTGTTTATTGTATATGGCTTATATTGCTTGAATAAATTTTCTGGCAAAACCCATCTGTTCCAATAGTAATAACATAAATCTCCAGTTCATGTTATCAAATGACTTTTGAGCATCTAGGAATATCAAAGCCATTCGCTTTTCAGAATGAGCCTCATAGTATTCCAAAGTATCCAGGATTACTCTCATATTGTCTCTGATTTGTCTCTTTGGCAGAAATCCATTTTGATCTGGGTGGATAAAATTATTTAAATATTTTTAAGTCTTTCTGCTAAAATTGAAGCAAAAATTTTATAGTCTGCATTCAATGAAGAAATAGGTCTATAGTTCTTAATTTGCAATGGGTCAGCCTCTTCTTTTGGAATAAGTGTAATATAAGCCTCTGACCATGTTTTGGGTATCATCTTCCTTGACATAACTTCATTCGTAACTTCTAACAATGGGATGCTCAATGATTCTTGAAATGTTTTATAGAATTCTGCCAGAAAGCCATCTGGACCTGGTGCTTTCCCATTATTTTGTTTCTTAAGTGCTTCATTTAATTCCATCATGGTTAAATTGCTTTCTAACATTTCTTCAGTCTCTTTAGGTATATTCGATAAGTTAGCATTCTGTAGATATTGTTTGACTTTTCCCTCATCAATATTCTCTTGTTTATATAGTTGCCCATAAAAATCTCGAATAATTTCCTTTTTCTCCTTATTACCATAACAAACTTGGCCTTGATCATCTATTAGCTTCAATATTTTTCTTGATTCCTTCTCCTTTCCCAATTTATATGCTAGCCATCTGCCTGGTTTATTTGCATCTTCAAAGTAATTCTGTTTAGAATTCTAATTTTCTGTGCCAGTTCTTCTTTCTCTATTAATTCCATTTTATATTTAATTACATCCAGCTTCAATTTAATATCTTTTTTCTGTGGCATTTTCTGTAATTCTTTTTCAAGTCTTTTATACTTGTCTTCCAAGATCTTAGAAGCTTGCCTTTTCCTAATATTCTTTTTTTTGTGTGTAATCTATTATCAAACCTCTAGCATATGCCTTCATTGTATCCCAAACATTCTGCATTGAAGTATCTTCTTTTTTATTTTCTCTAAAGAAAAAAGCCAGTTCCTTCTCTATCCATTGTATAAAATCTTTTTCCTTTAAGATAGTATTGTTTAATGTCCATCTCGATCTTTTTTTTTTTTGTCCCTTCCTTTTAATTGTCATTAGGCTGTGATCTGCCCAAGTACTTGTTTCGATATTTGTTTCTTGAATATTAGATATTAATTCTGTTGAGATCCAAATCATATCTAATCTGGACCATGATAAATGTCTATTTGAATAAAAAGTATATTGTTTAGCTTTAATATTTCTTTCTCTCCAAATATCTTTTAAAGTTAATTCGTCTGTCATTTTAAAAACAGATTTGGGGAGAGTCTTTCTATTTTGCTTTGTTTTTGTTGCTATATAGTCCAGTTTATTGTCCACAATTCCATTAAAGTCTCCCATCATAATTATATTAACATAGTCCAGTCCAATTATTTTCATGTGTAGTCTTTTTATAAAACTCTTCTTGTTTATCATTCGGAGCATAAATTGCAATCAAGAGTATTTTTATGTTATTGTCCATTATTTCCACCATTAATACTCTTCTGTCTTCATCTGTATAGATCAGTTTTTCTGAGATAGCCTCTTTAATGTATAGAAGCACTTCTTTTCTTACATTGAGTCAAAGAAGTAAATATTTTCCCTAGTTTTGGCTGTACTAACAATTGTTCATGTTGTTTTTTAATATGAACTTCTTGTAGACAAATTATATCGAATTTTAGTTTCTCTAATTTATGAAAGGTTTTCCTTCTTTTAACAGCTGAATTGAGTCCATTTATATTCATTGTAATTAGGTTTTTTTCTTCCATGATTATGCTTTATATTTAGGTCTAACAGCTCTCGTGGATCTCACTTCACGCTGTTCTTTACTATCCACCTGTTCACCTACTGCACCTTTCTCTTTTTCAGTCACCAGTTGTTCCTCTTGAAACTCAATTAATGAGACCTCTTTCTCTGCCTCCTCTTCTCTTCTTCCAAAAAATTCTGCATGGAAAAGTTCTGCTTTTTCAATTGAATCAATTCTATGTCTCTACTCTTGCCACATAAACATTAATCCTTCTGGAATCAGCCATCTATAATTCACTTCGTTTTCCAGTAGCATTTTGGTCAGAAATCGATATTCTCTTCTCATCTCTCTCACTCTTCTAGGTATTTGTTTTAAAACCTCAATCTCTTTGCCTTTGTATTTCAATGTCTTCTCTCTTACCACTTGTAGTATTTGTGTTTTAATGGATTTTTTGGTAAATCTAATATAGACTTCCTTTGGTAATTTATTTCTCATTGCATATCTTGTATAAACTTGATATACCTCATCTACTCCATCCATCATCTTTTCCTCTGTAATTTCCAAAGCATCCGCCAAAATTTCTATCATTATCGCAGCCAAATTTTCTCCTTTTTCTTCTTCTATATTTTAAAATCTGAGATAAAATTCTGACCTTTCCATCTCCCACCTCAACATCCCACTTTTTTCTTGTTCAACCACTGTTAATCTCCTGTCAATATTTCCAATCTTCTCCTCTCTTTGTTTACCTTCTTCCTCATTTTTTTGGAATCTCTCCTTATACTTCACCATCATTTGTTTAATATTTTCCACTTTTTCATCAGTCTTCCCTATTCTTTGTTCAATGGTGTCTGATTTTGTCTTGAGATCTTGAATTCCTTGCATAATCATCTGTGAAGTTACTTTTTCTTGTTCTTTATCTTGCTTCAACATTGTCTGAATTAAATGTTGTCCTCCAGCTGGTGGGGAGGCAAAGGTAGAAGTAGAAATGCTAGATGATATTGGTTTCCTGCTCATTTTAATGCTTCCAAATCTTCAAATTATTTTTAACTTTTAATCCAACTGGTAGAATAGCCAATTATAATCCAAAATGGAAAAATCCAATAGTAAAAGGCCCAAAACTAAAGAACAGAAAGGAAAACAGGCAGAAGAAAGATCTTAAGGTTCTTCTAGACCCTAATCCAATTACGAAGTAGTCCACCATAAAAAATGAAAAAGAGAAAGAGAAAAAAAAAAAAAAAAAATAATAATATTGGTTCAGAAAAAAAAGAACAAATATAAAAAAGAAAAGAAGAAATTCCTTCAGGTTCTTCACACCTTAATCCAATTGAAAAGTCTCAATAATCAAAAAGAAAAAACAGAGTGATCCAAAAACATGGATAGAAAAAGCAAAAGGATCCCAGTAGAAATAAGGAGAAAGAAAGAAAAATAAAGAAAAAGCTCTGAGGCTTTCCCTTTGAAATAAAAAGCAAAAATAAGAATATTACTAGAATTGGAATTTACAAAGAGGCTGGTGAGTAGGGATATCACAAGCAAAGAAAAAAAATATATAAGAAAGCACACTACACTTTATTTAATTGTCCAAGGCTCTTATTATGACTCTCTTCTCCACTAGCTTCAAAGCCAAGCCTCAAGTGTTGAAATATTGATAAGAGTCCAGGAAAACACCTGTAATAATATTTTGCTGTGCTCTCCCTCTATCTTATCACATTAAAATGTCCTTGAGAAGGAGTTTTCTTACAGTTCTCTCCAATTCAAATAAAATATTTTCAAGCCTCTAGTTGGCAGTGTTACAAAGTTTCTTAATACTCTTTCCCCCCCAGCCAGAAAAAAAGGATAATTTATCCAAAAAAAAAAAAAATAGCCAAAGGGAGCCTCTATCCCAAAAGAAAATTTAAAAAATCAAAAGGAGCATAAAAATATATGTAAGAGAAAATTCAATCTGGTTACCTACAAAGTCACACTAAAGTCCCCCCCAAAAAAAGTAAGAAAAAAAAAATCCAAGCCTCAATTTGACATCACTTTAAAAAACGCCGCTCACACAGTTTTTGTCAAAAAAAAATCTCACAGGTTTCTTCTCTATTCAGGGTGCTTTTTCAAATCTCAGCGAATTTACAACAAAAAAAAAGTTTCTCACCCAGCCGACACACTTTCACTTCCAGGCACTTTTTTTCCGGAGCTGTCCCGACTTCAGCAGCTATGGAGGCTGCCTCTCTGCCGCCAGCAAAAGGGCTTCTCCCGGATCAAACCAGAGATTTTGCAATAACCCTTGGATCCTGGGACTATGCCCTTCATGATCACCGTCTCTACAGGACGGTTTAGGTCTGTTGGGACCGACCAGGGGCAAAAATATTGGAAGCGATCTCAGAGCCCCGAGATCGCAGCTGTATCTCCGAAACGAAGCTCCGCCTTCTCTCCATCTTATTTCTTTTCTAAGATCAATTTACGCATTTTGACATACTTTTGGGACTCTAATCTGTGTTGATCCAAGGTATATAACATAATAAAATTCATAAAAACTTGACAAGATAGATATGTAATCCAATTCATCTACAAGCTCAAGAGATATATTTTTTATACAATAATATAAATGTTTCTCAGTCATTCATGAAATCAAAGGCTACATTTATAGACATGAGGATGGATAACCTGATTAGTTATGGCAAGACAACTCTTAACAACAGGGATGCACTGAGATAAAATCAAGAAGTTAACAACAACAACAACAACAACAACAACAACAACAACAACAACAAGAACCAATCAATTGGAACAGGAGGGAGAAAGAGAGAGGTGAGGTTGAGAAAGTATCTAGATGCAAAAACAAAACCATGTGGGAAGAAGAAATACTAACTGAATAATAATGAAGTATCCTGGAACGTGCATTTCTGGATTAAAAATATACTTTAGTACATGGAAGCTGAGCTGAATAAGCTGTCTAGAAAGTCAATAGACAAGAAAATCCTCCAATCAGCAATGTTGAACTCTGATCCCCTTTGTATTATCTATCTGTAGTTTCTTCTGCACCTGCTCAGCTGAAATGAATGGGACTCATAGCATTTTGTGCAATTTCCATTCAGGACAATAGAACTGCTTCAAAAGATGCTGATAGAAAATTACATTGGGAAATCACTTTTTAATGAAATGGACTG
This sequence comes from Hydrophis major, assembly GCA_033807585.1. NCBI lineage: Eukaryota > Metazoa > Chordata > Lepidosauria > Squamata > Elapidae > Hydrophis > Hydrophis major. The sequence goes on along the minus strand of CM066330.1, from coordinate 93,425,942 downwards.
AAAACTAAATTTCCTATTCAGTTTATATATGCCAGAAAAAAGCAAAACTAATACTACAGCCTAGTAATAATACCTAGCAGTTATTCTCTGCATATTCAGAAAGCAATTTCCAAGAAAAGTAGTAATGAGATTCAGATACACATATTCTAGAGAGAATGAATGTTAACATATTCCCATAAAACATTATTCTTTGCAGAAATAAAGGCAAAACCAGGTGCTTGCTATCTTAAAACAAAAACCTGCCACTGAAATCCACAATTGAATTGTATATTTGCCAAGGTACATTTAGCAGCAATGCATTTATTTAAACAACAACAATGAAGAATCGACTCTATTCTCTTTTCCCATGTATTTAAAGACACTGCCAATCAAACTTGAAAAGGTGTTGCAACCCATGTCAAGTTGTATTCCATTAGAAATAAGTTGATTGTGAGTGATAACTTAATGTAGATGCAGATTCACTGTCCCATGATTAAATGACAAAATATGATACTGAATATGACCCTTCATTTCACTTCATAGTATGTACTTAAAATATACCTGTTTAAAAGTACAGTCAATTGAAGTTGGTTCTATAATTCACCAGAATAAAGTATCTGCTTTGAGCAGCAGACACCAAGGTAAAGAAGAGACAGAAATTTATTGAAGAACATATTTTCCTGTCCTGCATTATAAAGGAGCATGGGTAGGTGAGGGCCCCCAAAAAATATCGAAGTGACAAAATGTGCATGGTGAGATCATGATGTGAAACCTTGAAATAAGTACATGGCATCAGATGTCAGGGAACAAGTATGACAGAATGAAGTTTGGGTTATGACATCACTATGTGTGTTTTCATTTTGATGCAAACTTACTTTGCTGTGAATGTTTGTGCCCTCTATTTCCTAGACTGATCTGCTGTTCCCATTGCGAGAGATGAGATGCTTCACCAACCATGTTGAAGTAAGATTCTACAACTCAGCCAGCCAGCTTTTGTACAAGAAATTGGATATTTCTGTTTGTGAATAGGGAGGGTTAGGTTATCTATCTATCTATCTATCTATCTATCTATCTATCTATCTATCTATCTATCTATCTATCTATCTATCATCGATCTATCATCTATGAAATTGCAAAGCCCATGGAATAATAATGAACTCCTTGTATATGTTCGGGATGGTTGTGGGATGATTCTTATAAGAAACAAAGTATAGATGGGTACCATCTTCTTGCCTCCAACCTGCATTAGAAATGAGCTCAAAGATTGACCTTTTTGCTTCAGGAGCAAAATATTTTTAAGGCCAACAGTGTTTAGATCCCAGGATAGTTGATGTCAATCAGCCTTAAGTAGTTCTTATTTACTCCAGACATCTCATTAGGCTGTGTGAATTGCAAGGTTTATTTATTTTCTCCAGGTAATGAATTCTTGGCTCTCTATCAATGTGGAAAAAAGAAAGTTACAAGCACCCTTTAATGAGATTAATTTGAACTCTAATTAGCAGCAATAGAAAACTCCAGAGTACTTGACAAAAATATCACTGAAATCATTATGTAGTCATTACTAAAGTGTGTAGAGGGGAAAAAAGCTTACTAAGGTGGCAACATGTTTCAGGGTAAAAATGGACATCTAGGAAGATAAAATGGATGTGTGAATTAGAAGAAATATGCTCAGAAGTTGTCTCTGGAAAAAGATGAAATTGCCAGATAATCTATCTATCTATCTATCTATCTATCTATCTATCTATCTATCTATCTATCTATCTATCTATCTATCTATCTATCTATCTCTCTCTCTCTCTCTCTCTCTCTCTCTCTCTCTCTCTCTCTATCTATCTATCTATCTATCTATCTATCTATCTATCTATCTATCTATCTATCTATCTATCTATCATCTATCTATGTGGGATGGGAAAGGAGCAGAGATATATGCAATATTTAGCACCTGAACATTTTGCACTGAACAAGAAGCCAACTTCATAGACCAGGTGTGTAAGGCTCCTCAGATCCTACATCCTTGCTCTATAAAGCAAATGATGTCATCTGACCTCTAGAGAAGCATGTGCTCAGTCCCAGTACATATTGTTACTTGCTTGCCTGAACAATGAAGAGATCCATACTTGAAGGCAATAGCTGTCTCTATTCCTTTGTCTTTAATCTCAGTTTCACAAGGGCTAAATCTGATCCATAGAATCTGTAGTACTTGCTCAAGTTTTATTGAAACAAATTAACTTTTGGAAAACCTGTTGTTTTGTCAAAGGAGAAACAATGCCATTCTGTTAACATTCTAGAATTGCTGTATGCCTTCTGTTGTGTATGTACCATAGTTAATAAAGTATGAGCTTGAGGTAAAGTGCAGGGTTCTGGCCCTGCACTTCTGATTGGCTGTTAGGCGGCCAGATCAGATTGGTTAGTTCTGAGGAATCCGATTGGCCCTTAACAGAGGATTCTTATTGGTTAAAAGAGCTAGCGTTCATAGCTCACTATTGGACAATTCTTACAAGGGTTGCCTATATAAGGCAGAATTCACTGTTGTTGTTTGAGAAGTCACTATGCTAATAAAGAGCTGAAAGTCACTATTCAGAGGCTGTCTCCATTTACACCAACCCATGTCCAAGTACTTAACACTGGCGACGAGGATGGGATGTGGAGACGTCTGAACCGAAGAAGGCAGGAAGCAATACCGAGCACGTGATAGACGATAGAACCATGTCTGGCGGCATCGTACCACCCGCTCCGTTCGATCCGAACCAAGTGGATTGGGAATCCTACATGGATCGCTTCCAAATGTTTCTCGAGACGAATAACTTGAAGGATGCCACACCAGCAAAGAAGCGGGTACTGTTCCTGACTCTTTGTGGCCCAGCTGTATTTAAGATGGCTAAAGCACTCGCCAAACCTCGAGAAGTGAAAGCCATGAGCTGGGACGATCTCGAACCCATTCTGAGAGACCATTACGCGCCAACCATGCCTACACTTGTGAGATGCCACGAGTTTTATCAGAGAAACCAATGAAAAGGGGAGAGAGTGGCCGATTTCGTGGCGAACCTTCGAAATTTAGGGGGTCTCTGCGGGTTCGCAGATTTAGAAAAGGCACTAAGAGATCGAGTAATTCTGGGATTAGATGCACTAGGCGTGCAAAGCAAGCTGATGGCGAAATGCGACATCAGCCTTGCTGACACCATTGCCGAAGCCACGGCTGCAGAGGCGACTAAAAAGTCGGCTGCACAACTACGGCGAAGCCGCACTCTGGCAACACTACCGACCAGCGAAATCTTACCCAACTCAGAAGGGCAGCTCTCGACAACGCACCACGAGGACCTCTCTTCATCGTCAGACAGTGACGAAGAAGGGGTCCATCGACTGCGGTCTGACCGGGACCCTCGCCCGAAGCCCTTCCACCCTTCCGCTGGATGTGGAGCAAACCATGCCAGGGCCGAATGCAAATTCCGCGACGTACTCTGCCATGAGTGTGGGAAACGAGGCCACATCGGCCGGGTCTGCCGCAGCTTACCAGGACCCAGCCAGGCCTCAAAAGGGGCCAACTATCGCCAATCGACAGGAAACCATCCTGTAAGGCGAGAGCCAGTAAACCACTCTTACAGAAACCGAGCTTTGCAAAAAGAAGAGGCTCACCATACTATCACTATAGGTCACGCCTCAGTTTTGGACACTAAGAAAATCCGAGTCATGGTAGCCATCGAGAACCAGCCTTGCCACATGGAGGACGACTCGGGATCGTCCCTCTCGATGGTGTCTTGGAAGACACTAAAGCAGCTCATCCCCACAATTCAACTCCAAGACCTCCAATTTCAACGCCTCATCCTCAAGGACTACCAAGGAAATCGAATCCCCGTTGTTGGGTCTGCTGAGACTGAGTCTCCTTCAAGAAGCATACAGTGTACTTACCTCTAACGATCATCGATAGGGATAGGCCTAGTCTATTGGGCCTCCAGTAGTTCGTGCCACTTGGCATTGAAGTGGCCGGCGTGAACCGAGTCGGTGGTTGTGAGTGGGAGGAAGACCTTATCTCTGAGTTCAGTGACGTCTTTGTGGACAGCTTAGGTGAGTATAAGGGGACCCCAATCTCATTTAGTCTAGATCAAAAGGTAGCCCCCATTCGCTTGAAGCCACATTGAGTTCCATTTGCTCTTAAAGCAAAGATCGACAAACAACTCGACAAACTAATTGCTCAAGGGATGTTGAAGCCCATCGATCACTCTCCATGGGAAACCCCTATTGTAACACCCATTAAGCCAGACGGGTCAATTTGAATTTGTGGGGACTACCGGGCCACTTTAAACCACGCCCTACAGCAGAATGCGTATCCAGTTCCGGTGGTGCAGCACCTCCTCCATTCCTTGGGGGGGGCGGAAAGGTTTTCGCTAAATTAGATTTAGCTCAAGCTTATCAACAACTACCAGTGGATGAAAAAACGGCCCAAGCCCAAACAATTGTAACGCACAGAGGTGCCTTTAAATGTACCTGATTGCAATTTGGGTTAGCGCAGCCCCAGGGATCTTCCAGAGCCTCATGGAAAGGTTATTATAGGGAATCAAGGGTGTGGTTCTTTATTTTGATGATGTACTAATTGCAGCCCCTACCAAAAATATCTTGCAGGATCGTTTGAAATGTGTTCTTAAAAAATTCCATGAGGCTGGTCTTAAGGTGAAAAAAAATAAATGTCACTTATATAGTGACAATGTTGAGTTTCTAGGATACCGAATTGATAGCCAGGGCATTTATCCTACCAAGAGTAAATTAAAAGCGATCAAAAATGCTCCCAGACCACGCAACAAGGCCGATCTCCAGGCGTTCTAAGGCCTCATTAATTTCTATAATGTGTTTTTACAGCACAAAGCAACTGTCGCTGAACCATTACACCGATTATTAGACAAGAAAGCATTGTGGGTGTGGGGTTACCGGGAAGAGCAAGCATTCCGGAATGTTAAAAAACTGCTCACATCTGACTCTGTACTTATGCAGTATAACGAGACTTTGCCATTAGTTATAACCTGCGATGCATCGCCTTTCGGTGTGGGCGCCATTTTGAGCCATGTACTGCCAAATGGGAACGAAGCCCCTGTTGCATACTTTTAGAAGACTCTTTCACAAGCAGAGCAGAATTATAGACAAATTGATAAAGAAGCTCTCGCAATCGTTTCAGCTGTAAAGAAATTTCATAAATATGTGTATGGAAGGACATTTACCATTATAACTGACCACAAACCGTTGTTAGGGATAATAGCCGGGGACAAGCCAACCCCCCACATATTATCCCCTAGAATGACCCGATGGTCAGAATTCCTAGCTGCTTACAATTATCGCCGCAATATCGCCCGGGAAAAGCCATTCCCCATGCCGACGCATTAACCGAACACCGCTTCCAGAGACTCTCGACGATCCAGCACCAACGGCAACTACGTTGCAGATCGAAACGCTCAACTCGCCGCCTCTGACCGCCCGAGACATCGCGAGAGAAACCAAACGAGACCACACCCTAGCTCGGGTCCTAGGCTGGGTAGAACGTGGATGGCCATTGGACCAAGTACCAGATGACTTCGCACCATTTAAATCTCGACAGACTGAACTTTTTTCCCAAAAAGGCTGTATCATCTGGGGCGATAGAGTTGTTGTCCCAGAACGACTCCGGAAGACGCTGCTACGAGTTCTGCATGAGGGCCACCCCGGCATCGTGTGGATGAAAGCACTTGCACGAAGCTACGCATGGTGGCCGGGCATGGACCGGCAAATTGAGCAGTGGGTCAAAGTGTGTGCCAATTGCCAACAAGTCAGCAATGCCCCACCAAAAGCCATGCCTACTGAATGGGAGACGCCACGTGGACCCTGGTCCAGAATCCACCTGGATTTCGCGGGGCCAACCAAGGGCTATACCTTCCTGCTGACAGTCGACGCATACTCCAATTGGTTAGAAATTCATCGTATGACAGCTACAACTTCTGAGGCAGTGATCAAGATCCTAAACAGACTCTTTGCAACCCACGGATTACCTGATGTCCTGGTGTTCGATAACGGGCCACAGTTTACAGCACTAATGTTTGAGCAGTACCTCGCTGACTGTGGCATCCGCCATGCGCTCACCTCGCCTGCGCACCCTGCGACCAATGGCCGAGCGGAACGCATGGTCCAATTTGTTAAAAAGACTTTGCAAAAAGTGGACTATGACAATATCGATGACAAGGTCAACCAAATTATCTTTTTGCAACACATAACTCCACATAGCGTCACCGGCAGAACTCCCGCCGAACTACTGATGGGACGAAGACTCCGCTCCCACCTCGACCGGTTGCACCCTACTGGAAAAGCCAATAGGATCCAGTGGCCGCTGTCGCACCTTCCAGGTAGGAGACCTCGTTTACGCACAAAACTTATCGGGTGATCCGTTATGGATAGAGGCAACAGTAGTACGAGTGACCGGCCCCAAATCCTATGTAGTGAAATGCTGTGACAATAGACTGTGGAAACGGCATATCGACCAATTATGGCCACGACTCCCAACGGCCAGTCAACTACTCCCCCATGACCAAACCGAGGGGGGAGAGGTACAGAAGAAGATGACATTCCAGGGAACCTGCTTGAAGGGAGCGACGAACTAAGTGATACTCAGGAAATGGAGCAGGAAGGACAATCGTTTGCACCGCAAGAAATTGCACCTGAGCAAATAGCAGATCCACTGCCAAACAACAATCTACCTCAACAGGATTGCAACCAACCAGTTCAATGAAAATCCGAAAGACTTAAAAGACAACCGTCCTATTTAAAGGACTATATAACTACACCGTAATTAAGAAGCCAGGGGGAAGGGGTGTTGTGTATGTACCATAGTTAATAAAGTATGAGCTTGAGGTAAAGTGCAGGGTTCTGGCTCTGCACTTCTGATTGGCTGTTAGGCGGCCAGATCGGATTGGTTAATTCTGAGGAATCCGATTGGCCCTTAACAGAGGATTCTTATTGGTTAAAAGAGCTAGCGTTCATAGCTCGCTATTGGACAATTCTTACAAGGGTTGCCTATATAAGGCAGAGTTCACTGTTATTGTTTTGAGAAGTCACTATGCTAATAAAGAGCTGAAAGTCACTATTCAGAGGCTGTCTCCATTTACTCCGACCCATGTCCAAGTACTTAACACCTTCCATTAAAGCACCTTCAGATGAAATCAAAATGGATTGTACCCAGACTGAATTGTTCTTGAGTAGACGCAGTGAACTAGTCTTCTGTCAGCAATGACTAATTCAGATCTCATTAATTTCAACAGCGATCTAGAAATATGACTAAATCTGGATCCAGCGTAACTCATTTTTATTTCCCAGTATGTGCTACATCACTGTTTTATTCTGCCTTTAGTTTATATGTCAGTATCATTATAGCCAAACTCATAAGTAAATAACCATAACATTTAAAATGACATTAAAGTGGAAAAGTACTTTGCACTGTCAACTGATATATAGAAACATGAGTACAAATATATACATACACCACTGAATTTAGACCAATTTGGTTTGGACTACTTATTTCTGTGATGTTAATCCCCTTGTGATCTTGTTTATCTTATAAAATGCCTGCAAACAGATATGATCAAAAAGTTCCTAAGGGTAAAAACACAACCACAACCCTGCACACCCCAATTTTCTATCTTTCTAGGGAGCAGGAAAATAATTGAACTCTGGTCTTTCAATTACAGGAAAACAGATGAGGCCAGGCTAAGGGGGAGGCAGGAGAAAAGATAAGTGCTCTTATTTTGCTGGTCTGCCCTGCAGGATATCATAAAGAGGAATCTATTTATAAGCAACTTTCTTATTTTAATTTTTATCCACATCATTCATTCTGATAAGGATCTATACAAATATTGCTTTGACATTACTAGCCAAATGTAGGTTTCAATTATTTTGGCCCTTCATAAGGCATGCAGGAAAAAATGAGTGTTATACTGGACATAGGATAGTAGGAATCTAAACAAGTATTCCATTGTTTTGGGTCATTAAGCCTGAAATGAGGAAGTACATTGATTGGTTTTAAAGGTGTGCCACAGGCCCTAAACGCCATAAGGTAGTTTAGTTTCTCTGCAAAATAAATATATGGATATTATCCCCCCAACAGTAGCTGCTTAGAAATTAAAATCCATCTTCAGCATTTCAGACACATTTACAAATCTGTTATTTCTAAGTTCTGAAGAAATTTAAGCCAGTATTTTGGTGTGAATATATAAGACACATATGAGTGCGTGAAAAATTGAGTTTCAGTTACCTTCCTGAGACCTACTTAAAATATTGTTCTTAGATAATCTTGACAATTTTGGGGCATGCATGCACATAATCAGGTTGTATTCATTTTCAACTGTATGGTACTTAGAAATGAGCAGCACTTGAACACCATCACCATTGACAAATTCACTATTGGTCAATTGCAAAATACTTGAAACAGTCCTGTGGCAATACCTTTGTACTATCAAACAACAACATTTACTTATCCCAGGTCCTTGGAAAGGACTCTATGAGTGGACAAAAATGGACATATCGAATCTGGATATCTGGCTGGCTATACAATGAACTATAATATAGTGAATCACACAATAATATGGTAATAGACATTAATTCCATTAACTGAATTGAAATGACTAAACTAAAATGAGATGGAGGAGTACTTTGATTCTTCTAAATTGATTCTTATCAATTTAGGTTTTTTTTTTTTTCTGGTGTCTGAAGTTAAACATGTTTGGATATTGACTCTGGATGAGTTTTTGGGAGAAGCAGGAAGGAGAAGCATTTTTCATTAATTACAGGCAAAGCGTAGTTGATCAGGGTTCATCATCAATGGGAAAATGTGACTGGTTTGCTAACAGTAAACACTAAATTGATTTATTCTCATACAATCTTGTCCCATTAAGAATAGTTTATAACACATCAAATAACATTATTCAACATCTAATTTTAATTAAAATAAAATCAGATAAAACAATAAAAGACAACAATGAAACCTACATAACACATTTTCTAAAAATTGGAACTAGCCATATGAACAAAATCCAAAAGTCAGCCATTATGCAGGGAACTTCTCAGTGAAAGAGCTTAAAATGTAATGCAAATCTGTGTCACAAATTTTGGAAAGGGCCATGTTTGGAAGGGCATCCTTGGGAGTGATGAAACACTCCACAACTGTTTAATTAAAACCTCATTCTTTTCACATGAGTCAAGATTAGGATTTGGTTAGGCCTATACTGGTAAAAGCCTAAACCGAATGTATCTGGAATTTTATATGTCAACAACATCTTAAACTTGAAAAGGGATCAATAGGCAGGATGCACCATATGTGCATAGCCAGATTCCCTAGACCAGGGGTGTCAAACTTGTGATCTGTGGGCTGGATGAGTCACATGCTGCCCATGCCCACCTCCAATTTAGCAAAAGAGGAAAAAGTTACAATATGTCACATGACGATGTGAGTTTGACACCCCTGCCTTAGACAATATTATAGATTGCCAGATTCTGATACACCATCCTGCCCTTGCTTTATTCATGTCTCTGCATCTTTTGGACCAAATATTACTGTCAACTCTTAAGCGAACCTGGCTGAGGCTATCTTGTGCTGCCTCATAGTTGCCATGAACTAGATAGGATGGGAACCAAGGTGTCAGTTGAAGGAGGAGAGGAATGACCAAGAAGCCTGCCAGCTCCTTTCACTGGACAATGTAACCCAGGACATCTGGGGAGGGAAATATGTTAATCAGGGGAAAAACCACAGGAACTTTTAGAGTTGGAACACAATAAACATGTTCTTTGAGGAATCTACCCGCCATGAAGTTCTAATTTTAGTGGATGCATTATTTGGAATGCTGACAATTACACCTATAATAATCTGGACACATGATGTCACTTCTTCCATCTACCCACAATTAATTAAGATGAGGAATGGCTTTACAAGGTCTCAGGAAATCCTGAGGTACTAGGGACTAACACTGAGGCTAATCTATGTGTGATCTAAAACAGGGGTCCCCAACCACCGGGCTGCGGATCAGTACCGGTCCGTGGATTACTTTGTACCGGGCCGCAAAGAAAAGAAAATAAAATAAATGGCGGCTTTCTTCGCCTTCGGTGAATGCTGCTGGGATCAGGGATCAAGAACATAAATGAAAGAAGGGGAGGGAGGAAGCAACCAAAGCCTGTTCTGCTCTCTGGCTCAGTGGCTTTGGTTTCCTCCTGCCTCATTCCTCTCTCAGTCGCTCTCTCGCTTCTCCACCAGCCCAGGAAGAAACTGCTTCAAAGAAGCCAGCAGGGTGGTTTCCTGTTGGCGCAGCTCCTCTGAAGTGCCCGTTCACCCCCACCCAGCCGCCCGTGGTTCAATCCAGTGCTCCGTTCTGCCTGCCTGCCTGCCTGCCTTCGTTTCTGGTTGTTTCGGAGCAGCTTCGGCTGAGAATAATAACTATTCGCCTCTTTTTATCAGCCGAAGCTGCTCCGAAACAACCAGAAACAAAGGCAGGCAGAACAGAGCACTGGATTGAACCGCGCGCGGGTGGTGGGGTGGGGGTGAACGGGCGCTTCGGAGGAGCTGCGGCGACAGGAAAAGCCATGCTGCCAGCTTCTTTGAAGCAGTTTCTTCCTCTTCCTGGGCTGGTGGAGGAGCGAGAGACCGATTGAGAGAGGAACGAGGCAGACACCTGAGGGAGGGAGGGAAACACCTGAGGGATGGGGCTGAAGAAGGAAGGGCCGAGAGCCATGGGCTGCCGCTGCCCAGCACTCAGTTTTGAAAGTGGTCCTCAGCCCGGCGCAGTTCCTGAATCTGCAGCTGAAACCCTCCATTTTAAGTGTCCCAATAGAAGAGAATATCTGTCACTCAGGGTTGCAATGAGGAGGCATTGGCACTTGTCGCGTCCTGGTCCTGGATAAGGGACCCTCGCAAGGGTGAGGAAGGGGCGGGACCCTCGCAAGGGTGAAGAATCCAATCCTGGATATGGGACCCCCGCAGGGGTGAGGGAGGACAGGTCGCAGTTCGCCCGGGCAATGCTGTCTAGGGTACGTTGGTTAGCGGGACCCTCGCAAGGGTGAAGGATCCAATTAGCACACTTCTCATGCAGGTTTGTTCAAGATGGCGAAGTACACGCTGCACGGGTGGAGAAAGCATGGATGTTCTGGCTCCAACCCCGTCTAGCAGTGCTGCAACGCCTTTTATTGAGCTTACCAAACCGGAACAAGGAAGTACATACAATTTTGCCATATAAGGTAATCATAATTCATTCACTGCACCGTGACAGGACGCTGTCTTTTAGGAGTGTTTATTGCGCATGAGCAGGATGCTTTTAATGTTTTAAGGAGGAACTAGGATATGTGATTGTGTTGTGTCGCGTCATCTCACCCTTTTTTCTTTTATTCAAAGAGCAGATTCTAAACAGGATTCAACTCCATAGGCTGCATGCTAGAGGAGATACCTTCCGGTACCACCCTATCATGCTTCCCTGGAAAGTCTATCTCTGTCTCCGAATCGCTGGAGCATTCAAAAGGTGATTTGCGAGAGTCCTCCTGGCTAATTAGATGATAGGTGTATTGTTTGAAAAGAGCTTCAACAGTTATTTGTGATTTTGCTTCAGCAATAGCAGTTAGACTACGTTTGATCATAGAAATAAAAACAGGTAACAGACAAGGTAAGAGAAAACATCCTATAGCAATCATGGCAACCATAATAAACACGACCTTTAAAGCAGGAAATTTTGGTAGGACACCATCAAACATTTCTCCTATATCCCATTCTTTCCAAGTCTGTACAGACACGTGTGCTATTTTCACCATATCATGTACCAATTGTCCCACCACTTTCCCACTATTATCGATTTGAATACAACAATTTGAGAGATTAAACTTGCCACATACACCTCCTTCTTTAGCCAATAAGTAGTCTAGGGCCAATCTATTTTGCATTATGTATGTTCTAGACAATGCACTTTCTGTTGCTAATTTTTTCAAAGCAGCCCCTGTTTTGTTAGTAATTATTTCTACTACAGCTTGTAACCTAATGATACGATTTAGCATGTAAATAGGTGTCCGATAACCCCATGATCCATCCTGGGCCCAAGAAGCAGGATCATAATATGCAATAATACGTTCGGGGGGCCATTCGTCATCTTTCCAACTACCAATTTTAATAGCCCCATATATGTTGGTGAGGTCTCTTTTTCGTCTGGTGTTGCGAACTTCCTCATAGACAGGCAGACCTAAGACCTGTTTACGTGGTATTGGCAAGAGAAAAAAGGAGGGCTGGATGGCTCCCAATACACAGCTACCAGACCAATTTGGAGGTAAAACATTATATGCATATGAACCACAAATCCAATATAGACCGCTCGGTGATGTCCATGGGATATTGTCATTTTCTGGGTTTGATAGAAAGGGCAAACGGGTGATGTTTTGCAGGTGTCTTGGAGGTTCAGTGTGGTTTGCTGACCACCAATCATTGTTAGTCCATTGTCCTAGGCACATTAAGTGTCCTACTGGTACCCTAGCATTGGTATGATTACGATTAAAACATATTTTCCCTATAATTGATGAAGAGATGACCCATGTTTCGTTAAAGGGAGTAGAGGTGCTAGGCCAGGTTAGATTATTTTGATTGAGAAAAAGTTCAGTATAATTGGCTTCTAATGCTGCCCAAGGCCAGGCATCACCCATCTTTGTGCCTCCACAAACAAAACAGTTTTTTATAAGGAGTTCCTTGGCGATGGCATCTGCCAACTGAACAAACATGTTGTGGGCTCGGGGGGGGGACTGGCAGATCATTGACTTTATCTATTTCTTCTTCATACTCCCAGTACACCTTCACAGGTTTCAATTGTACTTGCTTAGTCTCCACCTTGATAATGAGATATCCATAAGGATCTGTGCCCTTACCATCGATGCCAAGACCAAACCCGAGATACTTGGTAGAGGCTGAATGGGAGGTAGTGGTAGATAGGCAAACATTGTTGCAGGTACCTGGAGTGCATGAGGTGGAAGAGGCGCCAAGACTGATATTAACAGGAAGGTAGTTTGCCCATGAGGGGGGAGTATTAGGAGAGGAATGAGTATACCAATAGTCATAAGGGTCTTGGAAGGATGTGTGGCCTGTGCTCATTGTCTTCCGCATGGTAAATAAATATTTTTGATTGGTCAAGTAGGAATGTTCCCACCCGAAATCTCCACATGTAACACCCGCAGAACTTCTGCCCTGGCCAGCAGAAATAGCTGTGCAGACATCAAAGCAAGCAGTGATGGTTTTTATTGTTCCAGCAACAGGAATGTCATAGAGATTGGAATGAGTAAGGTATCCCCCATAAGATTGTGCTGTTGTGAACAGGGAGGGTGAGACGGACTGACTTTCTCTGTCAGGGTCCCATTGGCCACCCTTGTAGCCATAGATGTACAAAGAAGCATAAAGAGGTCCTAATTTTGCCGGAGTGTAACAATAGTGGATATTATCTTTACCTAAACATTGATGGAAGGATGTACCGTTGTGTGTGCAGGCTGGAAGATCTGTCTTGCAGGCAGGTCTATGAGAGTGATAAATCAAGGTAGATAAAGTCTTGGAACCACTTTTTGTGGTTTGTATGCATTTTTGGCATGATGGTGATGTCTGCTTCTGCAGGGCACGCCGGTATCGTCGGGAAAGAGTGGGAGTAGGCGGTAAGATCGGCAAAAGATGTACTGTAAGAAAAGTTTCATAAGGTAGTTTTGGGAGACTCAGATGACAATCATATGCCGCATAATCCTCAGCAGTGACGTGGAGCAAAATCAGAGATGTTTGACAGTTGGAGGAGATGATGATGCGATTCTGAGATGGATAGATAGCCTTGCCATTTCTCTGCCATGTCCAGTAAGCAGGGTGCCTGACAGGATGTCGTTGTTTACAGGCCAAGACAGTTCTATTCCCTTTTGGAATATATAAACGACAGACTGGTACGCGGATATAGGCATTCAGGCGATCGAGGAGGTCAACACAGTTTTTTGGGGTTACCTTGAGCAATGGTGCAAAATTGTTTAGGTCCTTAAGCGGAGCTGTCGATGTAAGATCAGGGACCCCTGGGCCAGGCAGAGTCCGTTGAGCAGGCTGCGCCATGATGCCCAGGGAGTGCCACTTATCGTCATCCTCCTTGTGAGCCGGTGGGAGAATAGGTGTGCGTATGAAGCCTGCAAGGGCACGAGGGTGCCTGATCCGTGAAGGAGGTCGGAAAGATCTGTGTAAGAGTGGGTAGGAAATGCCAGGAGACCACTGAGGGAGCGACGTCATCTGCCAGATGCAAGGAATAGGACCACAGGGCACGCGGCAACAGTGAAGAGCCTTCGTCTGATTTCGGGAAGGTCGGATCCGCTGGGGAAAGACTGAAAAAAGAGGGGGGTTTGCAGGAGAAAGAGTGGAAAGGAGGAAAAATTGATGGCTGAAGAAGGTATGATTTTGCATGAAGCCATGCAGAGCATATATGCCAACAGTAGAAGGGTGAACAGTTACCGTGAAGAAGAGGTAGCAAGGGTTGTAAGCATAAGATATGTCGATAAGGAGTGAGGGGTTAATTACTTTATTATTGAAGGTGAAGGAATAAGAGCAGTTTTGAATCTCATTATCTTCAAAAGCAAAGGAAACATGGGCCCCAAGTGGGGCTATTATACCCGAAGGTGAGGCTTTAAATAAACAAGGAACAGAGGGAAAGAGAAGAGTCAGGCAGAGGAAAAGGGAGAGGCTTTCCATGATATGGTCAGACGCAGCGACCAGGGACCCACAGAACCCTGTCTGGTAGTTGAATGGCTGCGTATCCTTTGCCCCAAGTAATCAGGGAGACAGGCCCCTTCCAGTGAGGGTCAGGCAAATGCCTGTAATAGACAAGAGGGTGGGAGGAAGATAAAGAGGCTTTAGAGAAATGCCGTTCTGCTGCTGTAGAAAGAGGTGTGCGAGAAAGATTAATGAAATTAAGAGTATAAAGACAAATGTTTAAAATATTCTGATACGCTGGGAGGCTAGGGGGGCTAGGCCCTTTTACCCTATAGTACCGATTAAGGGCTGTTTTTAGAGTTGAATTAGCTCTTTCAACCAAGGCTTGGCCTTGGGAGTTGTATGGAATACCAAACTTGTGGACAATGGACCATTGGTGACAAAATGAGGAGAAAACAGAGCTAATATAAGCCGGACCATTATCCGTTTTCAAATTTTTTGGGCATCCCAGCGTCAGAAAGGAACGAATGCAATGATTGATGACATGGTTTACCGCTTCTCCTCTATGAGCCGTAGCCATGATGAATCCCGAGAAGGTATCCACAGAAACATGGATATACTTCCAAGGGGCAAATGGGGTATATTGGGTGACATCCATTTGCCATGTTTCACAGGCCTCAGTTCCCCTTGGGTTAACGCCTTCAGGGGAGCTATTGGCCTGCAAGCTGCATGTGGGACATTGTTGAACAATGGCTTGAGCTTCGGTTTTGGTTAAGCCAAATTGTTTAGCCAGAGCTTTAGCATTTTGATGGAAATAATCGTGGCTTTCTCCTGCTGTCAAAGGAGAGGGCTGAGGCATTTTTATTATGACTGGCATCATTTTACATGCTTCATCTGCCATGTGGTTTCCTTCGGAAAGAAAGCCTGGGAGGTGCTGATGACTACGGATATGGGCCACGAATAAAGGGTCCTGTCGTGCCCGGAGTAACGTCTGGAGCTGTAAAAAATGTTGGATTAAAGGGGCAGGGACATTTGGAGAGATATATGCATCAAAAACATTTTTTGCAACATAGGAAACATACAGGCTGTCAGTAATGACATTAAGTGGTTGTGAAGGGAACAGAGTCAGAGCTAAATTGAAGGCTTTTAGTTCAGCTTGCTGAGCAGATTCTGTGGAGGGAGTCAAATGTTTTTTCCATTGGCCATCCTCTTTCCAGACGCATGCGCCACTCCTTTTAGATCCGTCAGTAAATATTGTGAGGGCATTTTGCAAAGGAAATTGATGTATAGGTGAGGCTAATGTGATAGGCACCATCTTTAAAAGCTGTAGTCGCTGATCAGGGGGCAAATGACATGATATATGACCAACCCAATCAGTGAGGGCACCCTGTAGGGTGTCAGACTGCTGATATAGTACCTCCCACATAGCTAATTTGCAGTGTGTGTATATGTTGGTAAGATCTATCCCCATCAGATTCTTACTTCGATGGCGACCCTTGATAATCAAATCCGCAGCTTGGGCTGCTTGATTGTAAATATTTTGTTTCGGGGTATGTTGTAAGTGTAACCATTCAAGAATCAGAATCTTTCTCTACGTAGTTAACTGTATGAGGATACCTGTAAGTAGCTGGGCAGTGTGGAGTAGTGCTAAATGTATAGGAAAGTTGGGGATGGCACGATCCACCCATCTATGTTGTATAATATGGTTTATGTTCCTCAATGCCTCCTTCTGAGGGGGGGTGAGAATGATTAAATCTGCAGGATTTTTGTGATCTACCAATGCCTGAAAGAGGGGGGAAAGAGTACTGGTGTGCAGGGCAAAGTAAGGACGAGCCCAGTTGATAGTACCTAAAATTTGTTGCAATCGTACCAAAGTGATTGGATTAGGAAGTGCAATCTGGGGCAAAACTGGAGCTGAATTTGAAAGTAACACCTTATGTCCCAGATATTGAAAGGGGTAGTGTTGTTGAACTTTATCCGGTGCAATATGTAACCCTGCAGAGGTAAGACAATGCTGTAAAAACCCAAGCGATTTATGAAGTTGCTCTGAGGATTCTTCCGTTGCGATTAGAATGTCATCCATGTAATGATACACCAAGTAGGAAGGATGTTTTTTCCTGTATGGAAGTAAAGCTTTATCAACAAAATATTGACACATGGTAGGGGAATTGACCATTCCCTGTGGTAGGACTTTCCATTGATATCGGGTGGTGGGTTTGCTATTGTTGTACTCAGGGACAGTGAAAGCAAAGAGACATTTATCACGTTCTGCTAGTGGAATGCAGAAAAAACAATCCTTCAAATCAATAACGATCAAGGAATATTTTTGTGGAATAAGATTAGGATTAGGGAGACCACACTGTAGCGCCCCCATAGGCTGAATTATGCTATTGACAGCCCTTAGATCTTGAAGGAGTCTCCACTTTCCACTTTTCTTTTTAATAAGAAAAACAGGAGTATTATAAGGGCTAGTGGTGGGTTCCAGGTGGCCAGCCTTCAACTGTTCGGTGACAATGTCGTGCAGGGCATGAAGTTTTTCAGATGGTAATGGCCATTGATCAACCCACACGGGGGCGGAGGTGGTTAGTGTGAGGGAAAGAGGACGAGGGGCATAAAGCGCCATTTAAGGAATGTGTAGAGAAAGCTGTAGCTGAGAAAGCAAGTCACGCCCCCACAGATTGCAATGCAAAGGTAATATATAAGGTTTGAGAACAGCAGTGATATTAGAACAAGAGGAAGTAGCAAACAGATTGCGCGTGCTGACCTTGGCAGCCTGAGCTCCACCGACACCTTGGACAGAAGAAGCCGGTTGGCAAGGCCAATGAGCAGGCCACTCCTGAGAGCGAATGACAGACACGTCAGCACCAGTGTCTATGAGGCCAGTGAAGGAGGTACCATCCAGCAAAACCGTGAGGGTCGGTTTTGACAGCGAGACCGGCTGTTGAAGAGCATAAAGAGATGGGGGACTATGAGAGGGAGGAAGGAAGATAAGAGTAGCAACTACAGTTCCCTTGAGAAGGGAGAAAATCCTGTCTCCTGTCCCAGCAAGCCCTAGGTGATGCAAAGATTCAGAATCAGGGAAAAGAAAGGGAGAAGCAACAACTCCTTCAATAACAAGAGTGGAAGTAGGGATTAACAGTGCAGGGGTAGCAGGGGGAAAATGGGCAGTTCTTTGGAAGCGTTGCTTATTGACAGGATCAGAGCTCGGGTATATAAAAACATGACAAGCAGGAGAGAGGCTTATGGACAAATTAGTTGTAGAACATTTACCAGATGAGGAAGGAATACAATTAATATAAAAAGGATAATAATTACAATAATGACAATGAAGATTAACTTGATCATTCATTAAGAACGTTAAGTGGGGTGGGGAAACCCTTGATACAATATAAGGACATTCAGATCCCCTTATCTCTAGATTGAATAGAGGAAAAGATTTTAAGTTTCCTTTCCTTAGGAAGAGTAAAGAAGAAACAAAAGAGCGAGGGGTAGAGTGTTCTTTAAAATAAAACAGAAATGACAGAGTGAAAACTTATGGATAGTATTTTCATGACATACCCACGTGGAACAAGTATAATAGCCTTCTGTTAATGAAATGATTTTAACACGAATAGTCTTTTGACAGGAAGCATAGGTTTTGTTGAAGTAAGGTAGAAATTGCAAAGAAGATATAGGCAAGAATATCAGGAAAGATTTTTAAGATACAGATGTAGCAGATAAATTCCCATGATAGGGTCTTACTGCCTGACCAGGGATTCAGAGAGTGGTTTTTTCTGGCAGTAAAATCACAGCGTTTCCTTTCCCCCAAGCTCAGCAGGACTCTGCCAAGCAGAATAATGACAGTCTGTTAGGAGGGGTAAAGGGGGGGAGGAAAAATGACAAAAAGCAGTAGAAGTAGGAGAAATTTAGATTTAAGTTTAGGAAGTTTAGAGTAAAAAGACAAATGTTAAGAGAGTTTTGCAATGCTGGGAGGTTCGGGGTTTTTTCCCGCAATGAATAAGAGCACGTTTCAGAGACAAGTGAGCTCATTACACAATAGCCTAATACCCTGCCCTCCGGGCTGTTGCAGGGAATTCCAAACTTGTGGATTACATCCCATCTGTTACAGAAGTCCTGAAAAGCAGAACTTGTGTAGGCAGATCCATTGTCTTCTTTGATTTCTTTTGGACGTCCCAGCGAGGCAAAGGTACGAATTGAATAATTGTTTTACAGCTTCTCCCCTTTGAGGAGTGGCCAGAATAAATCCTGAATATGTATCTATTGAAACGTGCAAATATTTCCATGGGGCAAAAGGTGGATACTAAGTTACATCCATTTGCCAAATTTCACAAGCTTTTAATCCTCTAGGGTTTTACTCCTATGGGAATGGAATGTAGCAGCTTCTGCCTGAGTTAGAGAAAATTAAAAAGTTATCATAACTTGGCAGAGGAGATTCAAACACACTCCCTGCTTCTATTTTTTGATGGACTTTTAAAGCCTCCATAATTTTCCTCCAAGTGACCAAAAAGCCAATAGGTGCACGAGGAGGACAATGGAGATATTCACCAATTTTTTTGCCAATATGGAAAATTTTTAAGGACCCTTCCTCTGAATAATTGGGACAATGTTGCCACACATAAGCCAATAACGTAGCAATAG
This sequence comes from Hydrophis major, assembly GCA_033807585.1. Classification (NCBI taxonomy): domain Eukaryota; kingdom Metazoa; phylum Chordata; class Lepidosauria; order Squamata; family Elapidae; genus Hydrophis; species Hydrophis major. The sequence continues at coordinate 93,406,645 of CM066330.1, read as the reverse complement.
ATTTCCTTTTTATGGGAAAGCCCTTTAAATTAGCAGAGTATTTAGAAGAAGCGACTAGCTCTCTCAATTCCTTCTGCTGTTGAGAAAAGCCTCCACCCATACTTACTAAAGTCGAGACCATCTTTCAGATCCGATGAGGTGCAATTCGCTCAGGCGCCTGGCGATGCACAGCTCCAACCGAGCTGATAAGTATGGGCGCGCCGCTGCGTATCCCCCTTAGGGAAATGTCGTCACTTGTTTTCTTGTGACTGCATGTGCTAAAAATCCTTTACTCTTCTGAATCGAATTTGCCCTTTTCACTAGATTCATAAGCTCCTCCCTATGCTCTGAGGAAGTCTTGAAGTTTGCGGAGCCCATTACTTACGATTCGAAAGCCGATGCCCGGTGCGTAGTAACGGGAGTGAAAAGAGAGCCTCCTTAGACAAGGAGCACTCCTTGACGTATCACGGACGAGCCCCCAGCTGTCGCGTCCTGGTCCTGGATAAGGGACCCTCGCAAGGGTGAGGAAGGGGCGGGACCCTCGCAAGGGTGAAGAATCCAATCCTGGATATGGGACCCCCGCAGGGGTGAGGGAGGACAGGTCGCAGTTCGCCCGGGCAATGCTGTCTAGGGTACGTTGGTTAGCGGGACCCTTGCAAGGGTGAAGGATCCAATTAGCACACTTCTCATGCAGGTTTGTTCAAGATGGCGAAGTACACGCTGCACGGGTGGAGAAAGCATGGATGTTCTGGCTCCAACCCCGTCTAGCAGTGCTGCAACGCCTTTTATTGAGCTTACCAAACCGGAACAAGGAAGTACATACAATTTTGCCATATAAGGTAATCATAATTCATTCACTGCACCGTGACAGGACGCTGTCTTTTAGGAGTGTTTATTGCGCATGAGCAGGATGCTTTTAATGTTTTAAGGAGGAACTAGGATATGTGATTGTGTTGTGTCGCGTCAGGCACTCCCTGAACTGGGTGGTTTGCTGGCAGACGTTTTATTATCCAACTAGGTAACAACAGTCAGGTAATGAAACGTCTGCAAGCAAGCCCCCAAACTCAGACTCCCCCCCCCCCCATCCTTGAAAAAGTGTTTCTGCTTGAAACTGGTCCCTGGTACAAAAAAGGTTGGGGACCACTGATCTAAAAGGTCTTAGATCTTTATAAAAATGGACCTAGTACATTCTTGTTCCTTTCATGTTTCCCCACCTTTGGCCATTCTACAATAAAAGCCTGTTACTTCAAATAATAATAGCCACATATTTATTTTATAGAACCTTTTCTTATCTCCAATTTACTTGAGGTAAAATTACTTATTCCCCTAAGTATTGTGTGCTTCTGTTTTCAGCTTTAAAAATCAATTACCACTGGCAGAGAGTAATTAAACAAACTAATGAGATGTTATTTTAAATTACAACCTGACTTTTTTTCCCAAACATCCTTTCAGTGAGCTTCAACTACTCCTTTCTGTATTGTTGCTTTTCATTGGGGGGGGGGGGGGTTGTCTCTTTGTCAGCTTCTTTCCATTCCTTGTTTTCAATGACTTCTTAGGAAATAATGAACTAAATATTTTAATTAGGGATTTCTCAGAATTGTGGCAAGATAATCCTTAAATGGAGAGCAGTTGGACATTAGAGCCACCGCGGAATCAGCACACCAATATATGGAGGCTTTCCATACAAGAAATTGCTTTCTATAGTTAAATTCAGCAGCCAGGTTAATTGTATTCCATTCATTTAAGAGCACCATTGAAGAGGCTATAGAGTCATTTAAATGCATTACTGACCCTTCTATGCATTAACTTTTCACGTGACTATACTAAAAGGCTCCCATGTGTAGATTATGCAATACTATGGTTAGTTATTCTGATGGGAGAAAATGAAATAGTTGGTAACTTTAAGAGGAAAAAGAGCAATTGCACTTAGACTTATACACTGCTTCATAGTGCTTGACAGCCCTCTCTACAATGTCAACCCTTTTGCAGAGTCAGCATATGAGGATCAATAGAGTATGGTATATATTTGTGAATATGTTAACCTGGAGTGATTAATTACTTTAGTAGGTCAGAACAAGTTCCAAACTGGATTCATGTTTGCAGGTCACTTGGTAATATTGAGACAGACAATGGTTGAGTTTTGATGGTATATAGCCATAATGGGGTTGGTTTTATTTGAATCTGCCTTTGTGTTTTGATAGGCACATGGTGTTACATGTGTGAACCTTGCCAATTGCCTCTTGTTCAGCAAATCACAAGACAAGCCATGACTTTGTGTGTTATACCCTCACAACATTCCTCAGCGGTAGTTATTTAAACCAGTTCAGCACGCTCACTGAACCAGTTGTGAAACCAATAGAAGCCCACCACTGAATATGTTGAACCACTTAGAGAGGGCTGTAAAGCAATATGGAGCAGTATACAATATACATTTAAGTGCTATTGCTACATTTTCATTAATGCAATATATGTTTAAAGAGAAATAAATAAGAGGACAGTTCTGTTGGCTACACAGTAATAAAACCAATAATCAATAGAATAAACAAACTGCTAATTGGAATAGTTAAAAAAAAATCATTCTTTAAGCAATTCTGAATCTTCTTGAGAAGGTTTGATAAGCTTACTCAAATGTCTTTTATTTTCCAATCAAATTTCTTTGGAGGTTTTGCAGCAGCCTCCATATTCACCTTGAATAATGCCACCTAAAGTTAAAAAAATGGTTATAGTTCAAAGAAAAATAAAGTGAAAAATGATATTACTTTTGACAAAAATAGGGAATATTTATTTGAAAAACATTTCCTTATTTTTGCAGGGGGAAAAACTGTTTTCACACCATACAATTATAATTTAGATAAAATCCGATGAAAAATGCAAAGTTTATGTTTACTGCATTGGTTCTTTTTTTTTTTGCTCAGAAATTGCAATAGCACAGACTCATGATTTGTACCCCGCCCCTCTCTCTCTCACACACACACAACACACAGGCTTCTGCTGAATGCTTATGGTTGGTGCTGCAGATGTCTCCCGCTGAGTGAAGTGTCTTACCTTAGGGAGTTGACAGGCACACCTAATGTGGCTACTTTTCCATTTTTTGCTTTGTTAAAACTGGCTGAAAGTTAGGTGTAATATACTGTTGGTGTATTTGCTTTTCAAAAAAAAAATAATATTTCTCAGCCAGCTGCATTTGGTATCGCCTATATAAAGTAGGATAAACAATTTCAGGAACTTTAATTGCCTGATAGGCCTTAGTATGAACTGATTTGGAACTGAAACAAAAGAAAGCTAAATTGAATTAATTGTCCTCCAGATGAAGTTCTTACATAAATAGCACCAACAGAGTTAATACTATTAGAGTCAGGTCTTGATTAATGTGCCAATAGTCAAATTTTATTTTACTGGGTTAATTATTTAGAAGATTCCTTAATTTAAAATAAAGTTGTCATTCCCTCAGCTACAAATGTAGCCATTACATGGTATATTTTTTTATCTAATCAGATATTTAAATTCTAACACTGTCAACTATTTCATGGCATTCTTTTGATGACTTCAAGAAATGGCATTAACAAACAAAATCTTTTCAACGGTGAACACATTAATATAAGTAACTCCACTAATTAAGCCTAAAGTCAAGCAACATTTTAAAGAGCAGGAGTGCCATCATGTGGATATGAAGTAGTCAAATATACTTTTTATGTTCTAGTTCAATAAGTGCACATTTCTCAAAAAGGCTCTAGCAACTTGTGACTATTGAGCCACTTTCTGCTACTGAACAGCAATTCAGGCAGGGTTTTTTGAGTCTTAGGTAGCCCAATGGTGTTAGGCCTGGAAAAAATATATTAGGATTTATGTTAGTTACGCTCTGCTTGAAAAGTCACATATATTTGCATTAACAAAATGTCAAATGACAATGGCATTCATACAAGGGGCTCTGTAGAATCATGGATTGCTTTTATTTCAACTTTTGTGTTTCTTCCAGCTGCCTGTCAAACTTTGTGCATGCTTCTTTGCTTTTGCTTTTTCCCTACTAATATTGTAGCTAGTATTATTTATTAAATATATATGCTGTCCATCTTATTATTGAGTAACAATTGATAATATTACCGTGTTTCTCATAAAATAAGGCCAGGTCTTTTTTTTTTTCCGAGCCCCCCCAAAAATGGCTAGGACGTCTTTTTGGGGGTGACTTAATTTCTTCCCCCATGCACACCTCCACCTAGAGTGCCCCATGTGCACTTACCTCTCCATGAGGTTGCCACTGGAAGTTCCCCAAAGGTAGAGTCACCAGCCATTTCTTTCGCCGGTAGAAGTGGCCTCAGGGCAAGCACCTATGCATACTCACCTCGCCACAAAGCTGTTTCTATCAGCCGATGGAAGCTCCCCAAAGGCAGAGTCACCAGCCGCTTTGGTGTGAGGTGTGGCTGCCCACAGGGCGCTCCTGAGAGGAGCGCCCCATGCATACTCTCCTCAAGTCTGTTTTATCGGCCGATGGAAGCTCCCAAAAGGCAGAGTCACAAGCCGCTTCCATTGGCCGATAGAAACAGCTTCGTAGTGAGGGGGGTACACATGGGAGAGTGGCTGCAAACTTTTTTTAGCAGAAGGGAAGCAAGCTGAGTTTCTCTCTCTCTCTCTCTCTCTCTCATACACACACACACACAAACTAGCCCTCGTCCCTGCACCAGGTCAGCCAAGCCCTTCTGGCGAGGGAAGGTCTCAGCATCTGTGGGGTTCCCACTGCCGCCCTCCCCTCCCCAGGCTAGACCTTTTCCGGGCACCCTGCCAAAGTCCTGGGCAGCCAAGCTCCCTTTACCTGCTGCCACCACTGGTTTGGGAAGGGGAGGCCACCAGGGAGGGAAGAGGAGGCAGCAGAGCTCGGCTACCCTTAGAAGGGAGATCAGGTGGGCTCCTGAAAGGAGACTCAGGAGCAGTCCTCGTAGGAATGTGGTGGGGAAGCAGGGTGAGTGTGAAAGGGTCACCGCCGTAGCACAGGAGGGAGGAAGGGAGCTGGAGCAAAGAAGGGCAGGAGAGAAGCTAAACTGTCCTTTCTATTGCTCTGGTGAGGGCCAAATATTTGCAGGGGCTGGTTGGAAAGGCCTAATTTTAGTATGAAACTTGAGTCGTGGTGAGGGAAGCTGAACGGCGAAAGCACTCTGCACATGATCTGAGGCAATCCTGCCACAGATCACGGGTAGCATTGTTAACAGTTGGGGAAGTCTGATAACTTCAGCGACGCCTCCTTTTCTTTCTCTCTCTCTCTCTCTGAGCACCTGAAAGAGCACCCATCATTAACCAATTAACCAACGCCAGCCTCGGAATCCCTTATTTCAGCATAATTGGGGATGAGAGAGGAGTCGTAAAACCAGGGACTTGGTGACGAGGTACAGGGTCTTTTTTTTTTTTTTTGATTGAGTTCAATCAATTTCATCGGACATCAGAGGCGTTCAGAAGAACTTTGAAAAAACTTGTGGGTCTAACTTGGAGAAGCAATTAGTTTGGTCCTCTCAAATGGCGGAGGTTCGGGATGGTCTTTGGAGACCTCCCCTCTCTTTTAGTTGAGGGAGACCTGGGCAATTTTAGGCTAAAAGCTTCCCCGGAGAGATTGATCAGAGAATGGGCAAGAAAGCAAAACAAGAATACATTTGGGTTAAGGTGTTTTCTCCCATTCCGTCTGTCACAATCTCACAATTTTCATCCAGACACAGATATGTGTGTGCTTTCTCTCCTGCCCCACTGGTAGATTCAAATAAAAACTAATGTGAGCTCCCCTCACAAGGCCATTTCTATTGGCCGATGGAAGCTCCCCAAAGTCAGAGTCAGCAGCCGTTTCTACCGGCCGATAGAAGCAGCTGGTCACTCTGTCTTTGGGAAGCTTCTATCGGCCAATGTTCTATCGGTAGCAGATCAGGGTATTCTAGCCTAGGCTACTTGCATGGCGCTCCTAAAGGCAAGTTTTCTCCCCCCTCTTCACCTCGTGTAGTTCTAACAAACGATGTGAGAAATGTTGGGTAAACGCATGGTTTAAATAGGCCTAAATTTTGGGGGCAGGGCTTAATTTCACCTCATGCCTAGAAATCATGCTGGGCCTTCCTATTGGTGGAGGCCGTATTGTTGGAGAAACACAGTAATAGACTTAATTGGTAATATTAATAGACAATATTAGACTGTAACACTGCTAGTCTATTTCTTAACTGTGTCTTGTACTTATTAGGTTTGAGTGCCTTTAAATTGTTATTTTTTTCAGGAATAGCCAACATTTGAATTTATATTTATACATTATTCTGCAATATACTGTTAGATAACTGTGAATCAAAATGTGCTCATCTCAGTAAAATTGTTTTTTATTGTCTACTCAGGTCTGTCCTGCTTGTTTTTGCAATGAACCATAGAATTTGAAAGGGTTACTTAGCTAATCAAATCAAATCTCCTGCTCAGAGTAGTAATCCCTGTTGAAATATCCCACGGATGGCTGTCTGGCCTCAGCTTGAACATCCTAGTAAAAAGAAGCCCACCATTACTTAGAGCAATTGCTTCTACTCTTGAATTGCCCTTAATATTAGGATTGGGGTTTTTTTTCATAATGTTTAAACAGAAACTGCTTTCCTGGACTTAAATATATTATTCTGGATCTTAGAGTCTGGAATGAGAGTGAAGGTCTTGATCTCCCATGTCACATTCTTTCAGATATTTGAAGAGTATTATCACATCCCCACCAATCTTGTGGTTTTTTTTTTTTTTAAGACTAAGCATAACCAGCTCCCCCACCTCTTTTTACAAGGCTTAATTTCTAGCCCCCTGATCCATCCCGTCTATAACTTGTACATAATTCTTTTTCCATTTTGACTGAATCCTTTTTTAAAGTGTGGTGTATTGTTTCTTCTGAGAGGAACTGCAAAACAGAGCAGAATTATTTGATCTATGGCGGATTTCTTAGTAACGTATTTACATTTTTCATACATTTCCTAGTAATATATTGGTTGCAACTATATTTTTTTGTTCTGATGAGATATGCCTACATGGGCCTGGTTTCAATCATATATGCTATTTTTTGGTGGTACAACATGTGTGTGTGTATGTGTATACCGTGTTTCTCCAAAAATACGACCTCCCCAATAGGAAGACCCAGCATGTTTTCTAGGCATAAAATGAAATTAAGCCCCTTCTCCCAAATTTAGGCCTATTTTAAAACATGAAAAATGGAGGGAAGGGCGGGGCACTTGCTATTAGGAGCGCCCCGTGGGCAGCAATTCCTCACCACCAGCTGCTCCTAATGGGCAATTGTGGCAGAGCGCAGAGAGCTCCCTACTCCTGCCAAGCACCTTTGTGGCAGACCCAAGACCTTCAGCGCCCGTTGCTGTTGATTTCCTTCTGCCCATGCCACCACTGCATTTGGAGCTGCCGCTTCCACGTTTGGAGCGCTGCCACTATTTGGAGCACTGCTGCTGTTTGGAGTTGCCGCTTCCATATTTGGAGCTGCCAGCACATTTGGAAATGCCACTTCCGCGTTTGGAACCCCACCATTGTTTGGAACCCCATCATGTTTGGAGCTGCCATGTCCGCATTTGGAGATGCCACTGTGTTTGGAGCTGCTGCTTCCACATTTGGAGCACTGCCGCTGTTTGGAGCACCACCACCAACCAATTGGAGCACAGCCGCCACTCCAAACATGGTGGCAGCTCCAAACATGGAAGTGGCAGCTCCAAACATGACGGTGGTGCTCCAAATGGCAGCGGCACTCCAAACACAGAGGCGGCAGCTCCAAACATGACGGCGGTGCTCCAAATGGTGACGGCACTCCAAATGGCAGCGGCACTCCAAACATAAAAGTGGCAGCTCCAAACGTGGTGGCGGAATAGGCAGAAGGGAAAGCAACAGTGGTGGGTGCCAAAAGTCTTGGGTCTGCAGCAAAGGTGTTTGGTGGGAGTAGGGAGCTCTCTGCACTTCACCATGATCACCCGTTAAGAGTGGCTGGTGGCCAGGCTGCCCACGGGGTGCTCTAGATGAGGATGCAAGGGGGGGAATTAAGTCACCCCCCAAAAAATGGCCTAGCCATTTTTTCAGGGCTCAAAAATATATAAGACCCGGCCTTATTTTATGAGAAACACGGTGTGTATGTGTGTGTCTCTGTGTGTGTGTATATATAAAACTTAAGAAAACAAATATATATATTATGATGATGACAGGCTGGAGCCTGTTGTGAATGTGGAGTCTGAATTATTAGAAGACACTCTTAGCCAGAATCTGCGACCTCATTCACGCCAGAAACTGATCCACAAAATGAGTCAGAGGCGTCGAGTGGGGAAGCTGACAGATCGTAGTTTGATACTAGAACTAGGAGAAGTCTGTAATGTCAAGTTGGGGGGGAGGCAAGCCAGACGCTGATTAGGGAAAGTAGCACGTTGCCTAAATGAGTATAAAAGGACACAGCTGGGTTTGGAAAACTTGTCAGGAACAAAGTGACTGATTGTGTGAAGAGGTTTTCAGTAGGGGCCCTGGGGTTTGAGAATTTGTGCCAGGACTGGTTTGCTGAACAGAGCATGTATTATTGCTGTGGAATATAAGTTTTGTTTGAATTCTGAAGGGGGAGCCATAACATTTATATATATATATATATATATAAAATATTCCTTTTAAGAAAAAAAATGTGTTTCAGTTTCAGCAAACAATAGTACAACAAACACAATTATACCCTAACTGTCCTTTCCCACTTGACTTTACAAATGGAGCAAGGTCAGAAAATTATCATAACGTTCTGCTAATTAAAGTAAGATACATTAAGATATTAATTAAAGTAAGATATACACAAAAATCATCACAATGATCCCCAATTATAACTTCAAAAAAGGCAACTATGATCTTATAGAAAACGATCTCTCATCCCTCGATTGGCAATCTCTATTCACTGGATGCAAGACCATTACAACGTATTTTTACTTGAAGTCAAAAGAGTTATCAAACTGTATTTACCAAAAACGACTACCAAAACAAAATTAAAAAAAAAAAAAAACAGATTACCCACAACAATAAGGAAACTTCAATCCTAAAAGAGATCACTCTCATGGAAAAACAAATCTGGTCACATTGCCAACTTCAAAAGCCGATACAAAAATTTATGCCACCAGATAAAGACTGAATGCACATTAAATTATCACATTAAACAAGAGGAAAATCTTCTATGCATCAATTCCACCCACACTTTCTACAATTTTGTAAACAACAAACTAAAAGTCTCAAGGTCCATCCCACCCCTCATAGGACCTAATGGTAAAGACTGCAACGACAACACCATTAAAGCCAACATCTTTGATGCATTTTTTGGCTCAGTATTTGTAAATAGCAATGGATCATGCCCAGTATTTCCTAGTCGAACCACAGACAACTACAATGATCTAATACATATCGATTTTACAGAAGTCAATGTTGAAAAAGCACTACACAATCTAAAACCATCTCTATCTATTGGACTGGACAGAATATGTGCCTACTTCTTAAAAAAGCTATCCACTTCCATAGCAGAACCTCTAAGCATAATCTTTGAAAAATCTTTCAGGACCAGCTCCTTGCCTAACGTATGGTCACAAGCCATGGTCATGCCCATTTTCAAAAAGGGAGACCCCAGCCTAGTTGAAAATTACAGACCAATCTCCTGATGCTGCATCACCTGAAAAGTCATGGAATCAATTATTAACCAATCCATTATCCTCCACTTAGAAACAAACAACCTACTCTCTAATAAACAATCTGGTTTCAGGAAAAAAACTATCATGTAATCTGCAACTCTTACACTGCAAAAACATATGGACTACACAACTCGATCAGGGCAAAACAATAGATGCAATCTACATAGACTTCTGTAAAGCCTTTGATTTAGTGGTACACGACAAACTACTCCTAAAACTGAAATCTTACAGTATCTCTGTTTAACTGTATAACTGGATAGAAGCATTCCTGTCAAATAGACAACAAATGGTCAAAATTGGGGGTGTCCTATCAAATTCTGTACCTGTGAACAGTGGTGTCCCCCAAGGCAGTGTTCTAGAACCAACTCTCTTCATACTCTACATAAATGACCTTTGTGATAATATTAAGAGCAACTGCGTTTTCTTCATAGATGATGTAAAGCTATTCAACACCACAGACAATACTGTTACCCTTCAAAAAGATATTGATTATGTATGAGAATGGTCAAACAAATGGCAACTTCAAATCTCAACCAATAAATGCTCTGTCTTACATATTGGCAAAAAAAAAATCAGAAAATAAAATACAAGCTGAATAGTCAAGACCTTGTTGATGATCCAAGCTCTGTAAAGGACTTTGGAATACTCATCTCTAATGATCTAAGTGCTAGAGCCCACTGTAACTACATAGCCAAAAAGGCATTAAAAGTTGTTAACCTAATCTTACGTAGCCTTTTCTCTGCTAATATTACACTTCTAACTAGAGCATACAAAACATTTCCTAGATCAATGCTCGAATACAGCTCATCAGTCTGGAACCCACATTATGTATCTGATATTAACACAGTTGAGAAAGTCCAGAAATATTTCACAAGAAAAGTTCTCAACTCCTCTACTCATTGCAGAATACCTTATGCCACCAGAGTGAAATTCTAGACCTAGAAAACCTAGAACTATGCCGCCTTCAGTCCAATCTAAGTATAGCATATAAAATCATACATTGCAATGTCCTACCTGTCAATGAATAGTTCAGCTTTAACCATAATAACACAAGAGCAAACAATAGGTACAAACTCGAGGTTAATTGCAACAAACTTGATTGCAGGAAATACGACTTCAGCAACAGAGTGGTCAATGTCTGGAATACTCTAACTGACTGTGGTTTCTTCCCCAAACCCCCAAAATTTTAACCTTAAACTATCTACTATTGACCTCACCCCATTCCCAAGATGTCTGTAGGGGGGGGGGCATGCATAAGCGCACCAACATGCCTACTGTCCCTGTCCTATTGTTTCTTTTATTTTTCTTATATGGACCAATTTCATGTATTCATAACTATGTATATACTTATACCTATTATCTTGTAAGCGATTGACAAATAAAATAAATAAAATAAATAAATAAATAAAATAAAAATGGAAGATAAATGGTTGAATATTCATCCGTCTTTGCCAATCAAGTACTTCTCAGATGTTTTTCACTCCCAGCAGTCCTTACCCCCATGCTGATGCGGAAGAAGGTTGTCACAATCCATAATTTCTGAAAGGCAGCAGTGTGGGGATACAGAAATGAATGAAAAATTACAAGAACAAGTGGAGATCACGGATGGAGAAGGATCAGAAAAAGAATGTACTTTGATATTTGTGTTCTGTGGCTGTCAAGCATTGATGCTGAGCTTTGTAGGTGCCTGTTGTTCTTTGTTCTTCTTCATTTTTTCTGGAGGATTATATGGATGGATCTTCACCAATAGCCTATAGTTAACCACATTTGATGAAATACAATTCATGTAATGCAGCTAACTACAGCATACAAATTTTATCAAAAATGCTGTTATAATTTTAGATTAAAAGTTCTCCTTTCCTGCCCTCTCCCCTCTTCCCATTAATACTTGCTTCAATATGCTCACAGGGCCATTAACAGATTTAGTTACATATATTGCCTAAATTCAACCACAATGTTGTCATACAGACATAAAAGAAGTTCATAAATCTACTTGATAAACTACCATATGCTATATAGTGCTGACTTTGAAATGTCATCCACTAAATTGCCCTAGTTCAGAAAACTGAATATTTGTGGCTGTTATAAGACTTTTAGTGGAATAAATTTCTCCAGATCCTTCTTGAACTTTGAATATGTCCTGAACTGGGTTGTTATCCTTCTAAAACAAATAAGCAATAATCTACATTGCAGTTATGATGACACCTTAAGAGCAATGTTTGCATGAATCCAACACTGATTAACAGCCAATATTATTATTTTTTCTTTCCAGCAACTACCATGCTGATACAATTCATTGTAGGATAGAGAGCAAATGAGAAAATTAACATTTTAAGGTCTAGAAATAAAAACAATTGCTTCCAGTTTTTCAATCAAAAAAGGTCATAACGAGTAGCTGAACCTTGTGAAATTAATTAAAATACTTTGTAACATCATAAAGCTCTTTAATTTCCTTTATGCTTGGTCGAATGGTTCAGCTGCAATTACTCACTTCTTTGGCACATTTAGAAATGACTTTTCTTGCTATCTAACCATAATGATAACAAAAAATTCTGTCATTATAAATACTTTCTTAAAATTAAAATGTAATCATCAGGCAGTTGTGTTTGGGAAGATGTACTTGATCTTGACAGTTATGATTTATGTTTTCCAATGTAACTAAATTGTATGCAGAACCTCTGTCATTTTTAATAAAAATTGATAAATTAAGCCATTAAGAATACACCTTTCTTTGCTCATCTTGGCATGAATGGCTTTGAAATAGTTTAAATGAAGATCCAAGAAAACAGAAGGCTGATTATGGTTTTTGAAAAGTTTGCATTTTTAGTATTCCATTAATTTTGGGACACTATGAAGTACAAATTGCTTGCACTGATATGTGTAATGGCAATAAATAGTACATAATGTCTTTATATTAGCAGAATTAAACTCTTGACATGCCTGATAAGAACATGAGATTTGTCTTTTTCAATGAAATTGGTCACAGAGTCTACCATTATATTTCCTTGAGCCAATAATGCAATACTCCTTAGTACACAAATGCTGCCTAAAGAAACCTTTTCTGAAGTAAATTCTAGACAACAGGAAGCTATTTTCTTCCCTATTGTGTTCTACTTGGGTTACAGCTAGTTTACTATGCCCAGTTTCTAGGTACAATTTTATAAAATTTAAAAATAAATTTTATTAAACATTAAAAATATATACATAATACAAAACATTTCAAAAAATATGAAATCAAATAGATATACATAGTCAATAAACATAAAACCGTAAACATTTCTAATTGCTTAAATGGTGTGTTCTTATCAAACAATTTTCCAATACTTACTTCCACTATCTGGTAAATACTCATAACTGTTTGTAAGTGTTTACTCACTGGTTTCTATCCTTTATCCAATTATACCAGTTTTTCTAAACTGTATAATATTTTGAGTCTTCCTTATCTTTTAACTTTTGAGTGAGTTTGTCTATTTCCGCACAGTCATAGATCTTCTGGATTATCAAGTTATCCATTGGCATCTGATCACCCTTCCAACATTAAGTTAATGCTATCCTTGCTGCAGTGAGTATATTTAAAATTAAATATTTTATTTCTTTTTCTATTTCATCTTTTATTATTCCCAACAAAAAAATTTCAGCCTTGAAGTCTAATTCAATATTTGTTATTTCTCTTATTCATCTTCGCATGTTTTCCCAATACTTTTTACTCTTCAGACAAAGCCACCAAGTGTGGAAGAAGATACCCATTGTTTGTTTACATTTCCAACAGAGTGAATTTAAATTTGGATATATATTGCCCAATCTCAAAGGTGCCAGATACCACCGATAGCACATTTTATATTGGTTCTCTTTATAGATCACTGATTTCATTAATTTATAGTTTTGCTTCCAAATTCTTTCCCAGTCTTCCAATTAATGTTATGTCCTATGTTCCTTGCCCATGCTATCATTGGGTCCTTGACTATTTCCTCTGCCAATTCAAATTCTACTAAGTAGTTCTAATTATAGTTTGCTTAGAACAGGGCAACTAGAATCATATGTGGTCTGGAGGAATAATTGAAATGATGAGTTTAAGTTAGAGATGAGATATCTGAAATTCCCGTAGAATATGGAGCATGCTTGTTTTTTCTTTGTTCTTAAAGGGTAAACTAGATCATTGTTAGAAGTTAAGAAGTTTGTTCCCAAGCCAGGCTAAAATAAAATTCTTATTTCCTAGTAAGAATTGCATAAAAAATATTCAATCCTTCCCAAACCCAGTAATGCTGTAGACTCTTATGATGACCCAAGACAACCACACAGCCAGCTGAGAGTTCAAACTTCCCTTTAATGCTCCAATTTTTTCCCCAATTTCTCCCACATTCTTAGCAAGTCCCAGAGCAAAGCATGCACACACACACACACACACACACACACACACACGGAAGCCTCTGGCTGTGCACAGTCCAGCAAAGCAAAGGAACAGGAAAATGAATCCAGGGAGGAAGGAAGAACAATGAGACCATGAAGCAAGGAACAAACAATGAGTCCACAAAGCAATGAAGAAGCACTGCAGCTGCAAACTCCAAATGTCTGTATTGACATACCAAACTCTGCAAATTCAGCATTTGAAATGCCACTCCCACTGCATCTCCTTAAATCTCAGTGCCCAGGTATGTCTTGTGAAAAGGGGCGGGATGCTCTCCTCCCAAGTTGTTGGGTTGGCCAATGCTGTTCCTGGCTTCTCTCTACTCTGTGTGCTCAGGGATCAGAATGGGGCAGTCCTTGCTCATCACCTGAGCTGCATTGTTCCTCATTTCCACTGTTTGCCCTCTCTTGGTCATTCTGACCCCATTCCTCCCTGCTAACAAGCCATCCCAATCCTGAAGGGCCCTGACCTGCCTCGTCCTACTCCTCTCCACATTTCTCCAAAGCCAGTGATGCCATCCCCTAGATCTCCATTGGTTCCTGCTCTGGTTCGTCATCCTCTGCAGATTAAGGCTCTGATGGAGGCATAGCAACTCCAGCCAGAGAATGAGTTAGTGAATAGCAAAGTCTAAAAATCTAGGGTTATATCTTATAATAATTATATAGACTATCTCTATTTTACCTGCAGTTTGAACGTGACACGTTCTCACATTTTTAGATCCATACTCAATGTGAAAAGCCTTGTTTTCTTCCAGAGCTCAAGATGAATGTTGACTGGCATTAAGACATCAAACTCAGTTATTTCCTTTGAGAACCTAAGACAACTTCAGGAAAACAAGACTCATTATCTGCTATGCACTGCGATTTACAATGCCGAGTGAGTGAGAGAGCACATTCATTACCTTCCCTGTGCTTCCTTGTTCTCCACATTTTATCAAATGGCCTGCATGTACTGAGTAGAAAGATAAGCTCCTGGCATACACTGTATAGCCTTACTGTTGGTTTGACGTTTACATAGTGTAATAAGGTTGTCCAATTTGTTCTTTGCTCAGCTTTTCTTTTTTCTCTTTCATGAGAGAAGACAAAGGGGAAAATAGAATGTTATATAGCCTATTTTACCTACTTATCTCTTTTGGTCAACATGCCTTTTTTCTTTAGCATTTGAAGAGTTTGCAGAAAATAACAGGGAGAAAAGGTGAGAACAAATACCTCAAATCTTTTTCTCTCTGTAGAATTTTCTAGAAATAACATCCCAGGAGCAAAAGAAAAACCCGTAATAAGCACACAGCCCTGCAAACTAGCTTAAACTGTGTACCCTTTCTAACAAATATCCCAAAGGTGCTTTTTCAGGAAGCGATGGACTTTCTTGTTTTGTTTTTCCTTTTTTCTTTGAAGACATTTCGCTTCATATCCAAAAAGCTTTTTCAGCTCTGACTGGATGGTGGGAAATGGAAGGATTTATATCCCAAGACATAGACTTTTAGCTATGTAATTTGGGATGAACGCCCTTCAAATGCTGTGGGAGCATGAATGGATTTCCAGAAAAAACTACAGGAACCAGGAGCACTACTCAGGTGACCCTGAGGACACAGATAGCATCTAAGTGCTTCAACTACCCTCAAAAAGGATGCAAATGACCAGCTGTCTACAAGGACAGAGATGTGTGTTTATTAAGGGTTTTTCTTTTTCTCTTGAAAAAGCACTTTTGAGATAACCATGACCTGGATGACTGAGAATCGCTACAGATTTCTAACATCAGGTTTCCAAGTGATGAAATCCATTGAAAAAGAAAAGAAAAGAAAAAAGTCCATCTTGCAAGACAAATTCTTTTATTTAAGAAAGCATAAAATTGGCATGGTAATTCCAGATCTGCCACAACCTGGAATTACCTCACAATAATAAAATTAGAAACAACCCCCAAAAGTCACATTCTCCAATAGAAGTAATTCAACATTGCTTGATGTCATAAATCTCCACCTCAAAGGGCCCAGGCACGGACAGCTCGTTTCCCATGGGAAGAAGAAGCACCTAGCCAAAACACTCTCTTTATCTCCACTCCTCCTTCCTTAGAAATATGGCAAGCCCGAAACCCTTTCCCCCATGACCGCCACAGAGAAAATAATAAAAAGAATATATACTAAGCCTAACTAAAATGGATACACATATGTCAATTTCAAGCTTGACAATAAATAGTTTTAAATGTTTCAGTCATAAAAGTAGGGATGGGAGGATAATAACATTTTCATTTTGAATGAAAAATCCAAATATTACATATATCAAAGCTGATTTATTTTAAAATAATTTCCTGGATACTCCAAGTATAAAGTCTGCTTATTCCAGAATCATACAACTGAGGAGGCCTTATAGAAAACCAATTAACTAAGCAAGAAAGTCAGGCACTTGAATCCTATATTCACACTCATTTTTGTACATTTCTATATCTCTTGGATTTTGTACTCAAAACTGAAAAAAAAATTAAAGGTTTGTTGATTAGGTTTGTTGATTAGAATGCTTTCATTGTTATAGAAATGACTTGAAATTCTTAGAAATATAACACACAAGTGTGTGTGTGTGTGTGTGTGTGTTTTCTTAAGTTTTTGCGGGTACTTACACGTATGGCATTCAACTTTGTTCGGGTATTTTCCCACGTCATTGTAGTTGTGCTTTTAAAGTTGTAGCAACATTTTGGCAGAATCTCATCTGCCATCATCAGGCTTCTGTATAGTGTTCATCTGACGAACACAATACAGAAGCCTGATGATGGCAGATGAGATTCTGCTGAAACGTTGCTACAACTTTAAAAACACAATTACAATGACATGGGAAAATACCCGAACAAAGCTGAATACTATACATATATACATACATACATACACACACACACACACACACACACACACACACACACACACACACACACACACACACATATATATATATATATATATATATATATATATATATATATATATATGAAATATTATTATTCATTGTGTACTTTTAAAATTGTATGGATTTATAAATGCATTTTCTTTTAAACATATATTTTTAAGGTTTTTTTATTGTTTAAGTGCAAGTATCAGGAAAGTTTGTAAAATTTGTGTAAAATGTCAAGCTGTTCTGGAAAAGCTGTCTACAGATATGTAAAATAAAATAATTTTTTAAAAAGAGAAGAAAATTTTAAACAGTTGGCCACAAGAGGGCAGTATTTACTTGTAGAAAAATCAATTATATCTCTGAGGATATCTCTCATAATAAGAACTATTCTTTTAATAAGAATAAAACTAAACTTTAAAAAAGTCAAATCAGTTTGTCTTTTCTTATCCTGTCAAGAAATTTGTCTACTTTATCTCTCATGGTAGACTTTATTTTTAAAAGATACATATCTAAGTATATATCATACTCTAAAATTGATTCTTAATGAAAAATGCAATATAATCTGATAATTGTGATTGTTGTGTGGGTTTATATCTATGTGTGCCTAAAGCAAACAAACAAAAAAGAAGTTGTTGGTTTTTTGTAAGTTAAAACAATGTCTCTTTCCAGATCATCTCCTGATATCTGGAGACCCGTATATAACAGATTCCTGTTGGGAGTTGAAGAATGATGAGGCCTTGATGCTCTTATGGGTAATGCTTTAATCCTGTTCCATGCTTATGTTTTATATCTATATGCAGCCACTGGAAAAGGCTATATCTTGATCAGGGATAAAGAGCAACTATGGTTACTTGGTAGCTTCAGAGAATCCTGGATGAAATGGATGCCTTCTAGTTGGGATTCGGTCCACGCTATGGGATAGAAACAACAGTAGTCACTTTCTTTGCTTTTTAACATCTACATGAATCCACTGGGTGTGACCATCCACCCCCATGAGATGAGGTTTCATCTGTATGTTGATGATACTAAAGTTTATATCTCCAGCCAAGTGTTTCTTTTGCTGCCCTCTCACAGTGCCTGGAGGCTGTAGGGACTATGACTGGGGGAGAACAGGCTTTATCTGGACCCTGTTAAGACTATGGGTGTGCTGGGCTTCAAAATATGGAAGTTTAACATCTTTAGTTCTGGATAGAATTGCACTGCCTTAAACAGATCCCATTTGCAACTTGGCAGTTCTCCCGAACTCACAACTCCTGTTCAATGGTGGCAATCATGACTAGGAGAGCCTTTGTGTAACTTTGCATTGTGCACAGATGCTCCTTTTCCTGGATCGTGAATTCCTGCACTCAGTCACTCATGTTTTTTGAGGAGAGAGCCATCCTTACCCCTTTGGCCTTCTGAAATAGCCTCAACACCTGTGTCAAACCTGGAGCCTTGGTGGGACCATTCCAGGCTGGATACAGTTAGTGGAAGATCCTCATACCCTCCTACCTGGTTGTATTTTGGTTCCTAATTTCTATAATTTTAATATTTAATGCTTTAATGTTTTGTATTTTTTATTTTTATGATGTTGCAAGCCACCTAGAGTTATCTGACAGTGACATGGATTTAATATAACACCAATACTATGGACCCACTATTTAGCTTCCTGTTGATTCTTCCCAACTGGTGTGGTCTAAGAGAACAGACTTGTTGAATCTCTTCCTACCAATGAAATGCTTTCTACAAGGACAACTTACCTGAGACATCTTTATTATATCCTCCTTTTGAGCAACAGCATGGTTCTGGATATCCCAACCCCAATCTCCCTATCATGCTTCCAGAGAGCTATGCTTCAGGACAATTTTGATTAACGTATCCTCGCACTGGATAATGAAACTAATGGAGATCTGCTGATACATTTTGATTGTGTTACATTTTAAATTCAATTCTATTCCTACACAAAATCTTTGGAGTGTACACTAGAAGGACTGAAATCCCTTGGAATTTTGAAACTTCTCACAAGTTTTTCCCCCTTCTAGAACCTCCAAATTGTATTTTGGATGATGTGCATTGGAAATCCTCCTCAGTTTTAAGTGAATATGAAAGTCTACAATTCTTAATTTGTCTATCTATCAGATTTCTTCCTAAACTCATGTTCATGTCAGGATTCCAGTACTTAAAACCCAAATGTCACAATGAAAATAACAGCCTACATTTCTTTGAAAGTTTGTCTCCTCAAAGACATTCATGTTCACAATAGACACAAGAAGAAACTTATATAAAGGTAAATCACCCATTACAATGTGTTAAATATATTAAATTAGCAATACTGATTTTAGCAGAATGCTTACTACCTGGAAAAGTAATAAGATATTATTTATAGGTCTTAGATGTGAACTTTCCCAGAAGTGTATTACTAGCCTTGCTAATTTCTGGTTTTTTTTATATATCAGAAAGTGAGAACCTGTATATAATTATGCAGAATTGTCACTTTAGGTGACACAGTATGACACCTTTATGGTGTCTTTGAAACTGAATTTACAAACTAATTTGCAGTGCTATGTAAGTGCTATGTAAGTTGGCTGAAAGAGCAGGAGGAATGAGATGCACAACTTATGTAAATCTATCAAGTTGTGGACCTTTCCTATTTCTTATCATTCAACTGTCCATTCTTCTACTGCATTTTTTCAGACATTGTGAAAAACAATTGCATTTCTTACCCATGTTTAATCTTTACTTGCTGTTCTGTATTTGTTGGCTACCTTGAATTTGCTTATACAGTAAAGTCTTGCTGGATAGAAAATCTTATCATTAAAAATATTCACACCAGCTATATCCCATCTTTGTTAAGTTCTTTTTTCAGTGATGCTCATTTATGTTATGACCATAGAAGATGGGCTCTGTTTTTCTGGCAATGTTATTTTAATGTAATATTTTCTGTTTTGTCTAATTAACAAAAGAACAATGTGGGAATATAGTTTTAATTATGTGATTCAAGATGACATTTATTCTTTAAATTGACTGCTTATCCCATACACTTTAAAAGGATCTATGACAATTCACCATAACCAATTGGCTGCAGCCAATTCGCCATGGCCAACTTGCTGTGGTCAATTTGCTGCAGGACAACTCTCTGCAGGATAAGAGTTACACTAATATCAAAAAATAGTGGAATAGAATCATTGAAGAAAGGATGCAAAAGGAGGGACAGAATGAAATGTAAATGGCAAAAATTAAAATATTGTTAAATTTATTTTAAATAATTAAATAGAATTGTTAAATTGTCCCACAATGAACTCATAGCAACTTAGCCATGGCAAGTTGTCCTGCAGCAAATTGGTCATAGAGAGTTGGCCAGGGCAAATTGTCCCATTTCAACTTTAACAACAGATTGCACCAGATTGCAACCAGTCATGCTGTGACCATGGGAATGAGTTGGTCCTAAAAATAAAACATTTTTCAAAGTATGCATATTCAACTTATTATTATGAAGCCCTTGGTGGAATTGCCAGAACAACTACACAGTTGAGAAGGTCTGACTTGACTGGAAAAAAAAGGTACATCCTCTGAATTGCTTGTCTGGAACTGAAATTAAAGGAAGAGATCTAACAGCATTTAAAGGGCCTCCATGTTTCATCTCTTGCCAACATACATATCTGTCTGTCTGTCTATTCTCTCTCTCTCTCTCTCTCTCTCTCTCTCTCTGTAATCTTTAGAAGGACATCAGCTGACAACAGCAATGGGTAGATCCAAAGCCAAGCGCTTAAGCTACTATTTCTGGTGTGCTGCCTATAACCTATTAGCTAGCAAAAAGTTGAAGTCCTCTTTTGATGCTAAAAAATAGAGCATGAACTAACCTAGCAGTGACAAGAAACATGCTTTGTTATTTATTCATTGAAAATGCTATGTACCATGTTTAATTGGTTTGCTTCCATCAGCATGTAAGCAGTTGCATGGCAACTCTAAGCTCCAGCTATACCTGGCAATATCATGGCTTTCCTAGGCTGCACATTTATTAGGAATTGTGGAATTGATACTTAGCGCCTGATGACCTTGCAGGCTTCTCCAAGTTTAAAAAAATGCATCCATTGAGATATCTACAGCTTTCCTAATATAGCATAAGAAATATCCTGAATGTAGCTGAGATGGAACATTCCTACCTGACAAAAATCTGAAAAGGAACTGTTGATGAGTAAAATGCCATAATACTTTTTGAGCAGAAGGCTGCACTAGTAGATCACATTGACAAACCGTAGAGGCCAGTCTATTTAGCTATGCTGCCTAGATTAGCAGTTGCCTTCAGAATTGTTTATAGGGGTTTCTGTGGCTTTCACTGCACAACTGCTGTTCTTCCAGTTCCCTGTCACTTTCTGTCAGGAGGCCAATGATGTGAATTATAAAAGCAGTGGGTGAGCTTCTGCTTAGATGTTTTTCTGCCTACATTCCAGCCTATATCAAGATAATACATCTCTAGTCATTAGAACGGAAATCGACTTGAATTGTCTGGCAAACCCCGCCAATGCAGAGCAATTAAATTTAACTATATTGTATATAAGCTGAAGGAGGGAAAATGGATGGAATTGAGGGAAATGTTAGGAATTTTAGAGTTGTCAGAAATATTGCCTAGAAATAATTGAAAACATAACCTTACTACACCAGTTTCCTGCTCTTATGAATAGAAACAATGCTCACACTTCAGTTTTTTTTTTTTTTTTTTGCTTCACTCACATTACCAAGTAGCAATTTTTTAATCTTTACTTCTCAAACATAAGTGGTGTGGAACACCAGAAATAAATCCTGCATTTTCTGCTTCATTGTCTCAGATTATTTATTTGTTTGTTTGTATGTTTGTTTGTTTAAGGGGTGAATATTATTTTTGCAAAAGGCAAGCTCCTTTCTAGTCTTCCTAGTCACCTGTTACCTATTGATAGTTATAGAAAAATTGTATGTATGTATGTATACACTACTCTATAGTGATGACACTGTGCCTTTTATGCCCCTCCACTTCCTTCCTTCCTTTCTTTATGTTTCTTTCTTTCCTTTCTTTCTTTCTCCTACCATATGATATGACATCCCTAACACTGTTTTTATAAGCCCATATGGCAAATAAATTTTGTTAACAGAACAGCTGTTTACATTTAGTCCAACACATAAGTTGTTAGTTATACCTTCCAACTTAAAAAAACAGAAAATTAATCAGGCATACTGTACAGTACATTTCTCTAGAGCTTAAATGTTTAGTATTCATTACGCAGAATTTTTATTTTTTTATTAAAATACAAATCTATTTCAACTTTAAAAAGGCAAAAATCATATAAAATTGAGTATTAGCTTCTTTTCAAGGCACAGGACTTGTATATCCAAGAGTAACCATTTTTATATTAAGACTCATCATGTATTTGTTTTACAGATCTACCTGAATCATATGCAAATAAGAACTGATCGCTCAAATGAATTATATGATATTCATTTTTACAAGGGGACCCTGCTTAGTAATCACTATTTCAGTGACCATTTCAGCTCAAAACAGCATTGAATGAGTGGTATTTACAATAGTTTCTCAAAGTTTTAGCCCTAACAGCATCCCACAGTCATTTGACCACTTTCTGCAAGCTTCCTTCATTGTCAGCTTCCTATAAGCAAAATCAATGGGGAAATTGTCAGGATGTAGCAAAAGGTGACCATATGACATCCTTGTTTAATGACCTGTGGCGTTTCACTTAACAACAGCAACAGGAAGTGATAGAATTTCCATGCCAAGCAGCATGATTACATAATACTTAGGAACAGAAATTCTGATCCCAATCGCCATTATTAATGGTATGTGGGAAGGACTTCGGGAGACAGTATTGTATCAATAGCAATAGCACTTAGACTTATATACTGCTTCACAGTGCTTTACAGCCCTCTCTAAGTGTTTTACAGAGTCAGCATATTGTTCCCAACAATCTGGGTCCTCATTTTACCAAACTCAGAAGGATGGAAGGCTGAGTCAAACTTGAACCAGGTGAGATTTGTCGTGTCCGGAAATAAGCTCAGAGTCGGTGACTTCAAGTAAAAGCTCTTTATTTTTAACAAGTGAACCGAACCGGCGAAAGGTAAAAAGCCCGCGGCTTTTATACCTTTCGCAAGGCTGCCGCGGCCAATGGCAGCGATTCAAGTCTCCCGCTCTCGGTTTGCACCAATCGCGGGAGACCTAAATCGGGCCAATCAGAAATCCCCGTGCCTTGGCCAATCAAGGCTCGGGGATTTCGAGTATACCATTTTAATACATAACACCCCTCCCCCCTTGGTACGGTCCGTCAGGTGGTGTAGTCACGCAGGTAGGCGGGGCTCCGTCGAGTCCTAGTTGACCTGCGCAACTCACTTCCCTGTTGTATCTCGGCCGGAGCGGTTGTTCCTTTGGCTGCTCCTGCCTCTTCGCGAACCGGCTGGATGATCGGGCCGGTTCTTTCGCCGTGGCTCCCGCCTGGGCCTACCGGGTCGGTTGAGCTGCGGATTTCGCCGCTCCCGCTTGGCTTCTCCGAGTCGGTCGAGCTGGCCAGACGGTTCTTCTCCGGAGGGGACTCGCGATGGCTGTTTTCTGGTGAGTATTTTTGGTTTATTTTATTTTGCGATTGTCTTTCCGGGTATTCCCTCCCCCCTTGGTTTGCTTCTTGGGGGTTGAGTTCAGTCGTCGTTCGGGACCTTAACTGGTCAATATGCCGTTTCCAGGCTCGCCCATCCGTGGTTTGGAGCCGGTACGACTTTGGACCAGTGACTTGTGTTATGACGGCTGGGATCCATAGGGGGTCCCCCGTCATGTTTTTTGCGTAAACCAGGTCACCTGGGTTAAATGTCCGGAACCTGGAGCTGGAGTCTGGGGGCTGCTCCGGGTTGTAGGTCGGGTGCAGTCTGTCAAGTGGAGACCTCAGCTTCCTGCCCATTAACAGCTCTGCCGGACTCTTGTTGGTTGTAGTGTTGGGAGTGATGTGTTGTATGAAGAGTAGGCGGTTGATTTTGTCGTTGATCTCCCCGTGGTCCATTTTCCTGAGGGTCTTTTTTGTAAATTGGACCATCCGTTCCGCCCTACCGTTCGCCGCCGGATGCGCCGGTGCTGTCAATGCGTGGCGGATGCCCTTCTCTGCCAGGAACCGTTCGAAGTCGATGGAGGTGAATTGGGGCCCGTTGTCTGAGACGATGACGTCTGGGAGGCCGTGTGTGGAAAACAGTTTACACAGTTCTTTTATGACAGCCTCTGTGGTGGTGGATTTCATGTCAGCCACCTCTAGTCAATTTGAGTATGCGTCGACTGTGATTAAGAATGTATGTCCATTTGTGGGGCCCGCAAAGTCAAGATGGATTCTGGACCAGGGCCCTCGTGGTGTTTCCCAATCCCAGATGGGTGCTGTGGGTGGGCTAGATCTGGTCTCCTGGCATCGGTGGCATTTTGCGACCCATGCCTCAATTTGCTTGTCCATCCCTGGCCACCAAGCATAGCTTCTGGCCAGGGCTTTAGTCCTGACGATGCCAGGATGACCCTCATGTAGCATCCTCAAGACTATTTCTTGCAATCTATCTGGAATTACCACCCGGTCACCCCATAGAATGCATCCTTTCAGTAGTGACAGTTCGGTCTGGCGCTGGCGGAATGTTTTAAAAGTCTCGTCACAGTCCTTTTCCGGCCAGCCTTTTTCTAACCAGTGCAAGATTCGTGCCAGACGCCTGTCCTTAATGGTTTCCCTGGCAATGTCGGATGCGGTAATAGGTAAACTTTCTATGCTCAGGGTATTTGTGGTAGGTGCTGGGTCAGGTTCAGAGTCAGGTAAGGGCGAGCGGCTTAAAGCGTCCGCGTGCAAGATTTTCTTACCTGGCTTGTGTAACAGTTCGTAATTGTAGGCTGCCAGGAATTCCGACCATCTTGTCATTCGGGGTGACAAGATGTTGGGCGTGGCTCGGTTTCCCGGGAGGATGCCCAACAGAGGCTTGTGATCCGTCACGATGGTGAACGGGCGGCCGTACAAATATTCATGAAAACGTTTAACGGCGGCAACTATAGCCAAAGCCTCCTTGTCCAGCTGGCTATAGTTGCGCTCTGGTTTGGTCAGAGTCCTGGAGAAAAAGGCGATGGGTGATTCTCTCTGGTCTGGGAGGGTGTGGCTGAGGACAGCGCCGACGCCGAAGGGTGATGCGTCGCAAGTGACAACTAGTGGTAAAGTCTCACTAAATTGCATCAGGACAGCATCGGAGGTGAGGAGGTCCTTGGTTTTTTGAAAAGCGGCTTGTTCTCGCCTCCCCCAAGTCCAGGCTGCCTTCTTGTCTAGGAGTCTATGTAAGGGCTCCGCCGCCGTTGCCTTTTGAGGTAGGAAAACATTATAGAAATTTAGTAATCCTAGGAACGCTTGTAATTCCGTTTTGGATCTTGGGGTGGGGGCTTCCTTGATGGCTTTTATTTTTTTAGTTGTAGGGTGAATGCCCTTTTGGTCTAGGAGATAGCCCAAAAACTCTACTTGCTTTGTACATAGATTGCATTTCTCTCGCTTAACCTTAAGTCCTGTTTCTTTAAATTTTGTTAAGACTTGTCTGAGTCACGTCTCTAACTCGGCTTCATTTGGCGCCGCTATTAGTACGTCGTCAAAATAGGGCACCACCCCTTTTATGCCCTGTAACAAACGTTCCATCAGGCTTTGAAAAATGCCTGGTGCCACGCTGACTCCGAATTGGAGCCGGTTATACTTGAAGGCCCCTCGATGGGTTACTATTGTTTGGGCTTCCGCCGTTTTCTCGTCTACCGGTAGCTGCTGATATGCCTGGGCAAGGTCGAGTTTTGCAAAGACTTTGCCCCCTCCTAGCGAGTGTAGTAAATGTTGTACTATAGGGACTGGGTAGGCGCTTTGTTGTAACGCACCATTTAGGGTGGCCTTATAGTCCCCGCAAATTCTCACTGACCCGTCCGGTTTTACTGGGGTCACTATAGGGGTTTCCCATCTGGCATGGTCTATCGGTTGTAATACCCCCTGTTTGACGAGTTTGTCAAGCTGCTCGTCAATTTTTGGTTTTAATGCAATAAAACCAATGCAAATACCCTTCTAGGTTTAAGTCTCTTAGGGGGGACCCTTGGATCTAAGTCAAATGAGATAAGGGGCCCCTGGTACTTGCCCAAGCCTCCATCGAACACCTCCTGGAACTCCTGGGTTAGCCGCTGTTCCCAAGCTTCGATGGTGACTTGGTTGACACCTGTCAGCGCGATGTTAAGCGGGGCGAACCATTGTAGACCCAGTAGGCTTGGGCGGTCGCGATCGACGATTGTGAGTGGTAGTTGTTCAGTGTGGCCTTTGTAGGTTATGTTGAAATTCTTGGTGCCTACTACCGGGACACGGTTCCCTTGGTAGTCTTTAATGATGATCTTTTGTGTATGCACGTTTCTCTTTGTAGAGTGGGCACCAGTCTTTTGATTTCACGCCATGCAATCATGGAAAGGTAGGACCCAGAGTCCACTTCCATCTTGCATGGCTGGCCCTCTATATATACTTCTACATGTATTTTTCTGGCGCCGTCGGAGGTGGCGTGGCCGATGGTCACCGTCTGATGGGTCTCTTCTTTCCCTCGACCGTCGCCGCTTCTTTGAGATCGTTGAGCGCGGTCCCATCGACCGTCTGGCTGTCGTTCTCTGGTTCTGGGCGGGGAGTTTTCTCTCCGTCTGTCGTGCTGTTCCCATTTGGGCGGGCTGCGAGTCTTCTTTTGGCGGCAAACTCGGGCGATGTGACCCCTTCGTTCACAATGCCTACAGATAGAGTCAAAAAATCGGCATTCTGACCTGGGGTGGTCGCCGCCGCACCCGGCGCAGCTGGTCCTCGACTTACGGCCTTTTTGACTTCGTTGATCGCCGCGTCCCGTCTGTACTCGGTGAATGTCCTCCTCGTCTTCAGACGTGCTGGAGTTTGACTGGTATTCACCGTAGTGTGCGGTTGCTTCACTTCTTGCGTCGGCCGACCTTGCCGGGTTGTTGTTCCCGCCCTTCGCGTCAGATCTTCGCATGCTGTCTGCCGACGTGCGTGTTGCTTCAGCGGCTGCGGCGGCTGTAAGGGCATAGGCTAGGCTGATGTCGCCCTTGGCCATAAGTCGGCTCTGCAGTGTAGGATCCCATAACCCGAGTACGAAGCGGTCTCTTATGAGACTGTTGAGACCCTCGAACTCACAGAGTCCTCCCAGACGCCGCAGTTCTGCGACGAAATCGCTCAATTTTTCGTCTGGCTTCTGGTTTCGGCGGTAAAACTCGTTGCGCCGTCTTAGGATGGGGACCTCGGGGGCATAATGGCGCCGCAGTATTGGTTCGAGGACGTCCCAGTCCATGGCGGTTGCGTCTACCGGCTTGGCTAATGCCTTAGCCATCTGGAAGACCTCTGGTCTGCAGTGTGTAAGGAAGACAGCGCGTTTCAGTGGGCCCGGGGCGTCCTTCATGCCAGCGCATTCTAGGTACATTCGGAACTGATCCGAATACGATTCCCAATCTTCGGCGGCAGGGTTGAAGGGGGCGGGCGGTGCTATCTTTGCCATCTTAGTGCTGTCGCTGGTTCTTAGGTGGACACGGGGTTCGGTTCAGGGGCGAGATCCCACCCTCGTCGCCAGTGTCGTGTCCGGAAATAAGCTCAGAGTCGGTGACTTCAAGTAAAAGCTCTTTATTTTTAACAAGTGAACCGAACCGGCGAAAGGTAAAAAGCCCGCGGCTTTTATACCTTTCGCAAGGCTGCTGCGGCCAATGGCAGCGATTCAAGTCTCCCGCTCTCGGTTTGCACCAATCGCGGGAGACCTAAATCGGGCCAATCAGAAATCCCCGTGCCTTGGCCAATCAAGGCTCGGGGATTTCGAGTATACCATTTTAATACATAACAAGATTGAACTGCCAAATTGCAGGCAGCCAGCAATCAGCAGAAGTAGCCTGCAGTACTGCATCCTAACCACTGAACCATTGTGGCCCTTATCAATGAGACACAGTTAAGGGAATAGTCAGATATAGACAACTTAGCTCACAGCAGAAATATGGAAGTAAAAGACCCTCCCTATTTGCTTGGGCTGTAAAGGAAATGGAGGAAGAGATGCATTTTCAGACTTGCAAGATTCTGTTAAAGTAATCTAGATTTGACTCTGTGGTCACACTTCCTTTCTGGTCTACAATCAGTGGTGGGATTCAAATTCTTTTACTACCGGTTCTGTGACTGTGGCTTGGTAGGCGTGGCAGGGGAAGGATAGTGTAAAGTTTCCAGTCTGAGGTGCTATTTGCCAGTTCTCCGAATCACTCAAAATTTCCACTATCGGTTTTCCAGAACTGGTCAGAACCTGCTGAATACCACCTCTGTCTACCATGTAAGGCTGACATTAACTGACAACTATTTGTTCACCATTCATAATCTAATAATACTTAATTGTTCATGCTCACACTGGCTGTATCAGCTGGGATTTGGTGGTATAGAAATGTGATGAATGAATGAATGAATGAATGAATGAATGAATGAATGAATGAGTTTGTATTCTCTTGAGATAATTTATATATGCTGTAGTATACAGGATCATACCCCAACTTCTGGAATTTAATTTCTTTAACAACTATTTTGTGCTTTCCAGATGTTTGCCTACCTAGAAACTAACAAGAAATTAAAATGCTTGTGTTTAAGCTCGTGTTTTCTGGCTCTGAGTTCCATTGTCTATGGTAAGGATTTAAGTTTGCTTTCGGTCACATTAGCTATTAGCTCTATTTTCATTTTCATTTTCTTGGCCTTTGATTAAATTATTTTTCTATACTTGATTCATGGATATTTCATCCAAATTAACCTTTATAGTCCTCTTTTATAAATCCAGTACTTTTGAACAATTCTCAATTCTTTAGTCTTTTCCATCTTATGGAAACATTTTACATATGCATACATGATATGGAACTGTGATATGCATATGAATATAAAATATTCAACCTTCAAGGACAAGACTTCAGGAAAAAAACAACTTCGTGTTTGAATCTGATTATTCTGGTTGGAGATAAATGGTATTAATAAGGAACAGCTGGAAAGTATCAGCCTCCATGGATGAAATAGGGGCAGGGCAAATGATGGGACTTAGATATCCTGATATTATTAAATAATTTCTCCCTTGTGCTAGTTTTGAAATGATGCATGTGTGGCCATATTGAGCTCCTTGTGGTTT
Organism: Hydrophis major; assembly: GCA_033807585.1. NCBI lineage: Eukaryota > Metazoa > Chordata > Lepidosauria > Squamata > Elapidae > Hydrophis > Hydrophis major. The sequence continues at coordinate 93,377,555 of CM066330.1, read as the reverse complement.
GTTATGAATGCCTTGAAAGAGAACTTGCAGAAGGCTCCGATCCAACAAGCCTTCCCTTCAGTAGCAATTATTGGGGAAAAAAGTATGATATTATATATTTATATTTTTCTATGACTGAAAATTGTCTCAAATTTTGGGTGACATTTCTAGAGTGGAGGTGTCTTGAGTAAGAGAGCTTCTAATCCTTATTTTCTCCTGATTTATAAAAATAGGAGGAAACATATCTGATTTCTTTCCATATATTCCATGTAATATATGGATGTCTTTGTATTTCAAGACTAATCATAAGAGGGGCATGGTTCCCCATTCCTAGTCTCGGCCAAAAATATAACTGCCGCTATATCCCCAAGGGCCTAAACAGCCTAAAGATGTGTAAAGATATGCTGCTGACCTGTGATACCCACAAACGGATTGAGATTGCAGCTGAAAAACTGTGAGTGGCTTCTCTGCATGGAAGATGGAGGTTGGCACGGCCTCAATTCCCTTCTCTTTCACATCAATGCTTGTAATAAGAAGTGGCAAGACAAGAAAGAGGAATATGTAACAATCCCTGACCATTTCTTTATGAAGGGAATATGTTGCATCTACTTTGGCCAGAAAGGTCATGGTTGCTAAATTTACCTATAGGCTAGCTAGTTAAACAGAAAGAAATTAATGCTCCGGGGACACAGCAAAGTCTCTGATTTTCAGTTCCCAATCCAGAGTCATGTGATACCTAGTCAAGGTTGGGTCTTTCCAGTGGTGTATTAACCATTAAGTAGACTAAGCACGTGCTTAGGGCACCAGACCACAAAGTTGAGAATATGTCTTTGTTTGTACAGTATGTATAAAGGAGGGGGGCACCAAGATTTGTCAGTGCTTAGGGCACCAGTGAGCCTTAATCTGCCACAGTTTTGTTACCATAGAAGCAGGGTCACAAAATCATGGTGCCAAGTTTTCATATAAATCCTAGTACTGAACTCTAAGGTAGGAGCTTCTGTGCAGAATCTAACACTAGGTATTGTGAAAATTGGCCGTCCTTGGAGTATCTCTGCTGTCATTATTGAGGATCTCCTGACAGCATGTAACAGATTAGAGTCTTATCTTGCTTGGTTTGGTTTTTTTATGTTATGCTTTTAAATTTGTTTGCTTGAGTTAATAATAAAGCTGAAAAGCTCTTTATTCACAAGTGTATTTATTGTTCCTGGATTCAAAAGAACCAGTTACCTGGGCATCTGATCATTGCCTTGACCCTTGGCAAAATACCTGGGTTTCTGAATTCCTCTAGCCCTAGAAATCCTCAAGGATACACTTTGAAAACAAGCTATTTTCCCTCTTTGACTATGCTATTATCTTTTTCTCTTTATTTACTATTTTGTTTCAGGGTTTGTTAGTTTTTTTTATAAATGGAGTAATCAAAGGATTTTGCTGTCAAAGGCCTCTATTTTATCAGCTTATATTAATTAAATTACCAACTTGCATTTGTTGAGAAATGTCCAGGAGAGAGATTCTAGAATCATGAAACTTGACAGTGTTGGAAAATATTTTGACATATTCCCAGATATGTAGCTGGTGAAAGTAATATATGCTAGCCTCCTAGAATCATAAGTAATAATTCTGTCCTTTTGTATAACTAAAATAAATACTGTAATGTTTTCCCATGATTAATTCCAAGAGTTCCACCAAAATTCCAACTGAACTATAATAAGTACCGTGAATGGGAAAACAAATATTTTGTGTCTGTTTATTTTGGCTGAACAATATTAATAACCAACTAAAATAATTTGCAATTTCTTATTCTGGAACACTATCTCCTCTCTTAAAAAAAGAAATGAAACTCAGAGGACTAAAACCCTTCCAGTAGTGTCCACAGTCATTTCAGTGTAAGTTTATGACTTGAAAAATGTTACAGAATTCAAGAATTGAATCACCGAGCCCATCACTTTAGCTGTCAGTGTCTTAAATGGGTACATAAAACAAATATTTTTGGTAGATAGACTTGTGAAGAACAGTTAAAACTATCAATTCCTTTGTCAGTTTTATGGAAATGTATCCCAGTAGTACTGAGAACTTAGGTCTGAGGAAAGATCTTTTGCAGTTAAATATCTGCGTAGAACTGATGGGAATTGCTAAACAGGACTGAAGTATTTATTGGTTTAAATCAATAAGATATTTATAGTGATGTTTTTGTTTCTTGAATCTTTTTGTTTCCATGCAGTTTACAACTTCTTTGGAGATTCTTATCTTTTCACATAATAAATGCCAAAAAATAAGCTGGAGAACACAATTACTTCAGAGACAGCAACATAGGAACATCCGAGATTTTATTATTGTTGTTAGAAAAGTGAAAAATAGAAAGATGGGAAATAATATTTTGCCTATCAGAGCAGGCCAAATATCCTGTTACTTTTCTTCATAGCGGAGTCTACAGAAATTTGTTGTATATATGCATGTTATTTCTTCCAAACTTCAATTCATTTTCATACATAAAACTATCAAATTTATTTCATTATTCATGTCAAACATTTTTGTTACATTCATTGAAACTCATCTGCCTGAAAGCTCCTTGCAAAAAAATGAAATGAACACAAAAAAATAAAAATAAATAAAAAGCTTTGATGGTGCTGCTTGCCTGCCATTTTGACTTTTCTATACTCTTCATCCCTCTCCATAGAAGCATTTGTAAGGAATAATGTTACTTCTAGACCACTGTAACTAAAAAAAAAAAAAAAAAAAAGATTACTGCCAGAAGAAGTCATTGAAAAAGTATCAGATCAGGAAAGACTTCACCCTACAATTTCTATATCTCTATTTAGAAAAAAATGTTCATATCTTCATACATCAATTTCTGAATAAATGAATGGTATACATTATATTTAATTCAGTAGGTCAAACTTTTCATGGGGTGTACACTGAGAGAAGTTGATCTTGATTTATAAGCATGGTACTTAGTATTCTCTTTTGGGACTCCCCAAAGCCATTATTTCTAATTTCTGCTGTCATACTATGAAGGGTGGCATGATGACAACTGTGTTACCTCTTACAAAGTTTTTGTTGGAACAATTCCAATGTGGAGGTAGATGATGGGAGGAGATGTTGGATTCAGTGATGGACACATCTGTCCTTAAATCAGAGTGATCCTTATAAACAGGCTACATATGGTTGCTACAAATAGACTGAAAAAGAATCCTAAGAGCTGATAATTCTACTTTCTCCTTACAATCCAGCTCAACTTGTTTCTTGCTGTGAGTGGCTGTGTTGAATGTATATTGCATTACCCAGTCTAATATTTGGTTTATTTTTGAATAAGCTTTTATTTAGAAACTAGGCTTCCATCTTCTTGTGTCAAAAGATATAGCTTTGGGAGAACTGTGCATAAAATGACTACATGTTGATGTTTATGCACAGTTGATGATGATTTAAATACTAGACAATTTAAACTATCTTGCAGGTAGTATGTGTATATTCACTATATATTGAACTTCACTGGAGGATTTTGACCAAGTTAGAAATTGGTAATAAAAACACTAGAGGAGGGACTTAAAGGTGTTTTTCAAAAGGCAATTGGACTTTCTTATTTTTCCCCCCTTGAAAATATTTTGCTTCTCATCCAAGCATGTTCCTTCCGTTCTTATCCAAGCAGCTTCTTGGATGAGCATTGAAAAATTTTCAAGGTTAAAAAACAAACAAGCAAACAAACAAAATCCAGTTGCTTTTTGGAAAAGCACCTTTGGGACAACCAGGAGGGTATGACTTTTACCTTTAAAAAATTAATAAATTCAGTAAGCATACAATTTAAGGAAGTGCCAATATTAATCATCCCTTTTTTACAGTCAAGACATGAATACTGTTAAGTCTGGGCGGTGGGTCCCAAAGAGAGACGAGACTCGAAGTAGTGACAACAGCTCTTTATTAGGAAATCAAATACTGAAACAAGACTCCCAGCCACGGCAGCTCTTTTTATAGAGCTGGCTGCGGCTAGGCAGCCTATGACAAGCTTTTGAGCTTGCCGCGCTTGGTTTTACCCAATCGCGGCAGCCCGAATATGAACCAATCAGAACGCTTAGTCTTGTCCAATCACGACCAGGCTTTTCCAGACCAATAGGAATGCAGGCCTACAAGCCTGCTAGTATGGAACAAATACAGTCTATTAAATTGCCCTAATTAAGCAAATTGTTAATATTTCTGTAATATAAAACTCTATAAAGAAAGAAAAAAATGCACACCCAAAACTTTCAGGGGCAGAGGTAAGTTTTTCATCTTTTCAGAGAAAGAGGCTGTCGTGTCTGTTGCAGGAAAGGAGACTCGGAGCCAGTGACTTAGTTTCAGCTCTTTATTAAGTTCCTGGATCGGCTCGGGGTTTAAAGGGAATAGCCACGGCTTTTATTCTCTAGCCGCGGCGGCCGCAGGCAATGGCACCGCTTTGAATCTCCCGCGATTAGTTTCCACCAATCGCGGGAAATTCGTTACGGGCCAATCAGCATGACCTGCTTAGCCAATGGGATCGCCGTGCGCTTTGGCCAATCATAGCGTGGCGCTTCCAAGTATGTTAATGTCCATACAGAACACCCCTCCCCTCTTGGTATGGTCCTACGTAACATAGTCCTGTAAGTAGGTGGGGCTTCGTACTTGCCTACTTCACCTGCACAGGTTAGTTGTTCCTTGGCTCCTGGCTGGTTTGGTCGGGTTCTGTGTTGCTCTCTGCCTTGTTGATGGAACCGCCTGGAAAGGCTTGCCGGGCCTTTCGTCGCAGCTCCCTCCCGGTCTACTCGGGCTGGTTGAGCTGCGGTTGTTGCCGCTCCTGCCTGGTCTTTCTGGGCTAGTTGAGCTGGCCTGGCTGCTTCTCCCCGGTGAGGCTTCGAGCTGGCTGCTTTCCGATGAGTATGGCTGGTTTCTTTCTATTGTTTCCTGGTTCCTGGGGTATTCCCTCCCCTCTTGGTATGTGTTGTGGGGCCTGTCTGTGTCTGTTTGCGTGTCGGTTGTGTTTCCTGTGGCTGTCCTCAATCTTATTTCATCGATGTGGCGTTTCCATGCTCGTCCGTTGGTTTTTTGGAGGCGGTACGAGTGGGGACCTGTCAGCTGGGTTATGGTTGCCGGTACCCAGAGTGGGTCTCTGGTAAGGTTCTTTGTGTAGACTGTGTCACCTGGGGAGAATGTTCGGTTTTTGCTTGAGGAGTTTGGGGTTTTTTCTGGGTTGTATGTGGGGTGCAGTCTGTCGAGTGGGGACCTTAATTTCCTTTTTTGTGAATTGAACCATCCATTCCACCCTCCCGTTCACCGCCGGATGTGCCGGTGCTGTCAGTGCATGTCGTATGCCCCATTCCGCTAGGAATTTTTTGAATTCCAGCAAGGTAAATTGGGGCCTGTTGTCTGACACGATGACATCTGGGAGGCCATGGGTTGCGAACAGCTTGCTGAGTTCCTTGGTCACGGCTTCCGTGGTGGTGGTTTTCATGTTGCTTACCTCCAACCAGTTGGAGTAAGCATCTACCGTGATAAGGAATATGTGTCCTTTCGTGGGCCCGGCAAAATCTATGTGGATCCTGGACCATGGGCCCCTGGGGTTTTCCCATTCCAGGATTGGTGCTGCGGGGGGACTCGGTCTGGTTTCTTGGCAGCGTTTGCATTTTGCCACCCAGGTCTCGATTTGCTTGTCCATCCCTGGCCACCAGGCGTAACTCCTGGCCAGGGCTTTTGTTCTAACTATGCCCGGGTGCCTTCATGTAACAATTCCAATACCTTCCCTTGTAGTTTTTCCGGAATAACAACTCTATCCCCCCACAGTACACAACCTTTTTGTAATGAGAGTTCTGTTTGCCGGTTCCGGAATGTCCTGAATGCTTTGTCATTGTCTCTTTCCGGCCACCCCTTTTCTACCCAATGTAACACCCGCGCCAGACATTTGTCTTTAGTTGTTTCACGGGCAATGTCTGATGCAGTTATGGGTAGATCGGGCAGAGTCTCTATGCTGAGGGTGGCTGTCGTGGGTGCTGGGTCAGTATCTAGGTCAGGTAACGGCGTGCGGCTCAGGCCGTGTACGTGAGTGATTGTCTTACCGGGTCGGTGTGTGAGCCGGTAGCTGTAGGCGGCAAGGAATTTGGACCACCTTGTCATTCTAGGAGATAGAATGTTTGGGGTGGCCCTGTTCCCTGCCAGGATTCCCAGCAGGGGCTTGTGATCGGTAATGATGGTAAACTTGCGGCTGTAGAGGTACTCGTGGAACCTCTTTACTGTGGCGACAATAGCCAGGGCCTCTTTGTCCAGTTGACTGTAGTTTCTTTCCGGTTTGGTAAGTGTCCTTGAAAAGAAGGCGATGGGTGCTTCTTTTCCATCGGGGAGCGTGTGGCTGAGGACGGCACCGACGCCGAAAGGTGAGGCGTCGCATGTGATGGCAAGTGGTAGGGTCTCGTATTGGATTAGGACATCATCTGAGGTGAGCAGGTCCTTGATTTTGGTGAAGGCGGCTTCCTCACATTTCCCCCAAGTCCATGTCGCCACCTTGTCCAAAAGCCTATGCAAAGGCTCCACCACGGTCGCCTTTTGGGGCAAGAAAACATTATAAAAATTAAGCACTCCCAGAAATGCCTGCAGTTCTGTTTCATTCCGTGGTGTTGGGGCTTCTTTAATGGCTCTGATTTTTTCTGCGGTTGGGTGGATGCCGTGTCGGTCTAGGAGGTATCCCAGGAATTCGACCCATTCTGTGTACAGCTGGCATTTCTCTTTTTTCACCTTTAGCCTGGCCTCTTTGAATTTGGTTAGTACCTCCCAAAGACGACCCTCTAGTTCTTGTTGGTTAGCCGCTGACACTAGTACGTCGTCGAAGTAGGGCACTACCCCCTTAATTCCTTGCAAGAGTCTCTCCATGAGGCTCTGGAAAATTCCTGGAGCCACGCTGACTCCAAACTGGAGTCTGTTACAGCAAAATGCTCCCCATTGGGTGACTATGGTCTGCGCTTCGGAGGTTTGTGCGTCGACCAGCAACTGTTGATAGGCTTGTGCCAGGTTGAGCTTTGCAAAGACCTTCCCCCCCCCAGTGAGTGTAGAAAGTGCTGCACTACTGGGACGAGGTAGGCGCTTTGTTGTAAGGCGCAATTTAGGGTGGCCTTATAGTCGCCGCAGATTCTCACCAACCCATTGGGCTTGACTGGGGTGACTATGGGGGTCTCCCACCGGGTGTGATCGATTGGTTGTAGGACCCCTTGTTTGACAAGCTTGTCAATTTGCTCGTCGATTTTGGGCCACAGTGCAAAAGGTACCCGCCGTGGTTTTAGGCGTATTGGGGAAATGCTGGGGTCTAGGCTGAAGGAAATAGGGGGCCCTCGGTACTTGCCTAGGGTGCTGTCGAACACTTCCCGGAAGTCCCATGCCAGTTGCTCCTCCCAGTCGGCATTTGCGACGTGGTCGATGCTGGTAACCTCGATCCCGAGTGGTGCAAACCACTGTAGTCCCAAAAGGCTGGGGCAGTCCTGGTCCACGATCGTCAGGGGAAGCTTTGCTAAGTGGCCCTTGAAGGTTACCTTGAAGTGTCCGGGTCCGACTACCGGGATGCGGTTCCCGTGATCGTCTCTGAGGATGAGTTTCTGGGTTTCCAACCTCCTCTTGTGGATTTCCAGCACCAACCATTTGATTTCTCACCAGGCAACCATGGAGAGGTAGGACCTGGGGTCCACCTCCATTCTGCATGGTTCGCCTTTGATGCCCACTTCTACATACACCTTCGGGGCATCTGTGGTGGATGAGTGGCCGATGACGACCATCTGGTGGGTTTCCTCTTTCTGCCGGGTTTCGCCGCTTTGTCGGTTCCATCCGTCTCGGTTCCAGCGATTCTCGGCTTGGTGGTCTCTGGCCCTGGGGTGGGTGCCGTCTCATCTCCGGTTGCTGTGGTCTCGCCGACGGGGCTGTAGGCTCTTTTCAGTCAACAGACTCGGTGATGTGACCTTTCTTATCGCAGTGCCGGCAAATCGCATTGAAAAACCATCACTCCGATCGAGGGTGGTCGCCTCCGCACCCGGCACAAGTGGTCCCCAACTTACGACTTCGCTGATTGCGTCGATCTCATGCCGACTGGAGCTGATGTATTTCCTCTTCCTCATCCATGGTGTCAGAGGTGGAGTGGAAGTCGCCATGGTGGGCAGTGGTCTCTCGGTGGCTGGCTTCTGGGTGAGCCTCGGTCGCCCAGCCCATCTCAGTGGTTGTTGTGCGTTCCCCGGTGTCCAGTCTCCGCATTCGATTTGCTGATTTCCAGGTTGCCTCGGCTGCGGTGGCTTCAGCGAGGGCATCAGCAAGGGCGATGTCGCCTTTTGCCATTAGCCAGCTTTGTAGGACTGGGTCTCTGAGTCCGAGACAACACGGTCCCACAAAGCCTCGTCCATGTCCGAAAACCCACACATGCCCGCTAGGCTCCACAGATCAGCCACAAAGTCGCTGATCCTCTCCCCCAATCTCTGGTCCCACCGGTAGAAATCGTGCCGCCTGATGAGGGTGGGTACGGCGGGGGTATAGTGGTTTTGGAGCAATGACTTGAGGTTGGCCCAGTCCATCTCCTTCACGTCCCCAGGTTTCGCGAGGGCTTTAGCCATCTTGAACACTGCGGGCCCGCAGTGTGTTAGGAAGACGGCTCTTTTCTTCTGCCTGGTTGCATCCTTCAAGTTGCTACTTTGAAGGAACATTAGGAATCGGTCTGTGTATGATTCCCAGTCCTCGGTAGCGGGGTTGAAGGGTGTGGGCAGTGCGATGCTGGCCATCTTGTTGGTCTCGTTTCCTCAGGACACGTGCTTGATGGGGTTAGTTTCAGGATCCCACCCTCGTCGCCAGAGTTGTGTCCATCGTGGAAAAGGAGACTCAGAGCCAGTGACTTAGTTTCAGCTCTTTATTAAGTTCCTGGATAGGCTCCGGGTTTAAAGGGAATAGGCGCGGCTTGTATTCTCTAGCTGCGGTGGCCGCGGCCAAAGGCACCGCTTTGAATCTCCCACGATTAGTTTCCACCAATCACGGGAGATTCCTTACAGGCCAATCAGCGCGGCCTGCTTAGCCAATGAGATCGCCGTGCGCTTTGGCCAATCATAGTGTGGCGCTTCCAAGTATGTTAATGTCCATACAGAACAGAGGCAGTATAACACTTTACACAGAAAATATGACTTGTTTATTTGTTGTTGTAGTACCCATTTGTCATGCCTGCACCCCTATACAATGCTACTCAACACCCACCTCTTTCTTTCTTCAGGGAACTATCAGACAATGAAGGCAACATTTGAAACTGATTGCTAATTAGCTTCACCCTGGCACACTATTTTATTTAAACCACTTTAAATGAATCACGGCTTATAATTCCACTGTAACATCATTAAAATAAAATTATACTTGAAGATTTTCAGCATACGAATGAGTCAAAGTTTGTCACAGGAAAGTAAATATATTTGCTTTGATTCCTGATGGCAAGATATAGTTTCTTGGCTATAGTTTTCCAATACCTACTTATTGTTATTTTGGTTTATCAGAACTAGAAAGGCGTGCATATTTTTTTTTTTTGAAATTTTTTTTATTAATTTTCTACAAACAAACAAGACAAACAAAACATAAAAACATCAACTCTCATATGTACAGCCAGTGTGTCAGTTGGTTCATCATTTTTGTGCATTCATTCTGTAGTCTCAATTACAATTATGTTACATAACAACTCATATTGTCAATCCAAACTTATATATCCTAATATCACTAAAAAAAAGAAGTTTTTGACTATACTTTTAATCATTCATGCTTTATGAGCTAACAATACTTTAAACCAATTTACTCTATAACAAATCATATAATCATATCAAATCAATCCTAAAAAACCCTTTATAAATATAATGTCAAATAACAAAATAATAGCAAAATAAAGATATTCCTAACTGTCTAGCATTCTAAATATTCTATTATCGTATTTTATCATCTAGCCATTGATAAAAAAGATCCCAAATTTCATAAAATTGTTTCTCCTCTTTCTCTCTAATTTCAAATGTCAATCTACTCATCTCAGCACATTCCAATATTTTCTTAATAATTTCTTCCTGTAATGGTATTTTCTCATTCTTCCAATTTTTAGCAAATACAATCCTAGCCGCTGTTAATACATTTACAATCAGGTACTTCAAATCTTTACGATATATATCAGGTAAAATTCCCAATAAGAAGATCTCTGGTTTCAAGTCTATGTGTTTCTTTGTCATTTTTTCCAACCACATGCGAATTTTAGTCCAATATTTTCTAGCATCCTCACAAGTGCACCACATATGGTAATACGAGCCGGGTATCTGATGACATTTCCAGCATTTTTCAGATTTGTTCTTAAACATTCTTGCTATTCTTGTCGGGGGAAAGTGCCACTTGTAAAACATCTTTTACAAGTTTTCTTTATATGCTGTTGACATTGTCATTTTATAATTTTGAGACCACAATTTCTGCCATTTCTCTAGATCAATCCCATATCCAAAATTCTTCCCCCAAACAATCATAGTTTCTTTGACTTGTTCTTCCTCTAATTTCATTCCTAGTAAATAACCATATAATTTTTTAATCACCTTCTCATCAGTACCCATCAAGATCTTATCTAAATCAGTCTGCTTATCATAGAATCCCTCCGTTTTAGAATCTTCATCATACCTTGAATGTATTTGCACATATGAAAACCAATTCATCCTTATACCTTGTTCCTCTAAGTTTTGGATCGTTTTAAGTTCACCCTTTTCATCCAAGAGTTCCCCATATCTAACTGTTTGTTCCTTCTTATAAATTATAGGATAGGAAAATGCTTCAATAATCGATAACCAAACTGGAATTTTCAAATAACATTGTCTTTTTATCTTCTCCCAGTTTAACCACAAAGACTCCCGCATATAATGTCTTCTAAAATAACCCTGTGTTTTAGTTCCCTTATACCATAAAAAAGCATGCCAGCCCAACAGCAAATCATGCCCTTCTAATGTCAACAATCTATGCTTTCTTAATGTTATCCATTCTTTGACCCACATCAAATTTGCAGCTTGATAATACAATTCCCAATTAGGCAGGCCAAAAACCCCTCTAATTCTAGTGTCTTGCAAAAGCTTTAGCTTTATTCTCACTTTTTTACCTTGCCATATAAACTTCAACATGATTTTATTTAAATCTTCAAAATAGTCTTTTCCAAGCCTAATTGGTATTGTTTGGAACAAAAATAAAATTCTAGGTAGAATATTCATCTTGATTGTTGAAATTCTTCCTATTAATGACAATTGCAAGTTTTCCCACTTCTTCAAATCTGTAGCTATCTGTTGTTTGAGTTTAATATAATTATTCTCTTTTAATGTGCTACATCTTGCTGCCAAATATATCCCCAGATACTTAACCTTATTTGTAGTTTGGATTTTCAAAAGATCTGCCAGTTCTTCTCTTTGTCTCAATAGCATGTTCTTTGTCAAAATCTTTGTTTTATCTTTATTTATTTTCAAACCAGCCATCTCACCATATGTCTCTATCTTTTCCAATAACCTTGGAGCTGTTTCTAACGGGTCTTCCAGAATAAAAGCTAAATCATCAGCAAAAGCTTGTAGTTTAAATTCTTCCTTCTTAATTTTCATTCCTTTTATACTTTTATCATCTTTAATATTTCTATTCAACACTTCCAAGGTCAACACAAATAGCAAAGGAGATAGGGGACACCCTTGTCTTGTGCCTTTTCTTATATTATTAAAATCTGTAAGTTCCCCTTCCATCATTACCTTTGCTGTCTGTTTATTATATATGGATTCGATTGCTTGAATAAATTTTTTAGCAAAACCCATCTGTTCCAATAGTAATAACATAAATCTCCAGTTCATGTTGTCAAATGCCTTTTGAGCATCTAAAAATATCAAAGCCATTTGCTTTTCAGGATGAGTCTCATAGTATTCCAAAGTATCCAAGATTACTCTCATATTGTCTCTGATTTGTCTCTTTGGCAGAAATCCATTTTGATCTGGGTGAATAAAATTATTTAAATATTTTTTAAGTCTTTCTGCTAAAATTGAAGCAAAGATTTTATAGTCTGCATTCAATAAGGAGATAGATCTATAGTTCTTAATTTGCAGTGGGTCAGCCTCTTCTTTTGGAATAAGTGTGATATAAGCCTCTGACCATGTTTTGGGTATCATCTTCTTTAACATAACTTCATTCATGACTTCTAACAATGGGATACTCAATGATTCTTGAAATGTTTTATAAAATTCTGCCGGGAACCCATCTGGACCCGGTGCTTTCCCATTGTTTTGTCTCTTAAATGCTTCATTTAATTCCATCATTGTTATATTGCTTTCTAACATTTCTTCAGTCTCTTTAGGTATCTTCGGTAAATTAGCATTCTGTAAATATTGTTTGACTTTTTCCTCATCAATATTCTCTTGTTTATATAGTTGCCCATAAAAATCTTGAATAATTTCCTTTTTCTCCTTATTACCATAACAAACTTGTAAAGGCGTGCATATTTTTTTAAACAATGCATGGTAACTGTATAAAAGGTCTCAGAGGAGTAAGTGTCATATTATCTCTGAAATAATCCTTTTCTTATCTGTCAGTTTAATAAGCATGCATCCGGGTATGTTTCCAACTTGTTTTATCCTTTAATTTTTTCTCAGGGGAATGTACCAGTGTCATAGCGGTTACAAGCATGCTGTCAGGGTTCCTGAACTGCACTGAGTGTGGTTTTTCCATATCTAGCATGGTTCCAGTTTCAAACTAAGTAAGTGTGAGGCATCAGATTGTTAGACCAGTTGAAGATTAACTCCTCAAAGATTTTGTTGGCCAAGAAATTGGTTTATGCGGTGCTTGATTCACACAGGAAGAAAACTTGATGGTTAGCTATGCTCCTAAATCCAATGAAGAAAATGACTTGACTAGTGAATACTTGAATTTCTATAACATGTTAAGAAGGATTTTTTAAAAACATTAATGGGCTTTCACCAACATTTTAATTACATGGGATGAATTTAAATATTTATTATGGAATCCATTATTTCTTAATTCATTAAAAAAAGGACTCAAAATCTAAATTTATACAATCAGTTGAGAGTTTTATTTTGTCTTATCTTAGAAACCGCACAGATGAATCATATCAAATTTCCACAGAAGCAGTTTAAAGCAGTTTATATTTGGAGCAAACTGATTCTTTGAAATATATGAAACAGAAATAATTGAGTACAAGGAAGAAAGCTCGAGAAATGGAGCCTACTGTTTGAAACCATGAAGTTTATTTCTGGAATCTATACTGATGACTGACTTTATTTATTGAAACAGAATATTTTAATTAATAGTTTTCTAGTTTTTATATTCTAGTTTTTAGTTTGCCTTTGATCATTGATTTGTACAGTCATTTACATCAATAACTGATGTAATATTGATATAAATCAATAAGACTGTTTTATAACTAAATAATAAATTATTATTCATTTTTAAAAATATATTGAAATAGTTTTCCAGGAATATAAAAAGATATAAGCAAGAAAATTCTGAGACCTGGAAATTCAGAAAAGTCCCCAGATCAGATGGATGCTTTGTCGAATAATATAGATTTACCTAAACTGTTTCAGATTTATAATAACACACTTAATGTCTATATATTTTTCATTGTTTTATGAGGTCTGTGTCAGAGTAATATGTAATATTAATATGTAAACATTGTTAGGAATAACAAGGTTACCTAATGTAGTTTGGGTAAAATAATATATATAAACTATGATTGTAAATTTAAGTGTGTGTCACTTTAAACTGCAAAGCATATAATTTTGGGTGCGGTTGTAAAACTGCCATAAGAGGGAGCAAGAGAACCTACTGGCTTACTGTATTGCTGTATTGCTGTATTGCTGACAATGATGGATTGATGGTTTGATAACTGTGTGTTCCCTGCTGCTGAAGGAAGAAAGGAGGTTTGACTTCTTTATATCTCTACTGTGAAGAAGATATATTACTGGACTGATATTTGTAAGTTTACTGACCTCTTTTTCGACACTGGACTTTGCAACTGAATAATCCCCGGACAGACTGAACTAGTAAATGATATATGGACTGTTTGACTATGCTAAAAATCTTACTGGAATAAACTATTTAACTAGCACAGTGTATCTGTTTTACTGAGTATCAGCTACAAAACGTTTATCTCACATATTTGCCTGCCTGCCTTACTGCCGTACAGATTCTGCTAGGGTGTATCCCTAACAAACACTTTTTGCAATATGAATTTTGTATTATTAACAGCATCATTAGCTAGGACACTAAAAAGATTACAAAAAATAATAATACAACCCATAATATATTCATCTGAATTTGCATTTATAAAAAAGACATGATGCAGGATAATCTTGGAATTCTCTTAGAGATCTAACAGAGGAATTGTTTGTTTATTTGTTTATATAAGATGACAATGGCAACTGGACACTCCATTCTTACTTTACTTTTTCATTGCTTCATTGTTTTCCTTTACTGTTTCCTTAATGATATCTTCACTCCCTAATAATGTAGGCTTTTGATCACTTATATTTTCAACAGATTTACAATATGGGAAAGAAAAAGCAACTTAGAACCATCCCAGGTTCTCCAAATTGAGTTAACACTTTAACCAACTGAAAGTAGATGATTTTTTTCCAGCAAAAGACTATGTGAGAAATCCTACTGATTTAAATAACCCAAATCAGCAGAATTTTGCTAACAGATATTGCAGCAAGAATCTTTTTTTTCATTCCCTTCATCTTTAAATTCCATCTGAGGATGATTGGTCACAATATCCACATAATATCTGGCCTCTGGAAGTTGTATCAAATGAGTGTTTAATAAATTTGGAAATGTACCCACAAACTGACATTAAAAATATTGTAGAACATATCTGAATGACAGCCTAAGTATAGGAATATTTTCTGTCAAAATATAATATTATTCTTTTAGAGGATGCATGATAGATAAAACTTGATAATTATATTGTACTGGTGCAATAGGGGAAGAGGGGAAGATCTAAGAAGGGAAGCTAGCAGATTTGAAAGGAGAGACCAAGGAAAAGACTTATACCTATGTATCCAATTAGACTGAACTGGTAGTAACTAAACCAGAATTTTGTATCTCATTTGCTATGGCTATATGCCTCCAATTCAGGCTTTGTCTTATTATAGTTATTAATATGTATCTCCTTTCCTGGCCATTGGTATGTGAAAAATAATGATATGAATTAGAAATGCTTGCAACATCACTAACAGAATAGATGGCAAAGTCCTTGGTAATACTAATTGGAAAATTTAATGCCAGAATTGGTGTAAATGACAATGAACTATATACTTCACAGCCATGATTATTCTTACTCTGTTTTCAACCCAAAGGCAATTCTCTCTTTAACATGCAGGTCTAGAGACAGAGTAATTAATTTTGCAGGCTGATGCATGACTAAGACAATTAATAACTTAGATTTGATTATTTAAAGTGACACTCTGGAGACCAATTTTCTTAGAGATGATGCTTTCTGGGATGCCTTTGGAGAGATGTTGAAACATTGCATCCTCCTGTGGAATGATCAATATGATCCTTTATTTTTGAGCTGGGATATTCTTTTTAGTAATCATTTTCCTTGAAATGCACTAATCTGGCTTTAAATAGCAATACATGTACTCCACAACTTATGACCATTCATTTAACAATTGCTTGAAGTTGTGATGGCAACAGTAACTTACAACCAATATTTACATTTTCGGTTATGACCACATCCCCATGGTCATGTGATCAAAATTAAGGTGCTTGGCAACTGATCCATATTTACAACAATTGCACTATCCCAGAGTACTTTATTTCTATTTGCAGCTTTCCCAGGGCTCTTCCTACAAGAAAAAAACAATGAGGGAATCTGGGTTCATTTAACAACCATGTGATTTGCTTAATGACCACAATGCAGCAAAAAGGTTATAAAATTGGACATGACTCACTTAACAATTGCATCAGTTAGTAATGGAAGTTTCAACCCTAGTTGTAGTTGTAAGGTGAGGACTACCTCTAGTATATTTAAAAAAAATATTTGTACCAGATAGACATCAAACCCACCTCCTTGAATAAAATAGATCAAGAAGGTGAAAAAAAAGCAACTCTGGCAATACATTTAATTTGCAGAATATAAATAAATAATTTATTACAATCATAGACCAGAACAAATAGATAGAGGGAAAATGGAGGTAGTGACAGATTTTATTTTCCTGGGCTACGCAGATGGGGACTACAGCCAATAACTTAAAAGATGCTTGCTCCTGGGGAGGAATGCTATGGAAAATCTAGGCAGCATATTAAAAAGCAGAGACATCACTCTGCCAACAAAAGTGTGTATAGTCAAGGCCAGGGACCAAAGGGACCACCAAATTCATAATTTTGAATCCCGAGAACCAGAGACCCTGGGAAAATCCCAAAAAAAGTCTGCAAGAAAATTCCCCACCCCATTTTCCTACCAATCGATTATTCTTTACCATCTCCAGCTCCGTTCTCAGGAGAGAGAGAGAGAGAGAGACTTTTGGTTTCATGCAAGGAAAGCAACAGAAGCAGAAGGAGACTTGTTGCTCCGGCGCAGCCTCTTAGAGCATGATGCCTTGCAGGGTCTCAAAGACTCATTTCTGGCAGAATTTAGAGGACAAAAAGAAAGACTTTTGCTGCTTTTCTTGTGTGCAGCCAAAGCAAAAGAAGAAAGAGGCAGAAAGAAGCAGCCCGGTGGACAGGTGAGGCATGTGGGCTGAGTGGGGCAAGTTCCCCCTCTCTCGGCCCTTTCACCCCTCCCTCACCATCTCATGTTGTTCGCAATGCAAGTGACGCAAGCCTTATAATCCCACAGGCCATGTGGGCAACACAGCCTTGTGTTTCCGCACAGCTTGGATTGCTTCAGGGTTGACATTTCTCTGCAGACCACCAAATTTTCTTGCGGATCACCAGTGGTCCCCAGCCCACTGGTTGGTGACCATTGGTCAAGGCTATGGTTTTCCCAGTTGCAATGGCTGTGAAAGTTGAACTATAAGAAAGGTTGAGCGCCAAAGAATTGAGGCCTTTGAACTATGGTGCTGGAGAAGACTCCTGTGAGTCCCTTGGACTGCAAGGAGATCAAACTGGTTAATCCTAGAGGAGATCAACCCTGACTGCTCTTTAGAAGGCCAGATCCTGAAGTTGAAACTCAAATATTTTGGCTACCTAATGAGAAGGAAAAACTCACTGGAGAAGAGCCTAATGCTGGAAAAGATTGAGGGCAAAACAAGAAGGGGATGACAGAGAATGAGGTAGTTGGATGGAGTCACTGAAGCAGCAGGCATGAGCTTAAATGGACTCCGGGGGGATGGTAGAGAACAGGAAGACCTGGAGGTACTTGGAAACTAACAACAGACCAGAACAAATTAAAACACTAGATAAATATACAATTAAAAAGTCTAGTATAAAGTAATAAATAGCAGCTGAAATCTATGATAAAATCCAGTATATCAATTATACATGGTCTAATTATACTAAAATTACAATCCATAACATGTATGGCCTGTAGTCAGTTTAATACTAAAAGGGAATGGAATAAGCAGTGCAAAGGGTTTGCCACATTTGTTGCATAAAATATCTATGGTGGATTAGACAAGTGTTTTTGATGAATCTCCAGTGCTTCTGCAGAAAATTTAGCCACCTACGCTGTAGGCGTTCATCCTTAAGCAGGCACTGGAGATAAACAGTGTCTGAATGGCCAGGATAGCTAGCAATTATTGAAATAATATGTTTTTTCTGAATCTCTCTGTAAAAGGAGCATCAAAGGAGTTATGTTACCAATTGTCTCCATATCTCCTGAGCCATAAGAGCAGAGTC
This sequence comes from Hydrophis major, assembly GCA_033807585.1. NCBI lineage: Eukaryota > Metazoa > Chordata > Lepidosauria > Squamata > Elapidae > Hydrophis > Hydrophis major. Next base: position 93,359,738 of record CM066330.1, on the reverse strand, counting down.
TTTCAGTCAATGGTATCTTTTTATACTTGCTGTACAGGACAGCTGATGGAAACACATGGCATAATCAATTTGTGGAATATTCTCACAAATAAAAAAATCACCTGAAAGCATTTATAACCTTTACCAGACATTAATTACCAAATTTAAAGAGCCATATACCTGCAAAACTGAACAGGGCTTTATTTATCAAATCATGATTTAATAAGGAATGAACAAAAACAAACAACTGTTTAATTGAAAACTTCAGTTTGCGTAACAGTTGTCCATTATAAAATGGACAAAGCAATATATATTTTTTTACTCAGAGTAATATCCCAGATAAATGTTTGGAAGTATTTGAAAGAAGGCAGGACAAAACAAAAATATTTGGTCTTGGAAAGAGGCATAGATCAGAAGAATTTTGCCAGCTAGAACAGAAAGTCATAAAAAACAGAATTTTCCAACGTCTGATGCCTCTATTAAAATACATAAAGAAAAATTATAACATGAGACTTAAAGTCATAAGGGGAAAGTAATCTACTTATATTATCTATTGAGACCCTATAATTTGCAAGTCAAATAATGTAAGCCTCCAGAGTTGGCCTGTACAACTTATAAATGGAAAAAGTCCATATTGATAAATTCAAAATGAATGCAGGCTGCAAAGGACTATACCAGTCCACTGGTTGGCAATTAGTGGAATACTGGCAATGATTGGAGCCACGTGACAGTCTTTTATCTTTGGGGGAACAGTGGCAGTGGCAGCAGTAAACTTATATTTTTTTAAAAAAAAAGGTTGGTTGGCTGAAAATGGTATTTTGTAAGAAACTACAAGTTTTCTAAAGAAGATACTGAACTTCCTTAGTCTAGAAGAAAAGAGGAACACATTATCATTTATTTCTGTAATTTCTGATAGAAGAAACTGGGAGGGAAAGCGGAGAAATAGATGGAAAAGAAGAAAAAATAACGACAGTAAATTATCATAAAATTACAAAGCTACATATAAACTTTTAGAAAATCATCTATAGATCATAACTAAGTGGATTTTTTTTAAAAAAGATAGGTGGTAGAACTGGAGAACTGGTAGCGGAAATTTTGAGTAATTTGGAGAACCGGCAAATACCCCCTCTGACTGGAGATTTTACAGTATCCTTCCCCTGCCACGCCCATCAATCCATGCCTACAGAATCAGAAGTAAAAAAATTGAATGTCACCACTGGTATAAACTATTTTTGGCTCCAAATTTGTAAGTATAAAGTATGCCCTTTTAGAACATAAAACCAATTTGGTACCCTAATTCAACCTTTATAGGCCCAAAAAGGCTATTTATTTATGTACAGTTTAATGAAACTAAATATAATTAGAACATTTACATAACCAAAGAAATGTTTTCTTGTATGAATTGTGGTGTTTCTTGCCTAAGCATTCTATGAATACCATTAATCTTAATGATAGACTTACATTATTCATCATATTGAATTAATACCTAATAAATATGACAAAATGAGCTTTTACTATGGAAAAAGGACACTATCAGCAACAAATATAATAGTTAATATAAAATGACACATGATAAAAATATATTCAAATATTACCTAATTATGAACTTTCAGCACTCATCTTAATGTTCAGATGGCTGGTCTATGTGAGAGTTAATCTGCATTTAAGGAGAGACTAAGAAATTATAGAAACAGCAGGGCAATAAATTCCAATGATACAAGTCTGAATTCTCTGCTAAGCCCTCATTATGTTTAGATAGAACATACAAAATAGTAAGCACTTGGTCTTATTTGGCCTTGCAACATTTTCTCAATTGAGAAAGCATTAAGAAAAGCAACACATTTCAGAAATAAACCCTATTTTTATTACAGTACACTAATATATATATATATATTCTTAAGTTTTCGCGGGTACTTACATGTATGGCATTCAGCTTTGTTCGGGTATTTTCCCACGTCATAGTAGTGGTGCTTTTAAAGTTGTAGCAATGTTTCAGCAGAATCTCATCTGCCATCATTGGGCTTCTGTATAGTGTTTTTCTGTGAGTCAGACTTTTACAGTGGTTTCATATTTAAATTTGGGGCAGCCTATTGCTGTGCCAGAATGGTTTTTTCTTCATCCTGATTGGTTGGGAGTCTTGGTTTGTGTAAACACAGAATTTTATCTCAGATTCCAAAACATAGAGGAAGAAAAGGAACAAAACCTTGTTGAGACAATGATAGAAATTTTGGCTGAAGTTTGGAAATAACTGAAGAGAAGTTAATGGATGGAATAGACGAGGCTTATCGAGTCTTCACAAGATATGCAATGAGAAATAGCTTGCCAAGAGAAGTTCACATCAGATTTATAAAGAAAGCCATTAAAACGCAAATATTGAAAGTGGCAAGAGAGAAAATATTGAAATATAAAGACAAGGGGATTGTGGTCCTGAAATAAGTACTTTAAAAAGAGGTGAATTATAGATGGCTGATTCCAGAAGGTTTAATGTTCACATGGCAAGAACAGAGACATAGAATTGATTCAATTGAGAAAGCTGAATTAATTTACACAGAATATTTGGAGGGAAAGAGGAGGAGGCAGAAAAAGAAATGTCACTAATTGAATTCCAAGAGGACTGCCAAATGGTGACTGAAAAAGAAGAAGGTGCAGTAGGTGGAAATGTGGAAGTCAAAGAAAAATGTGAACCAAGATCTACGAGAGCTGCTAAACCTAACTACAAAATATAACCATGAAAGAGAAAAAAACTGATTACAATCAACATAAATGGACTTAATTCAGCTGTTAAAAGGAAAACTTAAATTAGAGAAATTAAAATTTGATATAATCTGCCTACCAGAAGTACATATCAAAAAGCAACACGAACAATTGCTGATACAGCCAAAACTAGGGAAAATATTTATTTCTTTGACACAATGCAAGAAAAGAGGAGTGGTTTTATACATTAAAGATATTATCCCAGCAAAATTGATCTATACTGATGACAATGGAAGAATACTAACGGTGGAAATAATGGACAATAATATGAAAACACTCCTGACTGTAATTTGTGCCCTGAATGACAATCAAGAATAATTTTATAAAAAATTATATATGAAAATAATTGAAATGGACTATGCTAATATAGTTATGATGGGAGATTTCAATGGAATTGTAGATTATAAACTGGACTACACAGCACATAAAACAACAAAGCAAAGCAGAAAGACTCTCCCTAAATCTTTTTTTTTTAAATGATAGATGAAATAAATTTAAAAGATACATGGAGAGAAAGAAATGCTAAGACTAAACAATACACCTTCTATTCAAATAAACATTTATCATGGTCCAAAATAGATATGATATGGATGTCAACAGAATTGTTAGCTAATATTACAGTGGTTTCAGATTTAAATTTGGGGCAGCCTATTGCTGTGACAGAATGGTTTTTTCTTCATCCTGATTGGTTGAGAGTCTTGGTCTGTGTTTATTGGTCTTGGAGTTTGCTGTGTTCTGCTTCTAATATCTTCTGTCTGGTTTTTTTGGCTCTTTTTGTATCTTGATTGGCTGGCAACATTGTGTTACTTTATTGGAGGCCTTTGGTGCAGCTTGGCTTTGGGTAAATGGACGGCTATCATTAGTTAGGAAGCTGGGTTTCATCTGGGTGCCTGGTTGGGGTGTGTTTGAGCTGGAGGTATCAGGGGGGATCTGTTTGTGCCCAGGTGTTTGCCTGGCTTGTGGTGTGGATATTTTTTTTGTTTGTGAGTGCAGGCTTCCAAATGATTGACAGCCTGGTGGAATCATCTCTTCTGTTCATGCTTTCTGGTCTTTTTTCAATCTCTATGGCTTCTCTGATGATTCTGTGGCTGGGATTTTCTATAGTGGCTAGAGTTTTGGTGCCATTGAAGTTGATGTTATGACCTGTGGCTTCCATGTGTTGGACTAGTGAGGAAGTGTGTTCCAGCTTTTTGACTGCATTTTTGTGTTCATCCAGGCGGGTGCTTATTCTTCTATTAGTCTGTCCAATGCATGTGGCCGGGCATGATGCACAGGGGACTTCATATATGCCTTGGTTTTCCAGGTCAATTTTGTCTTTGGGGTTCCTGAGGATGGCTGCTATTTTTCTGTCTGTTTTGAAGGCAGTCTTGATGTGGTGTCTGTATGGAAACTTACTACTTTTGTCTGTAGTGCCTCTTGTGTAGGGCAGGATGGCTGTTCCATGGGTCAGCACAGATAAACTCCGTGGCTAAAACACAATGTAGCCAATGGCAGAAAGATAGAAATCTGAAAGAATCTGATTCTGTGAGCAACTCAATCTGCCTGCCTGCTTTGCCTGATTTTGGATAAAAGTTGCTCTTTTTTATAAAAAAATCAATATTTATATAAATATTTATAATATATACGTTCAAGCCATGCCCAGCCAGTCACATGACCACCAAGCCACATCCACAAATTAGTCCATGCCCAGCGAACTGATTGTTAATAACTTTGAATCCCATCCCTGCTTCTGTGTGTTTGCATGTGTATGTGTGAGAGAGAGAGAAGGGGGGAGAGACAGAGGTTAGATCAGCTCTCTCTCTCTCTCCCTCTCCCTCTCCCTCTCTCTCTCTCTCTCTCTCTCCCACCAACGTCAGCAAGCCACCATCAGTCAAAATTCATATTAGTGGTCCCCAGGATTTAAAGTTATGAGTTTGGTGGTCCCTGAGGTCCAAAGTCAGACAGCATTCCTCCGGCTTTCTCCAAACTGAAATTTTAGACGAAAGTGTTCCTTTGTAATTTGATATGTTCTATATTTGATCTTCCCCCATCTTCAGATGTTAGAAAAGTAAAGGCAGTTTTGAACCAACTTCAGATTTTTAGGATATGGTGAGGGGGGAAAGGAATGTATATGACACGTACCAGAAAGCACATGTTTCAAAATTTTCCAATCTGTTCAAAAAAAAAGAAAAATTCCATGCATAAATAATGTACAGTTTTTATTCTAAAATGTTATACTAAGTTTCTGTTTCAGAGAACAGAATGCAAAATTGTGGTTTACCCTAGATAGATTGTACAGTAAAAAAAAAAAGTTAGAAATACATTATTATTAGGATTGTAGCAATAGCAATAGCACTTATATTTATTATACTGTTTCACACTGCATTACAGCCCTCTCTAAGCAGTTTACAGAGTCAACATATTGCCCCCAACAATCTGGGTCCTCATTTTATTACTAACCTCAGAATTTGAAAAACCGAGTCAACCTTTAGCTAGTGGGATCAAACCCTGGTAGTCAGCAGAATTAGCCTGCGATACTGCATTCTAATCTCTGCACTACCACAGCTTGTTGAAAGCAGGTGATGAAAAACCCTGGAGTGGGAAAAATGAGAATTTTAGCAGAAGGAGGGGTGGGACAGCCTCTATAGCCTTATAAAAGGAAAAAAAAATACCTTCATCTATAATGTCATATTAAGCCCTTCAAATATAGCTAAAACAGACAGGAAAGCTGTCCACTGCTTCTAGAAAAGATCAAAGTGGAAAGAAATTGTAAGGAGGTGTATTTCAATAAATGGTTTTCTCTTCCTAGAAATGCAAGAGAAAAAAGACTTGAGAAAGCAGTAGTGGGGCTCACAGAGAGAATTTGTAGAAGTTGCTTACTTACATAAAAAAGCCAATAAAATAGCATAGCATCTTGCCTAAGGTTGGAGAGGTGATGAAATCTAAAAACAACAACATGACTTGATTGAAATGTTTAAAAATACTATTCTATTCAATCATAACTGAGGAACTTTAGCATCAACAAAGGGCATCTTAACATCAACATGCTGATCTAGTGTTTGCAACATTTGCAAGCCTTTGATGTCCTTTTGTTCGTAAATCATGGGAATTGCAGAAAAAATAATTCATATTGTTCATAATCAAAGCAGCAGCACAGCACAGTAGCTACAATAATAGTGGCATTATCAAATTAGTATAATTCTATTTTGCTTTTTCTCCATACATTTTATGCAATTTTAAATTATAATTAATCAGTCTTATTCTATAATATTTACACTCTGCTTGCTTTTCACTTGCAAATTATCTTCCTTTTCTTATTAGTTGTATCCTGAACAAACATCTCCTTTGGTATACTAAAAATGAAAGGTAAAATGTTTTTCACTTTCCAGATCAAGTCTTCAGCTTATTGTCATGTATAAAATATGTGAAGATACAGAAGGCAAAACATCCTACAGACATTTGCAAATGCTTTATTTGACTGATACATGAAATGTAACAATATCTAAGATAATTAATCCACATTAACAAAAAAATTTAAAAAATAAATTCAGATTGCAAGTCTGAGTTACAATTAATCGACCTTATTCCCTAATATTTACAGTTTTCTATTGAAGCCATCCTTTTCACTTGCAAATTTTCTTCTACTTTCTTTGTTATTTGTATCCTGAACAAACATCTTCTCTTCCTTTGGTATACTTCCTTTGGTATAAAAAAATGGATGGTACTGTGATGACCCAAATGTCACAAAATCCAAAACGTAAATAAATGTCCTTTAATGCCTCCAATTTGGCTCCTCTGTTCAATAATACTCAGTTGGAGATAAAATGTACTCAAAGATAGTCTTCAAAAGAAAGCCATACAGTCCGAACTTAAGGAGCAGATAAGAGGTGAAATTAAAAAAACACAAAAAAACTACAATGAAATTTCCACAATGGAACAGGCGCTCCTTAGCGCTCCTTGGATTATTCCCGTGATTTCTCCTTACAAGCCATGAATCTCGTACCACCGGACTTGTTGACAAACTTCAGTGGAAGCCCCTGACCTGGGAGGGGATTTTGGGCTATTTGTTTTTGGAACCTTCCCAAGCAAAACCTTTATTTCCAAGACTGTTTTTGGTTTGGGTGTAAGCTTGTTTTGCTTTTGGTTATCTACTTGGTCACGAGCCAATTACTGTGCTAAGCTTGCAGCTGGGGGTTAGCTGAAAACCTGATATAGAACTGTTCAGGGATCAGACTGGATAGAACTCTCTACACCAACCTTGAAGTGTGGGTGAGTGGGGACAGCACAAGCTTCTTAATTCATTCTTTGCATCTTTCTTTACTCAAAAGAAAAGAGTCAAAACTATCAAAAGTAATACTGTAAAAGTCAAAATAATGAAATAAAATAGGTGAGAAAATGGTAAGACAACATGTATTCATCCTGAGTTCAATTCCCTATAACCAGATAGATTACATCTATCTGAAAGGGCTGCTGGCAAAGGTGATTTCAGAACCACTGAACTATATCTTTCGAAGATCCCCGAGCACCAGGGAACTAACAGAGGCCTGGAAAAGAGCTGATATTCAGAATTTTTAGCCTAATATTGATACCTGAAAAAAACCTGGAAAATATAATTAAGTAATAGATCTGTGAACACCTTAGAAACAAACAAAGGTATTAGTAGAAGTTAACATGGGTTTCTCAAGAACAGATCATACCAAACAAACCCTATTGCATTCTTTGACAATTTGACTAAATATTATAGACATGTGATAGTATACCTGGACTTCAGCAAGGCATCTGACAAAGTAGACCATACCTATTTCTTAGTAAGATAGAAAAACATAGGATAGACAGCATCACCACTAGATGATTCATAATTAGCTGACCAATCATACTCAGCATCTAGTCTTCAATTGAACTACATCTACATGGAGAGTGTAGTGTATTTAAATAAAGGCTTCTAGGATGTTCCTATTGGTTAGCAGAAGCAACAATACGATTGGTTAGTAATGTTGGTATCTGATTGGCCACCTATAGCGGTGGGAAGTTCAAATAAATGTCATTGGTTGCAAGCTGCGGAGCAGCCACTATAAAAGGGGCTGCTGCGGCTCGACTGCAGTTGAAGTTACTGAATTACATTAAAGAGCTGGATTCAATTCCTGTCTGAGAGTCTCTTATTTGGTGACAGAACACTGGCGACGAAGATGGGATTAAAGAGACAAAGACCGTAAGCACGTGGCAACAACAGCCGAAGGACCAACAAGATGGCCGGCAACAATTCGCCACACGCACCATTCAACCCAGCCGAAGAAGACTGGGAGTCATACATTGATAGGTTCCCGATGTTTTTAGAAAGCAACGAACTGCAAGGAATCACCGACCAAAGGAAGAGAGCCGTATTCCTAACACATTGCAGTCTGAATGTGTTTAAGATGGCCAAGGCATTAGCGAGACCAAATGATGTTAAACAGATGGCTTGGCCAGACCTGAATCGGATGTTGAGGAATCATTATGCACTGGCCGTATCCAACCTCATTAGAAGGCACGACATTACAAGCGCGACCAACTAGAACGTGAGAGCATTGGAGACTTCGTAGCAGCCTTGAGAGACATTGGGGGGGGCATGCAAATTCCTCAACATGGATGAAGCCATGAGGGATCACATAGTCCTTGGGTTAAGAGACACAACCTTACAGAGCAAACTACTAAACTGAGCAAACATCACCATGAACGAAGCCATTACTGAAGCAAAAGCCGCTGAAGCCGCAAAGAAATCTGTAGCAAAAATGAAGCAGATGAATACAACAGGCAGCCCGAGCATGAACAAAGAGAAGAAGACAGAGGGAACCCAAAAGCACGCTGCCACGACCTCTCACCATGAGGACATCGAATCATCAACCGACTCAGATGATGAAGATGAAGAAGTAAACAGACTCTACTCAGAAAGGAACCGGAAAGAGAAATGAAGCGGAAGGTCCGAGTTCCAGTGTGCAAGTTGTGGTGGAAACCACCTGAGATCTGAGTGTTGATTCCTGGATGCCACATGCCGGCATTGTGAGAAACGGTGGCACATCGCAAGGGTATGCTGAAACAAAAAGAGCAATAATTCGAAAGGGACAAAGCAATAGCCCCACCCCCCGAAACAGAGAAAGGACAACCGGAAGCCGTTGGAGCCGTGATGGAAAAAAAACAGCAAAATGAAAAGGAAGAAACCCATCAAACTATGACAATTGGGACCGCTAGAACTACAAACACTAAGAAGGTTCGAATCAACGTCCAAATTGAAGGGGAGCCGTGCGAGATGGAAGTGGACTCTGGTTCGTATTTATTAATGGTGTCATGGAACACAATAAAAAGCTTAATTCCCGATATACAATGCAGAGAACTTGAGAAGGAAAGCCTCATCATCAAGGACTACCAGGGTAACAAAATACCAGTAGTAGGCCTAGGACATTTCAAGGTAAATTTTAAAAGGCACACCGAGATCCTGCTGCTAACCATCGTTGACAAAGATCGCCCCAGCCAGCTCAGGTTGGAATGGTTTGAACCGTTTGGAATTGAGGTGACAGGAATCAACAACATCACCATGACTGACTGGGAAAAAGACCTGATAGAAGAATTCTATGACGTATTCAACGGAACTTTAGGCAAGTACCCTGGGACCCCTATATCGTTTAGCTTAAACCCAAATGTAGCTCCAATTAGGCTTAAGGCCAGATGGGTACCATTTGCACTAAGACCTAAAATTGACAAACAACTAAACAAACTAATCACTCAGGGGGTACTGGAGCCAACTGACCATGCCAAATGGGAGACCTCAATTGTGACCCTTATAAAACCTGATGGGTCCATGCGCACCTGTGGTGACTATAAGGCCACCCTGAACCACGCATTGCAACAGAGCGCATATCCCATTCCAGTAGTCCAACACCTGTTGCATTCATTGGGAAGAGGCAGCATTTTTGCAAAGCTCGACCTTGCACAGGCATATCAACAATTACCCATTGATCCTGAAACAGCCAAGGCACAAACTATCGTAACGCATAGAGGAGCATTTAAATGCAATAGATTACAATTTGGCGTAAGTGTGGCCCCTGGCGTTTTCCAGAGCCTAATAGAACGCCTTCTACAAGGACTAAAAGGGGTGGTGCCCTATTTTGATGATGTATTAATATCTGCTGAAAACAAACAAACAAAAAAACAACAACAACTAAAAGACCGTTTAAGGGCAGTCCTGACAAAATTTAGAGAAGCAGGACTAAAAGTCAAAAAAGAAAAATGCCAACTTGCCACTAACCCGGTTGAATTCCTGGGATATCTCATTGACAAAGCAGGAAACCACCACCCCCACAAGAAAAATATCTGTGATTAAAGAAGCCCCCAAACCCAAAAACAAAATGGACTTACAGGCTTTTTTGGGTCTCATTAATTTTTATCATGTCTTTCTGCCACAGAAGGCAACAGTAGCAGAACCGCTGCATAGACTCCTCGATAAAAAAAGCCAACTGGAAATGGGGCCACCAAGAAGAAACAGCATTCCAAAAGATTAAAGACTTAATCACATCAAAATCAGTATTGATTCAATACAGCAATACGCTACCTCTAACTGTCACCTGCGATGTTTCGCCCTTTGGAATAGGTGCAATACTTAGCCACACACTACCAGACGGCAGAGAAGCACCAATTGCTTTTTACTCCAAAATGTCCAAAACCAAAAGAAACTACAGCCAACTGGACAGGGAAGCTTTGGCACACATCTCGGGGGTGAAACGTTTCCACGAATATTTATACGGTAGGACATTTTCTTTGATTACTGACTACAAACCTTTATTGGGAATCCTAGCTGGAGACAGGACAACCTGTCCCCAAGAATGACTAGATGGTCAGAATTTCTAGCAGCTTACAATTACAAACTCATTTATCACCCAGGGAAAGCCCTATCCCACGCAGATGCCCTAAGCCGCTCACCACTACCAAGTCACGATGACGAACCAGCCCCCACCACAGAGACATTGCAAATTGAAACAGTTCCAAATTGGCCAATCACCGCATCGGACATTGCAAGGGAGATGGCTAAAGATGCTCTGATGGGCCGAATACTGAACTGGGTGGGACGGGGCTGGCTGGAGAACATAAAAACTGAGACTTTTAATGTGGGAATAAGACTTTGGCTTGAGCTTGGGTAATGATTAATCTAATGCTTTATACATACATGCTTGTTTAAAGGACTACAGACCAACCTAAAATGACAATTGAAATTCAGAGAAAATCATTTTCTGGCCTTATAGATTCTGGAGCAGATGTCTCTGTGATCGCCAAAAGGAACGGCCAAATAAATGGGTGCTTGAGGATGCTTGACTCTCCAGCTATTCATGGAGTAGGTGGTATGCAGTTTGCAAGAAGCAGTGTACATTGGTTGACGGCATTGAATAGAGCAACTGGCGAAACCGCAAGGATTCAAACTCTTGTGTTGCCCCTGCATATAAACTTGTGGGGTAGAGATTTACTGTCACAGTTCCGCACAAAAATTGTTAGTGGATAATGGAAAAGTTACAATTGTTAACCTCTCAGCCAGTTTGGATTGACCAATGGCCACTTCCATAGGAAAAGCTTGTAGCTTTACATCAATTGGAAGCTGAGCAGCTACAATTCGGCCACATTGAGCCAACTTCCAGTCCGTGTTACACTCCGGTGTTTGTTATCAAAAAGAAAAGTGGAAAATGGAGATTTTTTACATGATTTGAGAGCTGTCAACACCATCCTTCAACCATTGGGGCTTGCCTAACCCGAACCTGATCCCGCGGAATTGGGATCTAGTTGTAGTAGATTTGCGGGATTGCTTCTTTTCTATCTTTTTGCATGCAGATGACAAGCAATTATTTGCCTTTACCGTACCTGAGTTGAATAACAATGCACCTACCTTTTGTTACCAATGGAAGGTTTTGCCACAAGGAATGCTAAACAGTCCAACGACGTGCCAGTCATATGTGCGAATGGCTCTGGCTCCATTAAGAACCTCCCATCCTGGGTGGAAGGTTTACCATTACATGGATGATATTTTAATTGCAGCTCCCGGCCCACCGGGAATGGTTAAGGCAGCGTTACCTTGCCTTAAAGAGGTATTATTGCAATTTGGACTTCATATTGCCCCAGAAAAAATTCAAAGTCAAATGCCATATGCCTACCTAGGGCATAAGGTCCTTGCAACATATGCTCATCCAGTCATTCCGGAAATCAAAATTGAGGAAAAGATTTCTCTCGTAAAATTACAACAAAAACTAGGAACAATTAACTGGGTGAGGCCCTACCTTGGGTTAACTACAGCGGTACTCCAGCCCTTGTTCTTGGTCCTAAAGGGCTCCGCGAGGCCGGATTCTACTATAACCTTATCAGCAGAACAAAAGGAGGTACTGGCACACGTAAATGCAGCTTTAATACAGCGTTGGGTTAATCGATGCATTCCCAATACCCCATTTGCTTTGGCAATTTTACAAACTCCAGCCTTGCCTACGGCAGCTTTATTTCAATTACATGAGGCACAGGTTTATATTATTGAATGGTTTCATTTGCAGAATACTCCCAGAAAAACAGTTTCTACTATGACTGTGCTTTATAGCGAGTTAATAATCAAAGGCCAGAATCACAGTATGCATTTATATGGCATAGATCTAGTTCAGTTATTTTTACCTATCTCCCTCACTTTGTGGGAAACTTGGTATAGTCAATCCATTGAATTACAGATTGCTCTTGAAAATTGGCCAGGGAAGATTTCTTGCCATACCCCCAGTGACCCCCGTTTCCAGTTGCTTCGAAACATATCTGTAAATTTTAATTCAATTATTGCTAAGAAGCCAGTTGAGGGCGTGACCATTTATGCAGATGGTGGTAAGATCTACAGCACTTGTGCATGGAGACAGAAAGGGGTATGGAAAACAAAGATTACCCCTCCTCAGCAATCAGCACAAAGGGCTGAATTAGCTGCTGCTATTTTGGCCTCACAGGAATTTTTGCAAGAACTGCTTAATCAAATTGTGGATTCTCTTTATGTTTATCAATTGATATTTAACATTGAATTTGCTTATCTTTCTCCATCTGTTGATGCTAACCTTATGAGTTTGTTTTTAGCTCTACAAAGCTGTCTTCATTCTTGCATACATTCTTTGCATGTCGCACATATTCGCAGCCACCAGCCACTTCCTGGAGAGCTGCAGGAAGGGAATGACGTGGCCGATGCAGCCGCCTCGGCCATGTCCTGTCTCTCGCTTTCCCCTGTTACTCCGTGGGACTCACATAGCTATTTTCATCAAAATGCCAAAGCTCTTTGTAAACAACTTGGGCTCACTGCTGCAGAAGCAGCAGCTATTATCCAGCAATGTCCTAGTTGCAGTACCCAATCCAGTGCTCTTACTCAAGGAGTAAATCCTTGGGGGACATCTGCTTGTCAGTTATGGCAGATGGATGTCACACAACACCCTCCTTTCAAACCATGGCACCATGTGCATGTCACCTATTCAGGATTTATTATGGCAACACCTCAACGAGGAGAGGCTACAAAACATGTAGTCAACCATTGTCTCTGTACCTTCACACATGTAGGGCCACCAATGGAGATAAAAACTGATAATGGCCCTGCTTACATTAGCACCGCCTTTGTGGAATTTTGTCATTGATGGTCAATTATACATAAATTTGGCATTCCCTAAACTCCACTGGTCAGGCGATTGTGGAACAACCTAATCAGACACTCAAACAAGCACTCATTCATATAAAAACAAAAACGGGGGAAGTGGATGGATATGGTTTGCCTTACATACAAAACATTCTTAATATTACCTTATATACTTTAAATTTTCTAAACATGACAGTATCTCCTGCTGCTACGGCAGCCAGTAGGCATTTTGCTTCCTCCCCTTCTGCAGGAGCGCCAAGACCGAAAGTTCGATATAGGAGACTGCCAGATCCAACGTGGAGAGGACCTGTCCCACTGATAACTTGGGGCCGAGGATACGCTGCCATTGAAGATGAGGGGACAGTTGTTTGGGTTCCTGCTCACTCTGTGCGTCCTTATCATCAGCCAAAGGGGCAAGGGGGTGGATTTGGGGGAATGGAAAAGAAACACGTTGATCCAGGATATGGGGAAGCTAGCAAACCTTCATAATAAAACTGATTGTTGGGTATGTATGCACATGCCAACTCACAAAACATCAGGGCTTCCAATGGTTGCAATACCTCTGGCCGAAGGCGACTGGTATAAGGGACAATGCTATGGTTGTTCAGGAACGTGGTCTAACAGTTGGACTGCAAGTAACATAACTACCTTACACCCTGGAAGCCAGATCCAAGAGGTGGCAGGTATCTGTTGGACCCACAATGAGACGGTAGAGAATATGACTTACTTGGGAGCATATCCGTTTTGCAACAAAACAATTGTTATTGGCAATGGAAGTCGGGTTTATCCGGATAACATGAAAACTAAAAATCTCACTTACTTTGTATAACATTTCTCGATTTGATATTACATCTTTGATCAATGAAAATGGGTGTCCATATATTCCTGCCACATGTTGTCCCACCATGAAAGAAAACCAATTGTCTAAATGTGCGGATGGGACTAACGCACCATCGTCCACTTATTTGGTTATGCTAATGGTGTCCTTTGCAAAACTAATCTATGTTGAGCCAGGTAAGTTTGGTCATCTCCTAGGAGCAAATTTATGGTTGCTGTGTGGCCGGATGGCCTATGATCGCATGCAGTACGATGGAAAAGGATCTGCACCTTTGGGAAAGTAATCCCATCTCATGTCATTTCAAAATCTTTGGGGACTGCTCATATCTGCAATGCACATTCTGCAATTGAAGTAAACTCTGTTTTGACCCATGACTACTGGACACAGATACCAAGGGGAATTATTCCCCCTTTAGGAGTCATGATGAACTATAGAGATTTGCATCATTTAAACAATTGGACAATGACTATGTTTAATGACACCATTAAAATGCTAAGGCTGCTTGAAGAAGAGCAAGGCAAAATTCGTGACTTTGTCCTGCAAACCAGATATGCGGTGGATACTGTTCTGGCTGCGCAAGGGGGAGTTTGTGCTGTGATTCATACGCATTGTTGCATGTATATCTCTGATTATTCTCCAAACATTACCGCTACTATACAGCATATGGAACAAAACTTGAAGGAAAATCCATTACAATCAGAGGGTGAGGGACTGGATGTGTGGTCTGCACTTTGGTCCTGGTTGCCAAATGATTCATGGATTCATCACCTAATTGTTGGAGTGATATTGTTTATTATACTTTCTCTCTGTGCATTTCCAGAGCCTAATGGAATGCCTTCTACAAGGACTAAAAGGGGTGGTGCCCTATTTTGATGATGTATTAATATCTGCTGGAAAAAAAAAAACACCAACTAAAAGACCGTTTAAAGGCAGTCCTGACAAAATTTAGAGAAGCAGGACTAAAAGTCAAAAAAGAAAAATGCCAACTTGCCACTAACCAGGTTGAATTCCTGGGATACCTCATTGACAAAGCAGGAAACCACCACCCCCACAAGAAAAATATGTGTGATTAAAGAAGCCCCCAGACCCAAAAACAAAATGGACTTACAGGCTTTTTGGGGTCTCATTAATTTTTATCATGTCTTTCTGCCACAGAAGGCAACAGTAGCAGAACCGCTGCATAGACTCCTCAATAAAAAAAAGCCAACTGGAAATGGGGCCACCAAGAAGAAACAGCATTCCAAAAGATTAAAGACTTAATCACATCAAAATCAGTATTGATTCAATACAGCAACACACTACCTCTAACTGTCACCTGCGATGTTTCGCCCTTCGGAATAGGTGCAATACTCAGCCACACACACCCAGGGAAAGCCCTATCCCACGCAGACGCCCTACGCCGCTCACCACTACCAAGTCACGATGACGACCCAGCCCCCACCACAGAGACATTGCAAATTGGAACAGTTCCAAATTGGCCAATCACTGCATCGGACATTGCAAGGGAGATGGCTAAAGATGCTCTGATGGGCCGAATACTGAACTGGGTGGGACAGGGCTGGCTGGAGAACATAAAAACTGAGACTTTTAATGTGGTAATAAGACTTTGGCTTGAGCTTGGCTAATGATTAATCTAATGCTTTATAATACATGCTTGTTTAAAGGTCACTGAGATAGTGCAAGGAAATTTCACAATGAGAACAGCAACAAACACAAGGATTAAGGAAGCAGCTCAGACGACTGTAAATAAGTCTGTACTATATCTAACTATTGTAACCCATCATGTGATTATGCTTGCTATGTTTACCATGTACAAAAATCTCAATAAAAGGGAGTGCTGGATTTTACTCTGGGCTCTCATCCCGAGAACACTTGCTTGTGTCTCATCTTTCCATGAGAGACCACCACATTTTAAACTGTTTAAAAACTGGCAAAGTGAATTATTACTGGAAAAAGGGTGCATCTTGTGGGGAGACCGGGTGGTTGCACCTCAAAAATTACAAAAAAAATGTATTACACATGCTACATGAATGGCACCCTGGCATGGTAAAGATGAAGTCCCTGGCCAGAAGATATGTTTGGTGGCCAGGAATAGATAAAGACATTGAAACCTGGGTTAAAACATTTAATAAATGCCAATCTTCCAGACCCACTCCCCCTTCAGCACCGGTCCTTGAATTGGAGACACTGAGAGGCCCCTGGTCAAGAATCCATATGGATTTCGCTGGCCCCCCAAAAGGTCATACTTACCTGATCATCGTAGATGCCTATTCAAATTGGTTGGAAGTTTTCATCATGAATTCGACAACAACAGAAGCCATCACTAAATGAATAAAAAAACTTTTCACCACCCATGGTCTACCAGATGTGGTAGTATCGGACAATGGGCCATAGTTTACAGCATTGGCTTTTGAACAATTTCTAGCAGAACATGGAATACGACACGCTTTGACAGTGCCAGGTCATCACGTGGCGAACGGAAGGGCGGAACGCATGGTTCATTTCACGAAAGAAGCATTGGAAAAGCTTGACGGAAATGACATGCAAGAAAAACTCAACACCATGCTCACCATCCAACATATAACACCATGCACAGCTACAAACAGGAGCCCAGCTGAACTTTTGATGGGTAGAAAGCTGCACCCTTATTTGGATAGACCGCACCCTACTTACAACCCAGAAAAGCCGCCAGCCTCCTCCAGTAAGTATCACTCTTTTTTACCAGGCGACTTAGTTTATGCTAAAAATCTCACCGGAGAACCATTGTGGTTACCGGCAACAATTACACAAATCACTGGCCCTCATTCCTACTGACTAGAAACTGCTGATGGCAGAGAATGGAAATGACACATCAATCAACTTCGGTCACAATACATCGAAAGAGACACTGACATTCCCCGAAGTGCAGAATAGATATTTTCCAAAACACCCCCTGAGAGTAATAAAAAATCCGAAGGAGAGGGGAACAAGTTATAAATAAAGAAAATGAAAATCATCCAGTCACTAAACACCACCAGAGACAGAAACCCCAGAAAGAAAGAAATACTCCTTACCATTAGAGGTTTCCAAAGAAAGGGAAGAACTGAAGGAACTTCAGGAGAGAGGCAGCCAGGCCGACTCCACCTGCCCGCACAAGGTGCGAGGAGACCACACCATCAGTCCAACCAACCCAGAGTGAAAGGAGACACCTGTCAGTCCAACAAGGCATGATGAGATTGGCACGGTCGAGGAACCCTTCCTAGATGTTCCAAGGAGACCAGGAGGATGGACAGCGGGCCTGTCCGAACCGGGGGAGGCCAGCTCAGGGATTGAACTGCACAGGTCGACAAGGATGCACAAGAGCCCTGCCTACCTGCACAACTACGTAATGTTAGGACGAACCAAGAGGGGAGGGGTGTAGTATATTTAAATAAAGGACGATGTTCCTATTGGTTAGCAGAAGCAACGATACGATTGGTTAGTAACATTGGTATCTGATTGGCCGCCTATAGCAGCAGGAAGTTCAAATAAATGTCATTGGTTGCGAGCAGCGGAGCAGCCACTATAAAAAGGGCTGCCATGGCTCGACTGCAGTTGAAGTTACTGAATTACATTAAAGAGCTGAATTCAACTCCGGTCTGTGAGTCTCTTATTTGGCAACAGAACAGAGAGAAACACACAATTGGATACCACAAGGTTCTGTTTTGGGCCCAGTATTCTTTAATATTTTCATAAACAACTTAAATAAGGGGATAGAAGGGGAACATATAAATTTGCAGACAACAGCAAGCTGGGAGGAATAGCCAACAATTTAGAAGATAGGTTCAAGATCCAGAAGGATCTTGAAAAACTTGAACATTGGTCCCTATTCAACAAGATGTGGTGAGAAAACTAAGATTTTATACTTAAGCAATAAAATCCAAATTCACAGGTATACAATTGATGGTATGTGGCTCAACAGCAGTTACTATAACAGGGATTTAGGAGTTCTAATGAACAATCACTTAAATATGAGCCAGCAGTGTGCTGCAGCTGCCAAAAAAAGACAATGTACTCTTTGGCTACATCAATGGAGGAACAATAAAATAATATTAAGTTCCATGAAGTGTTATTACCACTTTATACTGCTTTGATAAGTCCACACTTGGAATACTGTGTTCAGTTTTGCTTATCATGATACAAAGAAAGATGCTGAGACTTTAGAAAGACTGCAGAGAAGAACAACAGGATGATTAGGGCGCTGGAGACTAAAACATATGACGAACAGTTGCAGGAACTGAATATGTCTGGACTAATGAAGAGGACTAGGATTGACATGATAGCAATCTTACAGTATTTGAGGGGCTGTCACATAGAATTGAGGATCAACTTACTCCCTGTGGTGGGCTGCAAAAGGTTTAAGAATCGTTTTGGTGAGTGTCCCTTCCAACTCTGTTATTCTGTATTATGTAATTATTCAAAATATTGGTCCTAGTTTTCCAATTCAGAAATATTTCAGGAGGTGCTGAATATCTTAACTGGAAGTAACTAGCATACATGTTAGAAGTTCACAGAAGCTGAATTAAAATGAAATGTTGCAAAAAGCTAAATACGTTTGCTTTTGAATCTCTCGATATAAAAGCAAACTACCACTCACCCATCATCACAAAATCTTCAGAACTGTAAAGCCTACAAAGTTGAAATTTGCCACCTATGCTCTTCTTGGCTTCTAAGTGCTCACTAAGAAAGGATTTTTTGAAATGACCATCAGAGCATTATTATTTCATATATTATTATGAATATGCTCTGATGCTAAGGAATTCTACTCCTCCTCCCCACCTAAAAAGAAATCTGTTCCAAATGCAAAACACAAGCAGAGGAGAGGAGTTTCAGTTTCAATTTTACAGTTTTTCACAGAACCAAGCAACTTTAGTACAGAACAGTTGAGCTAAGCCACACCCAGGCTCCCTGCTGTCTCCTTGCTCACACAGCAAATACTGTTTCAGTTCCAAACAGCTCTCAGCTCTCTCTCACACTGACAGAATGCTAGCTAGATGAATAACAATGAATCCTGGTGGGTAGAGGCAGAATTTTTGCTTTCTTATTTTCTTTTCCACAAACTAAGCCCGACCACATAGTTTCATAGCAAGGCACAAGTATCAAGCTACTGCATTATAAATCTGTACAATTACTCCTACTAAAGCTTCATGCAAGAAAATGGATTGGCTTGATTTGTGATGTTCAAATGAATATGTCACTTACATCTTAACATCTTTAGTCCAGGAATTTATTGTCATCTAAAAGGCAGGTTTACTTTTCATCATGCTTTACATCACACCACTGTGCAAGTATCAAGTTTGAAACATGATATTTTGCTGTTCTTTTTGTATAGAAAGAAAGCCTGTGGCTAGGCTGCTGAGATTGTCAAACAGTGGGGCCGGGTGAGGGGAGGTTTAGGGTAGGGAAATGACAAATGCAACAATAATATTGAGATAATTCTAAAGCACTGGAGAAAAGTTATAAGACCATTAACTGTAAATGTTACATCCCAAATTCTCATGAAAATCTATTACTATTGCTCTCTAATATTAATATTCACTGTCCTTAGATGAGCGATAAAAAACTGCTAAAGTCTCCACATAGTCTCCTATTTTAATGTGGATATAAGAAAAAAAAAAAAAACATATGTCTTTCTCTTTTTTTCCATCTTGGCCCGATAATATTTTTTTCCCCTAACTTTACATCTATATTACTGTATAACACTGCTAAAATTAGATTGATTTCCTAAAATATAATTTCTCTTTCCAAAGAGGCTTCTGTTTTCTAATCTTGTACTAGTGGGGCAGAGCCTTAGTTTTTTCATTTTTTGTTTAGATGTGTTTGTTAGTATGTTTATTTTTTAATTAAAAAAAAAACAAAAACCCTTAAAGAAATATTGCCTCGTGGCAATACTAGGGAAGGAATGTTGTTATGTATCTCTCATCTATTTTGCATCTTCGCTAAGGTAAAGGTAAAGGTTCCCCTTGTACATATGTGCTAGTTGTTCCTGACTATAGGGAGTGGTGCTCATCTCCATTTCAAATCCAAAGAACCAGCTCTGTCTGAAGACATCTCTATGGTCATGTGGCCAGCATGACTAAATACCAAAGGCACACGGAACACTGTTACCTTCCCACCAAAGTGATCCCTATTTTTCTACTTGCATTTTTACATGCTTTCGAACTGCTTGGTTGGCAGAAACTGGGACATGTAATGGGAACTCAGCCCATTATGTGACACTAGGGATTTGAACCTCTGAACTGCTGACCTTTCGATCAACAAGCTCAGCATCTTAGCCACTGAGACACCCTCACCCCCTACCCATTTTGTCCACAATTCTCTGTGTGGTGAGAAAGTTCTCCTTGATATCTTCTCTTGGAATTTAGCAAGGTTGAAGATTATAACACTGTAAAAGATGAATACATTCATGCCTTTAGCTATCTCGCAACTAAACCCAACCCATGAGAATTTTCATTTGAAAATGAAAATTTCTTTTCTATCGGATGGAATTACAGGAAAGCTTACTTAACATTAGTATATTATTAGTATATAGCAATCTGTGCAAACAGCTCATTTAGA
The DNA here is from genome assembly GCA_033807585.1 of Hydrophis major. NCBI lineage: Eukaryota > Metazoa > Chordata > Lepidosauria > Squamata > Elapidae > Hydrophis > Hydrophis major. Next base: position 93,338,961 of record CM066330.1, on the reverse strand, counting down.
ACTTTTATCAAATTTTCAAACTATAAATTGATGTGAAGCAAACTGAGATTGCCATGGCTTACTTTGTAACATTCAATTGTCAGGTTGCTATAAGAAATACAAGTATCAATCCACATCAGTTTTTTTTTCCAAAACTTACCTGAAAAAGATATAGTACTCATTCATATAATACAACCTTTGATTTTATCATTAAATTAATCAAATAACTCTGACTTGTATCAACATTACAAAACTTTTTACCCCCTGGAAGCATTAGGACATTTTTCCTTGCTCAAATTTAGCACCTTCAATATTCCATATGCAGAGTTCTTATTTTGGTGTAATGTTTTCCAGTACAAATGTCACAGCAATAAATGAAATAATCCAATGCACAGAAAAGTTGGCCTTGTATCCTATGTAATTCCTCAAGTTGATAGGAGATAAGTTATTTTTCTCCCACTCCCAGATTGAAAAAAATAAAATGCTTGACCTTTACAAATATCCAGACAGTGTGTGTGTGTGTGTGTGTGTGTGTGTGTGTGTGTAAATAGAAAATAGAATAAAATTTTATATTCTATTCAATGCAACTTTCTTACCATCTTGTTTTCCAGACATTGAATATGAACATATTTTAATATAGTATTACTTATCTTTTTTAACAGGATGAATGAATCCTTTCCCTGGTGCAAAAGGAGTTGTGAGTTGGAACATTTGTAGAGTGAGCAGAACATTGCTTTTTTGTTAGACTAGTCTGGTTTTCTGCCTGAAATAAGAAGCACTGAGAACTTGTGACATAAATACACTTTAGACTCTTTTAAAATATTCTGCTGAAAAACAGTTTCATTAGTGAAGTGTTACAGGGTGAGGGTTTGGATTTGGAGTGAACAAATATTGATGAATTATATAACCCAAAGGCATGAGTTGCCTACTAATATTTTAAAGAAATAATACTGTTGATTTCCATTATATATTACTGTTGTACTCTTGATTTCAGTATCATCAATACTACTAAGAAACTTTAATGGTCCATCTTATTCTCACTTTATACTACATGAACAATTATAAAATTTATTTTGACATGTTTCAGTCCAGTTTTTGGCCAGTATTTAGTATGGGACAATGTAGGTCATACTTTTTGTTGACCTGTGAGGTTGAGGATGGTATGCCAATTTAGGTGTTCTTTGATCTCTTTGTGGCTTTTAGTATTCTGTTGGGTTGACTTCAGGAACTAGGACATGATTATTTGATGTTATTATTTGTTATTTGTTCTTCAGTAGGCCCATCCCAAAATATACTTATGTTAAAGGATTATATTCACTCAAACAATAGATACAAACTCAAGGTTAATCGGACCAAACTTGATTGCAGGAAATACGACTTCAGCAACAAAGTGGTCAATGTCTGGAATACTCTACCTGACTCTGTGGTTTCTTCCCCAAACCCCAAAAACTTTAACCATAGATTGTCTAATATTAACCTCACCCATTTCCTAAGAGATCTGTAGGGAGCATGCATAAGCATACCAATGTGCCTACCATCTCTGTCTGTGGGAATAAACTTTGACTTCAGTATTGGGTAATGATTAGTCTAAGACCTTATACATACATGTCTGCCTAAGGGTCACTGAGATAAGCAAGGAAATTAAAAACAAACACCAGGAACTTTTAAGCAGCTCAGACGACTGTAAACAATTCGGTGTAATTATTTTAATCCACAATGTGAATGCTTACTATGTACGAAATTCTCAATAAAAGGGAGCACTAGAATTTGCTCTGGACTCCCATCCCGAGTACACCAGCCTGTGTCTCATTCTTTCCATGGGAGACCACCACAAGTGGTGACCCCGACGTGATCCACTGCAGGTGGTACGTGTCCAGACCTCCGTGTTTCCTCATCTGGAATAGGTAAAGTACATACTTAACTATTGCTGGACAATAGGATTTTTTCAGGGAACATGGGGGGAAAACTCTCTCAGCCACAGGAACAGCATGTTAGTGAGCTGCTAAAGTTAGTCAGGACAAACTTCTTTATCTTTAAACTCTCCGGGGGGGGGGGAGCAAATACTTCTTTCAAAAGATAATGTGAGAGAGCTGCTGCAAGAGATCTGGCGGCAATGTCCCTGGTATCCAGAGAAAGGGTCTTTAAAGTTAGACACATGGAGGAGAATTGGAACTATCCTTCATGAAGAGCCATGGGCAACAGCTGAAATTTTGATATATTGAAAGGTTGTTATGACTGCTTTAGAGACCCAGCAACAACCTCTTTTAAAAACTTTAGTAGAACCCCCCTCCTTATAAAGGAATTGTATTGCAGCCGCCTACCCCAAAACTGGAGTGTGCTTTATCATTTCCAACAGCGCCTACTCCAGTGGATGAGAAAATCCAACCAAAAATGGGAAAAGTTCAAGCAATGATGCATCAGGCTTTCAATGAGGGGAAATTAGAGCCTGATGAGATTCCCCAGATGAATTTGTTTCCAGTCAATAGGCAAGTGGATGCTCAAGGCAATCTGCAGACTGAATGGGTTCTGATTCCTTTAGCAGTTCTTAGGGAAATTAAAAAAGCAGTTAAAGATTATGGTATTCAAAGTCCTTTGACAAAAGGGCTCCTGACAAGTTTGGCTACCTCACGCATGATTCCTAGTGACTGGAAAGATTTAATGAGAATGATATTGAGCTCTACTCAGTATGTGGTTTTTGACTTAGAATACCAAAGGGAAGCTGTCACTAGGGGAAGGAATTCGGGGGGGGGCTGTATACGCCAGACCAAATCTATGGGGCAGACTTGTTTGAATCCACTGCTGATCAATCTGCTAATTTGCCTGATCACGTATTTCCAGTGGTTATGGCAGCTGTCCTTGGGGCGTTGTCCCACATCCAGGATGTGGGAACCCCAGCACGGTCTTTTTCTCAAATTAAGCAAACAGCCTCTGAGTCTTATAATGATTTTGTGGAAAGGCTACAATTGGCTATTATCTGGCAAATCTCTAATGAAGAAGCTGCAAAAGAACTTTTGCTGAAATTGGCAGTTGAAAATGCAAATGCTGACTGTAAGCGTATCTTGCAGTGGCTAGAGGTGAGGTTACTCTGGCTGATCTGTTAAAGGCATGTGCAGTGGTGGGTTCTCAGGCTTACAACATGGAGACTTTGGCTATGGCATTGCAAAAAGGGATGAAACCTATGGGGAACTGTTTTAATTGTGGAAAGCCTGGCCATTTTAAAGGGGGGGGGGAATGGCATTTAACAAAAACAAAATTAAGGACATCCGTCCAAAATCGGTCTGTCCAAAATGCAAAAAAGGGTTTCATTGGGCAAATCAATGTCGCTCTGATCAGAACCAAAATCTGGGAAACTAAATTTGGGGCATGCAGCCAGCCCCACTCCCAAGGCTGTCACAAAAGCATTGCCTGCAATTACTGGGAGTGCAGGTTTGGGTTTAAAAATGTTGAACTCAATTAATGTGACCTTTCCTAATCAAGTGTACATTGAGGACACTCATTTGCATGGTCCACTGCCAGAAAAAACAGTGGGATTAGTACTTCCCAAGTCTTCTGCATCAGAAAAAGGGTTTTTTGTTATTCCAGGAGTTATTGATCAAGATTATAAAGGGGTTATTAAGATACAATTGTACACTGATACTCCTGCTTCATTAATGGCCAGTGACTCTATTGCCCAGTTATTATTGCTTCCATACATCCCTATAAATCCTTTAATTGGGATCCCATGAACTGGCAGTTTTGGGTCCACTGAAATGGCAAGTTCTCCAGTTGCTGCAGAATTGCTAGCGCTGACAAAAAATTTGACTACAGACCAACCAAAAATGACAATTGAAATTCAGGGAAAATCATTTTCTGGCCTTATAGATTCCGGAGCAGATGTCTCTGTGATACGCCAAAAGGAATGGCCGAATGAATAGGCGCTTGAAGACTCTCCGGCTGTTCGTGGAGTGGGTGGTATGCAGTTTGCAAGAAGTAGTGTACGTTGGTTGAAGGCATTGCATAGAGAAACTGGTGAGACTGCAAGGATTCAAGCTCTTGTGTTGCCCCTGCATATAAACTTGTGGGGTAGAGATTTGCTGTCACAATTTTGCACAAAAATTGTTATTGGATAATGGAAAAATTACATTATCGATGCATTCCTGATACTCCAGTTGCTTTGGAAATTTTACAAACTCCAGCCTTGTCTACTGCAGCTTTATTTCAATTACATGAAGCACAGGTTTATATCATTGAATGGTTACATTTGCAGAATACTCCCAGAAAAACAGTTTCTACTATGGCTATGCTTTATAGTGAGTTAATCATCAAAGGCCGAATCGCAGTATGCATTTATATGGCATAGATCTAGTTCAGTTATTTTTACCTATCTCCCTTACTCTGTGGGAAACTTGGTATAGTCAATCCATTGAATTGCAAATTGCTCTTGAAAATTGGCCAGGGAAGATTTCTTGCCATACCCCCAGTGACCCTCGTTTCCAGTTGCTTCGAAACGTATCTGTAAATTTTAATTCAGTTATTGTCAAGCAGCCAGTTGGGGGCGTGACCATTTATGCGGACGGTGGTAAGACCTACGGCACTTGTGCATGGAGACAGGAAGGGGTATGGAAAACAAAAAATACCTCTCCTCAGCAATCAGCACAAAGGGCTGAATTAGCTGCTGCTATTTTGGCCTCACAGGAATTTTTGCAAGAACTGCTTAATCAAATTGTGGATTCTCTTTATGTTTATCAATTGATATTTAACATTGAATTTGCTTATCTTTCTCCATCTGTTGATGCTAATCTTATGAGTTTGTTTTTAGCTCTACAAAGCTGTCTTCATTCTTGCATACATTCTTTGCATGTCGCACATATTTGCAGCCACCAGCCACTTCCCGGGGAGCTGCAGGAAGGGAATGACGTGGCCGATGCAGCCGCCTCGGCCATGTCCTGTCTCTCGCTTTCTCCTGCTGCTATGGCAGCCAGTAGGCATTTTGCTTCCTCCCCTTCTGCAGGTACGCCAAGACCGAAAGTTTGGTATAAGAGACTACCAGATCCAATGTGGAAAGGACCTGCCTCCCTGATAACTTGGGGCTGAGGATACGCTGCTGTTGAAGATGAGGGGACAGTTGTTTGGGTTCTGCTCGCTGTGTGCATCCTTATCATCAGCCAAAGGGGCAAGGGGATGGATTTGGGGGAATGGAAAAGAAACACGTTGATCCAGGACATGGGGAAGCTAGCAAACCTTCATAATAAATCTGATTGTTGGATATGTATGCACATGCCAACTCACAAAACATCAGGTCTTCCAATAGTTGCAGTACCTCTGGCCGAAGGTGACTGGTATAAGGGACAATGCTATGGTTGTTCAGGGATGTGTTCTAACAGTTGGACTACAAGTAACATAAATACATTGCATCTTGGAAGCCGAATCCAAGAGGTGGCTGGTATCTGCTGGACTCACAATGAGACAGTAGAGAATATGCCTTACTTGGGAACATATCCATTTTGTAACAAAACAACCATTATTGGCAATGGAAGTCAGGTTTATCCAGATGACATGAAAACTAAAAATCTCACTTACTTTGTCCATAACATTTCTAGATTTGATATCACATCTTTGATCAATGAAAATGGGTGTCCATATATTCCTGCCACATGTTGTCCCACCACGAAAGAAAACCAGTTGTCTAAATGTGCGGATGGGACTAACGCACCATCGTCCACTTATTTGGCTATATTAATGGAGTCCTTTGCAAAACTAATCTATGCTGAGCCAGATAAGGTTGGTCATCTCCTGGGAGCAAATCTATGGTTGCTGTGTGGACAGATGGCCTATGATCGCATGCCAGCATGATGGAAAGGAGTCTGCACCTTTGGAAAAGTGATCCCATCTCATGTCATTTTAAAATCTTTGGGGACTGCTCATATCCGCAATGCGCGTTCCACAACGGAAGTAAACTCTGTTTTGAATCATGACTACTGGACACAGTTATCAAGGGGAGTTATTCCTCCTTTAGGAGTCATGATGAACTATAGAGATTTGCATCGTTTAAACAATTGGACAGTTACTATGTTTAAAGACACCATTAAAACGCTAAAGCTGCTTGAAGAAGAGCAAGGAAAAATCCTTGACTTTGTCCTGCAAACCAGATATGCGGTGGACACTATTTTGGCTGCGCAAGGGGGAGTTTGCGCTGTGATTCATACGCATTGTTGCATGTATATCTCTGATTATTCTCCAAACATTACAGCTACTATACAGCATATGGAACAAACCCTGAATGAGAATCCATTACAATCGGAGGACGAGGGACTGGACGTGTGGTCTGCACTTTGGTCCTGGTTACCAGATGGTTCATGGATTCGTCACCTAATTGTTGGAGTAATATTGCTTTTTATACTTTCTCTTTGTGTATGCTGTTGTATCCAATGTCTCCCTGGACGTTTAGGAATGTGTCGGGTGAAGCCTAGGGAAAGAGAACTGTTGTTGCAGATGGCGAAAAGCTTCCGAGGTATCCGTGATTATCAAAAAACTAAAACAGGGGAGATGTGGGAATAAACTTTGACTTCAGTATTGGGTAATGATTAGTCTAAGACCTTATACATACATGTCTGCCTAAGGGTCACTGAGATAAGCAAGGAAATTAAAAACAAACACCAGGAACATTTAAGCAGCTCAGATGACTGTAAACAATTCTGTGTAATTATTTTAATCCACAATGTGAATGCTTACTATGTACGAAATTCTCAATAAAAGGGAACACTAGAATTTGCTCTGGACTCCCATCCCGAATACACCAGCCTGTGTCTCATTCTTTCCATGGGGGACCACCACACCTGTCCTATTGTTTCTTTTTATTTTTCTTATATGTATCCATTTCATGTATTCATAACTATATATATACTTATACCTATTATCTTGTGAGCATTTAAAAATAAATTAATAAATAAAAATATACAAAGTATAATTAGATGGCAGAACTGTGTTGTTGTTTTTCTGTTTCTACCTTTTGCAGCCGAGATCAGGTAGCCCCACCAAATGTTGTTGTTTTGTTCTTACTATAGTTGTGTATTTGTGGTTCCTACATAAGTTCACTTAAAATCAGTCGCAGGCTTGTCACCCATTTTTTCAGTTGCTTGAAGATGTGATTTCCCCCCCCCTTCCTATCTCCCATGACAATTCTGTTGTCTTTCTTGGTGGCGTTTACATGCAATGAATATTCCTTGGAGAGTTAGTACTTCAGCAAAACTTTCATCCTCAAAGCCTGCCTGTGTCAGTCCACATGTAACAAGAATATCACACTAAAGCTAGAGTGCTGTGATAATATTTTCTTTTTTCTTGTTTCATTAATATATTAACATATGGTTTTTTTTCAAAAAATGGTGAGAAAGTGTTCGCCTTAGGCAATCCATTAAGAATATCCACTTCTCCATCATATATATATACATAAGCCTGACTCACAGATGAACACAATACACAAGCTTGATGATGGCAGATGAGATTCTGTCGAAACGTCACTACAACTTTAAAAGCACAACTATAATGACATGGGAAGATACCTGAACAAAGCTGAAAACATGCATACATACACACACACATATATACAATATATATTGTATATATACAATATATATAGTATTCAGCTTTGTTTGAGTATTTTCCCACATCATTATAGTTGTGCTTTTAAAGTGGCTGTGGTTTTCTATAGTGGCTATAGTGGCTACCCTAGCCACTATAGAAAACCCCAGCCACAGAATTATCAGAGAAGCCATAGAGATTGAAAAAAGACCTGAAAGTGTGAATAGAAGAGATGATTCCACCAGACTATCAATCATTTGGAAGCCTACACTCACAAACAAAAAAAATAGCCACACCACTAGCCAAGCAAATACCTGGGCACAAACAGATCCCCCCTAATACCTCCAGCTCAAACACACTCCAACCAGGCACCCAGATGAAACCTAGCTTCCTAACAAATGAAAGCCGTCCATTTACTCAGAGCCAAGCTGCACTAAAGGCCTCCAATAAAGGAACACAATGTTGCCAGCCAATCAAGATACAAAAAGAGCCACAAAACAGACAGAAGATATTAGAAACACCAATCGAGCAGAACACAGCAAACTCCAAGACCAATAAACACAGACCAAGACTCCCAACCAATCAGGATGAAGAAAAAACCATTCTGGCACAGCAATAGGCTAGCCCCAAATTTAAAACTGAAACCACTGTAAAAGTCTGACTCACAAATGAACACAATACAGAAGCCTGATGATGGCAGATGACATTCTGCCAAAATGTTGCTGCAACTTTAAAAGCACAACTACAATGATGTGGAAATACCCGAACAAAGCTGAATGCCATACATGTAAGTACCTGCGAAAACTTAAGAATATATATATATATATATGGATCTTTGGTTATTCGGGTTTTCTCCCGCGTCAGATTGGAAGTATCTAGGCAACGTTTCGATGAAATCTCATTCATCATCTTCAGGCTTGGTCTTCAGCTCTGTGCTTCTCAGAGTGATGTGAGCTTGCAGCTGCTTCTTCCTTTTAACTGCTAGTGGGGGGGTGACTTGATTGGGTGGGGGCTTGGCTGTGTTCTGATTGGGTGGGGGTGTGTTCTGATTGGTTGGGGGTTTGGCTGTGTTCTGATTGGTTGGGGGGTTGGCTGTGTTCTGATTGGCTGGAGGCATGTTCTGTTCAGGTGGGAGCTTGGTTGTTCTCAGGTTAGTCTTAGTTGCTGGGGAATTTGAGCTGGTGAGCTGTGATCTTGCTGTTTGGCTTCAAGTTCGTGGTCGTGCTGCATCTTCATGGTGGGGGTCAGTTCGCTTCATGTATGGCTCAGAGGGGTTTGAAGTGGGTAGTGAGGCAGCTACAGTGCGGCTTCTGGTCCGTGGTCGTGTCTCATCTTCTGCCTAGATATTTCCAATCTTACGCAGGAGAAAACCCGAATAACCAAAGATCCACATACAAATACCCGCAAGAACCTCAGAAAACATATATATATATATGTTTTCTTAAGTTTTCACGGGTACTTACATGTCTGGCATTCAGCTTTGTTCGGGTATTTTCCCACGTGGTGCTTTTAAAGTTGTAGCAACGTTTCAGCAGAATCTCATCTGCCATCATCAGGCTTCTGTATGGTGTTTTTCTGTATGGTATTTTCCCACGTGGTGCTTTTAAAGTTGCGTCACAGACAAACACCATACAGAAGCCTGATGATGGCAGATGAGATTCTGCTGAAACGTTGCTACAACTTTAAAAGCACCACGTGGGAAAATACCCGAACAAAGCTGAATGCCAGATATGTAAGTACCCACGAAAACTTAAGAATATATATATATATATATATATATATATATATATATATATATATATATATATATATATATATATATATATATATGACTTTCTGCAGAGTCCTTGATGAGCCCAATTGTTCTACCTACCACTTAGTTCAACAAATGATGGGGCTGTAAAACAGTAATAATAACAACCTTCTTCCCCAACAAGTCTCCTTTTCTTGTTATGCAAACACAGAATAATTGAATGCAGGCTAAATAAGAAGAAAATTGAATCCCATGAAGCAGCTAATGTCTGCAGTATTTTATATACACATGCAAGATATTATACAATTGTTTACCTTTTTTTGTGACTACAGAGTAAGAAAACTATGGGTTCCAGGCTAATTGAAAGCAAGTATCTCCAACTGTGCATGCATAAGTTGTCAAATCACCAAAAGTAGCCAAAGAAGCAAAAGATAATAGTTATCCTATTGCATTTGAATGAGATGATAGAAAAGAGGATTAGTGAGTGATCAGGTGTCAAAAATGAAAGTCAGTTTGATCTAGTGCAAGGCTGTCAATCTCCCAGCCCATGGGCCAGATGTGTCACGTGCTAGCCATGCCCACGCACAGTTTAGCAAAGGAGAAAAAAGTCCCGATACATCATGTGATGCCATCATGATGATGTGCATTTGATACCCCTGGCCTAGTCGTTACCAACAGGTTAGCAATGAAGAGACAACGGATTCTAGTCCTACTTTAGACATAAAAGTCAGCTGGGTGATTTGGGGGCTGTCACTTTCTTTCAGCCCAATTGACTTCACAGGATTCTTGTGGTGGAAAAATAGGAGGAAAAAAAATATCAGGGATGTTCACATCCTTGAGTTATTTATAAAATAATAAAGACAAGATTAAATATCTTTAAAAAGTAAACATGTAAAAATCATGGAGGGTTGACTTTAGCCAGTTATCACTTTGTGATAACTAAGACTTTGTGTTTTTCTTACTTTGAGACAAATAGACATGTAATAAACTAATAAATGATATGGGACAGGATAAGAGAAAGGAAAATCAGTAAAGTAAAAGGCATCAATTAACAGGAAAATATTATTGTCTTTATGTTGGATAAGATGGAACTATCTTTTCCAGCAATTCTCAAAAGTTCATCCATCTATTCATATAGAGATTGAGCACTTTAAAACATTGCCCCCCTCCCTCTCTCTCTCCATTGCTTGGATAGTATAGTTTTCATTATCTAGCAATAGTTTTCCCCCTTTCCCTTCTGATTTCTTTTTAAAATATCTGAATAATGTTTCTTTGGGAGAATGGGAGGGAAGGAAGTGACAAAATGTTTATTTTTTGTTATAGTTTTGATTTATTTCATCTTGTTTTATTGTTAATTCCCCTTTCTAAGTGGCTAAATAATGCTGGCCTAATACAGAGGGGAGCTCTGTATTTTTATTATTTTATAAGGATTGTTTGATGCAAGAATGTCTGTTTCATAACCAACAGATATTTAGTGGTTGTTTGGACCTTCAGCTACCCATTTTGGAAGCAAATAGGAAAGCCTGTTGCAAAAAAAAAAAAAAAATGGTTAGAGTGTATACTGATGAATTTGCTTGAAATGTAATATTCATATAACTTTCCCTTTCTATACTTCATTTTCCTGACTCTGTTAGCACAAGCATGAAGTTTTTAGACTAAAAGTTTTGCTGATTATTTTTCCCTATGCACACATATACCAGTACTTAAAGTTCATGGACCAAGCATCAGACATAAATTTGACTGCCATCGAATGGGTTGTAGCCAGAGGTGGGATTCTACCGGTTCTGGCAAATGGGTAGTTCCAGTTATAATTTGGACTTGCCCATCCACCCTGCTCTAGTCTATCCTTTATTTCCATATTTTGCAGTTCAGCTGATTAACATGGCACAGTGGATTGTATGCTTACCAGACTGGTTGAATCCCACCCCTGGTTGTAGCTGGGACGAAACAGTAGAAAAAGTAAGTGCAATTCAAGTTATTTAGGAAATTATAAATAGTGAATTAAATTTAATTGGCATTGCCCAAACTCTCCCTCTTTGGCTCTGTACTTTTGATCTACTAATTCCACTTCATCAGGTCTCCTAGACTGTATTTATTTTTCTATTTTTTAAAAAATTATAAAACACAGTGCATCCATTCTGGCATTACAATTGTTATACATATATAAATTTTACTTCATCATTTACAATCCTCTTGTTTGACACATTGTTTACTAATTATTCTAATCATCATAGCTACTTATGTTCTGACCTTGCCTTCTTCTTTGTAAACACTGATAGAATTCTTCCTATATCCTTCTGGCATTATCCTTAAAAGAAAAAAAATATCTGGCTTAAATGGAATACACTCTCCTACCATTTGTTCCACCCATGTCTGGCTCAGTTTCCAATACTTTTTTGCAGCATTGCAGGTCCACCACATGTGAAAAAAATGTGCCTGATACATCTTTGCACCTCCAATTTGATTATGCAGTCAACAAATAAGTTAGCTTGCTGGACTACCATTAGGATAGGTCACAATTTTCCTTAAGGTCCTTATCCCTTGATTTATACTATATTCATGACATCAAATGGCAGAACTGCTATATTTTTATCAGTAAAAATACTATCCCCCAATCCATATTAAGAAGATTTCAGTAGGAAATGATATCTGACTGTCTTTGGGAGTGGGTGCATAGCGGGATCAGGATTCTTTAATAGTTGGATAGGAGACATAGAGAATATTTGGATATAGAGAATACCAGACTATTGGATAAACTGGTAAGTCAAATAAAGGCATTGGGGCAGGGGGTGAGGGGTTTGGAAGCAGGCAATAGCAAAGTAGTTTCATAGTAAAATAAGAAATCTAAATAAGTTGGTCCATGAAGTCTCTAGGAGTCAGGTTAGATTGGAATAAAGGTTTATATTAGGATATTTTAAAAAAAAAATTTTTTTTAAGTTTTCTTAATTTTTTTTAAAAATTGCAGAATGATATAAGTTTGATGCACCGGACATAAAAAATGAATTTGATCAGAATTAGTTACATATCATTCAGGCTTAATGAAAGCCATTGATACAATATGGTAATGTTTCCCTTAATTTTACAGAATATTACCATATACTTGATTAATTTAATATATGATGGAGGTCTCATTTAAATCTTGTCTGCTGTTCCTTAGGTTCTCTCTAGGGTAGCTCTTGTTCTTTTCAAGTAGGCTTCTAAAGCAGGCCTTTTTTTAAATTAAAGTTTTATTTGGATTTTCACACATACAAAATACAAGTAAAACATCTTTTTTGAAAATAACATGGTCCCGGGTTGCACTTCTTTATGCAGACACAAACTCAATTTCATCCTAATTTTTGTGTTCTATTCCATATCTTATTACTATTTTGCATTTTCTACATAGTATTTCCCCTCCTTTAATTTTCTCAATTTTATTTTGATTATCTCATCTCAATCCAAATCATTATATTTATACTTTTGTCTGTTCTGTTTCAATTTCATATTATCTTTTCTCATTAAACAAATTTTCTCCTGTAATTACTAATTGGAGTATGACACCTTTATATCTTTTAATTTTATCCATTCAGCTCTTATTTAAACTTCAATATATACCTTAAGGTTGTGACATTCAATATAATACATAATACATGACTTCCAATCGAATTCTGCTTGATACATTCTTATAATACACACTATATTCTTTAAAAAAGGATTATAAATATATGTAAGTAAAACCCTCATTCCATTCCAATTCAGTTCTATCATTAAAATTCATTAAAGTCTTAACATCTTTAACATTTCTTTTCAATTAAATATCATACTTCCTTAAAGACACGTATAATCTCCATAATTAATTTTTCCCTTATTTCTCTTCACATATAGTTTATAAATCATTAAATATTCATTTTGTTACATTTATTTATTGACAAACATTCAACTAAATTACCATAACTATTTTTTTCAAATATTTGAATCACAGATTGTTTCATATTTTCTGAAATTATTTCTATTTCTAATATAATAATACTATCTTGTGTACCTCTGCAGATTCCCTTTTTCAATTAAATTTTCACCCATTATCTCTAAATAGGCCCTGTTTCTCTATATTTTGTTTCTGTCCTTTATAACTTCTTTTCCTTTCTTTCTTCCCTCGATTCTTCTCCCTCCCTTTTTACCCCTTGTCTCTCTACTTCTAATTCTCTCTTCTGCATTTCCCTCTTCTGTTGCTTTCTGATTTTATACTTCTTTTTCAATCTATTCTTTTTTGGGGGTTGTTTTTCCCAATTTTAAACTTTCCATTCTCTTTCCCCGCTTTCCTTTTTTCCCCCCCACCTAAGATTACTTGTTCATTAAAGATGGCTTCTTCTTTGTCGCAATCTTCTTGTTCTGCAGGCATTTCTTGTTGTTTCTCATCCAAATCTCCATTTCTAAGAACTGAAATATGAAGCCAAAAGAACTTCTTCCTTCTTGTGCATCTTCTTTGTACTTTTTAAGTTCCATTATCAGTTCTTCTAAGAGTGGAGCCATTTTAAACACTTTTAAACAACCATCCAATTGATTTTAGTCATTCAAATACAGTAACCAAGTATTCAGAGATCACCAAGTAATCCAAATACTCTCAAGCTGTTTCTTCTTATTTCTTTTTTCACTTTCTCTTCCTGGTGTTTTACTATTTTGTTAAAATGTTGCAGTTAAGATCTATCTTTTAGAAGTCTTGTTGAGATTTTACTGTAAGTTCTTTTTCATTTCAGGTAGTCTCCTCCCTTCCAGATTCTGCCTTTTTATTCTTTCTCTCTCCTTTCCTGTTTTCAAAAGCTTTTAATTATCCAGAAATCTTTATTATCCCCTTGACTTTTTATTTTCGACATTAAATGCCTATTAATGTCAAAGTGGATTTTTTTTCCAATTTCTTGCTTAAGTCTCTTAGCTGTCAGTATAGGAAGAGGAAAAAAACCAAATCCTTTCTCTTTTCTCTCTCCTTCACTGCTTAGAAATCTTCTTTGGGAACAGTGTTACTTTTTTTTAATAGTTTAAATTCCAGGGTACCTTATTTGTTGCTTTTGCTGTTTGACCTGGTCAACCAAAACTTTCTCTTCTTATCTTCCTCCTGCACATTCTTTTACAGTCTAGTTCTTCTTTGTGGTGGCCATTTCTGACCACCGCTACAACTGTCTTCAGAAAAGGGAGTAATGGCCAGCTGAGGAGGAGAGATATGGCTCTCCTCAACCCTGCAGGCAGTCTCCCCCTTCTTCACCACCTCTACAGGGTAGCTTGCCCCTGAAACCAGCTTGCCCTGGGCGCTCCAGTGGCAAGCATGGATTGAAACTGCAGAGTCACGGTTTCGGTCTGTTGCCGAAGAAGCTCAAACTGGAAGACCCTAAAGCAGGAATTTTTGTGCTTTGTTTATTAATTTAATCAATAGAAAAGGTACCAGCACAAATATGCTTTCTCCTGATATAATAGACAAAGTCTGGTACCTTTCCAGATAAATGTGAACAACATTTCTCATAACTTCCAACTAGCATGGGATATGGAGTCCCAGAGCATTAGGAAAGTACTAGAGTTTGAAAGCTGGTACAGAGGCTATCCATTTAATCCCTGTGAAATATTTGCTATGGCTCCATAAAATGTGCATTCATGGATGTCCCTTCTGTTATCATAGAAAGTAAAGAACAGAGAAGCCTGAGAAGCCTTTATGTTGATTCTGTTGTACTTACAGTATCTCTATAGCTCTCACTGAATTTTTAATAAGTCAACATCTGAAAACTATTAAAAATGTTCCTTCTGGGTTCTAGACAGATGTCAATGTAAACATATTTTCCACTGAAGAATTTCTCTCCCCTCATTTTCCATTGTGTGATATTATTTCACACAGAGCTGTCATTTTGTACTATATTGTATAAATGAATTCTGGAAAGGGCTTAGCTTATTCTTTCCCTTTTCATTCTCACTAACAATTTCCCTGAAAAACCAGAGTAATATGATTGTGACATTTTACATGCTAATTGTTACATTCACTAACACATGTAATTACACTGTATACTTATAAATGAAATGACAAAATGAATTCATTTCAACATAATGCGTTCTTTCCAAAAGTCAGGAAAACAATAATTGTACATTTATATGATACTTGGAAAGAAATATGCTTGCAACTCTTTTTGCATGTAATTTGCATAATACAAGTAGCACTATCCTTGAAGTGAACATTTATTTTTCAGAGTAAAATTAAACTTTAGCATCTTTATTGTCGATTGCTCTGTTGTTAGTTGAAAAGTACAGATTAGAGATACCTAAAAGCACAAACATCCTAAGATTCTGCTTTCATATTATAAACTACAAAGCCATTTTTAATTCAGAACGTATAATTAAAGGTGACAAATAAATTTAATACTCCTGCTTTCTAGTTCCCCACAGCAACAATAATCCTGTGAGATGGGTTAGGCTGGCAAAGAATGACTAGCCCAATTCATAATTTACAGATATTGAATTTGGCACTTTTTTGGGTAACTAGTATAATCACAAAGAAGACAGCATATAGCTGACTTTGATATCAGAAGGTCTAAATTGGATTGGATCTTGTTATTACTTAAGTGGAGATCATGAGGAAACTTCAGGTTGTAGGCTGGACTGGTCAAAATATACCTTAGAAGAAATCAAAGGCAAGTTGCTTCATATAGTTATCAAACAGACCACATTGATGTAGCCAGTGAGTTGAGTTTAACTAGAATCTTTAACTTGTATATTACTCTTCATCTTCAAACAAATATATATGTATTCTAAAAGAGCTAGAATGCTAGATCTATTATGCAGGCACTCTAAATACCACAGAAAGGATTCGGTCAGGTGTTCTACTTAATATATTACTTTTCTGTATAACTGCCCTTTTTTAAAAAATAATTGTAGTTGACCACTGGAGTTTTGTTGTGTGTGGAAGAAAGCAAGCAGCAAGAAAGGATTCTTCATTCCCAAGAACCAAGAAACTTGTTTTTATTCTTCCCTGGCTTTAGGGATCTCAGAGTCCTTACTTAGACATTTGTGATAATCTCTTCCGTATTGGAAAAGTGAGGAACTTATTTTCATTTAAATAAAAAAAGAAAATGACTAGTGCCCTCAGTGCTACTTTGGATACTTTTTTGAGAACATATGTAGAATTCAGCCCTTTCTGTATTTGCAAATGGCCCTCGAATCAAATATTAGCCAAGGGGAAAAGGGAAGAAAATGCAGTGGAGTAAATTATTCTCTTTTGCAGTTTGTCCTTTCTAACTCTACAATTAGTCCTATGCAGCCTAATTATGCTTCACTCCAAGAAATTTGACAGGCAGTTCTTTCTCTGAATATCTGAAAAAAGGTCCATTTCATTCCCCAACACATTTTTTTTTAGCTTCCCATAAGACTTTGCCTAGCTGTCCCTTGATTATTCTCTGGGCAAATTCCCTCCTTTCCTACTATGACAGGAGCCTGCTGTGCCCATAATTTCTGTCAGTGGATCATATGACACTGTCACCAACTCCCTTTTAAACTTCTCATAGCAAGACAAGCTCAGGGTATGAAACTGTCATTTCAACCTCAGTAGACCATAGTTCTCATTTTAAAATCTATTGCTCCCACTTTTATATCTAGCTGTACTGTTCAGAGTAAGGCAAAAATTGCAAGAAAACAGAATGAGAAATTTGGAAACTAATCCGTTTAATTAGGGGAAAAAATAAGTTCTATTATCAATAGGGCCTTAAAGTATAATTATTATCCATCCCCAGCTGACTTTCTCTCTCAATTTATGAAATGTTCCTTTTTCTTCTTCTCAAGAATCTAGTGAAATTTGGTGCAGCCTATAATCTTTGGAATTGGTTTTTATTTGCTTATAAAACTGGACTATGGTATACCCAAACTGTAATGGTATGTGAGAATGACTTTGAGAAATGAGGGGATGAGATGCTCCTGAAAAAACAATCATAGGGAGGATCTCTCTATGGTTAATGTTCAAAGGAAGAAATTTAGGAAGGATCCACCCTAACTGATCAGGTGGTTAAAAGTGGTAGTGGGAAATTTGTGCTTTTCAGATTGGCAAGATTTTTGTTAAGTTCGGTCGGTGAGTCCCATGAATAGACACGGCTAGAGTAGTGAACAACAGCTCTTTATTTTACAGATAGATTCTGAGACCAAGCCCTAGCGCATGGCAGCTTTTCTTGTAGAGCTGGCCGCGGCTAGGCAGCCAATGACAACTCTTTGAGTTTGCCGCACTTGGCTTTAGCCAATCATGGCAAACCCTGTATGACCCAATCAGGAACGTTCAAGCCATCCAATCATGATCTGGCTTGTCTGGGCCAATAGGAATGCAGGTTTTCGAGCCTGCTAATATGAAACAATTTTGTGAATGTAGTCTTAAAATAAAGTAGAATTGGCTCAGCTGGTTGTGTTTCCTGGCTGTCCTACCACATACAAGTAAAGGTAAAGGTTTCCTCTGTCTTGTGTCTGACTCTTGGAGGTAGAGCTCATCTCCGTTTCTAAGCCAAAGGAACCACCTTTGAATACACTTCTATGGTCAAGTGGTCAACACACTGAGGTACTGGAATGCCTTATCTTACCACTGAAGTGGCACCCACTGTGTTTCTCTGAAAATAAGACCTATTGTTATTTTTTTTTGGGCCCCAAAATAAGCACCAGGTCTTATTTTCAGGGTATGTCTTACCACCTTAGGATTACCACAGTCAGTTCCAAGCCTGCACCTGTTGCACCGCTGCTTGACTTGTTCCACAGCCACTTGCAGACACTCATGGCCAGACGCCATGTGGCTGGTCACACCAGTGCCACCACTTGCATCAGAAGGTTGCATGGTGTGTTGTGTCATTGTGCAACAGCACTGGCATGATGCATCACATAACCTCTTGCTGCGAACGTGTCATACAGCATCCTGTCATAAGCAGTGGCACTGGCGTGACAAGCCACACAATGTCCTGCCATGAGCGGCATCATCAGCACAATGTGACATGTGGCATCCAGCTTGGAGCGGCTACAAAAAGCAGAAATATTAAATTTTGTTAGCTTAAAAAGTAAACAAAGTTCTATCATTTTAAAGTTAAAAATTGAAAACAAAATAATTATTTTCTCTCCAGTAAACCAATTTTCTCCTCTTTTCTATAGTTTTGTGATAAGTAGTTCTACTTATACAAATACTCCAAGAGAACCTGGCTTATGGATATCTGGAATGTAATAATACAAAGACATCTGCTTTTTCACACATTGGGAGGCCAATCCCAATTTTAGAATGCAGTTTTATATCACTTATCTAAAATAAGCCTTATTGGAGTCAGGATTTTTTTTGTTTTGGTTTTTTTGGAGACATTTCAAAATTGTCATGTTTATTTTTAAATTTAGTACTATTTTTTCAAATATTGTGGACATGTGGAATTCATTTTCCAATCCAATTCTGAAAAATAAATGTATCCAAGCATGAGCACTTGAATTGTAGATTAAAAATTTCAACAAAACTCCCATTTAATAAATAAGTAGATAAGTAATGGCAATTGGTGTCAGAGGCAAATAATCTTACAGGAATAATTTTGAAGCCCAAATTGTACTTAAGAAACTCAATTAGTTTATTGTTCCTTGTCGATCATCACTACAGCATAATATTTCATATTATATTCAAGGCTTTTATCAATTCCTGATTATCTAGGCAAACATGTCCTAATTTTATAAAGTCTTTAAGTATTCTAAATGTGTGCTTTTATATTAAACGATAAATCACAGAAGCTTGAAGGATTAGAAAGGCACAAATAATAATTGTGGTACATGCTTTAGAAACAGAATGTTGCAGAAAAATGAAAATATGATTTCTAACTCTGATAAGAATGTAAAATAGGTCTCGGCTCATGCAGAAAATGTCTACTGAACAACAATATTTTAGAAGTGACTTCTGCAAGAAAAATGATATAAAGGGACAATTAAGCTTTTTTGGGGGGGAGCAGTTGAAATAGTTGTTTTTGTGCAACATAATTGTTCTTGTGTCTGATTGAACTGATTGCATTCTCTACCACTAAGCAAAGTCTGTTTAGCTCCTTGGTATATGCCTCCACTGGGCCTAATAGACTAGATAGGGAACACTAATAAAAAAAGAAGATAAGCTGAAAAATTAGCAAATGCTCATTATTAAGCCTATACTGTAACAGCAATGGCGGGAAAACAGCACTTCCAACACTATGTTGCTGTCCTGTGAAATTATTTCTAGAAACTCTGCAGGATATACAAATTCCTAATGCTATAAACCTAATATATAATGTTTGCCATATACTTCAAAGGCAAATCTAATATTTCTGCTGTATCATGATGGTTGGCTTTATTGGCCTCCAGGCTGCATTTTGCACAAAAAGAGCTGACCAGCCCAACAGAATGGCAAGAGGATGGTCCCTCTTAGGTAGCTCTTGATATTGCTGATGAGAGTATTTTGTTAGAGTGCTTGAATGAGATTAGGATTGGAAGTTCAGCTCTGCTGTACTTCTGCTCTCATATATCTGCTTCTACTTATATATTTCTAGATCCTGTTGTAGCACCTTCTCAATGGAATAACCTCCCCTTCTCCTCATATTATGAGATGACATAGTATGGATTCTACAGTTTTCAGATATGTATCTGATCAACTCATGTGTTGAAATGCTTGCGCTGGTTTCCAGTTGTTTCCTGACCCAAATTAGGATGCTCTTTATAAAACCAATTACATCTTAATTCAAAGCAATTTAATATGGACTTAAATCCTACTCTCTTAGTTCAATTGGGAACCCTTATACCACTGTGTTATCTGATATCAAGTGAATTTGCTTTCTTCATAGCAAGCCTACATTACAGCACAAATGCAACTAGAGTTGAAACAATCCCACGAGCTGGTTCTGTGGTTGTGGCTTGGTGGGTGTGGCAGGGAGTGATACTGCAAAATCCCCATTGTCTCCCCACCCCACTAACCTGCTTCCCAGTTCTGTTCTCCTGTGCAGGGCAACAAAAGAAGACCCAGCTGGACAGCTGGGACTTGGGAGGGAGAGAATAGATGGGTGTGTGGCCAGTCAGAGGTTGTATTCCAAACTACTCAAAATGTCCACTATTGGTTCTCTGAACTACTCAAAATTTTCACTACCAGTTCTCCAGAACTGATCAGAACCTGCTGACTACCACCTCCGAACCCCACTCTTTGTTTTCTGTCTGCCTACCTGCCTGCCTGGCTGTCTATTATTTATCCATCCATCCATTCATCATGGTTTAGAAACATATCTTAACTTTTTTTAAAAAATTCAAACTTAAATAACCATTGCCTTAGATTTTAGTGCTTATTGCTTTTAATAGCAATCTAATATTGTTGCATTGTACTTTTGTAAGCCACCTAGAATTGCTAAGGAAATTTAGAAATAGTTTTATTGTACCTTTAAATGTTCTTCTCTGAGTAATAGAATGGAATACAACTGTATGTTAACAAAAGTTTGATGAGATCCTGTGTGATTTGAAAGACTCCTTGAAATGAATACTGTATTTTTTTCCCCAAAATAATGATCTGAAAAAAATCCCATATTTCCTCTAATAGCTGTTGTGTTTCCTCTACAGCTGTGAGCCAGATATTTTGCCTGAATGTTAATAATAATATTTATTCAATGCTTGAATGAGGAAAAAACAACCTGAAATTTAATATGGAAAAAATGATGTTTCTGTGATTTTTCAGAATCCTCAGATCTTGATAGCAATGTATTTTCTTGAAAAAAACAGATATACAATTTGAGAGTACTCATAGATACATATTGCCTGATAAATCATAGAAATTTTTTTAGGAACTTAAGTTTGCATTCTATAAACTGGAGGTGCAGTACTTGGTCCACAAGCTGCATGTAACACAAAATGCAATTGTAGGAATGTTTGTACTATTCAGGAAATATGAAAACATAACTCATTTGGTATCATCTGTATTGTCTGTAAAAGATTCCAATTGTATGCATGATCCTTAAAAACTACAACTAAAAGCAAATAGTTCAAGACTAATACTTGAGCTATTTTCATGCTTAGAACATCTAATATTATTCATATATTCTTAATATTAAGCTCCTCTAGTGGAAAGTTTTCTGATTCCTGTCAGCAGCCACTAATATCATGGAATATAGGATTAACACCTGAGAGCCCTAGTAACTCTTCTGTGGTTCCATGTTACAAATACAATAGGCAATTTTCATGAATGAGGTTAATTTATAGAAGAGGACCATTTTAGAAATTTTAAAGTCAGTTTATGTGTATATATAATAAGAGATGATGGATATTTCCATGATGGATATTTCCATTGAAGAATGATGTTCAAGCTAGCAGTTTCTTAGACAGAAACTGATTGTTCTGAGCTGCCCTATACTGTATACAGTTCTTCTGTTTGAAGTCTGAGCTGGCCGATGTTTTCCCAGAAATGAATATCAGTGACAGAACTTGTCATTACTTTATCTCCTTTTACAGATGTCCAATTAAGTTGAACATCTGTGAAGCTCTTGGTGATTTATATGTTGAGCATCAATAGAAACAGATATATTTTCATCAGAAATAAAATATATTGTAACCTTAAAAGAAAAGAGAAACAACTCTTAAATATTTATATAGTGATTTATCGATCTAGTAATTGGTTTCAAATATAATGAACTAAAAGCAAAGCTTCTGTTTGATAGTGCCAAAATTAATTAATGGAAAATTAATTGGAGCTGTAGGCCCTAAACTAAAATGTTTAGAAAATTGTAGGCATTAGTTATTTACTGATGGATAATGCTATTCTTTGTGAACAATGGATAGTTCTAATTATAGGCTATTTATTTGAATTATTAAGTTACACAGTATTCAGTCATAATTCTTTCATCTTTGGCAGTTACAATCAAAATTACCAGTACAACGAATAAAAAATAATTATATGGATTTTGACAAAATTATGAATCACTATTTCCCAGTTGCTGAATAGATAAATAATTATGAGTGTCCTTCTATCTGTCCACCTGTTTTGATATGGCTTTAAAGATTTAATAGAGCCACTGCTAGAAAAAGTAACCAAATTATTCCACATCCATGAGAAATATTTTATTAAAGGCAGATAAGAAAAAAACTACAAAAATGTGTGTATGTATCTTTCTTTCTTTCCTGCCCATGTGATGTTGGCCTGTGGAAGACAGTAAGAAATGGTGGTGCCATAACTACCTTTAGCTACTGACATTTCTCAAAGTGCCAATAGAGGAGAATTGGTTCAGCTGCCATTGATTGCTTAAACCTTGAAAATCTTAAAACCCTCATTGGTTTAGGTATTATCAATTAATCTCAATCTATAATCTGATTCAAGGGATGTATTTATTTAGAAAAAAATACATTGCTATCAAGTTTATTTTCATTCTATTACATGCTTATTATAAGGAAACAAGGCCATGAATTATTTGAAATCTCAGTGATTGTACGTGAGACACTTGGGTAGCATTTGTATTTATATTCTCCATGGTTTAATAGTTACACCTTAAAGGTGCACTGTTTCTATACTATATTAAGTTTTTAAATCCAGCATATTGAAATGATTTTGCTTTAATTCAGCATTTTCTATATAATGAGTACTAGGCTGCTTAAAATTCAGCTTGACTTCTTAGGCAATACATTTTTATTCAGGAAATTCAATTAAATTAGATCTACACTTCCTTGCACTGACAAAGTACCTCAGTTCACATCTTTCTCTTTGTAATTACCTTAATGGTTTAGCTGACTACTATTATCCAAGGCAAACTGAAAGTGCTTTAGCAAGTTTATCTTGAAAAGCTTCTAACAGCAAAGGCTTGTTAACCTAGTGTCAAGGCTCATTGAAATTTCAGTTAGACACTAATAACACAAAAGAAGAGAAGGAAAAAATTACAAGAAACAAGATTTGTATTGTCATTACTATAGAGATATATGTTTCAGGAAGAAATATGAGCCATCAACAAAATGTATAACAATTTCGAATCTATGCTACCATGTATAGACCATATTTATGAGAAATATCTGGCAAAATTCCATGTTTTTTACATATAATTAGAGGAGGGCTACCAAAACTGGTCCTAAAGACTCATATGATCACAAGATGGCATCCTGTGGTTATATGGTTTTTGCAGTCCAAATCAGTGGTGGTATTCTACCAGTTCGGCCTGCTTCAGCCAAGCTGGTAGCACCGATGAGCAATGGAGACCAAACTGGTTCTCTCTGCCGCTCTGCTGTTGGACCCACCCACTCACCCGTGCTCCCATACTCACCTTTATTCCCTGCTTTTGAAGCGCAGCTGTTTTGCATGGCACAGCAGAGTGGCGCGCGCCAGCTGCTGAAGCAACTGGAAGAGTGCAGGCTTGCAGGAGGTGAGTTGGAATGCCTCTGCCATCTGTGCAAAGTGCACATTTGGCACCCGTGCACATGCAAAGTGTGTGCAAGTGTGCAAAGTGCGCTCACCAAACCACACCCACCAAACCGGTGGTAGACAATTTTGAAACACAACATTGGTCCAAATGTGTAGCCCTATGAAACCTGATTTATATATCCTAATAAAATGTATAAATAGACATGTATAATAAAAGATAAAATCTTCGGTGTTCTTTTTATCAAAAGAAATAGAATAAACATTATTAAAAACACCAGAGGCTTAACAATTGCTACTAAGAAATACAAAAAAGTCTGCATAGTGGACATGGTAATATGTGGAGTAAGCAAAGTAGAAGAGTAAAAATTGGGGGGGGGGGAGAGTAGAAAAGCTTGCAACTAGAAGTAGAACAGTTGTAATTAAAGAAAGAAAACAGTACCAATAATAATAGGTGTTTGGGTGCAATCCCCAAATATCTGAAGTGCTAATTGCATACCATCAGCACTGACAAAATTACCAGCAGTCAGTTGCATAGGCAGCTTCAGTTGGACCAACTTACATCCTGTGATACTTTTAATATCAATAATTGTTCACTTAGTAGAGCTACCTGGTTTGTGCTAGGAGACTTTTCTCTAATGATTTGCTGCTAGCTACTGAATTTGTGCAGTATGCATCTGGTAGACCCATCACTGAGTTGTTATAAGTAAACAAAGGCTTATTTAGTAACATAGCTCAGGATATTTATGTGGATCCTTTTGTGATAGAAACTAATGTTTTGTTTTGTTTTTTTAAGTGGGCAGCAACTAATAAGGTGAATGTGGAATCTACCAAAAGATGAGAGAGAACAGCAGAATTGTAAGGCAAGAGTTTGAGGAAAGCTAAAAAAAAAAAGAAGAACTTTCTCCAACCAGTCTCAATTAATTATTAGGTAGAAAGCATACTCCTGTGGGAAAAAAAAAAATCCACCTGGTTCAGTTCCAAGCTGGAAGAAAGACACTGGAAACATGGAGGCTGATTGGAAAGATGGTTTATTGATGAAGCAGAACCACATGGGTTTGTGGTTCTGGGCAGCTGACAAAATGGAGTTGAGAGTGATAGGGTTATACCTTCTTTGGGATTTGAACTTAAGCTTCCTGTTCCTGTTCCTGCAAGAACATGTATTCTATTGGCTGTTGTCATATTCCTAGGGGTTATGTAGGGGTTATGTAGCAGTCATAGCTGGCTCTATAGGCAAAAGAGAAAATGCAAATCCTAAGTATTTGTCTGAGCTAATTTGGTTTGCCTCTGGTTTATTGTTTATCTGAGGTCCCAGGTAAAGTTTGGACTGATCTGGAATGGTGCAATGAAGGGACTTGTGTTCTGAAAGAAATTTGGGCAATTCCTATTGTGGCTTAATGGTTTTGTCCTGTGTTGGATTTTGAATGAAGGTGAACCCTACCATTCCACCTTTGTTCAGACTTTGCTGCAGGGAGTTTCAAACTAATTCTTGAATTAGAAATGCAAATCTGCATTTCTAAAAACTGCCTCCTCAGTTTCTGCTTGGAGGCAGGGAGACTGGGGCTACTTCCTGCCTCTTAAAAAAAAACCTATTTCTCCATTTCTCATTTAGGGAAATATAATATTCTGTCTTTTTAATATTCCTTAAAATATTTCATTCTTCTAAGATGGGGGTAGCTGACTTTCTACACCACCTTAATTGAAACTTTGTATTTCTGACCTCATCTGGTAATGCCACAATGGCTGAGATGTTTGTTTTTTTACATTCTTCTTCTTCTTCAGTTGTGTAGTTATTCTCTGATCTTTTCTCCCTTTACTCTTGCAGATACTTTCTCAACAACCTCTGTTTGGGCTCCAGCAGTTTGATGTTATATCTATCTCTTTCAAATCCCTTCACAAAATGAGCCATATCCTTGAAGCTTTCACTTAACCTACTAATTTGTTACCCTAAGAAGCCTCATTTTGTAACACACATCCCTACGCAGCTTCCTCCCTGCCTGTAACACTTAGAGTGATGATATTCTTTGAGGTACCATTTACCTGAAAAACAGATTGGTAAACTCTAAGGGGAGATTCAAAGTAGGTATCCACTTTAAAAACATTTAATTAACATTTATTACTTTAAGAACATTGAAGACAAGTTTTTTTCTCTACATAGAGAGCAGTAAGGCTATTCAATTTCCTGATATAGTTTCAGGCATGGGTGAAATGACTGGAGACAATCTTAGTTGGTGAACTTTCAGCTCTTTATTACATAGTGAATTAAGAGGGTGAACAACAACAACTCTGCCTTATATAGGTGACCTTAATGTGAAATAACCAATAGGGAGCTGTAAGACGCTAGCTCCAGAACCAATAAGAGTCCTTCGTTAAGAGCCAATCGGATTCTCTGAACCCAACCAATCTGATCGAGCCGCTTAACACCCAATCAGAAGTGCAGGGCCAGAACCCTGCACTTTACCCCAAGCTTGCTTTTATTTAAACTATTTACATACATAAAACCCCTTCCCCCTGGCTCCTCAATTATGGTGTGGTTATATAGTCTTTCAAATAGGACGGTTGTTTTTGGGGTCTATTAGATTTTCTTTGGACTGGCTGTGTGCAGTCCTGTTGAGGTAAAATGTTGTTTGGTAGTGGCTCAGCTTCTCGTTCTGGTGTGATTTCCCTTGGAGTGTACGATTCTTCCTCCTGCTCCATTTCCTGAGTTTCACTAGATTCATCGCTCTCTTGGAACAGGTTCCCTGGAATGTCGTCTTCTTCCATTCCTTCCCCCCCCTCAGTTTGGTCGTAGGGGAGTTGCTGGCTGGCCGAAAGGAGTCGTGACCATAATTGGTCAATATGTCATTTCCACAGTCTTTCATCAACACATTTTACAATATAGGATTTGGGCCCAGTCTCACGTATTATCGTTGCTTCAATCCAAACTGGGTTGCCCGATAAATTTCTTGCATAAACGGGGTCGCCTACCTTGAAGGTACGGTAGCGTTCGCTGGATCCTGCAGGCTTTTCTGGCTCGTAAGCAGGGTGCAATCAGTCGAGGCGGGAACGGAGTTTTCGCCCCATGAGAAGTTCTGCGGGAGTTCTGCCGGTTACGCTGTGCGGAGTGATGTGTTGTAGAAGTAGAATGCGGTTTATTTTTTCGTCAATATTATCATAGTCCACTTTTTGCAGTCTTTTTTACAAATTGGACCATGCGTTCCGCTCAGCCGTTGGTAGCAGGATGCACCGGCAAGGTGAGCGCATGGTGGATGCCATTATCAGCAAGGTACTGTTCAAACATTAGCGCTGTAAACTGTGGTCCGTTGTCGGACACCAGGATGTCCGGCAATCCATGAGTTGCAAAGAGTCTATTGAGGACTTTAATGACAGCTTTGGAGGTTGTATGGGTCATTCGATGAATTTCCAACCAATTAGAGTATGCATCGACAGTCAATAGTAATGTATGTCCTTTAATTGGCCCTGAGAAATCCAGGTGGATTCTGGACCAGGGCCCGCGTGGCGTCTCCCATTCAGTCGGTGCAACTTTTGGCAGTGCGTTGCTGGTTTGTTGGCACTTGGTGCAGGCCTTGACCCATTGTTCGATGTGTCGGTCCATGCCTGGCCACCAAGCATAGCTCCATGCGAGTGCTTTCATCCGCACGATCCTGGGATGTCCTTCGTGCAAAATTTGTAACAGCGAGTTTTGGAGTCGTTCTGGAACGACGACTCTATCGCCCCAGATGACACAGCCTTTTTGCGAAAAAAGTTCAGTCTGTCTTGTTTTAAATGGCACGAAGTCATCTGGGACCTGGTCCAATGGCCATCCACATTCTACCCAGCCTAGGACTTGAGCTAGGGTGTGATCTCGTCTGGTCTCTCTCACGATATCTCGAATAGTCATAGGAAGTGAGTTGAGCGTTTCGATTTGTAATGCCGATACTGTTGGTGCCGGATCATCGAGAGTTTCTGGTAGCGGTGCTCTGCTGAGTGCGTCGGCGTGGGGAATGGCTTTCCCCGGGCGATGTAACAATCGATAATTATAAGCAGCTAGGAACTCTGACCATCGAGTCATTCTTGGGGACAATGTATAGGGGGTTGGTTTGTCCCCAGTGATTATCCCCAGTAAAGGTTTGTGGTCAGTTACAATGGTAAATGTACTTCCATATACATACTTATGGAATTTTTTTACGGCTGCCACAATTGCAAGAGCTTCCTTATCTATTTGTCCATAGTTACGTTCTGCCTGAGAAAGAGTCTTCGAAAAGTATGCAACAGCGGCCTCATTTCCATTAGGCAGCACATGGCTCAAAATAGTGCCCACCCCAAACGGTGAGGCATCACAAGTTATAACCAATGGTAATGTTTCATTATATTGCATAAGTACAGAATCAGATGTAAGTAAATCTTTTACATTTCGAAACGCTTTTTCCTTCCGGTACCCCAAACCCACAATGCTTTCTTATCTAATAACCGGTGTAACGGTTCAGCCACAGTCGCCTTATGTAATAAAAACACATTATAGAAATTAATAAGGCCTAAAAATGCCTGGAGATCTGTTTTGTTACGGGGTCTGGGAGCATTTTTTATCGCCCTTAATTTACTCTCAGTAGGGTGAATACCCTGACTATCAATGCGATAACCTAGAAATTCAACACTGTCTGTATACAGATGACATTTATCCTTTTTTACTTTCAATCCCGCTTCTTGGAATTTCTTAAGAACACATTTTAAACAATTCTGTAGAATTTTTTTACTAGGAGCTGCAATTAACACATCATCAAAATACGGAACCACACCCTTGATTCCCTGCAATAATCGTTCCATTAAACTTTGGAATATTCCCGGGGCTACACTTACCCCGAATTGCAATCGGGTACATTTAAAAGCACCTCTGTGCATTACTATTGTTTGAGCTTGGGCTGTTTTATCGTCCACGGGCAATTGTTGATAGGCTTGAGCTAAATCTAACAAAGCAAAAACCTTTCCGCCTCCCAGGGAATGAAGGAGGTGCTGTACCACCGGCACTGGATATGCGTTTTGCTGGAGGGCGTGGTTTAGAGTGGCCCGGTAGTCCCCACAGATTCGGATTGACCCATCTGGTTTAATGGGGGTTACAATAGGAGTTTCCCATGGAGAATGATCAATGGGTTGCAGTACCCCTTGTTTAATTAGTTTGTCAAGTTGTTCATCTATCTTGGCCTTAAGGGCGAACGGAACTCAACGGGGCTTTAAACGGATCGGGGTGACCTTAGGGTCGAGGTTAAATGAAATTGGGGTCCCCTTATACTCGCCCAGATGATCTGCGAAGACATCGCTGAATTCAGTAATAAGATCCTCGTCCCACTCGCAATCACCGACTCGGTTCACGCCGGCTACTTCGATGCTGAGTGGCGCGAACCATTGGAGGCCCAACAAACTAGGCCTGTCCCTATCGATGATCGTTAGAGGTAAGTATGCCGTATGCTTTTTAAACGAGACACGGACTCGACAAGACCCAACCACAGGGATCCGATTCCCTTGGTAGTCTTTAAGGATGAGACGTTGCATTCGAAAGTCTTGGCGTTGGATGGTAGGAATGAGTTGCTTTAATGTCTTCCACGACACCATCGAGAGGGACGATCCGGAATCGATCTCCTTGTGGCAAGGTTGGTTCTCTATGGCTACTGTGACTCGAATCTTCTTAGCGTCCATGGCTGAGGTGTGACCTATAGTGATAGTATGGTGGGCCTCTTCTTTCTGCAACGCTCGATATCTGTAGGAGTGGATTGCTGGATCTCGCCTTACAGGATGGTTTCCTGCCGATTGGCGAGAGCTGGTTCCCCTTGAGGCCTGACTTGGTCCCAGTAAACTGCGACAGACTTGACTGATGTGGCCTCGTTTTCCGCACTCATGACAGATCGCATCACAGAATTTGCAGTCTGCCCTGGGGTGGTTTGCCCCGCAACCAGCGCAAGGGCGTGAGGGTTTAGAGCGAGGGTCCCAGTTGGACCGCAGTCGATGGACCCCTTCTTCATCGCTGTCTGACGACGAAGAGAGGTCCTCGTAGTGCGTTGTCGCTAGCTGCCCTTCTGAGCTGGGTAAGATATCGCCTTCTGAGCTGGGTAAGATGTGGGGTCGTTGGGTTTCGGCTTTGCCGTAGTTGCGCCGCGGACTTTTTGGTCACCTCAGCAGCAGTGGCTTCGGCGATGGCGTCAGCAAGGTCAATGTCGCCTTTCGCCATCAGCTTGCTTTGCACGCCTAGCGCATCTAATCCCAGAATTAAGCGGTCTCTCAGTGCTTCATCTAAGTTTGCAAACCCGCAGAGGTCTCCCAAGTGTCGGAGGTCTGCCACGAAGTCAGCCACACTCTCTCCTTTTCGCTGGCTTCTTTGATAGAATTCGTGGCATCTCACGAGTGTAGGTATGGTTGGCACGTAATGGTCTCTCAGGAGAGGTTCGAGGTCATCCCAGCTCATTGCTTTAACTTCTCGAGGTTTCGCGAGTGCCTTTGCCATTTTAAAGATAGCTGGGCCGCAGTACATCAGGAACAGCGCCGGCTGGTGTGGCGTCCTTCAGGTTGTTTGTTTCAAGGAACATTTGGAAGCGATCCATGTAGGATTCCCAATCCTCTTGGTTCGGATCGAACGGAGCGGGTGGTACAATGCCGCTGGACATGGTTTCCGTTGGTGGCGTCATCTTGGCACATGCTCTGTTTTTCTTCCCGGTTCCTTAAGATCAGATGTCTCCAAATCCCATCCTCGTCGCCAGTGATATAGTTTCAGGCATGGGTGAAATGACTGGAGACAATCTTAGTTGGTGAACTTTCAGCTCTTTATTACATAGTGAATTAAGAGGGTGAACAACAACAACTCTGCCTTATATAGGTGACCTTAATGTGAAATAACCAATAGGGAGCTGTAAGACGCTAGCTCCAGAACCAATAAGAGTCCTTCGTTAAGGGCCAATCAAATTCTCTGAACCCAACCAATCCGATCGAGCCGCTTAACACCCAATCAGAAGTGCAGGGCCAGAACCCTGCACTTTATCCCAAGCTTGATTTTATTTAAACTATTTACATACATAACATTTCCAATCAAAGGGAATATTGTCTTCTGAAAAACTGATCTCTCCTTGAAGAATTCTAATAGTAGGCAGCTTTGCAACTGCTGTATTTAACTTGCTAAATTGCAAATGTTTGCTGGCCTTAGCTGCCATCTTGTGGTAGGTTATCTTTATCTCAGGCACATACCTCCAAACCACAAAACACACACAAGCATAGACACATCATTCCAAATCTGGTATATTTTCCATCTTCTTGCCCTCCCTCCCAAGTACCAGTTAGTTGTGAAGTGATTTTACTTCTATGAGCCTTTGTAAAACAAACAGATTTGCCTGCAGTATCGATTCACTTATAACATAAAGTAAAAATAAACCTGTAAAATCAGTCAAATGCAATAGCTGCTGTGATACTTTGAATGCTGGTATTTTGTGAATATCAAAGTTATTCGAAGAAATATATATAATGAGAGATGTATTTTAACCTTTCTGACTGATATTTATAGTATTAATGGTAGTATCCCAGTTAAAAAAAAATCTATTTCAGTCTGTTGAGTTCACTAAAAATGACAATTTTGATATATTTATTTGGTTTATTGCACTTATTTCCAACCTTTTTTATGAGGTAACAAGATGATTTAGAAGAATAATTTTCATTTTTTCCTCACATACTTTATAAACTGCTAGTGGACCCCACTACAAAGTATATCTATATTTATGTAGATAATTCCTTTAGCATGGTAAACTTCTGCCTGTAGGGAAACAGTAATAAATAAACTACTCAGAATTAACTCCATGTTAATTCTTGGTTCTTTGGGCCTGACATTAATCTTGTCAGAGTAAAGCAATTATCTGCATCTCTCTCTCTCTCTCTCTCTCTCTCTCTCCCCCTCCCTCCCTCCCCCCCCCCCCGCCTGCCTGCCTGCCTGCAGTATTGCAGGGTATTTCTGCTGACTGTTGGCTGCCAGCAGTTCAGCAGTTTGAGTCTCACCAGCTCAAAGTGGACTCAGTATTCCATCCTTTCAAGGTTGGTAAAATGTGGACCCAGATTGTTGTGGGCAATATGCTAACTCTGTAAAACTACCTAGAGAGGGCTGTAAAACACTATAAAGCAGTATATAAGTCTAACTGCTATTGCTATTGTCTGCTTCCAACCTTATAGGAAGCCCTTTGGGAAGAAACCCCTCCCTCCTTGACTCCAGACACATTCCATTACACACTTTTAAGAATAAGTGAATAAAGACACACTTAATAAAGTTACCCTATAAATCTAATAATAAAAATAAATTAACTAAAATGGAGAGTTATTTGCAAAATAGTGTGATAAATCAATTGAGAAATAGAAGAAAGGGAATACATACATACACACAACAAACACACTTAAAACATAAGGAGAATTGGGAATTTTTCAAAATGGTTCAACACTCAGGGAAATTTTGAGGAGTAATGTGTTCCACTAGAAGTAAAAATGGAAATGCTATGCTAGTATTCAAAAGTGAGTTGCATTAATGTTAGGTGTTCCACATATAAACTATGCTATACTGGTTTTGCATGATCCAGACTCAATTAAAACATACGAGCTTTGGTTATTGTAGTTCTTACAAAATTGTTTTGTTCTGGATGTGGACTGAAAGTGGTTGCTGTATAATGGAATGGCTGGTCTGAGTAACAGTGTGAAAAAGCTAATGCTGAGGATTTCCCTGGCATAGTTAGTTCTCTTTTAGCAACCACAATTGGAACCAGCAACTCAGTCAATATGTGAAGCAGTTGCTATGTGAAACTGCAGCTGTGTTTATGATCTTAATTCAGGTTTCCTTTGCTTTCCAAAGCTGCTAAGTTCATAAATGTAACCATTTGTTACAAAGTTACTTTTTATCTATTTTTCCGCCAAACATTTTTATTAGGTTATAAAGTATTATAAAATGCAAAACACAAAAGTAAATAAAGGAGCAGTGAAAGGGGAGGGGAAGGGGGAGAGAGAAGTGAGGAAATGTAGGGAAAAGAAAAGAAAAAGAAGCATTGACTTCCAATGCTCTCTGTTGAGTAGAATAGAGCATTAACATCAAATCATAGCTTTTTGTTTTTCCATAATAATAAGTCATTTTTATAAATATCTATCAATCTAATCTGTAAAATCCAAAGTCAAAATTACATT
Source organism: Hydrophis major (assembly GCA_033807585.1). Taxonomy (NCBI): domain Eukaryota; kingdom Metazoa; phylum Chordata; class Lepidosauria; order Squamata; family Elapidae; genus Hydrophis; species Hydrophis major. The sequence goes on along the minus strand of CM066330.1, from coordinate 93,306,163 downwards.
CTTTTCCTCATCAAGCATAAAATTCTGTTACTTTTTCATCATGGCCATAACTGTGAATGGTCTCTTTATGAAACAGTTGTTAAATAAGAACTACTTATAGACATATTGGAAGGTTACAGGGGAAGGGAGAGAAGAAGTACAACATATACCAGCCTGACCTTACTCAACCAGAGAAATCACTCTGGGACACTTCTCAATTGTCCTCATCCAACAACTCAAAATATTCCATGTTTTGTTTTCATCCAATAATCATGGCTAACCAGAAAAAGTTTTATAGAATTTCTAGAATGTAATGTTTTGTTTCATGTTGAAAACAAAATATATTCACTGCTTTATATTGATCCTTAGGTGACAATGAGATTGCATTACAGGTAGTCCTCAACTTACAACAGTTTGTTTAGTGACCATTACAACAGCACTGAAAAAAACTGATTTACGGCGTTTTTTCACAGTTACAACTGTTGCAGCATCCCCAAGGTCATGTGATCAGAATTCAGATACTTGGCTACTCATTCATATTTATGACATGTTGTAGTGTCCTGGGGCCACTTAATCCACTTTTGTGACCTTTTGTTGTGGTTAGCTGGCAGCAGGTGCGGATGGCTGAGGAGAGTGAGGACTCAGATGAGGAGCCAGGACCATTGGGGAGTGGACTGTTGCCTTCAGAGATTGTGGGGGCTTGTTGAGGTAATTCCCTGTTAGGAGAATGAGCGCATACAGGGAGACATAGTGAGAGTAGGGAAGAATAATATACATACACAGCACACAGATACTCTGTACAGTAAATGTAAGTTTTTACTTCCAATAAATATTGAAGCAAATTCCAAGATAAGCAGTCCAGTTTCAATTTCATATTATCTTTTCTCATTAAACAAATTTTCCCCTGTAATTACTAATTGGAGTATGACACCTTTATATCTTTTAATCTTGTCCATTGAACTCTTATTTAAACTTCAATTTATACTTTTAAGATTATAACAATCAATATAATACATAACTTCCAATCGAATTCTGCTTGGTACATTCTTAAAATACACACTATATTCTTAAAAAATTATATATATATGAAAATAAAATACTAATTCCATTTCAATTCAATTCTATCGTTAATATTCATTAAAATCTTAACAACTTTTTCTTTTCAATTAAATATCATACTCCCTTGTGAACACTTATAAACTTTCCATAATTAATTCTTTTTTTCTTTTTCCATATTTCTCTTCATTTATATTTTTATAAATCATTAATAATAATTGAAATGTTCCCATCCTTTCCTAATTTCATTTTTTCATTCACTTTATTTCATTTATTTATTAACAAACATGCCACTATATTACAATAAATATTTTATCCATCATTTTAGTCATATTTTCTAAAATTATTTCTATTTCTAATATAACAATACTATCTTATGTACCATTGCAGAATCCCTTTTTCAATTACATTTTCACTCATTATCTCTAAAACAGGCTTATACTTTCAATCCTTATATCTTTTCCCTGTTTCTCTATATCTTGTTTCTGTCTTTTATAACTTCTTCCCTCTCTTCTTCTCCCTCCCCTTTTTACCCTTGTCTCTCTACTTCTAATTCTCTCTTCTGTAATCCCCTCTTCTGTTGCTTTCTAATATTGTAATTATTTTTCAAACTATTCTTTTTTTGTGGGCGTTGTTTTTTCAAATCTTAAACTTTTCACTCTCTTTCCCCCCTTTCCTTTTTTCCCCCACATAAAATTACTTGATCATTAAAGATGGCTTCTTCTTTGTCCAGATATTCTTGTTCTACAAGCATTTCTTGTTGTTTCTCATAGTTCCAAATCTCCATTTCTAAGAATTGAAATACGAAGCCAAAAGAACCTTTCCCTTCTTGTGCATCTTCTTCCTCTTTTTTAAGTTCCATTTTCAGTTCTTCTAGAAGTGACGCCATTTTAAACACGTTTAAACAACCACCCGATTGATTTTAGTCATTTAAATGCAATAACCAAAAATCCAAATAATAACCAAGTAATCCAAATAATCCAAAGTTATTTCTTCTTGCTTCTTTTTTCCACTTTTTCTTCGTGGGGTTCTATTATTTTGTTGCAAAGTTTCAGTTGTAATGTATCTTTTAGGAATCTTGTTAAGGTTTCACTGTAAATTCCTTTTAATTCCAGGCAGTCTCCTCCATTTTTCCAGATCCTTTTGTTCTTTTTCTCTCCTTTCCTGCTTTTAAAAGTTTTTAAATATCCAAAAATCTTTATTATCCCTTTGACATTTTATTTTCAGCTTAAATGCCTATTAATGTCAAAGTGATTTTTTGTCAATTTCTTACTTAAGTTGTCAGTATGAGGAAGGGAAGAAGAAAAAAACAAACAAATCTTTTCCTTTCCCTCTCTCCTTCACTGCTTCAAAGTCTTCTTTGGGAACAATGTTATTTTTATAGTTTAAATTTCAGGGTACCTTACATTGTTGCTTTTTCAGTTTAACCTGGTCAGCCAAAACTTTTTCTTCTTATCTTCTTCCTGCCCTTTCTTTTCTGGTCGATTTCTTCTTTGAGGTGGCCATTTCTGACCACCGCTAAAACCGCCTTTGGGAAAGGAGTTATGGCCAGCTGGGGAGGAGAGATGTATCTCTCCTCTATCCTGCTGGCAGTCTCCCCCCTCTTCACCACCTCTATGGGTTGACTTAGCCCTGAAACCAGCCAGCTTGGGGCCCTCTGGCATTGAGCACAGATCGAAACTGCGCACGATCGCAGATTTCAGTCTATCAGCGAAGAGGCTCAAACCGGATCCCTCATGTTGCAAATTATTTCTTGTGTGTTAGCTTTTGGCAGTCTCACACAGTTTGGCAAGGCTTGTGCTTATCACAGCTAATTATTTTACAAAAGCATTACAAGGTTTCTGTTCTTTTTTAATGGTGTTTTTGATCTGTTGGAAAAGGGTGTGAGTCAGAACACCTTCTGACAAACAAAGTCAATGGGGAAGCCAGATTCATTTACCAACCATGTGACTGCAGTGATTCACTTAACAACTGTGGCAAGAAAGGTCTAAAATGGGGCAAAACTCATTTAAAAGATGTCTCAGTTAACTACATTAATTTTGAGCTCAAGTGTGGTTGTGAGGTGAGGATTTCCTGTAACTTTTTTTGTACTAAATTTGCCTATTTCCCCCTCCCCCTTTTTTTTGTTCTCTCCTTTCAAAGTATTCTGCCTAATTTAAATGTGATACCTGACTTTACTAACTGGAAAAGAGAAAATCTCTTTAACATTCTTGCAGCATACAGGGAGGGCTTTCAATTTTTTACATTTTTTTTTTTAAAATCATTCTTCTCCTACATATGCAAAGTAATCATCTACTTCTACAGATGAGAGCCTCTGCTATTGCTGGAGTCACTTTCACAGATTTTAGAACCATAAAACAAGGATTATAAGATGTCAAAGGAAGACAAGGTACTGTCATCTTCAGCCATTCATTGTCTCTCATACAGAAGAGTATGACAGCCTGTCATAGCCTAGGGCTGTTTGCCATCATGTCATGTGTGCTGGCAAGCATACACACATATATTAGTTAATAGCAGAAGCTGGGAGTAGAAAAGATCACAAACTTTCTTACGATATATAAATTTTCTTATTGTAGCACTGTCCTGGACTAGCAAAGGGAAAGAAAAAAACTAGAGATTTAAAGTGAGGTGGCTTGTAAAGAAAAAGGGGGGGAAAGCCTATTGATCAGTAGTGGGATTAAAAAAAAATACTTCTGGTTCTGTGGATGTGGCTTGGTGGGCATGGCAGGGGAAGGATACTGTAAAATCTCCATTCCCTCCCCACTCCTGGTTACTGAAGGTTACTGAAAGGTTACTGAAAAATCCCATTCTCTCCCCACTCCACTAACCTGCTTTCCAGCTCTGTTCTCCTGTGCAGGGCAACAAAAGAAGACCCAGCCAATCAGCTAGGACTCAGGAGACAGATAATAGGTGGGAGCAGGGCCAGTCAGAAGTGGTATTTGCTGGTTCTCCAAACTACTTAAAATTTCCGCAACTGGTTTTCCAGAACTGGTCAGAACCTGCTGAATACCACCTCCGCTATTCATCCAGGCAGTTTTAAAGGCTGAAAATGTGTTGGTTTAAAAATGGTTTCTGGAGAAGCCTGCTGAAGTGTTGTCTTCAGTTGTGGCTTGTACCCAACAGGAAGGAGGCAGTGGAGACCCTGAGGGATATTTTTATTCCATTGGAAGCTAAAAGCCCTTTCCTCCCAGCACAAGAGAGAATGCAACCTAATGAAATCAGATATATAAGAAGGAAAAGAATTCACCCATTTAATCAAAACTGTATGTTGCCCATTAGAGAAGCAGTGGAACTTCAAAATGCTTGATCATAAATCAATTCTTTGTATTAATTCTTTGCCACCACTTTTCAGAGAGATTGTGAGAAGGCAAAAAAAAAAAAAAGGGGGGGGGGGAGGATCAAGCTTAGTTGCCAGAATTCTTTATTTGCCTGAAAATGAAAGGAATCTCTTTCTTTTCCTCGACTTGTTAATTAAAATAAAAGGATGATGGGAATTATAAGAAGGTACTGTTGGAAGTTAAAACCCACCCCTGTCCTAGGAAAATGAAATATTTTGGGATAAACTAAAAAGGCAGAATATTTCACCTAAAAGAGAAGTAGAAACTCAAGAGAGGCAGAAACTCATGCCTCTCACCTTTGTTTATGGGCCATTAAGACCTGGGCCAGTCTATTCTACACAACAAAGATCCAGCTCCTTCAGGAAAAACCATAATAGGAATTGCCCAAAGCCCTTTCATTACATCATCACCCAGCAAGAGACTCACCCCTGCATAGTCCCAATGGGAGTCTGACAACCAATCAGAACACAAGCTCAAATTCAAAAGTCCAACTCTCAGCATCCCTTCCCTTTTCACCCAGGATCTCCAAGCCATGCGGTTTTGTCCACCATTAAACCATCTTTCCAAGCAGTCACATGTTTCCAGTGTCTTTCTTTCCCACTTGGAACTGAACCCAGAAGGATATTTCTTCTGACAGTCCTATGTGCTGTCTTTTGAATCAATTTTCTGAACCTTCAAACCCCTCAAGATAACTATAAAAATGGTGAGGAGGTGACAAAAGATGAAGGAAAAGCAGGAAAATGGGACTAGCGTAGGTGTCCTCATGCCTTCTCTTCCCAGGGAAAACTCTTACAACAATCCTGTGAGGTGGGATGGGTCTGAGAGAGAAAGAGCGACTGGTCCAAAATTACCCAGCCAACTTTTATGCCTAAAGTAGGATTAGAATTCACGGTCCCCCCTTTCTATGTTGCCTAATTGGCTAGATCAAACTGGCTCTCATTAATATTCCACGTTTTCCACCAAACTGTCTATTGGTCTACTATTGGTTATACATACATACATACATACATACATGATAGAAAATAAATGGCTGCAATGAAAATTAAAAAGAGAATTTTTTTTTAAATAATTTATTTTATACAGCATGCAATTTTTACAAATCTAATACTATGCATGACATATGCGTATATGGGTATGTATGTGTGTTGACTCTTGGTGATTGCTTGGACAAGTCCTCCAGTTTTCTTGATAATATTTTCAGAAGTTGCCATTGTCTCCTTCACAGGGCTGGAGATAGTAACTGGCCCAAAGTCACCCTGTTGGCCTCATGATTGAGGCAGGATTAGTGTTAGGAAATTTTAGAGGGAGTTCCTGCGGTCTATTGGGTCATCCCAGGGTCTTAGCTCGCGCGGCCTTTTATCCAAGCACCAATGGGGGGGGGGGCAGAGAAAATAAGTGTCATGGCAGAGCATTATCTGATGTGCTACATGAATTATCCACAGTCCAATTGGGTGGACCTCCTGCCTTTGGCAGAGGTCGCATGCAATAATGCTGTTCACAGTAGCACAGGACTAACCCCCTTCAAGGTAGTGGCAGCATGGACTTCATCACAATGTCTGAGTATCCAAGGAACCCCCCCTCCTCAGTCAGCCTGACCAATTGGATGTCAACACTGAAAGCAACTTGGGAGAATGTCAAAAAAGCACTGGCAAAAGCAACACAGACTTATAAGAGACACCGAGCCCTGCAACGACCATTCCAGTTGGGGGAGAAGGTCTATCTCTCCACCAAATATCTGAGGTACCTAACAAGAATTTGGAGCCAAAGTTCATGGGACCATTCCCCATAATAAAGATCATCAACCCAGTCATGGTACAATTGAAGTTGCCCTGATTATTTGGGAAAATACACCCAGTGTTCCATAGTACACTATTAAAACCCATGATCGGATCAACACTGAGGCTCCTACCTCATGAGCCCACAGATCATGTGGTCATAAGAGGTCAAACCCATTATGAGGTGCAGCAAATACTCGATTTGAGGTGGCACAGGAGACAACTCCAATATTTAATCAAGTGGAAGGGCTACCCTTTATCAGAGGCTTCATGGGTAAAGAGTAGGAACATCCAGGCTGATCACCTTGAAGCAAGGTTCCATGCAGGAAATTCAACCAAGCCGGGGGGGGGGGTTTATGAGCGTAAGCTTCCATATCTGCAATCAATTTGTTTTTGTGTGTGTTGTACACATCACTTTCAAGAAGTGAAGGCAGCCGAATGTCAACTCATAAAACATTTTGTATGCATATTTTATAGTTGTCAACAGAAAGAAAGGGGGAGTTACAAAGAGAAGACAGCAGGGTTGAATCAAAAGAACATTCTATTCATATTTTCTTCAGGACTGATTAGATGACTGAAGCTTCTGCCACACAAAAATCTAATTGGAGAGCATGATTGATGACTCTTGGCTATAGATGTGTTTTGTTGGATCATACACCCAGAGGGGTGGGGGGGGGAAGAAGGATCAAGGGTGACAGTGAATTATGTGTCTCAGAGTTGGCTATGCCCAGACTAATGCCGAAATGTCAACTTCAAATAAATCCTTTTTAGTTTTGGGAGTGTGTCTTGAGATTCATGATTTAATTGGAGTAACTGCTGGAATTCTGACAATTAGATCTCATGGTCTTATAGTTTCTAGCCTGCTGCCTTAAATCACTACACCAAACTAGCTTTCTATGTATGACTTTTATAACTTTTTATTATTATTACCAGGCACAGATGTAGCTACACATCACTATGTATTCAAAGTTAAATGTTATTGATTTTTTAAAAAGATGGTTTTAAATTCTTCTATGATGCTTTCATTTTATGAAATAATAATGATAATAATAATAATAATAATAATAATAATAATAATAATAATAATAATAATAATAATCGAACTTGAAGAAATACAGAAAAAATGTGAAACGGGAACACAGACTGCTGAACAGAAGACTGCTGAAGTGGCAGCAGAAAATACTCCAATAACATCTGGAGCAACTGAACAGCCTGAATTCAAAGAAAATGCAGATATTTTGCAAAAACAGGATCAGCAAGAGCCTGAAGTCATCATTGAAACACCAGGAATACTCAATGCCAGGCAGCAAGAACTGAAAGCTAAAATCTTGGCACACACTGCAACAAATGCAGAAAGAAGAAGGCTTCCAACATTGAAGAGTGCCTAAAAATATTTGGTGCCATTGATGATAGATGCAAACTATGCACTTGTAGCAGTCCAGATAACATCAATTGAACAAACAAATCAGCTTGCCTAAAGTACAGCAGTCATAGTAACAGAAGAACTGGGGATTCAACAGCCTCAGTCCCCTAGAAAATCGACTGGAAACCCGCAGTGGAAAATTAGGTTGGACATGAAAATCAAGAGCCTGCGAGCAGATGCAAGCAACTTGAAGCAAGATCAAGAAACATCTGATAAAAAAAATATGGACTCAGCACAAGACAAATTGACGAAGCATTGGAAATTGTGTAGCAACAGATAACAGCAGCAGCAAGAAAAATTGAAAGATACAAAGCCAGAGTCATCCAGTACAAACAAAATTGATTGTTCCAGTCAGACCAAAGATGGTTCTATCAGAGTCTGAATCAGACGGGGGATATGAAAATTGAAAATCCTGAAAAAACAACTACTACTCAGTTTTGGAAAGACCTGTGGGAGACTGAGAAATGTTACAACAAAAATGCTGGGTGGATCAGAGACTTTGAGACAAAATTCTCCAAGGACAAAATGCACCAATTGGAAATAACTACTGAAATGATAAGCAATAGGGTGTAAAAAGTCAAGAACTGGACATCACCTGGCAATGATCAACTGCATGGCTTCTGGCCCAAATACCTGACCACCCTGTATGGAAAAATGGCTGAACAATTCAATGAGATACTGCAGACAGGAAACATCAGTGAATGGTTAACAGCTGGGAAAACCTACTTGATACAGAAGGATCCAGCAAAAGGGGAAATACCTGCAGATTACAGGCTAAGAACATTTCTGTCAACCATGTTCAAGCTGCTGACCAGCATCATAGCTGACAGGATCCAGGAATACCTAGAAGGAAATAATATCTTGCCAGTAGAGCAGAAAGGAAACAAATGAGGAAGCAGGGGCACAAAAGATCAGCTCCTGATCAACAAAATGATCTTAGAGAACTGCAAAAGACGAAAAACAAATCTGCAAACAACTCGGATTGACTACAAGAAAGCATTTAATTCACTACCGCACAGCTGGATCATCAAGTGCCTGGATGTCATCGGAATATGCAAGTGCATTGGTACTTTCACTGCAAATGCAATGAAGCACTGGAAAACAACTGTTTTGGGGAACTTTTTGGACTTTTGCAAGTGAAGCACACAGTCAAAGAAGAGAAGCATGCTATGGCAGATTATGTGAAAGACAGTGTTGAACCAGCTTTGATGGAGGTCAACAAGAGGAAGCTGTGTGGGAATAAACTTTGGCTTGGGTTTGAGTAATGATTAATCCAATGCTTTATACACACAGGCTTGTTAAAAAGTCACTGAGATAGTGCAAGGAAATCTCATCATGAGAACGGTAAAAAACAAACACAAGGATTAAGGAAGCAGCTCGGACAATTGTAAACAAGTCTGTACTATATCTAATTATTGTAACCCATCAGGGGGTCATGCTTGCTATGTTTACCATGTACTAAAATCTCAATAAAAGGGAGCGCTGGATTTTACTCTGGGCTCTCATCCCGAGAACACTTGCTTGTGTCTTATCCTTTCCATGAGAGACCACAAGTGGTGACCCCGACATGATCCACGCAGGTGGTACATGTCCGGACCTCCATGTTTCCTCATCTGGAATAGGTAAAGTACGTACTTAACTATTGCTGGACAATAGGATTTTTCAGGGAACATGGGGGGAAAACTTTCTCAGCCACAGGAATGTCATGTAAGTGAACTGCTGAAGTTAGTCAGGACAAATTTCCTTATCTTTAAACCCTCTGCAGGGGAGCATATAGTTCTTTCAAAAAGTAATGTGAAAAGGCTGCTGCAAGAGATCTGGCAGCAATGCCCGTGGTACTCAGAGAGGGGCTCTTTAAAGTTCGACATGTGGAGGAAAATTGGAACTATCCTTCATGAGGAACCACGGGCAACAGCTGAAATTTTGACATATTGGAAGGTTGTTATGACTGCTTTAGAGACCCAGCAACAACCTCTTTTAAAACCTTTAGTGGAACCTCCTCCTTATAAAGGAGTTGTGTTGCAAAACTGGAGTATGTTTTCTCACCCCCAACAGCACCTACACCTGTGGAGGGGAAACCCCAGCCACAAATGGGAAAAGTTCAAGCAATGATGCATCAGGCATTCAATGAGGGGAAGTTAGAGCCTGATGAGATTCCCCAGATAAATTTGTTTCCAGTTAATAGGCAAGTGGATGCTCAAGGCAACCTACAAGCGGAATGGGTTCCGATTCCATTGGCAATACTTAGGGAAATCAAGAAAGCCGTTAAAGATTACGGTATTCAAAGTCCTTTTACAAAGGGTCTCCTGACAAGTTTGGTTACCTCACGCATGATTCCTAATGACTGGAAAGATTTAATGAGAATGATATTGAGCTCTACTCAATATGTGGTTTTTGATTCAGAGTACCAAAGGGAAGCTTTCAATAGGGCACAGAATTCAGGGGGGCTGTATACGCCAGACCAAATCTATGGAGCAACCTTGTTTGAATCCACTGCTGATCAAGCTACTAATTTGCTTCATCACGTATTTCCCATGGTTATGGTGGCTGTCCTTGGGGCGTTGTCCTGCATCCAGGATATGGGAACCCCGGCATGGTCTTTTTCTCAAATTAAGCAACAGCATCTGAGCCCTGTAACAATTTTGTGGAAAGGCTACAATTGGCTATTACCCAGCAAATCTCTAATGAGGAAGCGGCAAAGGAACTTTTGCTGAAATTGGCAGTTAAAAATGCAAACGCTTACTTCAAGCATATCTTACAGCCTTTGGTGGCTAGAGGTGAGATTATTCTGGCTGATCTGTTAAAGGCATGTGCAGTGGTGGGTTCTCAGGCTTACAATATGGAGACTTTGGCTATGGCATTACAAAAAGGGATGAAACCTATGGGGAACTGTTTGAATTGTGGAAAGCCTGGCCATTTTAAAGTTCAGTGCCAAGCCCCTGGGGGGGGGGGTATGGCATTTAACAAAAACAAAAATAAGGACATCTGCCCGAAGTCGGTCTGTTCAAAATGCAAAAAAAAGGGTTTCACTGAGCAAATCAATGTCGCTCTGGTCAGAACCAAAAGTCGGGAAACTAAATTTGGGGCATGCAGCTAGCCCCGCTCCCAAGGCTGTCACAAAAGCATCGCCTGCAACTACCGGGAGTGCAGGTTTGGGTTTAAAAATGTTGAACTCAATTGATGTGACCTTTCCTAATCAAGTGTACATTGAGGACACTCATTTGCATGGGCCACTGCCAGAAAAAACAGTGGGATTAGTACTTCCCAAGTCTTCTGCATCAGAAAAAGGGTTTTTTGTTATTCCAGGAGTTATTGATCAAGATTATAAAGGGGTTATTAAGATACAATTGTACACTGATACTCCTGCATCATTAATGGCCGGTGACTCTATTGCCCAGTTATTATTGCTACCATACATTCCTATGAATCCTTTAATTGGGATCCCACGAACTGGCAGTTTTGGGTCCACTGAAATGGCCAGTTCTCCAGTTGCTGCAGAATTGCTAGCGCTGACAAAAAATTTGACCACAGACCAACCTAAAATGACAATTGAAATTCAGGGAAAATCATTTTCTGGCCTTATAGATTCCGGAGCAGATGTCTCTGTGATATGCCAAAAGGAATGGCCAAACGAATGGGTGCTTGAGGATTCTCCAGATGTTCGTGGAGAAGGTGGTATGCAGTTTGCAAGAAGTAGTGTACATTGGTTGACGGCATTGCATAGAGCAACTGGCGAGACTGCAAAGATTCAAGCTCTTGTGTTGCCCCTGCATATAAACTTGTGGGGTAGAGATTTACTGTCACAGTTCCGCACAAAAATTGTTATTGGATAATGGAAAAATTACAATTGTTAACCTCTCAGCCAGTTTGGATTGTCCAATGGCCACTTCCACAGGAAAAGCTTATAGCTTTACATCAATTGGTAGCTGAGCAGCAACAATTAGGCCACATTGAGCCAACTTCTAGTCCCTATAACACTCTGGTGTTTGTTATCAAAAAGAAAAGTGGAAAATGAAGATTTTTACATGATTTGAGAGCTGTCAACACCATCCTTCAACCAATGGGAGCGTTACAATGTGGTTTGCCTAACCTGAACCTGATCCCGCGCAATTGGGATCTAGTTGCAGTAAATTTGTGGGATTGCTTCTTTTCTATCCCTTTGCATGCAGATGACAAGCAATTATTTGCCTTTACCATACCTGAGTTAAATAACAATGCACCTACCTTTCATTATCAATGGAAAGTTTTGCCACAAGGAATGCTAAACAATCCAATGATGTGCCAGTCATATGTTCGAATGGCTCTGGTTCCGTTCAGAACCTCCCATCCTGGGTGGAAGGCTAACCATTACATGGATGATATTTTAATTGCAGCTCCCAGCCCACCGGGAACGATTAAGGCAGCGTTACCCTGCCTTAAAGAGGTATTATTGCGATTTGCCCCAGAAAAAATTCAAAGTCAAATGCCATATGCTTTCTTAGGGCATAAGGTCCTGGCAACCTGTGCTCATCCGGTCATTCCAGAAATCAAAATTGAGGAAAAGATTTCTCCAGTAAAATTACAACAAATTCTAGGAACAATTAACTGGGTTAGGCCCTACCTTGGGTTAACTACAGCGGTACTCCAGCCCTTGTTCTTGGCCCTAAAGGGCTTCGTGAGAATGGATTCTACTATAACCTTATCAGCAGAACAAAGGGAGTTACTGACACACGTAAATGCGGCTTTAACGCAGCGTTGGGTTGATCGATGCATTCCCAATACCTCATTTGCTTTGGCAATTTTACAAACTCCAGCCTTGCCTACGGCAGCTTTATTTCAATTACATGAGGCACAGGTTTATATCATTGAATGGTTTCATTTGCAGAATACTCCCAGAAAAACAGTTTCTATTATGGCTATGCTTTATAGTGAGTTAATCATCAAAGGCCGGAATTGCAGTATGCATTTATATGGCATCGATCTAGTTCAGTTATTTTTACCTATCTCTCTCACTTTGTGGGAAACTTGGTATAGTCAATCCATTGAATTGCAAATTGCTCTTGAAAATTGGCCAGGGAAGATTTCTTGCCATACCCCCAGTGACCCCTGTTTCCAGTTGCTTCGAAACGTATCTGTAAATTTTAATTCAATTATTGCTAAGCAGCCAGTTGAGGGCGTGACCATTTATGCGGATGGTGGTAAGACCTCCGACACTTGTGCATGGAGACAGGAAGGGGTATGGAAAACAAAAATTACCCCTCCTCAGCAATCAACACAAAGGGCTGAATTAGCTGCTGCTGTTTTGGCCTCACAGGAATTTGCGCAAGAACCGCTAAACCTAATTGTGGATTCTCTTTACATTTTTCAATTGATACTTAACATTGAATTTGCTTATCTTTCTCCATCTGTTGATTCTAATCTTATGAGTTTGTTTTTAGCCCTGCAAAGCTGTCTTCATTCTCGCATACATTCTTTGCATGTCACACATATTTGCAGCCACCAGCCACTTCCCGGGGAGCTGCAGGAAGGGAATCACATGGCCGACGTGGTCACACCGGCCATGTCCTGTCTCTCACTTTCCCATGTTACTCTGTGGGACTCAAATAGCTATTTTCATAAAAATGCTAAAGCTCTATGTAAACTATTTGGTCTCACTGCTGCAGAAGCAGCAGCTATTATCCAGCAATGTCCTAGTTGCAGTGCCCAATCCAGTGCTCTTCCTCAAGGAGTAAATCCTTGGGGGACATCTGCTTGTCAGTTATGGCAGATGAATGTCACACAACACCCTCCTTTCAAACCATGGCACCATCTGCATGTCACCGTTGATACCTATTCAGGATTTATTATGGCAACACCTCAACTAGAAGAGTCTACAAAACATATAGTCAACCATTGTCTCCATACCTTCACACATGTAGGGCCACCAATGGAGATAAAAAACGATAATGGCCCTGCTTATGTCAGCGCCGCCTTTGCGGAATTTTGTCATCGATGGTCAATTATACATAAATTTGGCATTCCCTAAACTCCACTGGTCAGGCCATTGTGGAACGACCTAATCAGACACTCAAACAAGCGCCCCTTCATATAAAAACAAAAACGGGGGAAGTGGATGGATATGGTTTGCCTTACATACAAAACATTCTTAATATTACCTTATATACTTTAAATTTTCTATACATGACAGGATCTCCTGCTTCTACAGCAGCCAGTAGGCATTTTGCTTCCTCCCCTTCTGCAGGAGCACCAAGACTGAAAGTTTGGTATAGGAGACTGCCAGATCCAACGTGGAGAGGACCTGTCCCACTGATAACTTGGGGCCGAGGATATGCTGCCATTGAAGATGAGGGGACAGTTGTTTGGGTTCCTGCTAGCTGTGTGTGTCCTTATCATCAGCCAAAGGGGCAAGGGGGTGGATTTGGGGGAATGGAAAAGAAACATGATCCAGGACATGGAGAAGATAGCAAACCTTCTTAACAAAACTGATTGTTGGGTATGTATGCACATGCCAACTCACAAAACATCAGGACTTCCAATGGTTGCAGTACCTCTGGCCGAAGGCAACTGGTATAAGGGACAATGCTATGGTTGTTCGGGGATGTGGACTTACAGTTGGACTCCAAGTAATATAACTACCTTACACCTTGGAAGCTGGATCCAAGAGGTGGTGGGTATCTGTTGGACCCATAATGAGATGGTAGAGAATATGATTTACTTGGGAGCATATCTGTTTTGCAACAAAACAATTGTTATTGGCAATGGAAGTCGGGTTTATTCAGATGACATGAAAACTAAAAATCTCACTTACTTCGTACATAACATTTCTAGATTTGATATCACATCTTTGATCAATGAAAATGGGTGTCCATATATTCCTGCCACATGTTGTCCCACCACGAAAGAAAACCAGTTGTCTAAATGTGCGGATGGGACTAACGCACCATTATTTGGCTATGTTAATGGAGTCCTTTGCAAAACTAATCTATGCTGAGCCAGGTAAGGTTGGTCACCTCCTGGGAGCAAATTTATGGTTGCTGTGTGGCCAAATGGCCTATGATCGCATGCCAGCACAGTGGAAAGGCGTCTGCACCTTTGGGAAAGTAATCCCATCTCATGTCATTTCAAAATCTTTGGGGACTGCTCATATCCACAATGCACGTTTTGCAACGGAAGTAAACTTTGTTTTGACCCATGACTACTGGACACAAACATCAAGGGGAATTATTCCCCCTTTAGGAATCATGATGAAGTATAGAGATTTGCATCGTTTAAACAATTGGACAATAACTATGTTTAATGACACCATTAAAACACTAAAGCTGCTTGAAGAAGAGCAAGGAAAAATTCATGACTTGTCCTGCAAACCAGATATGCGGTGAATACTATTCTGGCTGCGCAAGGGGGAGTTTGTGCTGTGATTCATACGCATTGTTGCATGTATATCTCTGATTATTCTCCAAACATTACTGCTACTATACAGCATATGGAACAAAACTTGAAGAAGAATCTGCACAAAACTGATGAACCAACCGACACACTGTATGTACATAAGAGAGTTGATGTTTTAATGGTTTGTTTGTCTTGTTTGTTTGTAGAAAATCAATAAAATTATTTTCAAAAAAAAATGAAGAAGAATCCATTACAATCGGAGGGTGAGGGACTGGACGTTTGGTCTACACTTTTGTCCTGATTGCCAAATGGTTCATGGATTCATCACCTAATTGTTGGAGTGATATTGCTTGTTATACTTTCTCTCTGTGCATGCTGTATTATCCAATGTCTCCCTGGACTTTTAGGAATGTGTCGGGCGAAGCCTCCAGAAAGAGAACTGCTATTGCAGATGGCGAAAAGCTATTGAGGCATCCGCGATCATCAAAAAACTAAAACAGGAGAGATGTGGGAATAAACTTTGGCTTGGGTTTGAGTAATGATAAATCTAATGCTTTATATACAAATGTTTGTTTAAAGGTCACTGAGATAGTGCAAGGAAATCTCATCATGAGAACGATAAAAAACAAACACAAGGATTAAGGATGTCTGTACTATATCTTATTATTGTGACCCATCAGGGGGTCATGCTTGCTATGTTTACCATGTACTAAAATCTCAATAAAAGGGAGCGCTGGATTTTGCTCTGGGCTCTCATCCCGAGAACACTTGCTTGTGTCTTATCCTTTCCATGAGAGACCACCACAAAGCTGCTCAAAGTGCAGCAAAGCGAGAATCAATATAGAAAAACAGTGATGCAAACTTGGGCTGACAGTGGTGTAACAAAGCATTGCATGGAGAGTTCCTTGAAAAGATCCAAGGAAAAGTAGATAAGGAAAAGACCTGATTATGGCTGATCAATGGAACACTGAAGAAAGAAACAGAAGGCTTGATTCTTGCAGCCCAAGAACAACCCATCAGAATGAATGTAATCAAAGCCAAAATAGAAAAATCTGCTGATGACCCCAAATGCAGACTGCAAAGAAGCAGATGAAACCATTGATCATATACTGAGCTGTTGCAAGACAATAGCTCAGAATGACTACAAACAATGTCACAACACAATCATTCAGATGGTCCACTGGAACTTGTGTCACAACTACCATCTGCCTGTAGCAAAGAACTGGTGGGATCATAAGCCTGAAAAAATGGTCGAAAATGGACATGCAAAACTACTGTGGGACTTCTGAATACAGACTGACAAAGTTTTGGAACATAATACCCTGAATATAATGATTGTGGAGAAGAAAAAAGTGTAGATCTTTGACATTGCCATACCTGGTGACAGAAAAATCGACAAGAAACATCTTGAAAATGTCACCAGATATCAGGACTTGAGAATCGAACTGCAAAACTCTGGCATAAACCAGTGCAGGTGGTTCCAGTGATAATTGGCACACTGGGTGCTGTGCCTAAAGACCTAGGCAAGCACTTAAAAACAATTGGTGCTGACAAGATCACCATTGGTCAGCTGCAGAAGGTCACCTTACTGGGATCTGCTCACAAAATCTACTGATACATCACACAAGTCCTAAACACTTGGGAAGTGTTTGACTAGTGATTTGTGATATGAAATCCAGCATGGTTATCTTGTTTGCTCTGTATACTGTCATTTTTGTGAATAATAATAATAATAATAATAATAATAATAATAATAATAATAATAATAATAATAATAATAATAACAACAACAACAACAATAATAATAACAACAATAACAACAATAACAACAATAACAACAATAACAACAATAATAATTGTTTATTAAACATTAGGAAGTTTCTGAACTTTGAAACTCAGACATAATTTATTCAAAATCAAACCATTTTCATGTCCATAACTTTCTGAAAGAATTGAAAAGAGATGGGATAGACGACACAACCATAAAATAAGATGCTATATAATTAAACTATTGGTAATCTTTAGTACATTTGGTAATCTTTTTAAGCAAGAAAATCCTTTTATATCTGTGTACACAAAACAGCAAAGAATTTGTTAATTAGTTTAATGGGAAATTATCTTTTAATGAACATGTAAAAGGCTATTCTTCTGGGCACACACAATTATTTTAATGTGAAGTTTCAATTTTGGAAAACCAGAATTCAGCTCGGTTGTTTCATTCAGCTCAAGGCAAAGTTAAATCAAACCCTTTCTTTATTTAAATTTAATGAAGCCCCAAACTATTGGGCTCAGGTATGAGAGGCATGAATAAATGTTGGATTGTTTTTATTTTTTTAAAAAAGTCACTGAATACATTTTTTGTTTTGTTTTCTGTTTTGCCCTCTAGATTTATAAAAACTTGTCAGTAATTAATTCTTCTAGATGGCCTTGTAAAGTAGATTTATTTTTTCACATATTAAGACACATAGTCAGTTCCCATAGTCAGAAGAAAAACAAATGCTTGCAAGGCAGTAAGTATGGAAGATGTTCAATGAAATTACATTACAACTCATGAAAGATATTGCCAAGTTTATTTGGAGATGGAAGTGAAAATGTAAATATATGTGGCAGATAAAGCAGTCTTTGAGTGTGCAACGTTCTATACAGGAGTCACATAATCTGTAAATATTATTATTATATCTATATTAAAAAAAATAAATGGTGGCAGTTGTTGAGGTAATTCCCCGCTAGGAGAATGAGAGCATACAGAGAGATGTATTTGAGAGAAGTGTTTGAATAATACACACACAGCACACAGATACACTGTACAGTAAATGTAGGTTTTTACTTCCAGAAACTTTCATGCAAAGTTCAAACAAGCAATCCAAAATCATTCACAGGTAAGATCAGTCAGTTTTTAGTCCAGGGATAATCCAATAACAAAGTCCAGTGTCAAAAAAACAGTTCAGTTAGACTTACATCAAATCCAGGAATAACAGTCAGTAGAAAGAACAGCAAAACTCTCCAACAAAAGGAAAAAAGAGACTCACTGAGACACACACTCTTCTGAGACTAAGACTAAGACAACCCAGGTTTCTGGATCCATCTTATGGCCATTTGAGAAACCACACCCAATTTCACTTTTAGGATTTTCTTAAAGATACAGTTTTAAATTGTTTATCCTGATTTATATATTATCCAACACAAATAGCTGTTAAGTGACTTACATTCCTAACAGCAGTGATTCATATATGTATGTATGTATGATCTTTCCATTAACTTCGGTATATCAAGTTATGTAACAGATTACCAGTATGACTTCTGATTTAATATTCCTTCAACATGTATTATTATTATTATTATTATTATCATTATTATTATTAATATTGTTATTATTATTATTATTATTATTATTATTATTATTATTATTATTATTATTATTATTATTATTATTATTATTATTATTTTTTAGTTAGTTGTTGATTCTGTCTTGCATTTTGAGATTCTTGTAAATTTGGGGTTTTTAACTATGGATATGTGAAGCTGTCATTATACACCCCACTCATATTAATGTGCAGGGTGAAGCAATTGGTTAAGCATTACATTTCTGGCACTGCACATCTCTGATTCATGACATCTCACAATTAAAAAAAATACACATTTTTAGAAAGAATAGATTTAGAAAATTATTCTAAAAAAGTAATTTCAAATATCCAAATTGATCTATTTTGACAGAAAAATAGGAAATATGAAACAGAATAGAATAGAGTACAAATAAACATACAGTAACACAAACCGGAAATAAGCTTATTAAAAGTAAATATTTTTTATTATTTTAACAGACGGTACATATAAATCAGTGGAATAGGTTTGCTATGTTGATGTAGGAACATATTTACAGAGTCTTCATGTTTATAAAATGGTTTTAAAAATGATTTCCAAGAAGACACACAAATAAATTTCTGTCCTTCCTTCCTTAAAATATCCTGAGCAACAATTTGGATTTTTCTTCTTAGTATTTTTATGTTAAATCAAACTGACCCAGCAAAGATTCCTTAGTAAGCCAACAACAGAATGATACTCAATTATTATCCAGGTATTGCAATTAAGATAATATCAGATGAGTGATGGGATTCAAAATTTTTTACTACTGGTTCTATGGGCATGGCATGGTGAATGTGGCAGGGAAGGACACTGTAAAATCTCCAGTCAGAGGTGGTATTTGCCAGTTCTCTGAATTACTCAAAATTTCTGCAACTGGTTCTCCAGAATTGGTCAGAACCTGCTGAATACCACCTCTGTATCAGATGCCTAAAAATATTCAGCACAAATTATACAGTTAAGTGGAGTTCATTTCTTATTTCTTCAAGAAAAAAAAAAGAATCTCAAGAAAAATAGATTTGGAGATAAAAAAGAACAACCTTCAGAGTCTCTCTCCCTCCCTGCCTCCTCCCCTCTCTCTTTCTCTCTCTCTCACACACACAGCTATGCAAACACCAAATGTGACTTGATCCAAAATAATCAGAAAAATGCATTCACAAATCGTATTTAGAAACCCTAAAGTACTTTGCCCTGATTATAGAGGAATATTCTAATTCTTCAAATTATATATTACTTCTTGTATTATATGTAATAAGATATCTTAACAATGTTGTTATATTTTGCGCATGGGCGCAAGAAGTGGAGACGAGACGATGAACAGTGAACTTCAACTCTTTATTTAACATGGTGCAACAGCTCTCTAAACGGCCTCAACAGCCCCCTTTATATAGGCAAGCTCTTGGGTATTTAGCCAATGAAAACACAGGAACGTTAGCTCTTTTTAACCAATGAGAAGGGCTCGTTAATAGCCAATCAGATTCTCCTGAACAGACCAATCCGATATCGCTATTATCGGCCAATCAGAAATGCAGGGCCAGAACCCTGCACTTTGCTTTAAGGTTTCAACAAACTTTATTCAAGCACTTTTATTAATTCACAACACCCCTTTCCCCCGGGTTCCATTTAAGGGGTGCAGTAACATAGTCTTTGAGGTAGGCAGGTTGTTTTGATTGTCTATTTGATTTACGTTGTCCTCCCGGTATTTTTCTAGAGTCTTGTTGGGATAGGAAGTTATCTGGTGAACAGGGTGCCTCTGATTCTGTATCTAAACTTCCATTCCCATTAATGTCCTCGATATCGATTTGAGGCGAGTTAACTCCTGTCCCCGATACTTCTTCACATGTTGAGTCTGAGCGGTCGTTTGTTCCGCTTGTGCCTTCCGCCGTTCCAAACTCAGCCTCCTCAGCATCTCCTACCCCCTCAGTTTGGAAAATCACCGGAATCGCAGACCCCAGACTGCAGCCTTGAACGCAGCTGATCAATATGGCACTTCCATATTCTATCATCATGACATTTCACTCGGTATGATCTGGGTCCGGTTACTTGGATTACAGTTGCCTCAACCCACAATGGGTTGCCATAAAAGTTTCTCGCGAAAACCAAGTCACCTACCTGGAAATTTCGGCATTTCCCGCTGGATCCGTGTGATTTTTCAGGTTCGTACGATGGGTGTAGTCAGTCCAGGTGGTAGCGGAGTTTCTGTCCCATCAATAACTCAGCGGGAGTTTTGTTGGTGACGCTGTGTGGAGTGATGTGCTGCAAAAGGAGTAACCGGTTAATCTTGTCTTCGATATCGCCCTAGTCCATTTTATGTAGAGTTCTTTTGACGAATTGTACCATGCGCTTGGCCCTTCCATTAGATGCAGGGTGCGCCGGTGAAGTTAGCGGCTGGCGAATACCGCGGTCCGCCAGATACTGTTCAAAAGAAAGCGTGGTAAACTGGGGCCTGTTGTCGGATACCAGAACGTCCGGTAATCCGTGTGTTGCAAATGATCTGTCCAATTTCCTGATGACCGATTCGGTTGTTGTATTTTTCATCTCATGGATTTCGAGCCAGTTCAAGTAGGCATCCACTGTTGATAAAAATGTGTGTCCATTTGTAGGTCCTGCAAAGTCCAGATGAATACGGGACCATGGTCCCCTGGGTGTTTCCCATTCTGTTGGGGTTACTTTCGGTGGGGCATTGCTGACTTCCTGGCATTTGGAACAAGTCTTTACCCAGGCTTCGATCTGCTTGTCTATGCCTGGCCACCATGCATAGCTTCATGCGAGTGCTTTCATGCGCATGATGCCGGGGTGGCCATCGTGCAAGGTTCTCAGTACCGCTCGCTGTAACCACTCTGGGACAATGACTCTATCGCCCCAAATGATGCAGCTCTTCTGGGAAAACAGTTCCGTCTGTCGACTTTTGAAGGGAGCATAATTGTCAGAGATTTGGTCCAATGGCCATCCACGTTCTACCCAGCTGAGGACACGTGCTAGAATGGAATCGCATTTAGTTTCAATCGAGATATCGTCAGCTGTCAGCGGCGGTTTTTGGAGTGTCTCGATCTGCAGTGTTGTGATGGTCGGAGCAGGGTCATCAACGGTTTCTGGAAGCGGTGCACGGCTTAATGCGTCAGCGTGGGGAATGGCTTTCCCCGGGCGGTGTTGCAACTTATAATTATAGGCAGCCAAGAATTCTGACCAGCGAGTCATTCCGGGAGATAATATATAAAGGGTTGGTTTATCTCCCGCTATTATTCCCAGTAAGGGTTTGTGGTCAGTTATTATCGTGAAAGCCCGCCCATAGATATATTCATGAAATCGTTTAACAGCACATACAATAGCAAGAGCTTCCTTATCGATTTGACTGTAATTGCGTTCTGCTTTTGACAGCATTTTTGAAAAGTAGGCAACAGGGGCTTCACTTCCGTTTGGTAAAATGTGGCTCAAAATGGTGCCCACTCTGAAAGGTGATACATCACAAGTAACAGTTAAAGGCAAAGTCTCATTATACTGCATCAAACAGTGTCGGAGGTCAATAAGTTTTTTACTTGTTGAAACGCCTGTTCCTCTTGGTGCCCCCAAACCCAGGTTGCTTTTTTGTCTAATAAATGATGTAGGGATTCGGCTACGGTTGCCTTGTGAGGCAGGAAGACATTATAAAAATTGATAAGGCCTAGGAACGCTTGGAGATCCGCCTTGTTTTGGGGTCTTGGGGCATTTTTGATTGCTCTAAGTTTGCTATCAGTGGGGTGAATGCCCTGTTTATCTATTAAATATCCTAAAAATTCTACTCAATCAGTACATAGTTAACACTTGTTTTTCTTAACTTTGAGACCCGAGTCTTTAAATCTTTGAAGAACCAACTGCAGGCACTCCTTTAGTATTTCTTGAGTTGGAGCAGCAATTAAAACGTCATCAAAATAGGGGACAACACCTTTTATCCCTTGTAATAGTCTTTCCATCAAACTTTGAAAGATTCCCGGGGCCACACTTACTCCGAATTGGAGTCAGTTACATTTAAACGTACCTCGGTGTGTAACGATTGTTTGAGCCTCTGCCGTTTTTCTGTCTACAGGAAGTTGTTGGTATGCCTGGGCTAGATCTAGTTTAGCGAAGACTTTTCCGCCCCCCAGGGAATGGAGAAGGTGTTGCACCACCGGTACCGGGTAAGCTTTTTGCTGCAGGGCGTGATTCAGGGTGACTCGGTAGTCCCCCACAAATTCTTAACGATCCATCCGGCTTGATGGGTGTCACGATTGGGGTTTCCCAGGGAGAATGGTCGGTTGGTTCTAACACCTCCTGGGCTATTAATTTATCAAGCTACTCGTCAATCTTTGGTTTAAGGGTGAATGGGACTCGACGAGGCTTAAGGCGGATGGGAGCTATTTCGGGGTTGAGGTTAAATGATATCGGGGTCCCCTTGTACTCGCCTAGTTTGTCTGCAAAGACATCCTGGAATTCTTGGATGAGAGCCTCTTCCCAGTCGTTGCTGCTGGTTCGGTGAATGCCGGTTACTTCAATTCCAAGTGGAGCGAACCATTGGAGGCCCAGCAAGCTAGGCCGATCGCTGTCGACTACAGTCAAGGGTAGAGATGCAGTACGATTTTTAAAGGAGACACGGACTTGGCTAGATCCAACGACTGGAATTCGATTTTGATTTGATAATCTTTGAGTATGATTCTTTGGAATTGGAGGTCTTGTCACCGGACGGTAGGGATGAGTTGCTTGAGGGTCTTTCAGGAAACCATCGAGACGGACGATCCTGAATCGACTTCCATCATACAAGGCTGGTTTTCGATGGCCACCTTCACCCAGATCTTCTTGGCATCCAGTGATGAGGCGTGACCAATTGTAATAGTTTGGTGTGCCTCTTCTCACTTCGTTGAGTGGTTTAGGGGTTTGTTTCTGTAGGAGTGGTTGTTCCATTGGTGGTTCAAGGGTTCTCGCTTTGCAGGATGGCTTCCTGTAGATTGGTGGTAGTTAGCCCCCCTCAGGGTTTGGCTGGGTCCTTGCTTGCTTCTACAGACCTGTCTGATGTGGCCTCTTTTCCCGCACAAATGGCAGAGTGCGTCAAGGAATTTGCAGTCTGATCGGGGGTTGTTTGCCCCACAACCAGCACATTGGTACTGCGATTTCTGGTGTTGGTCTCGTTCAGACCGGAGCTGGTTGACCTCTTCTTCATCGCTTTCTGATGACGATTCGAGGTCTTCATGGTGGACTGTCATTGCCGGTTCTTCTAAGTGAGGTGAAACTTCGCTGGTGAGTTGGCGAAGTAGAGCGTGGGTGCGGCACATTCGAGCAGCCGACTTCCTGGTTGCTTCTGCTGCAGTAGCATCAGCGATGGCATCTGTAAGGCTGATGTTGCCTTTTGCCATCAGCTTACTCTGCACGCTTGGTGAATCTAATCCCAGAACTATTCGGTCTCTCAGGGCTTCTTCAAGATCGGCAAACCCGCATAGGCCTCCTAGATTCCGGAGATCCGCTATGAAATCTGCAACACTTTCGCCCTTCCGCTGATCTCTCTGGTAAAATTCATGCCTTCTCACGAGTATTGGTACGGTCGGTGCATAGTGGGCCCTTAGCAGCGGTTTGAGAACGTCCTAGTCCATGGACTTCACTTCTGCTGGTTTCGCTAGTGCTTTGGCCATCTTGAATACGGTTGGCCCGCAATGAGTTAGGAATACTGCCCATTTCTTTCTGGTAGTGGCATCCTTCAAATTGTTGGTCTCCAGAAACATCTGGAAGCGATCCATATATGAGTCCCAGTCTTCTTGTGCCGGGTCGAATGGAGCAGGTGGTATGACGCTGCCGGACATGGTTCCGCTATTGGTGCATTTCAGCCATGTGCTCAGTTATCGCTCTGTAGTGTTCAGTCAGCTCTGACGTCTCAACATCCCATCCTCGTCGCCAGTGTTATATTCTGCACATGGGCGCAAGAAGTGGAGACGAGACGATGAACAGTGAACTTCAAACTCTTTATTTAACATGGTGCAACAGCTCTCTGAACGGCCTGAACAGCCCCCTTTATATAGGCAAGCTCTTGGGTATTTAGCCAATGAAAACACAGGAACGTTAGCTCTTTTTAACCAATGAGAAGGGCTCGTTAATAGCCAATCAGATTCTCCTGAACAGACCAATCCGATATCGCTATTATCGGCCAATCAGAAGTGCAGGGCCAGAACCCTGCACTTTGCTTTAAGGTTTCAACAAACTTTATTCAGGCACTTTTATTAATTCACAACAAATATCTCATTACATCTTAAATATATACAAATGGTGCAGAAATAATCAACAATAACTATGGACAGTTTATGTTGCTTTTCTAGCTCATTATTGAATATACTTATTGGCAGCTATAGTCTTTCTCCAACATCCTGCCTACATGCTTCCAAAATCTTTCCATTCCCAATTAAGTAGTATAGTAACAATATAAATACTTGTTATGTACTATATATAATATGATATATGCTGATATAACAGATTATAAGGATCAACTTGATTCCTCATTTAGCTTTCTGCAAATGTCATCATAGTAATGTCAGCATTCAGCAATTAGTGTAAAAAAAGCAACCCCATTTCCTTTGGATGAAAAATTACTTTTCTTTTCTTATTGCTTAATTTTCAATTCTGTGTCTTTGCATTTATTTGTCTATTTATTCCTATATTTATTGTAATGCTTGAACAAGCAACTCAGTTCATGGTTTTGATGATATATGAGGTTATTCCACTTCATAAGGCTTTCTGTTTTCCATTTGAATGATAGTAATGCTTGATTACCTATCTCAACCCCAATATGTTAGATTCTTTTCTTCTTGTTAAAATGCCATAATTCCGGATAGCCACAAACTCATGTTTCTTCCAGCTAAACACAATGGGATAAAATGGAAACAACAGGGAAAAGCACATAACCATGCTTTCATCACGCCAATATAAACTATTATCATGACCCAGTTCTTAACTTCTAAATCCTCATTTGGATTTCCCAGAAAGGTTTAAGCTGAACTGAAAATGTAAAGCACAACTTCAAAAATAAAGTGTAAAAATAACCTTCCTTTCTCCCTATCCCACATTGTCCCATTATAAAACATCCTTTTGATATGGGAACAGTCCATCTCTTTCTCAAGCATCTGCATTGGTGACCTTGATTGTTTCCAAGGTCTCATGATCAGTGCACAGCTTCTCAACTTTCCATTCCACCCTTTCCTCTCATCAGTTTATTGGCAAGTTGAATAATAATAGATTTTAAAAGAAGCAAAGTAGTTCAATCTTGACAATCGGTGCTAGTGAGAATAAGGTTTGCACCCTGTTTTTATATAGCAGTTTGTCTTCCCTGTATTGATAGGGGTGCACCTTTTCTCCTTCATTGTTCCTTGATTATTATATTGTTTTCTGCTTGATTGTTTGTCTGGTGTTAGTTCTTGCTTATCCCTGGATGAAGGCTGCTAGAGAAGATATATTCAAAGATTCATTTTTCAAGATAATTAGTTTGGTATATCTCCAATGTGATAAAAGTAGAAATGTCTGTCTGTCTGTCTGTAGGTCTGTCTGCTGGTCTTTCTCTCCCTCCCTCCCTCCCTCCTCCCCTCCTCTCTCTCTCTCTCTCTGAAGAAGCCCTCTTACTTAGCTTTGTCCAAATATTCTAGTGTTGCAAATATACACTGAGGCAGGTAAAGCATCTGAGCAATTCAAAGCAAATTACATCATCACTTTTACTAAAAAAAGACAAAAAGACACACAGCTCTGTGATGAGGAAAATCCAAGCTGCTCTGCACATGCCTATTTTTCAAAAATTAGATCTTGTACAGAATAGCCATAAATTTAATCTTAAAAAATTCCCAAATGCTACTTATAATGAACCAAGGTGAATTTCCAAAAAGTGATGTTTAAACATGATCCATGACGATATTAGAATCATAGCAAACATTGGAACATGGCTCTTTGGAACTGTCCCTGTTTTGTTGAACTTTGTGAAGCTGGGAATATTTCCTTTGACGGTGAGATGATTAGGATGAAATACAGAGTATAGTCATGTCTATAATTAACTTTGACAAGTGTGCTGTAAGTTCACTGTCATGAAAATGACTGACAGTTCTACGGCCAGATTCCTTTGGGTACCATGTTCTGGGAATAATTTACTTGCTAAGATAAATGGTATAGTAAGTTTTTCATAAGCTGAGCTCCTCGATGTCTTGGAGAAAAGAAGAGATAGATGATTAATAAGTGGAATAATGTGTTGGAACTCTATTCAGTGAACTCATTTATAACCTGTTGGTTTAACAAATCATTTTAAAGCATATTAATATTAGGTCAAATTAGGAAGCTGACATCTGCAACAGTAGTTATTTTCCATAAAAAGGTTTGTGTGTGTGTTTGTGTGCCCTCTTTCATGGGAAGTTAATGCTTTTTAATTTAAAGATGTGAAAAAGTCTTACACTCTTTTTTTTTTACCCTTTTAAAGAGAATCTAGAAGTGACATGGCTAGAAGTTCCTCATTTTGTCACATTTCATTGTTTGCAAGAGAGATGAAGGTAAATAAGAAGTCCTGAAATGTATGGCTTAGAAGTGTGCATTAATGCCTTTTTAAATAGGATGAAAACAGATTGACTTTTGCTTACCTGTGTGAGTACATACATTAGGAGATGGAAGAAGAAGTCAACCTTTGTTTTCTTTAAAAGGCATATTTGCAACTTGCTAACAGAATACAGTCTGACTTTTTTCCTTCTTTCCCTCCCTCCCTCCCTCCCTCCCTTCCTTCTTTCCCTCTCTCCCTCCCTCCCTCCCTCTTACCTGATTAATCAATGATAGATAAAAAGTAAATATCCCATTTTTATTGTTTTCAAATATATTTTGCACTGCTTGTTGTTGAGAAGGAAAAGTGTCAATTCACTTCCTCTCTGAATTTCTATTAGACTGCAATTGTATTTCTATTGGCTTCATTTTTTAACACATGCCTTTTAAATCTTAGGTTGGCAGAACTCACAGTTAAGTTTAGGGAAGAGAAGGACTATAGAGTAATAATGCAGTCACTAGAGGAAATAAAAGTTGTCTCTTTTCTTATAAAGTTCTGACTAGTGAGGAATTTTGGATTTTTTGTTTGGGTCAGAAATGGTTCTATAAATCATTAAAACATTTTTTAAATGACTCAGCACTGCCATTTGCTCCTCTAGGTCTTGCTTTAAGGTTTACTTTGATGTAGCTCATTATACAAGAGTGGGTTGACCCTTACTATTTATATACCTGAGAGGCTATGATCAACTACTGAAGCACAAAAACTTGAAAATCTATGATATAGTTGTAAGATATTTAATTATAATGATCAGGAAACTAACATATAATTGATATACCTGAATAGATAATGTGTGATGAGTAGGCAGCATTTGTAGATGTCTTTGGATATATCAAGCACACTGGGAATTGTTTACTGGCTGTTGCCAGTGACATTAAGCACAAACACCCAAATAACTGTTAAATCATGAAGGAAGATAAATCTTTTGAACAGTCCAATGAGAGCTTACTTGGCAAGGCCTGGGGGTAGAGGGAATATAACATAAGACTTATTTATTTACAGTTGCAAAGTAAAATCTTAAGGCATCTACCAGACTAGAAAAAACTATTTTAATATAGATCAGATATCTTTCAAGGCTATCAAAGGGATGACCAAAATATAAATTTGTAAAGGCAAAAAAAAAAAAAAAATGAATTTCCAAATAAAGGGTTAAGTATCAGGAGGGCTGATAGCTTTACTCACATGAAGCTGACAGGTATGAAAAATAGTCCAGTAAATCAACTGGAAATGCTTACAGATACTTATCCTTACTGTAGAAAATAAGTTTGAAAAAGTGAGGGCTTACAACCTCACTTAACACTTTTGGGAAAGTCATATATGTTACACCCAAAAGAAAATTTTAAAAAGGGTCACTTTCAATTTCCTTACTACTTTAGATAGATAGATAGATAGATAGATAGATAGATAGATAGATAGATAGATAGATAGATAGATAGATAGATAGATACATTCTCATGGATGTGGTTTTTCCATTACTGTCATAATTTGGGTTGAAATCACTAACATGATTTCATTGGGTATGGAGCATGCATATATTCAAACTGGTTACATTCCCTGTATTTAGTACCAGTCCCATCAAGAATGATGGAATGAGCACACATAGGAAATAATGTTGATTATTGCTGAATAATTTAAAGAAATAGAATTGGAAGAACTGCAATGATCTATGCAGGGCTAACAAATAGAAACCTTGCCAGAAGTAGTTCATAATATAGAGGCAAACCAAGAGGCAATTGGTAGTAGAAGCAGCCAGTGTAGCTATTGAATTGTTTTTATTCCTAAACCAGCCAGCCTCTCTTCTTCCCAGAAAAAAAAAAAAAAAACTTTCTAAATAAAAATGAAGATGAATTAACCATTCAGAACAGAACAAAAGTAATAGAATAAGGTTGCCTGTACTGAAGCTTGTTCCAAAGAAACAGCTGGCACAATTATTAAAATATGCCAATACTGTAATATCAGATATAAGCACCGGCTCACTGCAAGGAACAAATCAACAAATGTACAGCATAACTGTGGTTATTACTGAATACCTGGGATGCAAAATGACAACCCCCCCAAAAAAAACAAAAACAAAAACAAAAAAGAAAGCCAAATAGTGCACCACCAAATGGAAGATTGGGCTCAAAAATAAGTCCACTATCAACTTCTTAGCTAAGCACTATGATGATAATGCATGATGTTATGTAATCATGCTAATTTTCAATGGCAATTCTGGAAGTCTGAGTTGTTGTTAGATGAATTCTGTATACTTGCAGCATCCTATGATCACATGATCACCATTTTCAATTTCCTGCCAGTTTCCCTGTTGATCTTGCTTGTCAGATGCCAGCAGTGAACCACGGGATACTGCAACATTGTAATTGTGAGCCAGTTGCTAAGTGCCCAAATCACCATCATGTGACCATAGAAACACTGTGATGATCACAAGTATGAGGAGCCATCGTAAGTATCCCTCATATAATACTATCATAACTTGAACCATTGCTGAACAAATATACATTAAACAAAGACTACTTGTAGAAAGTTAGATGGGTAGGTACTAGGTAGATGGATGGATAATAAGAAAGAAAAAGACAAAACACATTTCAACCATTAAATCCTTTCTCACTTAATTTTAATACCTTCTTGGCATGGAGGAAATGGACATAATCTGATTCCGCTGAGTTCCCTCAGACCACTTTTTCTCTGAAATACTTTCTCTCTTAATTCCTATATTCCTTATTTTCTTAATTAATTTGCAGAATGTTCTCCATTTATGTGGTCCTCTATAAAGGGTTTGTGTACTCCCCTAATTATTCCCAGAAGCTATAAAGATATTTAGGAAGAAAACTTGTGGTTATTGTGATCGACTTACTATTTTCACTGCAGGTTAGGAAGTGGCATGTGCTATTTTTGCCCCATTATGATCATTATGCCCCCCTGAAGACATGCACATCATTAACCTAATGAATGTAAATATGGTCAGCATTAATATTCCTTCATAATGGATTTTAATTAGAAAAGATGTGGCAACAATCGTAGAAGTATGTGTGTTTAAATTCATTTAAAGAAGCATTGTGAGGAGTCTCACTCTATAATGTGAGCACAGTGCTAGTAACCTTATCATATTTAAGTCTGATGTTTTCAAAAGACAAGGTCAATTGCATGTTTCCTCTCATCTAGCTGTTAACTGGATCACAACTATAACCTTTGAAGCTGCTTTTATTTAGGATTCTCTATCCATGAACTTCCCTGCTGTGTGCTGTGTGGAGTTACAAGCCATGGCTTTTAAAATTCATGCCACTGCTCTTGTTTTGTGACCAGAAATCTTTGTCCCTGACCTCTCAAATTTCTCTTTATTTTCTCTCTGCCGTTGTTTCCAAGTATGAGATAGTTTAAGATACTTAAAAGTAAAGTAGGCTTGCTAAGAAAGCAAAATTTGGCTCATTGATGTTATGAACTAATAAAGGCGTTTAATAAAGTTTTACAACCTTAAGTAAAAAGCAGGGTTCTAATCCTGCACTTCTGATTGGCCGATAATAGCGACATCGGATTGGTCCTTTCTGGGAAATCTGATTGGCTGTTAATGGGCCAACTCTCATTGGTTCAAGGGTTTAACTCTTCTATGTTTTTCATTGGCTAATAGGACAGCAGCCAACCCTACAAAAGAACTGCTGCTGCCCTAGGTGATTGCTCTGTTCAGTATGCTTAATAAAGAGTTGAAGTTCACTGTTCACTGCCTCGTCTCTGCTCCTTGCACCCATGTGCAGAACTTAACAATTGAGTTTTTCTGTTCTTCCATTTCCATGATCCCTATGACTTCCATGAATTGGTTCAAACCAGAGGTGGTATTCAGCAGGTTCTGACCAGTTCTGGAGAACCGGTAGTGGAAATTTTGAGTAGTTTGGAGAACTGGCAAATACCACCTCTGACTGGCCCCACCTCCATCTATTCTCTGCCTCCCAAGTCCCAGCTGATCAGTTGGGTCTTCTTTTGTTGCCCTCCACAGGAGAATGGAGCAGGAAAGCAGGTTAGTGGAATTGGGGAGGGAATGGGGATTTTGTAGTAACCTTCCCCTAGGAGTTTGGATGGAATTGAGATTTTGCAGTATTCTTCCTGTGGAGTGGGGTGGGAATGAAGATTTTACAATATCCTTCCCCTGCCATGCCCACCAAGCCAAGCCCACCAAACCACACCACGCCCAAGCCACACCCACAGAAGCAGTAGTAAAAAAATTGATTCCCACCATTAATGACAACCTGGGAATCTTGTACAATCATTGTAATGTAAGTAATATTTCCATGTTAGAAAGAAATCAAAATGGCAGAACTTTATTGGGAACTTTTTTAAATGATTTAAATATGATATGGACAGAAAAGAGAATAGCATTAATAAGAATGATAATATTTTTCAATATGAAGTGATACAATAAGGTTTATTCTGACCCAATACTAAGAGCAATTTAGTTGACAAGGAAATGTAGCAGCTTCTCTTGAAGACAGGTTATGATTTTTTTTTAATCTAGAAAGGAGGCAAAGGAGAAAGGATGTGATCGAGCTTTACAAAATTATGCATAGTGTAAATAAACTATAAAATGAAATGCTACTTTCCTTTTACCAAGATAACAGATCCAATTAATGGGCATGGCTTGGTGGGTGTGGCAGGGAAGGATACTGTGAAATCTCCATTCTCACTCCACTCCAGGGGAAGGATACTACAAAATCTCCATTCCCTCCCCACCCCACTACCCTGCTTTTCAGCTCCGTTCTCCTGTGCAGGGCAACAAAAGAAGATCCAGCCTATCAGCTGGGACTTGGGAGGCAGAGAATAGATGGGGGCAGGGCCAGTCAGAGGTGGTATTTTGCCGGTTTTCTGAACTTGAAATTTCTGCTAGAACTGGTCAGAGCCTGCTGAATACCACCTCTAGTTGTCATATTTCCAGGCTTTGCCAGGTTCAAACTTAAGTTCTGCACGGTTGCTGTATCACATAGCTACCTGTTTTAGATAAAGATACCTGTAAACTCTATACATCCCACAGCCTCTCTTTTTATAGTCCTTTTGACAATCACCCAACAGGCTTTCAGTGCAGCCTGCTGAAGACTCCCATCTTCCCCCTCCAGAAATATGATCATATCATTACTATACCAATTTATATCAAATCATTTGATATTTATTTTCTTAAACTCAGTCAACATAATGAATTTGGTAGTTTTGAAATCAAAACCATTATTACAATATTTTTTTCTATTTTTTCCAGCTTATTTTACAAGATATGTTCCAATTCAATTTGAAACATAATTGCTGTTTGATTGATAAGATCTTTGGTTTCAGTTTTTCAAGGAACAAATACAGAACTTTTTATGATTCCTTTAACTACTGAAATATCCTTCACCTTTTTTCATTTGCATCAGATTCATCAACAGTCTTTCAGGATTGAAAAGGGGATTCTAGACTGATACTTGGGAACACTTTCAAGGCTAGTAATTATTGTATAGGTAATCATGATGTTTAGTGTTCTATATTAACATTCTCCAAATCCTGAGTTCTGATTGGTCCACGTGGACCACAACCCAATTGGTTAACTAAATGACTGTGTTTGGTGCGTTAAGAATCTACTGCGATTGGCCAAGCCAACCGCGGGAGATTGGAAGTGCTGTCATCGGCCACCAAGCCGCCGGCCAGTTGAATTAAGCCAAGCAGCTCTCAGGTCCTGGAGCTAACTGTATATTCAATAAAGAGCTGAATGTGCACTCTGAGC
The DNA here is from genome assembly GCA_033807585.1 of Hydrophis major. Taxonomy (NCBI): domain Eukaryota; kingdom Metazoa; phylum Chordata; class Lepidosauria; order Squamata; family Elapidae; genus Hydrophis; species Hydrophis major. The sequence goes on along the minus strand of CM066330.1, from coordinate 93,273,573 downwards.
CTCGCGTCCCAATGCGACCTGATCTACCTGGGACTGATCTCCCAGACTTAACATTTAGAGCTAATCAAAGTTTCCCAGAATATATTTTTGAGATCATTTCTGCATATTTTCATGATCCTAGAGTAAGACTATTTTGCAGAATTTTCTTCAGATGACATTGAGTCATCCCCCCCACCGTTCTTTCTCCTCATTTCATTTACTTTGACAAAATTCAGAAAATCCTTAAATTTATTTTTTAATACAGTGAAGACCATTTTTACCCAACTATGAACTCTTTACAATTCTCTTAGGCAATGTTTTCTTGATTTAACAATCTATGAAACCATAGAAGTGTTCACATATCTGTTTAAATCTATAGCTTGGAAAAAAAAAAACCACAACCGAATATATAAGCCCCAAAATTGTTCAATTAAAAGAAATGCTCAAAACTTAATTATATTGAGCTTAATGAACTCTTCAAGATTTTTGTTATGGACTAAGCCAACGCATCAGTAACAACCCTAATATCTTTACTTTAACAACAGGCTCGTAATCCTGCACTTCTCATTGGCCCACGAACAGTGAGTCGTGATTGGTCATCTCTGATCTGATTGGCTGACAGTGGGTCTCTCTGATTGGATGCTTGTTAGAGCGGTAAACTCAAATCATTGGTTGTTTTGACAGCAACCAGCTCTATAAAAGAGCTGCTTCCGCCCAAGTATTTTGCTCTGATCTGAAGTCATTAATAAAGAGTTGAAGTCACAGTTTGATGTCTCATCTCCGTTCCTTGCACCCATGCTTAGGACATAACACTGGCGATGAGGGTGGGATATGGAGACAATAGAGCTGACTAAATACTCATCGAACAAGACAGAGCACGTGGCTGAGAGCGCACGCAACAAACGGCAGAATGACCAGCGGCACCATACCACCCGCTCCATTTGACCCGGCAAACGAAGACTGGGACTCGTATATGGACCGTTTCCAGATGTTCCTGGAGACCAATAATCTGAAAGATGCTATGCCTGGCAAGAAACGAGCGGTGTTCTTGACCCGCTGCAGCCCCACCATTTTTAAAATGGCTAAGGCACTTGCCAAACCGGCAGAAGTAAAGACCATGGATTGGGATAACCTCATGCCGATCCTCCGGGCCCATTACGCACCCGCAGTACCTACACTGATACGAAGACACGAGTTTTACCAGAGGGACCAATGGAAGAATGAGAGCATTGGGGACTTTGTAGCCAACCTCCGGAACCTGGGAGGACTCTGGTTTTGCAAACCTCGAGGAAGCCATGAGAGACCGAATAGTTCTGGGATTAGATGACCACACATTACAGAGCAAGATCATGGCAAAAGGAGACATCAGCCTTGCATATGTCATCGCCAATGCTACTGCTGCAGAAGCAACCAGGAAGTCAGCCACTCAAATGTGCTGAGCGAATGCACCGCCCCACCAACTCGCTAGTGATAGTCCGCCTTCCTCTGAGAGGCACACTACTACCTCCCATCATGAAGACCTCGAGTCATCTTCAGACAGTGAGGAAGAGGAGGTCAACCAGCTCCGCTCGGAATGAGAGCAAAGGAACCAGAGACTTCTGTGCCAATGTGCTGGTTGCAGGGCAAACCACCCGTGATCAGACTGCAAATTCTTCGACGCACTCTGTCGTTCCTGTGGGAAAAGAGCTACATCGCAAATGTCTGCAGAAGCAAGCAAGAGTCCAGTCCAAGCCGGAGGGAGAATAACGTCCGCCGGGAGACAGCCAAACCACCTGGAAATCGGGACCACCTGAACCACCAATGGAACAACCACTACTACAGAAATCGAGCACCTGCCTCTTCAATGAGATGAGAAGAGGCACACCAAACTATCACTATCGGCCATGCTTCATCACTAGATGCAAGAAAGATCCGCATAAAGGTCACTATTGAGAATCGACCGTGCATGATGGAAGTCAATTCGGGGTCATCCCTATCGATGGTCTCCTGGAAAACCCTCAAACAGCTGATCCCTGCCATCTGTCACCAGGATCTCAGCACTCAAAGAATCATCCTAAAAGACTACCAGGGGAACAGAATTCCGGTTGTCAGTTCCAGCCACATCCAAGTATCCTTCAAGGATCGCACCACGATGCTTCCCCTGACTATCATCGATTGTGACCAGCCCAGTTTGTTAGGGTTACAGTGGTTTGGCCCACTTGGAATTGAACTAGCTGGTATACACCAAATTGGAAGTGATGACTGGGAAGAGGCCCTCATCCAGGAATTCCAGGACGTGTTCACAGGAACATTAGGCAAGTACAAGGGGACCCCTATATCATTTAATCTCAGTCCCGATGTGGCTCCCATTCGCCTTAAGCCTTGTTGGGTACCTTTTGCACTCAAGCCAAAGATCGACGAGCAACTAGACAAATTAATAGCCCAGGGTGTGTTGGAACCGATTGACCATGCCTGATGGGAAACTCCAATAGTAACGCCAATGAAGCCAGATGGCTCATTAAGAATTTGTGGGGATTATCGGACCACCCTAAATCACGTGCTTCAGCAGAGTGCTTACCTAGTACCAGTGGTCCAACACCTTCTTCACTCCCTGGGTGGCGGAAAAATATTTGTGAAATTGGACTTAGCTCAGGCATACCAACAGCTACCAGTAGATGCAACGACTGCAGAAGCCCAGACAATAGTTACACATAGAGGTACCTTCAAGTGCAATAGACTCCAATTCAGAGGAAGTGTGGTGCCGGGCATTTTCCAAAGTTTGATGGAGAGACTATTACAAGGCATAAAAAGCGTAGTGCCTTAATAGCTGAAGAGTTATTAGGACAACAACTCAGAAGGGTTCTTCAAAAGTTTAAGGATGCTGGCATGAGAGTGAAAAGGGACAAGTGTCAACTTTGTACAGAGAGAGTGGAGTTCCTGGGATACCTTCTCGACAGACAGGGAATCCACCCCACCGAAAAAAAACTAACTGCAATCAAAAACACCCCAAGACCTAGAAATAAGACAGACCTCCAAGCCTTCCTGGGACTCATTAACTTTTATAACATCTTCTTGCCCCAGAAGGCGACCGTAGCCGAGCCCCTACATAGACTTCTCGACAAAAAGGCTTCCTGGGTCTGGGGACAGCCTGAAGAACAAGCATTTCAACAAGTAAAAGACCTCTTAACTTCTGATGCTGTATTGATACAATACAATGAGACTCTACCCTTAACGGTTACCTGTGACGCCTCACCATTCAAAGTGGGAGACATTTTAAGCCATGTCCTGCCAAACGGTAATGAGGCACCTATTGCGTTCTTTTTGAGAACTTTGTCTAAAACTGAAAGGAACTATAGCCAACTTGATAAAGAGGCTCTCGCCATTTTATCCGCAATTAAACTTTTCCATGAATATGTGTATGGGAGACCCTTTGCCATAATTACAGACCACAAGCTGCTACTTGGCATTTTAGCAGGAAACAAACCAACTCCCCACATCTTATCACCAAGAATGACACATTGGTCGGAGTTTTTAGCCGCATACGATTACCAACTGCAACACCGCCCAGGGAAAGCCATTCCCCACGCTGACGCTTTGAGCCACTCTCCACTACCAGACATCATAAATGACCCAGCTCCAACCCTAGCCGTATTGCAAATTGAAACTCTTAAATCACCACCACTGACCGCTTGGGACATCGCCTCAGAAACGAAAAAGGACCCTTCTTTGGCACGAGTCCTTAGCTGGGTGGAATGGGGTTGGCCGGACAGCGAACCCAATGACAATTTCAGGCCATTCAGGAATCGACAAACAGAACTTTTCTCTCAAAAAATGCTGCATCTTGTGGGGAGATAGAGTCGTCATCCTGGAGAAATTGCAACATAAAGTTTTTAAAATGTTGCACAATGGACATCCAGGCATGGTGTGGATGAAGGCATTGGCAAGAAGTTACGCATGGTGGCCAGGTTTAGACAAGCAGATGGAGACCTGGGTGGCGACGTGCAGCAAATGCCAGGAGACTCGCTCTGCTCCTCCAAAAACACCCCCAACTCAGTGGGAAATGCCTCGAGGTCCCTGGTCCCATATCCACATCAATTTTGCGGGACCCACAAGAGGACATACTTTCCTTTTAACCGTGGATGTCTATTCTAACTGGCTTGAGGTCCACAAAATGAAAAGCACCACCACGGAGGTGGTCATTAAAAAACTGAATAAGCTATTCGCTACCCACGGATTGCTGGATGTCCTGGTCTCCAATAATGGCCCTCAATTCACTGCCCTGGCATTCGAACAGTACCTAGCAGACCAGGGTATCCGCCATGCCTTAACATCACCAGTTCACCCTGCGGCCAACAGTAGGGCTGAGCGAATGGTTCAATTTGTAAAGAAGACCTTACACAAAATGGACCAGGGTGACATTGACGACAAGATAACCCAGATGCTTCTCCTCCAACATATTACTCCAAGCAGCACCACAAACAGAACCCCAGCTGAACTCCTGATGGGCCGAAAACTTCGCTCACATCTCGATCGCCTCCACCCTGCTTACACACCTGAACAACCCCTGGGATCCAGCAACAAGTGTCTATCATTCCAGGAAGGTGACCCCGTTTTCGCGAAGAACTTCTCGGGCGACACATTGTGGGTCCCCGCTACCATAACGCAACTTACGGGACCCCTATCCTATCATCTACAAACTGCAGATGGCAAAATGTGGAAGCGCCACATAGACCAGCTTTGATCCAGACTAGCACCTACTCCCATCTCATCCCCTGAATCTCAAATGGTGGGGGGGAAGGGATATCGAGGGGGCCGAAAAAGAAATAATAGATGACTTAACAATTGGAACCCAGCAGTCTACACAACCAACCATGGGATACTCACCGCCAGAAGGAGAACCGAGCCAGGAGGTTGCCTCGCCGCGTGACAGCGCCACGATGGAAACAGATCCAGGGAGACCAGATGACAGCATTGATGAGAGTAGAGAGGACAGCCCAGAGCCATTCAGCGGAACAGCGGGACCGTTTTCGCTACCCAGCTCGGTGGGCAGCCCACCAGAACCAGAGCCAGGACGGAAACCGGTGGAACAGCGCAGATCAAGCAGACAGGTGAAGCGACCTGCCTACTTACGAGAATACCTCACCCCACCCCTCAGACGGAACCTAGGGGGGAGGGGTGTTATGGACTAAGCCAACGCATCAGTAACAACCCTAATAGCTTTACTTTAACAGCAGGCTCATAATCCTGCATTTCTCATTGGCCTGCAAACAGCAAGTCGTGATTGGTCGTTTCTGGCCGATCTGATTGGCTGACAGCAGGTCTCTCTGATTGGACACTTGTTAGAGCGGTAACCTCAAATCATTGGTTGTTTTGACAGCAGCCAGCTCTATAAAAGAGCTTCTGCCTCCCAAGTATTTTGCTCTGTTCTGAAGTCATTAACAAAGAGTTGAAGTCACAGTTCGATATCTCATCTCCGTTCCTTGCACCCATGCTCAGGACATAACAATTTTAGTATTGGATTATGTTGATATTATTTTAGATTGATTGATTTAGATAAAATAACAAGCAGAAAATATAGTTGTATATCTTAGCAAATGTGATGGAACTTAATCTAGGAAAGTAGAATCCATGCCATAGATTGAATCTATTACCACTGGACCATGATACTTTTATTTTATTTAGGGATTGGTTTTACCATTTATAAATGCTCCAGACAGCAGAACATGTTGGCACTTTTAGGGTGATCAACTTATGTCTATTTGTGGAATGAAATTTGCTTCCCCAGATGAATTGAACCTTGTTGCAACAGAACTGAAAAAAACTTTAACAGCTATGAAACAAGTTATAGATTTCTCAGTGCAATGACTAAATAATACCCTTAAGAAGTCATTTTAGAGAATGGATCAAGCAACTATGACTCAATGTGTACTTGGTTCTATTGTTTTACCTGATATTATTACCAAAAACAAATAAATGAAAGCAAAATATCACAAAAGCTCTGCACAGAGCTACAGATTCTATAAAAAGATATCTTCTTTCTGATGGAGAAGAACATTAAATATTTCTGTAGATGAAATTTAACCCTCAATCCTTTTTTCCTGTTGTTGTACGGCCATCACAATTCTTATGGATCAGAATCTCCTAATTGTACATAGTAAAGAACAAATTACAATGCCTTAAATAATGTAGTTTTGTACTACAATGTCTAGCCCCAATTTTTCAATAATTTGATGTTCAAAAAATCAAGAGCAACAAAGCTGGAGCTCTTGCTGGGTTGTTCCTAACCTCTTAATGCTAATATTAACATAGCAGAATCCTGAAACAAGTTGAAATGTTTCTCATACATTTTAACAATTAGTCAAATTGACTAATAAAGACGGATAAATTAAGAGACAAAAGTCCTTTCCTGGGCTGATTCATTATCAAAATTAATGTTACAGGTGCAGTCTATTACATTTCTCATTTAAAGAAAATTTCAATACATTACTATATTGTACTGTACCTTAATTTTTCTGTACATTTATAATTCCAAGTGATATACAGTTTAGTGCCACTAAAAACATGCTACTACTATACTTTTCTTTCTTTCTTTCTTTTTTTACAAACTCAGTAATAGGGACTGACTGATGGAAAATTTTATATAAGGTGGAGAAAACCACCTTATATAAATAATTATATATAAAGTGGAGAAAACTATCCTTTGTTTAATTTATAATTATTATAAATTTGTATTGTTATGATAAATGTGTATTGTTTTCTTTTACATTTAAGACAAATAGCTAGCTAGCTGGCTGGCTGGTTGGCTGGCTGAATAGATGAATATATTTCAAGCTCACAATAAACTTGAAAAAAATCATGATAGGAGTTATTTCCTTTTCCTTTTCTGTTTAATGATTAAAGTTAATCATAATGCATGTTAAACAATATACTGAGGGTTTTTTTTAGTCTGGAAGAGTTTATATTTGTATATTCTATATTTACTGTTATCACTGTTAAGAATAAGCCCTGAGAAGGGGTTACATCTGAGTAGATACATGTACAAGGGTTGAATGAAAAGTAATGTTTCCAATGTTTAATATCATCAACAGAGTATAATTCTGATGAAACTCTGATTTGTTCTTTGACATCTGTTGTTTCACATCATTTGGTGGAACTTGTTATGAAAACATATGTTGCTATTGTTTGTAAAATGCAAGTCTGTCAGTATGCTTTAAGCAATGCACCATAATTGAATTTGTGATTGCTGAAGGAGTCCCTCCAAATGAAATTCACCACCACATTCATGAATGTTTGTAATGATGAGAGCATTGTCTAGTACTGAACAAAAAAATAAAGCTTTTGAATCTGACAGAGCTATTTTATGTAATCAAGAATAAAGTAGACAACCTGCGATAGTGATCAACAATTTTCACACTGAAAGGTTGATGAACTGATTATGTCAATTGGCAGATCACTCAAAGAGAGGGAAGTTGCTTCAAGGTTTCACAGAAATATGTAAATCACATTATCAATGTTCCATATCGGAAAGTTTGTACAAAATAGCTGATATATGCTAATATAACACATGCTGATATAACAAATGGAAGCTCCAAGAGTTCAAAGTTGCCTGCAATTGTTCTCACTCCTTGAGAATTTTTAAAAGGAAATGAGGAAATTTCTTTATGGTATCAGGACAGCTGTGGAAACATGGCTCATCATTATGATGCAGAAACAAAATAATAGTCCATAGAATTTCACTAAAAAGCTCCATTTAAAAAATAAATAAATAAAACAAAATCTGGACTTCAGCAGGAATATTCACTGCTATTGTGTTTTTTCAGATCAAATTCATACAGATCTTCTTTAGAATTGTACCACTGTTTTGAAACATCAATTAAGTAGATGAAGGAAGCAAAGGGAAGACATTTTCCTGTTTTATTTATTAAAATATCCCTCCTTAAACTAAAGCTGTAGATATATGGTAGTAGAGGCACTACTTTTCACTCAATCTCCATAAAACAGTATGCTATACCTGTTAGATCTGGAGCGTGGGCACAAGGAACAGAGACGAGACATCAAATAGTGACACCAACTCTTTATTAGTGACTTCAGAACAGAGCAGAGCTACTGGGCAGCAGCAGCTCCTTTTAAAGAGCTGGCTGCTGTCACAATAATCAATGGTTTGAGTTTGCCGCGCTGGTAGTGGCCAATCAGCGGCGACCCGCTGTCAGCCAATCAGATTAGCCAGAATCGGCCAATCACAATCTGCTGTTCGCGGGCCAATCAGAAGTGCAGGATTATGAGCCTGCTGTGGAAACAAAACTATTAGGATTTTAAACTAAAGTGTTTGCTTAGTTCATAACACCCCTCCCCCCTAGGTTCTGTCTGAGGGGTGGGGTGATGTATTCTCGCAGGTAGGCAGGTCGTTTCACCTGTCTACCTGATCTGCATTGCTCCACCAGTCCTTGCCCTGACTCTGGTCTCAGTGGGCTGCTTGCTGCGCTTGTTGGCAGATGTTCCGCCCTCTCCATTTGGTGACTCGGTGTTGTCATCTCTGCTTCCCTTAAGGCTGTCCTCTGGATCCCTTGGATTTGCTGCTGTCGCAGTGCTGCTCTGTGGTGAGGCGATTGTCTGGCCCGGCTCTCCTTCAGAAGGTGAATATCTCCGGGTTGGTTGTGCTGATTTCTGGTTTTCACGTACTGGGTCGTATGCTAATTCTTCTCCAGTCCCCTCGATTTCCCTTCCCCCCCCAGGTTTGAGGTTCAGGGTTTGTGACAGGGGTAGATGCCAGCCTGGAGTGCAGTTGATCGATATGTCGCTTCCACATTTTTCTGTCAGCAGTTTGTAAATGGTAGGAACGTGGACTTGTAAGTTGAGTTATGGTAGCGGGGACCCACAATGGGTCACCGGAAAAGTTTTTTGCGAAGACCGGGTCGCCTACCTTGAAGGTGCGATACCTGCTGCTGGACCCCACAAACTTTTTGGGTGTGTAGGTAGGGTGCAAGCGGTCAAGATGTGAGCAAAGTCTCTGGGCCATCAGAAGTTCAGCCGGGGTTCTGTTTGTAGTGCTGTTTGGGGTAATATGTTGGAGGAGAAGCATCCGGGTCACCTTGTCGTCGATGTCCCCTTGCTCCATCTTTTGTAAAGTTTTCTTTACAAATTGGACCATTCGCTCAGCCCTGCCATTGGCCGCAGGATGAGCTGGTGATGTCAACGCATGGCATATCCCCCGCTCTGCCAGGTACTGTTCGAATGCCAGAGTGGTGAATTGGGGGCCATTATCCAAAACTAGGACATCTGGCAACCCGTGCGTAGCGAATAGTCTATTTAGTTTTTTAGCGACGGCTTCTGTGGTGGTGCTCCATTTTGAGGACTTCCAGCCAGTTGGAGTAGGCATCCACTGCTATAAGAAATGTATGTCACTTGGTAGGTCCCGCAAAATTGATGTGGATACGGGACCAGGGACCTCGGGGTGCTTCCCATTCAGTTGGTGGTGCTTTTGGTAGAGATGAACGAGTGTCCTGACACTTGCTGCAAGTGGCCACCCAGGTTTCTATTCGCTTATCTATACCTGGCCACCAAGCGTAGCTTCTTGCTAGTGCCTTCATTCGCACGATGCCCGGATGTCCATCGTGCAATAGTTTTAGGACTTTATGCTGTAATCTCTTTGGGATGACGACTCTGTCTCCCCACAAGACGCATCCCTTTTGGGAGAAAAGTTCTGTTTGCCGGTTTTTGAACGGCTTGAAGGTGTCATTTGGTTTGTTGTCAGGCCAACCTCTTTCTACCCAGTTGAGGACCCATGCCAAACAAGGATCCTTCCTTGTTTCTGAGGCGATGTCTTGTGCAGTCAGCAGTGGTGAAGGAAGAGTTTCGATTTGTAGCATAGCGAGGGTTGGAGCTCGGTCATCTATGACTTCTGGTAAGGGAGAATGGTTCAAAGCGTCAGCGTGGGGAATGGTTTTCCCTGGGCGGTGTAGCAGTTGGTAATCGTATGCGGCTAGAAACTCTGACCAACGTGTCATTCTCGGTGATAAGATGTAGAGAGTTGGTTTGTCTCCCGCTAAAATGCCAAGTAATGGTTTGTGGTCGGTAATTGTGGAGAAAGATCTTCCATATACATACTCATGGAATCGTTTAATTGCAGATACAATAGCGAGAGCCTCTTTAACAAGTTGGCTATAGTTTCTCTCAGTTTTAGATAAAGTTCTTGAAAAGAATGCAATAGGTGCCTCAGTATCGTTTGGTAGGACGTCACTCAGGATGGCTCCTACTCCAAACGGTGAGGCATCGCAGGTGACAGTTAAAGGCAAAGTCTCATTATATTGTATCAATACAGCATCTGAAGTTAACAAGTCCTTTACTTGCTGAAAAGCTCGCTCTTCGCGATGTCCCCAGACCCAGGAAGCCTTTTTATCGAGGAGCCTATGCAGGGGTTCAGCAACAGTCGCCTTCTGGGGCAAGAAGATGTTATAAAAGTTAATGAGTCCCAGGAAGGCTTGGAGGTCTGTTTTATTCCTAGGTCTTGGGCCATTTTTTATTACAGTGAGTTTTTTCTCCGTAGGGTGAATTCCCTGTTTGTCAAGAAGGTACCCAAGGAATTCAACCGTCTCAGTACAAAGTTGGCAATTGTCTTTCTTGACCTTCAGGCCAGCCTCTTTAAATTTCTGGAGGACCATTCTGAGTCGTTTTTCTAGCAGGGTTCTGTTGGGGGCAGCTATTAAGACATCATCGAAGTATGGCACGACCCCTTTTATGCCTTGAAGAAATTTTTCCATCAGACTTTGGAAGATGCCAGGTGCTACACTCACTCCGAATTGGAGTCTATTACACTTGAATGCACCTCTATGCGTGACTGTAGTTTGGGCTTCTGCAGTCTCCCCACAAATTCTTTAGGATCCATCAGGTTTTGTGGGGGTTACAATTGGAGTCCCCTACCGGGCGTGATCGATCGGTTCCAACACACCCTGGGCTATTAATTTGTCCAATTGTTCATCAATCTTTGGCTTGAGTGCAAAGGGCACTCGACGAGGCTTAAGGTGAATGGGCACAACATCAGGGCTGAGATTAAATGATATGGGGGATCCCTTGTACTTGCCTAGCTTCTCGGTGAAAACGTCCTGGAATTCCTGGACGAGGGCCGCTTCCCAGTCATCACTTCTGGTTTGGTTGATGCCCGCTAGTTCAATTCCTAGTGGTGCGAACCACTGCGAACCCAGCAAACTGGGCTGATCTCGATCGACGATGGTAAGAGGTAGGGTTGCGGTGTGGTCTTTGAAGGATACTCGGACGTGGCTGGAACCAGCAACTGGAATTCTGTTTCCTTGGTAGTCTTTTAGTATGACTTTTTGAGTGCTGAGGTCCTGGTGATGAATGTCAGGGATCAGCTGTTTTAAGGTTTTCCAGGAGACCATTGACAGGGATGACCCAGAGTCGACTTCCATAACACATGGTTGATTCTCAATGGTGACCTTTACTCGGATTTTCCTCGCATCAAGGGAGGACGTGTGGCCGATGGTGATGGTTTGATGGGCCTCTTCTCATCTGGTTGAATTGGCGGGTGCTCGATTTCTGTAGTATTGGTTCCATTGTTTGTTTAGGCAGTCCCGATTAAGAGTGCCTGTTGTATGCCGGAAGTTGTTTTCTCTTTGGAGTGGGCTGGACCCTCGCCTGCTTCTGCAGACTTTTGCGATGTGGCCCCTCTTTCCCCAGGAACGGCAGAGTGCGTCTAGGAACTTGCAGTCTGATCACAGCTGGTTTCCCCCGCATCCAGCACATTGACTCGAAGGCTTACGATTTCGCTGGTCTCGCTGGTCGCATTCTGATCTGAGTCTGTTGACCTTCTCTTCCTTGCTTTCTGATGAGGATTCAAGGTCTTCATGGTGAGTGGTCATTGTGTGCCTCTTGGAGAGAGGCCTAGTGTCACTGGCGAGTTGGTGGGTGTGGTGCATTCACTCAGCGCATTCGAATGGCTGACTTCCTGGTTGCTTCTGCTGCAGTAGCATCATCGATGACATCTGCAAGGCTGATGTCTCCCTTCGCCATAATCTTGCTCTGGGTCATGGGTTCTTTTAGGCCCAGAACAATTAGATCTCTCATGGCTTCCTTGAGGTTTGCGAAGCCACAGAGTCCCCCTAGGTTTCTAAGGTCAGTGATGACATCTCCAACATTTTCACCTTCCTGCTGGTCCCTCTGGTAAAACTCATCTCTCCTGATGAGTGTTGGCACCGCGAGTGCATAATGAGCCCTTAGGATTGGGGCGAGGTTGTCCCAGTCCATTGTCTTGACTTCTGCTCGTTTTGCAAGTGCTTTTGCCATTTTAAAAATGGTGGGCCTGCACCATCAGAAATACAGCTCGTTTCTTGCCAGGCGTAGCATCTTTCAAATTGTTGGTGTCCAGGAACATTTGGAACCTGTCCATATACAAGTCCCAGTCTTCATTAGCCGAGTCAAATAGAGCGGGTGGTATAGCACTGCTGGTCATTCTGCCGCTTTTGATGCGCTCTTAGCCACGTGCTCTGTTAACGTTCGGCGAGTGTTCAATCAGCTCTATCATTTCCGAATCCCACCCTCGTCGCCAGTGTTAGATCTGGAGCGTGGGCTCAAGGAACGGAGACGAGACATTGAATAGTGACTCCAACTCCTTATTAGTGACTTCAGAACAATGCAGAGCTACTGGGCAGCAGCAGCTCCTTTTATAGAGCTGGCTGCTGTCACAACAACCAATGGTTTGAGTTTGCCGTGCTGGTAGCAGCCAATCAGCGGCGACCTACTGTCAGCAAATCAGATTAGCCAGAATCGGCCAATCACAATCCACTGTTCACAGGCCAATCAGAAGTGCAGGATTACGAGACTGCTGTGGTAACAAAACTATTAGGATTTTAAACTAAAGCGTTTGCTTAGTTCATAACAATACCCAGGAAATAATAATTAATATTGTTTCATTACAAAAATGAAATCCAAAAATGCATTTCTATTAAAGAATTATTAAAAGTGGTACAGATTCTATTTGTTTGCTTGTTTATCATATTGTATAACCACCCATACAAGTGACTCTGGGTGGCACACAATAAACATTACATATTTAATTATAGATAAGCATAATACAATAAGCAAGAAATGAATTATTTGCATATTTAAAGCTCTTTCTTAAGCATATTGTGTGTGCGTGTGTGTGGTGTGGTTGTCACTGAAGACAATTCAAATTTGTTTTTCAAAAAGATTCTTGCAAATAAGTGATAAGAAAAGAGCAGCTGGAGTTTACTGGATATGATTTTTAAACAGTTAAGAAGAAGAAACACAATTTCCTGAAGAGATATAATCCTATGCATCAGCAGATTAGTTGCATTAATTTATCTCTCAGTTGTAGGCCTTCATGGGAAAATAAGGTTGCAGAAAGTGAAGAACTAAGGTGGGGTCAGGAAGATTGCAAAGTGAACATCAAGATGACTATCCAAAGTGAAACTGGAACTTTGAAAAAGTAACACATTTTGGAACTAATTGTAGTAACACAATTAGCTACAGACAATATGGGCTGCTTATTATATGTCTGTGGAGATCTCGTTCTCTGATTGAAAAAAAAAAGATTCAGTATTAGCCAGATTAAAAAAAAAAACCTATGGAAAAATATGGAGAGAGCAAGATTGTGGAGTTATTTTCCTAAAATTTTAAACAAAACAGAATTATCTTCTTGACTCAAGCAGTTCTGTGTAGGGAAAACATAATAAGTTAAGAATATGTCACACTTTTAAAAACATGTTTATGATGCTTTGAGATGTGGGGTTCTACTAATGAGGGAAGATTCTGCATGTTAAGTTCTGTGCAAGGGTGCAAAGGATGGAGACGAGCCAGTGAAACAGTGAACTTCAAACTCTTTATTTACATGTTAAACAACTCAACCAATGGCCATGATGGGCCCCTTTATATAGGCAACTCTTAACTTATTTAACCAATGAAAACACAGGGAACGCTAGCTCCATTAACCAATGGGAGAGGCTCGTTAATAGCAATCAGATCCCCCTGAACGGACCAATCTGATGTCGCTATTATCGGCCAATCAGAAGTGCAGGGCCTAAACCCTGCACTTTACTTCAAGCTCTTAATTATCTTTATTAAGCATTTATTGATTCACAACACCCCTTCCCCCCAGGTTCCGTTTAAGAGATGTGGTCACGTAGTCTTTGAGGTAGGCCGGTTGTTTCAATTGTCTATTGGATTTTCGTTGTCCTCCCAGTATTTGGCTACAGTCTTGTTGGGGTAGGACGTTATCTGGAGAAAAAGGTGCCTCCCGTTCTGCATTTGAATTTTCGTCATCGCTAATGCTTTCAGCATCTCCTTGAGGCGAGGCCACCCCCATTCCGGTTCCATCATGTGCTGCCTCTGAGCGGTCATCACTATGCTTAAACTTTCTGCTGCTTTGAATTCAGCTTCCTCGCTATCTCCTCCCCCCTCAGTTTGAAAATCAGGGGGCTCAGTGATCCCTGACTGCAGCCTTGATCGCAGCTGATCAATGTGGCATTTCCAAATTCTATTGTCGCGGCATTTTACATGGTACGATCTAGGGCCAGTTACTTGTACTATAGTTGCCTCAACCCACAACGGATCGCCCGAAAAGTTCCTAGTGAAAACCAAATCGCCTACCTGGAAATTGCAACATTTCCCGCTAGAACCGTGTGGTTTTTCAGGTTCATATGCTGAATGTAGGCGGTCGAGGTGGGAGCGGAGCTTCCGTCCCATTAATAACTTGGCGGGAGTTTTATTGGTGACGCTGTGCGGAGTGATATGCAGTAAAAGGAGTATCCGGTTAATCTTGTCTTCTATGTCACCATAGTCCATCTTATGCAAGGTTTTCTTGACGAATTGTACCATGCGCTCGGCCCTTCCGTTGGCCGCAGGGTGGGCCGGCAAAGTCAGCGCATGTCGGATACCGCGGTCCGCCAGGTACTGTTCGAAGGACAGCGCGGTAAATTGAGGCCCGTTGTCGGATACCAGAACGTCTGGTAATCCGTGTGGGTAAAGAGTCTGTCCAGTTTTCTGATGACTGCTTCGGTCGTTGTTTTCCTCATTTCATGGATTTCAAGCCAGTTCGAGTAGGCATCCACCGTCAGTAAGAATGTGTGTCCCTTAGTAGGACCCGCAAAGTCCAGATGAATGCGGGACCATGGTCCCCTTGGCGTTTCCCATTCAGTTGGGGTTGCTTTCGGCGGGGTGTTGCTTACTTCCTGGCATTTATGACAGGCTTTTACCCATGTCTCTATCTGCTTGTCAATACCCAGCCACCACGCGTAGCTTTGTGCGAGGACTTTCATACGCACGATGCCGGGGTGGCCATCGTGCAAGGTCCTTAGTATTGCTGGTCGCAACCACTCTGGGACGACAACTCTGTCACCCCAGATAATGCAGCCTTTTTGAGAAAATAGTTCCGTTTGCCGATTTTTGAATGGGGCGTAGTCGTCAGATATTTGGTCTAAAGGCCATCCCTGCTCAACCCAACTGAGGACTCGTGCTAAAATGGGGTCGCGTTTCATTTCCATTGTGATATCTCGGGCCGTTAATGGCGGCGTTTGAAGTGTCTCGAACTGCAGCTTTGTGACCGTTGGAGCGGGGTCATCAATAGTCTCTGGAAGAGGTGCACGGCTCAATGAGTCGGCGTGGGGAATGGCCTTCCCTGGGCGATGTTGTAATTTGTAATTGTATGTTGCCAAAAATTGAGACCAGCGGGTCATTCTGGGAGATAATATATATGGTGTTGGCCTATCTCCTGCAATTATTCCCAGCAAAAGTTTGTGGTCAGTCACTATGGTAAATGCTCGGCCATACACATATTAATGAAATCTCTTAACCGCGGACACTATAGCAAGGGCCACCTTGTCAAGTTGACTATAGTTGCGTTCTGTTTTTGATAACGTCTTTGAGAAATAAGCTTCATTACCGTTTGGCAAAACGTGGCTTAAAATGGCACCCACCCTGAATGGGGATGCATCACACGTGATCGTTAAAGGCAAAGTCTCATTATACTGTATCAGGACAGAGTCAGAAGTCAATAATTCTTTTACATGTCGAAATGCCTGTTCTTCTCTATGACCCCATACCCAGGTTGCTTTTTTGTGCAGTAAACGATGTAGTGGCTCAGCTACGGTTGCTTTGTGAGGCAGGAAAACATTATAAAAATTGATAAGGCCCAGAAAAGCCTGGAGGTCGGCCTTGTTCCGGGGTTTTGGGGCATTCTTGATCGTCCTTAGTTTGTTATCGGTGGGGTGAATGCCTTGACTATCAATTAAATATTCCAAAAATTCTCCGTGATCCGTACACAAATAACACTTGTTCTTTTTAACTTTAAGACTGTAGTCTTTAAATCTCTGGAGAACCAACCTCAGGCGTTCCTTTAGTATTTTCTGGTTTGGGGCTGCGATTAACACATCATCAAAATATGGAACAACACCTTTTATCCCTTGAAATAGCCTCTCCATTAAGCTTTGAAAGATTTCCGGGGCTACGCTCACTCCGAACTGGAGCCGGTTACATTTAAACGCGCCTCTGTGCATAACGATTGTTTGGACCTCTGCCATTTTTTTGTCAACAGGCAGTTGTTGGTGTGCCTGGGCTAAGTCTAGTTTAGCGAAGACTTTTCCGCCCCCCAGGGAATGGAGGAGGTATTGTACCACCGGTACTGGGTAAGCATTTTGTTGAAGAGCGTGGTTCAGGGTGGCTCAGTAGTCCCCACAAATTCTTATTGATCCATCCGGCTTGATGGGCATTACGATTGGAGTTTCTCAGGGAGAGTGATCGGTTGGTTCTAGCACTCCCAGGCTATTAATTTATCAAGCTGCTCATCAATCTTTGGTTTAATGGCAAAGGGAACTCGATGAGGCTTAACGCGGATGGGAGCTATTTCGGGATTGAGGTTATATGATATCGGGGTCCCCTTGTACTCACCTAATTTTTACGCGAAGACGTCCTGGAATTCTGTGGATGAGGTCTTCTTCCCAATCGCTGCTGTAGGTTCGGTGAATGCCGGCCACTTCAATTCCAAGTGGAGCGAACCATTGGAGGCCTAACAAACTAGACCGATCCTTGTCGATTACAGTCAGGAGTAGAAATGCTGTACGATTCTTAAACGATACCCGGACTCAGCTGGATCCAATGACTGGGATTTGATTTCCTTGATAGTCCTTGAGTATGAGTCTTTGGAACCTGAAGTCTTGCCTCCGGATAGTGAGGATGAGCTGCTTGAGGGTCTTCCAGGAAACCATAGAGAGGGATGATCCTGAATCGACTTCCATCAGGCAGGGCTGGTTTTCGATGGCCACTTTCACTTGGATCTTTTTGGTGTCCAGTGACAAGGCTTGACCGATCGTGATCATTTGGTGAGTCTCTTCTCGCTTCGTTGGGTGGTTTAGGGTTTTGTTTCTGTAGGAGTGGTTGTTCCATTGGTGGTTCACAGGTTCTCGCTTCACGGGACGACTTTTTATCGGTTGGCGATAGTTAGCCCCCCTTGAGGGCTGGCTGGGTCCTGGCTTGCTTCTACAGACCCGTCCTATATGGCCTCTTTTCCCGCACACATGACAGAGCGCATCGAGGAATTTGCATTCTGACCGGGGGTGGCTTGCTCCACACCCAGCGCATTGGTACTGTGATTTCTGGCATTGGTCCCGTTTGGACAGAAGTTGATGGACCTCTTCATCGTTGCTGTCTGATGATGAGTCGAGGTCCTCGTGGTGGGCCATTTCTAGCTGTCCCTCTGACTGAGGTGAAATGTCGCTGGCTCATTGGCGAACCGTGGCATGGGTGCGGCGCATTTGGGCAGCCGACTTCCTGGTTGCTTCTGCTGCAGTAGCCTCAGCTATGGCATCTTTAAGGGTGATGTCGCCCTTTGCCATTAATTTACTCTGAGTGCCTGGTGCATCTAATCCCAGAACGATTTGGTCTCTTAGGGCTTCTTCTAAGTCGGTAAACTCGCATAGGCCTCCCAGATTCCGGAGATCCGCGATGAAATCAGCAATGCTTTTGCCCTTCTGCTGACTTCTCTGATAGAATTCATGCCTTCTCCCAAGCGTTGGCATGGTCGGTGCATAGTGAACCCTTAGTAGTGGTTCGAGGACGTCCCAGTCCATGGATTTTACTTTTGCCGGTTTTGCTAGTGCCTTGGCCATCTTGAATACGGTTGGCCCGCAATGAGTTAGGAATACCGCTCGTTTCTTTCCAGTAGTGGCATCCTTCAAATTGTTGGTTTCCAGAAACATCTGGAAGCGATCCATATAGGAGTCCCAGTCTTCTTGTGCCGGGTCGAATGGAGCGGGTGGTATGACACTGCCGGACATGGTTCCGCCATTGGTGCGTTCAGCCACGTGCTCGGTTATGGTTCTTCGTCGTTCAGCAAGCTCTGATGTCTCCACATCCCACCTTCGTCACCAGTGTTAAGTTCTGAGCATGGGTGCAAGGATGGAGACGAGCCAGTGAAACAGTGAACTTCAAACTCTTTATTTACATGTTAAACAGCTCAACCGATGGCCACGATGGGCCCCTTTATATAGGCAACTCTTAACTTATTTAACCAATGAAAACACAGGAAGCGCTAGCTCCATTAACCAATGGAAGAGGCTCGTTAATAGCCAATCAGATCCCCCTGAATGGACCAATCCGAGGTTGCTATTATCGGCCAATCAGAAGTGCAGGGCCTGAACCCTACACTTTACTTCAAGCTCTTAATGATCTTTATTAAGCATTTATTGATTCACAACATGTATCTCTTTGATTTTAAAAAATATGTCATTCTGGCCACAAATCATGGTATCTCTATTTCTTCTAACTGGGGACAGAAAAAGTAGGAGTGAAGGAGTAAATGTATAAAAAGAAGAAAGAATAAATATTACAAAAATATGGGAGGGAGGTAAAAAACAAATAATGAAAATGAAAATAAAGGAATATTATCCATGGATGAGGCTTTCATATTTTGAAAAGGTCAGATATCCTCCCAGATGTTGTTGATCAAGAAAAAGATAGATGCAAGGAGATCATCACAAGTTTTGTGACCATTCATACTTCGTTGACATACTGTACTAAGGCTTCTTTAGCCACTGTTTATAATGTATATATGAATAAACCATGTTGGAAGCTCTCACTTTTCATACCAAATCATAAACCAGGGTTCACTGAACACATCAAACTACTAAAAGCAAATTGAATTGTTCAATGTGCTGTGAAAACAAGTCTCATGATATCCCAATGGTGCTTTTTCAAGAGGCAACTAGATTTTCTGGTTTTTCTTTGAAGACATTTCACTTCTCTTTCAAGAAGCTTCTTAGGCTTTTAGGTTAGAAACAATTTATTTTATTTCCTACTTCAAATTAAGGGCTAGACTTGTTTTCAACAGCAATGGATGTTTCTCACAGCTGAAGAATTGGCATCTGTGGGCACTTAATGGCCAGATGGTCCCTAATGTTTTAGATCCATCCTTCAATTACATTTTTTCCTCTTTGTGAACAGAAATTCTAGTTCTTCCCCTAATTATAATTCATTAGAATGCCAATGGAAAAAAAATACAGCAGAAATGAATATCAAATGAATTTACCTTGTCATGTATTCAGCCTTCAGGGATTTCTCTAACCTTCCTCAAAAGAAATGTTGAAAGCCAGAATAATATCTTAAAGGGCTTTGATTTCCTTGGGCAAAATAACAGATCAAAGCCATGTGTTATTTTTTTCTTCAGTCATTCTTTCGTTCTATGAAGGTTCAAAATGCATAAAATAAACTGCTTTAAAATATCAATAATAATTCCAATAGCATGAAAAGGCAGCATCTTTTAACACATTTAATTGATTCATGTTAATCAAAGTTAATTGTTGCTGACACTAGTGGGAGTGTTTCCTATTCATGGGAATAAGTGTGTGCCCATGTATGTACAAAATAAAGCAATAAGGAAGAAACATAAAAAAAAGAAGAAAGAAACAGCAGTTATTTAAAAAAAATGTCTTTCTATTGTACATCTTTTAGTAATAAAACCAGTGCATAATTTTTGCCCCTTAAGGAGAAAAAAGATTTTCACCCAGTTTACAATGCGATGGAAACTCCCTCAATTTAGACATCACAAAACTTCATATGAATCAATACACACATGCAGATTGAACTCTGCACTTTTTAAAGAATGTTATTTGCAATTTGTCCCTGAGAAGAAAAGGTTATATGTACAAACATTTTACATTTATATATATTGGGGAAAACAGTGCTTAAAAATGCAATTGCATTTATCAACCAGCTTCAAAGTCCAAACGAAAGTGCTGGAATTTGACCTATAAATGAGACCAGGGCTATATAGGAATAAGGGACCATTTTTTTCCAGGTGAGATTTGCAGTCTATTTATACGAGTAAGGAGGGATGCATAGGATACTTCCCCTATGAAAGATCAAAGAGGCATGGATTCAAAGGCAATCTTTCTCTGCAGCCGCTGCCTTGCAATAGAAAACTTTATTGTTGGATAAGGCGTCTTTCTTATTTGTTTTTTACACAGCTGTAAAAAAAGGTTTAATTGTAGCCAGAATTTTATGATGTTAGGTTTGCTGTTAGGAATAAAGGACACTTTTGTCGCTGGTTTAATTGAGTGATGGATCTAATTTAAGTATATTTGCTTTTAGCAATATTGTAAATTGCGTAGAGTCTTGGGAATGGAGCAATATATAAACCCCTGTATATAAATAAATAAGGGGAAATTGATTGCAATTGATATATATATATGGTATTCAGCTTTGTTCAGGTATTTTCCCACATCATTGTAGTTGTGCTTTTAAAGTTGTAGCAACGTTTCGGCAGAATCTCATCTGCCATCATCAGGCTTCTGTATGGTGTTTGTCTGTGAGTCAAACTTTTACAGTGGTTTCAGATTTAAATTTGGGGCAGCCTATTGCTGTGTCAGAATGGTTTTTTCTTCCTCCTGATTGGTTGAGAGTCTTGGTCTGTGTTTATTGGTCTTGGAGTTTGCTGTGTTCTGCTACTAATATCTTCTGTCTTTTTTTTGGGGGGGGCTCTTTTTGTATCTTGATTGGCTGGCAACATTGTGTTACTTTATTGGAGGCCTTTAGTGCAGCTTGGCTTCGGGTAAATGGACGGCTATCATTCGTTAGGAAGCTGGGTTTCATCTGGGTGCCTGGTTGGGGTGTGTTTGAGCTGGAGGTATCAGGGAAGATCTGTTTGTGCCCAGGTGTTTGCCTGGCTTGTGGTGTGGAGATTTTTTTTGTTTGTGAGTGCAGGCTTCCAAATGATTGACAGCCTGGTGGAATCATCTCTTCTGTTCATGCTTTCTGGTCTTTTTTCAATCTCTATGGCTTCTCTGATGATTCTGTGGCTGGGATTTTCTATGGTGGCTAGGGTTTTGGTGCCATTGAAGTTGATGTTATGACCTGTGGCTTCCATGTGTTGGACGAGTGAGGAAGTGTGTTCCAGCTTTTTGACTGCATTTTTGTGTTCATCCAGGCGGGTGCTTATTCTTCTATTGGTCTGTCCAATGTATGTGGCCGGGCATGATGCACAGGGGACTTCATATATGCCTTGGTTTTCCAGGTCAATTTTGTCTTTGGGGTTCCTGAAGATGGCTGCTATTTTTCTGTCTGTTTTAAAGGCAGTCTTGATGTGGTGTCTGTATAGAATCTTACTAATTTTGTCTGTAGTGCCTCTTATGTAGGGCAGGACAGCTGTTCCATGGGTCTGTTCATCTTCTGGGTCTCTATTATGTCTCAGTGTGTTTTTGTGGATCAAGTTGGTGATTTTGCTTTTGTGGAAGCCGTTGTCTGTCAATATTTTAGTCAGGGTGCATAGTTCAGTCTTAATGTGTGTCTTGTCTGCCAGGCGTTTGGTTCTAGTAATTAGTGTTTTAGCCACGGAGTTTATCTGTGCTGGGTGGTGGTGGGATTGGGCGTTGAGGTAGCGGTTGGTGTGTGTTTTCTTCTGGTATAGGGTGTGTCCTAGTGTGCCATCTGTTTTCTTGTAGATTAGTACATCTAGGAATGGTAGTTGTTTGTTTCTGTTTCCATGGTGAACTTGATTTTGGGGTGTGCGCTGTTTAGGTGTGTTAGGAAGTTGTTTAGGTTTTCTTGTCCATGGGGCCAAATCACGAATGTGTCATCGATATATCTTAACCATAGTTTGGGTTTGAGTATGGCATTAGCCAGGGCTCTGGATTCGAATTCTTCCATGAACAGGTTTGCAATGACAGGTGACAGTGGTGATCCCATGGGGGCTCCTTCAATTTGTTTGTATCTTTGTCCTTTGTATATAAAATATGTGTTGGTTAAGCAGTGTTCTGTTAGTTCCATGAGGTGTTTAGCTGGTTGGTATTTATTTTTGATGATTTCGAGGGTCTCTTTTATCGGGACTTGAGTGAATAGTGAAACCACGTCAAAACTTACAAGCAGATCTTCTTGCTCCACGTGTAGATCTTTGATCATTTCCAAGAAGTGGTATGAGTTTTGTACATGAGAAGCTGCTGTTTCAGCATGGGGCTGTAGCTCTTTTGCTAGGTGTTTAGCCAGGTTTTGTAGTGGTGCTCCACTGGAGCTGACTATGGGTCTGAGAGGTATGCCTTCTTTGTTTATTTTTGGGAGGCCATATAGTTTGGGGCATCTGGAAGATTTCTCTCTGGGTATGATCGTGTGTTGGATCTCTTTGCTTATGTGGCTGGTTATAATTTTCTTCTTGGTTAATTTTTCCAGATATGTGGTTGGGTCTGTGTTTATGGGTTTGTATGTGGAGTCTTGGAGTAGGTCTGTCAATTTAGTTTCATAGTCTTTTCTGTCCATTACTACAGTGGCATTCCCTTTATCTGCTGGGAGGATGATTATGCTGCTGTCTCTTTTCAGGGTTTGTAGTGCTTTAATTTCATTTTGCTGTAAGTTGCTTTTGGGTGGTTTGCTTGTGCATAGAATGTTGGTAACTTGGTGTCTTATTTTATCAGCTTCATCTGTATTTAATTTAGTTAGGCTGGATTCTACTGCACATATGATGGATTCTGTGGGGATTTTTTGGGGTGCTATAGCATAATTGAATCCTTTGGTTAGAACTTCTGTTTCTGTTTTGGTGAGTTCTCTGTTGGAAACATTGTACACTAATTGTTTCAGGTGTTGTTGTGAGTTGTTGGGGGTTTTCTTGTCATGTTCTAATTTCTTTAATTTTTTCAAGAGCTTTTCCTGTTTGTAAAAGTTTGCAGATTCAGCTCTCCAAGTTGTAAGTTGTTTTATCTTGTCCCAAAGTAGAGGGTGGATTTTGCTGCTCAATTCCAGGTGTAGTGCTAGCAAATCTTTGTTTAACTGATCTAATTGGAATCTCTTACTGTGGAGCTTGTTCCTTAGTAGAGCCATTTCAGTTCTTTTCAGGATACGTTTAGTGGCTGCTGTGCTTTGATGAAATGTTAATTTGAAGCAGGTTGGTGTAGTATTGTTGTCTCTGCAGCTGCGTAGGAATTGGAGGTCACATAGTATTACTGCTCTTTTAATTTCCAGTTTCTCGTAGGTTTTGATCTGGTTGTTTATTCCCTCCCCGTAGAGGTTTGATATTTGTTTTCTTAACTTTTCGCGGGTACTTACATGTCTGGCATTCAGCTTTGTTCGGGTAATTTCTCACGTCATAATAGTGGTGTTTTTAAAGTTGTAGCAACGTTTCAGCAGAATCTCATCTGCCATCATCAGGCTTCTGTATGGTGTTTGTGAGTCAAACTTTTACAGTGGTTTCAGATTTAAATTTGGGGCAGCCTATTGCTGTGTCAGAATGGTTTTTTCTTCCTCCTGATTGGTTGAGAGTCTTGGTCTGTGTTTATTGGTCTTGGAGTTTGCTGTGTTCTGCTACTAATATCTTCTGTCTTTTTTTTGGGGGGGGGGCTCTTTTTGTATCTTGATTGGCTCCCCACAGAATCCATCATATGTGCAGTAGAATCCAGCCTAACTAAATTAAATACAGATGAAGCTGATAAAATAAGACACCAAGTTACCAACATTCTATGCACAAGCAAACCACCCAAAAGCAACTTACAGCAAAATGAAATTAAAGCGCTAAAAACCCTGAAAAGAGATAGCAGCATAATCATCCTCCCAGCAGATAAAGGGAATGCCACTGTAGTAATGGACAGAAAAGACTATGAAACTAAATTGACAGACCTACTCCAAGACTCCACATACAAACCCATAAACACAGACCCAACCACATATCTGGAAAAATTAACCAAGAAGAAAATTATAACCAGCCACATACGCAAAGAGATCCAACGCACGATCATACCCAGAGAGAAATCTTCCAGATTCCCCAAACTATATGGCCTCCAAAAAATACACAAAGAAGGCATACCTCTCAGACCCATAGTCAGCTCCAGAGGAGCACCACTACAAAACCTGGCTAAACACCTAGCAAAAGAGCTACAGCCCCATGCTGAAACAGCAGCTTCTCATGTACAAAACTCATACCACTTCTTGGAAATGATCAAAGATCTACACGTGGAGCAAGAAGATCTGCTTGTAAGTTTTGACGTGGTTTCACTATTCACTCAAGTCCTGATAAAAAAGACCCTCAAAATCATCAAAAATAAATACCAACCAGCTAAACACCTCATGGAACTAACAGAACACTGCTTAACCAACACATATTTCATATACAAAGGACAAAGATACAAACAAATTGAAGGAGCCCCCATGGGATCACCACTGTCACCTGTCATTGCAAACCTGTTCATTGAAGAATTCGAATCCAGAGCCCTGGCTAATGCCATACTCAAACCCAAACTATGGTTAAGATATATCGATGACACATTCGTGATTTGGCCCCATGGACAAGAAAACCTAAACAACTTCCTAACACACCTAAACAGCGCACACCCCAAAATCAAGTTCACCATGGAAACAGAAACAAACAAACAACTACCATTCCTAGATGTACTAATCTACAAGAAAACAGATGGCACACTAGGACACACCCTATACCAGAAGAAAACACACACCAACCGCGACCTCAACGCCCAATCCCACCACCACCCAGCACAGATAAACTCCGTGGCTAAAACACTAATTACTAGAACCAAACGCCTGGCAGACAAGACACACATTAAGACTGAACTATGCACTCTGACTAAAATATTGACAGCCAACGGCTTCCACAAAAGCAAAATCACCAACTTGATCCACAAAAACACACTGAGACATAATAGAGACCCAGAAGATGAACAGACCCATGGAACAGCTGTCCTGCCCTACATAAGAGGTACTACAGACAAAATTAGTAAGATACTACACAGACATCACATCAAGACTGCCTTCAAAACAGACAGAAAAATAGCAGCCATCCTCAGGAACCCTAAAGACAAAATTGACCTGGAAAACCAAGGCATATATGAAGTCCCCTGTGCATCATGCCCGGCCACATACATTGGACAGACCAATAGAAGAATAAGCACCCGCCTGGATGAACACAAAAATGCAGTCAAAAAGCTGGAACACACTTCCTCACTCGTCCAACACATGGAAGCCACAGGTCATAACATCAACTTCAATGGCACCAAAACCCTAGCCACCATAGAAAATCCCAGCCACAGAATCATCAGAGAAGCCATAGAGATTGAAAAAAGACCAGAAAGCATGAACAGAAGAGATGATTCCACCAGGCTGTCAATCATTTGGAAGCCTGCACTCACAAACAAAAAAAATCTCCACACCATAAGCCAGGCAAACACCTGGGCACAAACAGATCCCCCCTGATACCTCCAGCTCAAACACACCCCAACCAGGCACCCAGATGAAACCCAGCTTCCTAACTAATGATAGCCGTCCATTTACCCGAAGCCAAGCTGCACTAAAGGCCTCCAATAAAGTAACACAATGTTGCCAGCCAATCAAGATACAAAAAGACCCCCCCCCCAAAAAAAAACAACAACAGACAGAAGATATTAGTAGCAGAACACAGCAAACTCCAAGACCAATAAACGCAGACCAAGACTCTCAACCAATCAGGAGGAAGAAAAAACCATTCTGACACAGCAATAGGCTGCCCCAAATTTAAATCTGAAACCACTGTAAAAGTTTGACTCACAGACAAACACAATACAGAAGCCTGATGATGGCAGATGAGATTCTGCTGAAACGTTGCTACAACTTTAAAAGCACCACTATTATGACGTGGGAAAATACCCGAACAAAGCTGAATGCCAGACATGTAAGTACCCGTGAAAACTTAAGATATGTGTATATATATATACACATATATGTGTGTGTATACACACACACACACACACACACACACACACACACACACACACACACACAAACATACAAGAACAGAACAAATATTTAGGGTTTTTTAAGATAAAAAAGATCTCAAATTGATGCAGAAATTGGACTGTATTTGCAAGACTAAAAATCTCATATTTGTTTCATTTCAGATTCCTAAAATACAAACAGAAAATAAGCAACTCTAAGGGACTTGGGATACTATACTGTCCTGAGTCAGACTCTGGTTTACAAATCCAGCATTGCCAGCTGTGAATTTCAAATTCTAAAGTTGGAATTCATTCAGCTTTATTTAAAAATATCACAAGACTGAGAGCTGTTCCTGTTAATGCGCTTTCCTCCAGTCCTTGATATTCCAGAATATTTTCCTCTGCCCACATTTTTTCAGTTACAAGGATGCTTTTACATTTTTAATGGAGGACAGGTTAAGTTGTGGATTCCCTAGCTTAATTTGCTTTTCCACCAAATGTCATGAGCTAGTGGGAAAAGCTTCCCATCCATCTGTCTTCTTGTGGACTTGGGCTGAGAGAAGGTGACTTCTGAGCATGTCTGGCCATCAGCCAAACCTTGTTCTCATTCTGTGGAAATGTTTTGTGCAGCTGCATTTTTTGTCTGCCTTCAGGATGCTTTGGGATTCAGTTTGGCACTCTTCATGTGTAATGCTATTGTGTGAGAGAGGTAGGAAGAGACAGATTCATTTCTTCTCTTCTTGCTTCCAGGATATATCTGTGGATGTCCCATTTGCTTAAATTTCCCCCCTCCATTTTTAATTTTGGAAAAAAGTTCTCATTGCTGTCTGCAACTGAAGAAAAAGAGGAGGAAGATAATAGAGAATGGCTAATGCCACAAGGTAATCCCAAGATAACAGAAAGGAGAACAAGCAAGTCATTTTGGGAATAAGGTTGCCTGAATACAGCTCCATTAGCCTCCATTTTACCACATTACACCATTTGTCCATCTAATCCACCCATCTTTAGATTTTGTAGATATGCCAAGTTTTAGCCATATTTTACAATCAATTTATCTGGAATGGGGTTCCTCTATAAAGCATAAACTCTATTGTTAATGTGTCTTGAACTTTCTGCATATGTTTCCTATGGGCAGAATGACATCTGCACACTCAAACTTTCTGTAGGGTATGCATTATGGCACTAGTAGTTCTAAGCCAATGACAGTAAACAGTTCAAACAATTTGTAGAATTTTAGCTGGCACATTGATAAAACCACTGAAACCAAGTCAGGGAATGGAAAATGCCTCAGGATATAGACCATCACACAGACTGCTTAAATCCCAGTTAACTCACTGGGATGTAACAACTTAAGCATACATTAGATTTAAGCCTAGCAATACCCTTGATCTTTTTGAACTTCACATAGAATCAGATATATAGTGCCAGCAACAAGCTGTATATGATGGCTTTGTGATATTCAGTCCATTTAGATGAGCTATTCATAGAAATCAAGATAATTTAATGCATATTTTCAAATGATGCACAGTTGTTTGCTCTGTGTTTTCTTCTCACATCATTAACTGAGAGAATGAGAACATCAAATGTTGTTCTCCTCCAGTCCTTTTGAGTTTATGAAACATTTCCAAATAGAAATCTACTTTTGATTAAATGGCACATCTAAATACACTAGGAGCAATTATTCCATTCGTACTCTAATTGGTTTCTAAATCTGATGTCTTTTGAAGAATACAATTTGATTGAGATAAACATATACTGCAAACTTTCTCAACCAAGGGCCTTCCTGGTCAGATTCCAACTGCATTTTCACTGCGGATTATGCAGTTTCCACAGATCTGGTGAGCATCAAATTGAGCAAGAAAAACAAGGCTTGCTTTGAAATATTAAAGATTTATAGTTTTTACTCTTAGACACTCATTTTTTATTGTTATTATACACAGCAATGTGAAATCACAGCTCTCATTGTTTAGCTGGTGTTGGCTTTAATATGCATTGGGTTCTTTCTAAAAACTAACAAGTTGTAATGTATTGGCATAATATATGTGTCGATCAAACCAGTATGGCCTTTTGTGATTGACCAATGGACATTATGTCAATGTACTTTTTCTAAGTGCTGTATAAGATTTTTTTGGTATGGCATATAGTGTGCCAGTTACCACTGGGACCACCACAGCCAGTTTATGCCATAATCTTACAATTTTGATTTTTAAATACTGATATTTTGTGATCTTCTCCAGTTCTTTATCTTCATTTTATCTTTCACTTTGTCTCTGTTACTATTATTTTTATTTTATGGCCACCCTCAGCCTAAGAAACTAAAATCTGGGAAGTTTCCTCCCTCCTCCACATTATTCCTTGAGTATATATAAGATGTGGATATACCATATCCATATTGAGAAATTAACAGAAAAAACTACTGTTCTAAATGTTCATAAGCAGCTCAAAATTCTAAGAAAATAATATAAGGTCAAATTTCTGTGCACAGGTATAAAATATAGAATACACATATTGGAAGTGGAGAAGAAGAGAGATGAATAGACAGGACAACCTCCATTATTAGACATAATGAAGCAGTGATTTCAAGCAATAGGTCATGGAAAGCAAAAACAAGATATTAAAAGAAATACTATATTTCTGGTACAGAGGAGAATATTACACCACTGGACCACTCCAATCACATGGTAGAACATGCCAACTTGTTACTTGATCAGACAACAAAGTATTTCAAATGGGCTAGATGGATATTGGATATTCTTTCCTAGTCAATGTGCTACTTCTGTCTCTTTTGTAGATGTTACACAGCAACAATGCATCACATGATAATAACACTATGATAATAAACAAGTCTCTTGATATGACACTGTTGGAAGAGGCTTCCAAATAGTCAGAAGAGGGTTCTGCTGTTTGCAAAGCATCTTCATAGTGATGCTTTGCTCAAAGCATCATTGAAGCAAGAATTCTCAAACAGATTTGCACAGCTGTAATGTTCACTATAACATCAAACCCACTGACTTTAATCTAACCAACTCCCAGGTATATAAGTATGAGATGAATTTCAAATGATCAAAACTCACTAGATTACCATTTTTCCCATTTCTCTTCTCATTCAATTTCACAATTCTACCCATGGCTGGGTAGTAGATGGAGCCTAGACATGTCTACATTCATTCTGTCTCTAAAAATGCATGCAACAGCAACATCTACAGCTCCGTATTTTAGATAGATGGTCCAGAACTATTTTATCTTCAGAAATAACCTGATTTATATTTATTGCTACATGAACTCTTGAGATCTAAAGTCTCACAGTAGAAATATTGTCGCCTGCAACATGTGTGCATATGAGAAAAAATCAGCTAGGAAGCAGAAAAAAATTATATTGATTTCTATGTACCCATGGGTTGGAATTTGAGGGCTGGATCATACCCAGATACCACAAGATTCTTTCATATCTTTTGTAGGGGTCATTTTTCACTTCCACAAACAAGGTGCTCTCACAGAAATGGAAGCATCTAATCTATTTGTTTATACCATCATAAAAATAATTCTAAGTGACATAACAGGGGAGAGAAGGAAATAACTATTTATATTTTATATTGAGGAGGTAAATAGCAGAAGAAACAAACCAGAAAAAGTAACAACACTCGTACACATCCTGCTGTCTTTTGTATGTGGAATATTATAATGAAAGAACAAATATTATAGCTTCTTCTTCTCTGTAAAATAATATGTGGGATGTAACAACCAAATAATGATGAACTGATTAGCTCTCAGGTTTTGCAAAATGCCCTAGTGCAAGAGAAGAAAGCTAAAGGGAGTAAATTGAATAGCAGGTGGCAAGTACAAATTTAAATCACACACATTTCATTTGGAAGTTTAAATCTGAATTGCAACTTTAATACCACAGAGTCTGAGGAAAAAGCAAGGATTCTGGGCCCTAAAATTTAGACAGTCAGAATTGGTTATTGCATTATTGTCCATCAATGGGATATAACTAGCAAATGTGTAGGTTATAAAGAAATTAAGCTGGTTAATTTACAATTATGAGAAAGACAATAGTAAATTCACATCTTGGTCCAAACATTACCCTCAAGAACATTTATTTCTGCAGTATGGGCTATGCTGATGTTATAGGAAAAAGGAAAGAGGAAACTAAAAGAAGAAAAAGAAATTCATATTAACCACATATTACTAGCCCATAGTGCACTTAGTCAACTATTATTGATAGCAGCATTCCTGAACATGATGCCTCTTGAATACATGGAATTAGAATTCTTAGTCTGCACAAACATGGGCCCCAAATACTGGGAATATATCATACTGGGGAAAGCTCTTCTGTACTAACCTTCAATTTTTCAAGCTGAATTATTTCCTAGGTGTGTCTGCAAATGTTGTGAAAAGAATTTGAAAAGTGAAAGATAGTTTTTTCTTTTAATGTTCTAATGCTAATTTTCATCACCCAGACTATTATCCATTGTTCAGGGATTCCCTTAGCCTTTAGAGTATACTTCTCACCCATAGGTCATAAGTTCCTTTGATAATTTTATAAACTCCTAAAGACAAAATGGTTATATGATGGCATTCCCAGGAAGAGATGGTGCTTTACTTCTGAGAAGTTAAAAAAAAAAAAAAAGCAATAAGGGAAATTGAGTCATTAAATCTTAACAGAAGTTCAATCTGCTTTACTGTTAACTGTGTCTGATCCTTGGTGACTTTCTAGGCAAGTACTCACTCTCCATGCTACCCTTTCAAGCACAGCTTCTTTCAGTTATTGAATGTTCATCTTTGCATCAGTTTGATGGTATCATGCCAGTGAATTCTTTGCTTTACCCCCTTCTTCTTGATCCACTAATCATTTTTAGCATCATTGATTTCTCCAACAAATTTACACGCATGACATGGCCAAAGTAAATCAGACATAATCTTGTGATTTTGTTGTCTTCTAGTGATGTTTCTGGTTTTATATTAATTCAGCACCTCTCTGTTGGTTGTTCTGGCTGTCCATGGTATATACAATAATTTAGACCAGCGTCACAATTCAAAGGCATCAAAATTCTTTTTTGATCAGTCATTCTTAGTGTCCAACTCTCACACCCATATATCATACAATGGATGGAAACTAATCAAGCAGTGAAGCAACCTGGAATTTCCTAACAGTGAACACAATTAAGTAGTGGAACAGTTTGCCTTCAAAAGTTGTAGATGCTTCATCACTGGAGGGTTTTAAAAAAAAAAAAAAAAAAAAAGTCTGCACAGCCACCTGCCTGAAATAGTATAGGGTGTCCTGCTTGAGTAGAGGACTGGACTAGAAGACCTCCAAGATCTCTCCCAGCTCTCTTCTGATTCTAATCCCATAACTCTAATGCGCAATTATTTGAGTTGTTCATCCAGAATCAGAGATATATTCTTGTTATTAGCTAGTGTGGCATGACTGTTCTGCCTTTAACACAATTCTCTTCCATTTGGTTAACAAATTGAAAACATACCAATCCAATAACTTGGCAGTTCCTATTAAACATGTATAAATTCTATAAGAGTAAAGTACATAATTTTCTGGTGCCTTTTTGTTTCTTTTTGGTTTTTTTTTCCTGTGCTTTATATTACTGCTATTATTTTTTTTAAAAATGTTTGTAGGTTCCTGACCTTTGGTTGTAATAACAGAGACATCACCGCTACAATTTTTGTTCATTTTCCTTACTTTTAGCTAGAAAAATGAAAGCTCTATTTATGTCCCTTATAAGCAGAGTTTTAATTTTGCAATGGCTGTATTTCAAAGGATTTTGTTACTTCATTACAAAGGCTGTGGAATTTGCTCCCTTATTTGTTTTTTTTTTGGAAGAGTCAACTTATTTGCCTACTTGTTTGCCTCAATAACACATCTTGGAGACAAGGGCAGCACAAAGACATCTACAGGTCTTCAGTTCTGGCTAAAATTATCTTTCAGCTTGACATGCTCAAGATCATGGCGCTAATGACATTTATCCTTGTCACTTTTACAGACAGGCAATTATCTGTGCAGAAAGCAAAGCAGGAGATCAAGACAAGGTCTATTTGGTCATAACTTTGTCTTTTGAAGTGCATGTTCTTAGTTTCACTTGCTCCCCAATAGTCATTTCCAGTTACATGTTCAAAAGCACCAGTGCTATAGACTGATTATCCAAAGGAATCTCTGCCTTGAAGCAGATTCTAAATGATAATCCATATCATTATAGTCAAAATTCCAAAAAGGCATGCTATTTAGAAATCAGCTCTTTCCTAAATTTATCTTTCTCTCCTGCATCCCCATGATAGTTCCTAAAGTAGGCAACTTCATGTTGCTCCATCAGAGAAACAATACTATATACAACTATCATACAAATTTAAATCAATCTGCAGTGTTGTGAATCAATAAATACTTAATAAAGATTATTAAGAGCTTGAAGCAAAGTGCAGGGTTCTGGCCCTGCACTTCTGATTGGCCGATAATAGCGACATCGGATTGGTCCGTTCAGGAGAATCTGATTGGCTATTAACGAGCCTCTCCCATTGGTTAATGGAGCTAGCGCTCCCTGTGTTTTCATTGATTAAATAAGTTAAGAGTTGCCTATATAAAGGGGCCCATTGTGGCCATTGAGCTGAGCTGTTTCACATGTAAATAAAGAGTTTGAAGTTCACTGTTCAATGGCTCGTCTCCATCCTTTGCAACCATGTACAGAACTTAACACTGGTGACGAAGGTGGGATGTGGAGATGTCAGAGCTTACTGAACGATGAAGAACTATAACCGAGCACGTGGCTGAATGCACCAACGGTGGAATCATGTCCGGCAGCATCACACCACCCGCTCCATTTGACCCGGCACAAGAAGACTGGGACTCCTATATGGATCGCTTCCAGATGTTTCTGGAAACCAACAATTTGAAGGATGCCACTACCGGAAAGAAACGAGCAGTATTCCTAACTCATTGCGGGCCAACCGTATTCAAGATGGCCAAGGCACTAGCAAAACCGGCAGAAGTAAAGTCTATGGACTGGGACATCCTCAAACCCCTGCTGAGAGCTCACTTTGCACCGACCATGCCAACGCTCATGAGAAGGCATGAATTTTATCAGAGGAGTCAGCGAAAGGGCGAAAGTGTTGCTGATTTCATCATGGATCTCCGGAATCTGGGAGGCCTATGCGAGTTTGCCGACTTAGAAGAAGCCCTAAGAGACCAAATAGTTCTGGGATTAGATGCACCAGGCACTCAGAGTAAACTAATGGTGAAAGGCAACATTAGCCTTAAAGATGCCATAGCTGAAGCTACTGCCGCAGAAGCAACCAGGAAGTCGGCTGCCCAAATGTGCCGCACCCATGCA
Source organism: Hydrophis major (assembly GCA_033807585.1). Classification (NCBI taxonomy): domain Eukaryota; kingdom Metazoa; phylum Chordata; class Lepidosauria; order Squamata; family Elapidae; genus Hydrophis; species Hydrophis major. Next base: position 93,240,080 of record CM066330.1, on the reverse strand, counting down.
CCGTTTCGCCAATGAACCTTCGAAATTTCACCTCAGTCAGAGGGACAGCTAGATACAGCCCACCACAAGGACCTCGAATCGTCGTCAGAAAGCGATGAAGAAGAGGTCCATCAACTTTGGTCCAAACGAGACCAATGCCAGAAATCATAGTACCAATGCGACAGGTGTGGAGCAAGCCACCCCCAGTCAGAATGCAAATTCCTCAACATATTCTGCCATGTGTGTGGGAAAAGAGGCCATATCGAACGGGTCTGTAGAAGCAAGCCAGGACCCAACCAACCCTCCAGGGGGCAAACTATCACCAATCGACGGGAAGTCATCCCGTAAAGCGAGAACCCGTGAACCACCAATGGAACAACCACTCCTACAGAAACAAAACCCTAATAAACCGCCCAATGAAGCGAGAAGAGGCTCACCAAATGATCACGATCGGTCACGCATTGTCTCTTGACGCCAAAAAGATCCAAGTGAAAGTGGCCATCAAAAACCAGCCCTGCCTGATGGAAGTCGATTCAGGATCATCCCTCTCGATGGTTTCCTGGAAGACCCTCAAGCAGCTCATCCTCACTATCCGGAGGCAAGACTTCAGGTTCCAAAGACTCATACTCAAGGACTATCAAGGAAATCAAATCCCAGTCATTGGATCCAGCTGAGTCCGGGTATCGTTTAAGAATCGTACAGCATTTCTACCCCTGACTGTAATTGACAAGGATCAGCCTAGTTTGTTAGGCCTCCAATGGTTTGCTCCACTTGGAATTGAAGTAGCCGGCATTCACCGAACCTGCAGCAGCGATTGGGAAGAAGACCTCATCCACGAATTCCAGGACGTCTTTGCAGAAAAATTAGGCGAGAACAAGGGGACCCCGATATCATTTAACCTCAATCCCGAAATAATCCCGAGGCCTTAAGCCTCGTCGAGTTCCATTTACCCTTAAACCAAAGATTGACGAGCAGCTTGATAAATTAACAGCCCAGGGAGTGCTAGAACCAACCGATCACTCTCCCTGGGAAACCCCAATCGTAACACCCATCAAGCCGGATGGATCAATAAGAATTTGTGGGGACTACCGAGCCACCCTGAACCATGCTCTTCAACAAAATGCTTACCCGGTACCGGTGGTACAACACCTCCTCCATTTCCTGGGGGGCGGAAAAGTCTTCGTTAAACTGGACTTAGCCCAGGCATACCAACAACTGCCTGTTGACAAGAAAATGGCAGAGGTCCAAACAATCATTATGCACAGAGGCGCGTTTAAATGTAACCGGCTCCAGTTCGGAGTGAGCGTAGCCCCGGAAATCTTTCAAAGCTTAATGGAGAGGCTATTTCAAGGGATAAAAGGTGTTGTTCCATATTTTGATGATGTGTTAATTGCAGCCCCAAACCAGAAAATACAAAGGAACGCCTGAGGTTGGTTCTCCAGAGATTTAAAGACTACAGTCTTAAAGTTAAAAAGAACAAGTGTTATTTGTGTACGGATCACGTAGAATTTTTGGGATATTTAATTGATAGTCAAGGCATTCACCCCACCGATAACAAACTCAGGATGATCAAGAATGCCCCAAAACCCCGGAACAAGGCTGACCTCCAGGCTTTTCTGAGCCTTATCAATTTTTATAACGTTTTCCTGCCTCACAAAGCAACTGTAGCTGAGCCACTACATTGTTTACTGCACATAAAAGCAACCTGGGTATGGGGTCATAGAGAAGAACAGGCGTTTCGACATGTAAAAGAATTATTGACTTCTGACTCTGTCCTGATGCAGTATAACGAGACTTTGCCTTTAACGATCACGTGTGATGCATCCCCATTCAGGGTGGGCGCCATTTTAAGCCACGTTTTGCCAAACGGTAATGAAGCCCCTGTTGCTTATTTCTCAAAGACATTATCAAAAACAGAACGCAACTATAGTCAACTTGACAAGGAGGCCCTTGCTATAGTGTCCGCGGTTAAGAGATTTCATTAATATGTGTATGGCCGAGCCTTTACCATGGTGACTGACCACAAACCTTTGCTGGGAATAATTGCGGGAGATAGGCCAACACCATATATATTATCTCCCAGAATGACCCGCTGGTCAGAATTTTTGGCGGCATACAATTACAAATTACAACATCGCCCAGGGAAGGCCATTCCCCACGCCGACGCATTGAGCCGTGCACCTCTTCCAGAGACTATTGATGACACCGTTCCAACGGTCACAACGCTGCAGATTGAGACACTTCAAATGCTGCCATTAACGGCCCGAGATATCACGATGGAAATGAAACGCAACCCCATTTTAGCATGAGTCCTCAGTTGGGTCGAACAGGGATGGACGTTAGACCAAATATCTGACGACTACACCCCATTCAAAAATCAGCAAACGGAACTATTTTCTCAAAAAGGCTGCATTATCTGGGGTGACAGAGTTGTCGTCCCAGAGCGGTTGCGACCAGCAATACTAAGGACCTTGCACGATGGCCACCCCGGCATCGTGCATATGATAGCCCTCGCACAAAGCTACACGTGGTGGCCGGGTATTGACAAGCAGATAGAGACATGGGTAAAAGCCTGTCGCAAATGCCAGGAAGTAAGCAACACCCCGCCGAAAGCAACCCCAACCGAATGGGAAACGCCAAGGGGACCATGGTCCCGCATTCATCTGGACTTTGCGGGTCCTACTAAGGGACACACATTCTTACTGATGGTGGATGCCTACTCGAACTGGCTTGAAATCCATGAAATGAGGAAAACAACGACCGAAGCAGTCATCAGAAAACTGGACAGACTCTTTGCGACACACAGATTACCAGACGTTCTGGTATCTGACAACGGGCCTCAATTTACTGCGCTGTCCTTTGAACAGTACCTGGCGGACCGCGGTATCCGACATGCGCTGACTTTGCCGGCTCACCCTGCAGCCAACGGAAGGGCCGAGCGCATGGTACAATTCCTCAAGAAAACTTTGCATAAGATGGACTATGGTGACATAGAAGACAAGATTAACCGGATACTCCTTTTAAAGCATATCACTCCGCACAGCGTCACCAATAAAACTCCCGCTCAGTTATTAATGGGACGGAAGCTCCGCTCCCACCTCGACCGCCTATATCCAGCATATGAACCTGAAAAGCCACACGGTTCTAGCGGGAAATGTTGCAATTTCCAGGTAGGCGATTTGGTTTTCGCTTGGAACTTTTCGGGCGATCCGTTGTGGGTTGAGGCAACTATAGTACAAGTAACTGGCCCTAGATCATACCGTGTAAAATGCCGCGACAATAGAATTTGGAAATGCCACATTGATCAGCTTTGATCATGGCTACAGTTGGGGATCACCGAGCCCCCTGATTTTCAAACTGAGGGGGGAGGAGATAGCGAGGAAGCTGAATTCAAAGTGGCAGAAAGTTTAAGCTGTAGTAATGACCGCTCAGAGGCAGCACATGATGGAACCGGAATGGGGGTGGCCTCGCCTCAAGGAGATGCCAAAAGCAGTAGCGACAACGAAAATTCAAATGCGGAACGGGAGGCACCTTTTTCTCCAGATAACGTCCTACGCCAACAAGACTGTAGCCAAATACCAGGAGGACAACGAAAATCCAATAGACAATTGAAACAACCGGCCTACCTCAAAGACTACGTGACCGCATCCCTTAAACGGAACCTGGGGGGAAGGGGTGTTGTGAATCAATAAATGCTTAGTAAAGATCATTAAGAGCTTGAAGTAAAGTGCAGGGTTCAGGCCCTGCACTTTTGATTGGCCGATAATAGCGACATCAGATTGGTCCATTCAGGGGGATCTGATTGGCTATTAACGAGCCTCTTCCATTGGTTAATGGAGCTAGCGCTTCCTGTGTTTTCATTGGTTAAATAAGTTAAAAGTTGCCTATATAAAGGGGCCCATTGTGGCCATCGGTTGAGCTGTTTAACATGTAAATAAAGAGTTTGAAGTTCATTGTTTCACTGGCTCGTCTCCATCCTTGCACCCATGCTCAGAACTTAACAATACAAATATACAGATATATTTCCTAATGGACTTATCTCTATAGAGTGATTTTTTCCCCTGCATCGCAACCTGCTATTTTGCAAAATTGGTATCTTTTCCATAACAGAAGAACTAGCAGACCACTCTTACAAGAAAAAGAAAAAAAAAAAAAAACATTTATGAGATTACTTCCAGGTTAGGTGAGAATGTTCAAACATTTATAGACAGAAAATGCTCAAAATATTTTTTTAAAATCTTTTCTTCTGAAATACTTTGGTATGAAGACTATTGAATGAAGGCCCATTACTTTCTTCAAAAATATTAAAATGCATTGGCATATGGCTCTTCTAAACTTTCTACTCATCCAAACCCAAGGACAGGAATTTTTGGATGACATTTTTGAGGACTTTGTGACATCATCCTTACCATGCTGCTTCAGAACTTTCACATACCTTTTCTTCTTCTGTATCACTTGGATGCTTCCAGAAAGGCATTAAAACCTAGCTCTATCAGTTAATCTGAGGTCTTTATGGAGACTGGCCATTGGAGATGATAGCTGGATTAACATGGAAGAGGCTGCCCACATATTGGTCTGGCCTTGTTTCCTCTTGCCTATGCATTTAATGTATTTAAAGTTTCAAATATTTTCTATATTTATGATTTTCATTGTAAGCCAGAGTCACTTTTCAGGGTGAGATGGGGGCATAAAAAAGAAAGGAAGGAAGGAAGGAAGGAAGGAAGGAAGGAAGGAAAGAAGGAAGGAAGGAAGGAAAGAAAGAAGGAAGGAAGGAAGGAAGGAAGGAAGGAAGAAAGAAAGAAAGAAAGAAAGAAAGAAAGAAAGAAAGAAAGAAAGAAAGAAAGAAAGAAAGAAAGAAAGAAAGAAAGAAAGAAAGACATGAATAGAGTGGAGTTCAAAGAATTCATCTCCCAAGACCTTATTTGACCATGGAACTCACTGCATGATTTTAGGACAGGTCTCTTTCTACCCTGCGTATCTTGTAATACTGTTGTGTAGGATTATTAGTGAAGGAGTTCTTGTACCGATAAACTTCTCTATCCTTGGAAGCCAACAAGTTGCTGCCTTTAAGTCATGGAACTAGGGAAGGTGGACAAGATAGAAGGAAACTCTGCTTTAAAATGGTGCACATATTTCCTGCTGGTTTGAGGAAAGGAAGCCAGGACAGGGAAACAAGATTTTTTTTTTAAACAAACTTTATTAATTTTACAGAAAACACAATACACAAAACACAAAACATAAACAAAACTAAAAGATCTTTTCTGAAGGCTGTCTGATCCCGGGTTGAAACTCTTCACACAGACACAAATTCAAACATCATATTCACTTTATATATCCTTCCATATCTTATTATCATTTTCTTTTTTATATATATATATAAACCATTTTTATCAATTTTATAAAAACAATACACAAAGAATCAAGGCATAACAGCTTATAAATTCTTTTCTAAGAAAAAATAATAAAAGAAGAAAACCAATAGAACATAACAATTCCAAATTATAGTATCAATACTTTATCTATTTAACTTCATATCTTATCCCAGCTTCTCCTTTTCATCCAAATTATTTCTTGTTAATTAAAATTTTATTGCCTTTGATCAATATACAAAATCCAAAAAAACATAACAAAACCTTTATATATCCTTCCATATCTTATTATCATTTTCAATAACATTCTTTGTCTGTTCTATTTCCAACTATCCATTCATCTTTTTTCTTTTACTATACTTCTCCAAAACACCAATTGGAGTAACGTCTATAACTCATTACCCTAACTTAAAAGTACTTCATATAACCATTTTTCTTGGGATTCTGTTTAATAGATTCTAAAATTACACAATGAATTTTATACTCTAAATACACATAAAAACACAATCTTATGTACCCTCCAGAATCCCTCTTTTATCCTAAATTAAATTCACCCATTGTCTCTGAATAAACTTTTTTTCTTTAGATCTTGCTTCCACCCATTGAGGCTTCTCCTCCCCCCCTTTCTCTCTTGCTTATTCTTCTCCTTGCCCTTTTTACCCCTTTGTCTCTCCTCCTCCCTTTTCTTACTCCCTTTCCTTTGCTTTCTAATCTTGCCTCCACCTTTCTGCTCATTTTTCTCTTTTTGGTTGTTTTTTCAATTCTTAAAATCCCCTTTTTCTTATCCTTTTTCTCCTCCTCCCCGGAAAAAACCCATTGTTCATCAAAGATGGCTTCTTCTTCCTTTTCTTCTTTGTCCCAGTCATTCTGCTGCGTAATCAACTTTTCATAAGTACATAACGCCATTTCTAAAAATTGAAACAAAGTGCCCAAAGTATCTTCCTTTTTATATTTTTGATATTCAGTCTTTAGTTCATCCACAAGCGATGCCATCATGAAAAAAGAAACTTTTCCCAAAACAACCACAAGTATTTTTAATCAAAAATAATTCAAAAAAAATTCCAAAAATTAATACTTTTCTTCCTTCTTCTCTTTCTCTTTCTGGGGTTAATGTTTAATCAAAGAGGTCCAATTATCATATACTTTCTTTGGGATTCTAGGCAATCTCCTCCTTTTTCAGCTTCTGCTCCAATTTTTTTTCCTCTCCCTTCCCACTTGCAACATCAATTTTAAATAATCAGAAATCCATACCTCTAATAAGGGTTTTCCAATTTCTTAAGTTTTTCAATGTCCAGGAACCTTTTTGTCCCTTAGCTTCAACTTTCAGAATAATTCACCTTCAATGTCCAAACATATTTCATATCTGCTGTTTCCATGGGGTGGGAGAGTGAAGAAAAAAAAAGTTCCCTTTAACAGCTTCTCCGCCGCTTTCGATCTTCTTAGGGATACAATGTATCCTCCAGCAATTCAAACAGCTCAGTTCCAACAAATTTGAAAGATGTTACTTGACCCGGCTCAGACAGGAATTTCACTCTTCTTGCTTCCTCCAGCACATTCTTACCCTTTTTTCCGGTTTCACGTGGCTTTGGGGCAGCAGGAATTCGCGACCGCTCGCGATTCCTGCTCTGCTAGCCGCCGAGGTACCCCTGATCCAGATGGGTCAGGGGCATATGGCTGCCCTGTAGGGACAGCCGAAGAGAAAGGGGAGCTGGACAGGGGGTTGGGGGTGTCGCAGACCCCCTCCTTGTCCTGGAAAACCCCTTTTTCCCAAGGCGGTGGAGCGGCGGTCAGCAATGGCCGCCACGAAGAAGCCAGCAACCAGGGAAACAAGAATTTTGACAACACACTATCAGATTACCATGAATTATAGAAATGCCATCTTCTTAACATGTGCTAGAGATTAGAATTTGACATTTCCATTTCTGGTGAAAAAGAGCAATAAAAAAAGCAGTCCAAGGTTTCATCTGTTTTGTTTTTTTAATAAAACAGATAAAAACAACACAAACACATTTATTTTCCACATTGCAAATAGTTATAGGAGTAAAGTGTGCAGGTGTATCTTGTACTTGTATGTTTATAACCCTGGATTTTGAAAATAAAAATTCTTAATTAGAGCCTTTCTGTAAGTCAGTTCAGATGGTCATTTTGTCCAAAAACATATTTGCAGTGATGAATGACATTTACTAAATCTATTTTGGAGTGGTCATTCAGACTCAAATTGCATCTATGACTCTTTATAAGTAGCTTGCACTTTCACCACAGGAAGTATCTAGATTTGATGGCACAACTCAGTCAAGGACCTTTCAATGAACCCTTTTCTCTATTTGTAGAAAGGTCTTTGCAAAAACTATGGCTCAGTTTTGCCTGCAGGCATCTTGTAACCAGCCAAACCTGGTGATAGAAAGGTAAATCTACAATACACAGTATTATAATATGAGGTGGAACACAATGTCCCTGAGCTTTTGAAATCAAATAAAGCAAAATAATTTTGAAAGTCCATAGTCAACCCTGTGCATAACCTTTGCCTTACTTCGTGCAATACTTAGTTTAAGGCCATTCAGACCAAGTATCCAAGAAGGCAATAAGTCACTTTGTGAATATTGTAAGCATTACATAAAATTCTTGCTCTGTTCTGATAGTGAAATATTTATATATTTATGGCACTAATGCACTTCTTTGGCTTTTTGCTCTATTTTTCATGTTTTGGGTTATTAAATTCCATCATAATACGCATTAGTCAGGTTTAGTTCCAGTATTTCAAAGTGCCCATATGTGTTCGTATATGTGAAATAATTAACAAGCTGTATTGTAGATAAAGTAAAGGTGATGATGATTGGTTATAGATAATGACCGGATACAAACTAGAAATACATTTCTCGATATTATTAGCAAGTCAGACTTCCTTAAGCAAATAAATTGCATTGGATTGGCAAAATCGGAGTCAAACTGTTTCTCATCAATAAGTTTGCAATCCCTTGCTAAGAAGTTTTACTCTTGAAACTCTCTTAACATTGCTAAATTAATTTAAAGCAATATACAGTATATTCTGAAACCCCACAACCAAATTCACAAGCAAGCCAAATAAGCTAGAAAAATTCTGTTCCTTGCTAAAGACCAATTGAAATGAATAAAAATTGAATGAAAATTGTTCATGTCTGGGTACTTAGTTTCATGAAGTGTAAAATCCAGATAGGAATTCTACATTTACTGGTATTGAAGAACGATGACAATGTCAACACTCCATTTGCTGAATTTGTCATGGGAAATGAGCATTGACTGCATCAAAAAAAAATAGTTTCTGAAATTCTTTGAAAGAATTTTGGAAAAGGACGGTGATAAATTGTTCTACCTTTGATTTCTGTCCATTATCCTTTGTCACAAATTCCCCTTTTCATTAAAATTCTAGACAGGAAAATGGTCTTCAAAAAAGGATTCACAGCTTGATTTCTAAAATTGATTGAATTGCTCCTTAGCAGCTAATCTTTGTTGTGAATTAATAAAAATGCTTAAATAAAGATTATTAAAACCTTGAGAAAAGTGCAGGGTTCTGGCCCTGCACTTCTGATTGGCTGATAATAGCAACATCTGATTGGTCCGTTCAGGAGAATCTGATTGGCTATTAGTAGGCCACTTTCATTGGTTAAGGGAACTAACGCTTCCCAATTCTTATTGGTTGTTTGATCAGCAGCTTGCCTATAAAAAGGGCTATTGCTGCCGTAGATTTTGCTCTGTTCCACAATGTTAAATAAAGAGTTGAAGTTCACTGTTCATCGTCTCGTCTCCACTTATTGCGCCCATGCGCAGAACTTAACACTGGTGACGAAGGTGGGATGTGGAAACGGCAGAACTGATTGAGCACTACAGAGCACTAAACAGAGCACGTGGCTGAAGACACACCAACGGCTGAACCATGTCTAGCAGTGTCATACCACCCGCTCCATTCGACCTGGCACAAGAAGACTGGGACTCATATATGGACAAATTCCAGATGTTTCTGGAGACCAACAACTTTAAGGATGCCACTACCGGAAAGAAGCGAGCTGTATTCCTAACTCACTGTGGGCCGACTGTGTTTAAGATGGCCAAGGCACTAGCCAAACCGGCTGAGGTGAAGTCCATGGACTGGGACATCCTCAAGCCCCTTCTACGGGCCCACTACGCACCAACCATACTAATGCTTGTTCGAAGGCATGAATTTTATCAGAAAGACCAGTGGAAGGGAGAAAGCATTGCAGATTTCATTGCGCATCTCCGGAATTTGGGAGGCCTCTGTGGGTTCGCTGACCTCGAAGAGGCCCTGAGAGACCGAATAGTTCTGGGATTAGATGCGCCAGCTACGCAAAGTAAGCTGATGGCGAAAGGTGACATTAGCCTTATAGATGCCATCGCTGACGCTACTGCAGCAGAAGCAACCAGGAAGTCAGCTGCCTGAATGTGCCTCACCCACGTCCCACTCTGCCAACTCGCCGGCGAAATCTCATCTCACCTGGAAGGACAGGCAACGACAGCCCACCATGAGGACCTCGAATCGTCATCAGAAAGAGATGAAGAAGAGGTCAACCGGCTCCGGTCTGAACGAGACCAACGCCATCAATGTAAGCAGAAAGTGCAGTACCAATGCACTGGTTGTGGGGCAAACCACCCACGATCAGACTGCAAATTCCTTGATGCGCTCTGCCATGTGTGTGGGAAAAGAGGTCACATCGGAAGAGTCTGTAAAAGCAAGCAAGGATCCAACCTACCTCAGAGGGGGACCAACTACCACGAGCCCACAGGAAGTCATCCTGTGAATCAGGAATACTTAACCAACCAATGGAACAACCACTCCTACAGAAACAAACCACCAGCCCAGTAAACAAAATGAGAAGAGGCACACCAAACCTTTACGATTGGTCACGCCTCATCATTAGATGCCAAGAAGATCCGGGTGAAGGTCGCCTGCATAATGGAAGTCGATTCAGGATCGTCCCTCTCAATGGTTTCCTGGAAGACCCTTAAACAATTAATTCCCACTGTCCGGTGGCAAGACCTCAGATTCCAAAGAATCATACTTAAGGACTATCAGGGAAATCGAATTCCAGTCGTTGGATCCAGCAAAGTCCATGTCTCATTTAAAAATCGTACTGCATCCCTGCCACTAACCGTAGTCAACAGGGATCGGCCTAGTTTGTTAGGCCTCCAATGGTTCGCCCCACTTGGAATTGAAGTAGCCGGCATTCACCGAACCAACAGCGATGACTGGGAAGAGGCCATCATCTGGGAGTTCCAGGACATTTTTACAGATAAATTAGGTGAGTACAAGGGGACCCCGATATCATTTAATCATAACCCCGAAGTAGCTCCCACCCGCCTTAAGCCTCGTTGAGTTCCATTTGCCCTTAAACCAAAGATTGACGAGCAGCTTGATAAATTAATAGCCCAAGGTGTGTTAGAACCAATCGACCACACTCCCTGGGAAACCCCAATTGTAACACCCATCAAACCGGATGGATCGTTAAGAATTTGTGGAGACTACCGAGCCACCCTGAATCACGCCCTTCAGCAGAACGCTTTCCCAGTACCGGTGGTACAACACCTTCTCCATTCCCTGGGGGGGCGGAAAAGTCTTCGCTAAATTGGATTTAGCACAGGCATACCAACAACTGCCTGTAGATTAAAAAAATGGCAGAGGCACAAACGATCGTTATGCACCGAGGTGCATTTAAGTGCAACCGACTCCAATTCGGAGTTAGCGTGGCCCCAGGAATTTTTCAGAACTTGATAGAGAGACTACTACAGGGTATAAAAGAGGTTGTACCTTATTTTGATGACATTTTAATTGCTGCTCCGACTAGAGAAATACTAAGGGAGTGCCTGAGGTTAGTTCTCCAGAAATTTAAAGACTCTGACCTTAAAGTAAAAAAAAATAAGTGTCAACTGTTTACGGATAAAGTAGAATTTTGGGGGTACTTAATCGATAAACAAGGCATTCACCCCACCGATAGCAAGCTAAGGGCAATCAAAAATGCTCCAAGGCCCAGAAATAAGACTGATCTCCAAGCTTTCCTGGGCCTTATCAATTTTTACGTGTTCCTGCCCCACAAAGTGACCATAGCCAAGCCCCTACATCATCTGTTGGACAGAAAGGCAACCTGGGTCTGGGGACACCGAGAGGAACACGTGTTCCAACAAGTAAAAAACTTATTGACTTCAGACGCTGTTTTGATGCAGTATAATGGGACTTTGCCTTTAACAATTACATGTGATGCATCACCATTCGGAGGGTGGCCATTTTGAGCCATGTGTTACCAAACGGTAGTGAAGCCCCTATTGCCTACCTTTCAAAAACGCTATCAAAAGCTGAACGTAACTATAGTCAAATCGATAAAGAGGCTCTTGCTGTCATTTCTGCTATTAAACGATTTCATGAATATATTTATGGGCGAGTTTTTACTATAGTTACCGACCACAAACCTTTGCTGGGGATTATAGCGGGGGACAAGCCAACCCCTTATATATTATCTCCCAGAATGACTCGCTAGTCAGATTTCTTGGCTGCATATAATTATAAGCTGCAACACCGCCCGGGGAAAGCCATCCCCCATGCTGACGCACTAAGCTGTGCACCACTTCCAGAAACCATTGACGACCCAGCTCCAACCATCGCAACGCTCTAGATTGAGACACTTCAATCACCACCACTGACAGCTCGAGATATCGTGATCGAAACCAAACGCGATCCCATTTTGGCACGAGTTCTTAGATGGGTCGAGCGAGGATGGCCATTGGATCAAATCCTTGACAACTTCAGTCCTTTCAAGAATCAACAGACGGAACTGTTTTCCCAGAAAGGCTGCATCATTTCGGGGGATAGAGTCATCGTCCCAGAGTGGCTGCAACGAGTGGTATTGAAAACCTTGCATGAAGGCCACCCCGGCATCGTGCGCATGAAAGCGCTCGCACGAAGCTACACGTGGTGGCCGGGTATCGACAAGCAAATTGAGGCCTGGGTAAAGACTTGTTGCAAATGCCAGGAAGTTAGCAATGCCCCACCAAAAGCAACCCCAACAGAGTGGGAAACACCCAGGGGACCATGGTCCCATATTCATATTGACTTTGCGGGACCTACTAAAGGACACACATTCCTAGTAACAGTGGATGCCTACTCAAACTGGCTTGAAATCCATGAAATGAAAAGTACCACAACCGAATCCGTCATCAGGAAATTGGACAGATTATTCACAACCCATGACTGCCAAATGTTCTGGTATCCAACAATGGCCCCCAGTTTACCGTGCTTTCTTTTGAACAGTATTTGGCGGACCGTGGTATTCTCCATGCAGCCAATGGAAGAGCCAAGCGCATGGTACAATTCGTCAAAAAGACCCTACATAAAATGGACTATGGCGATATCGAAGATAAGATTAACTGAATACTCTTTCTTCAACACATCACTCCGCACAGCGTCACCAACAAGACTCCGGCTGAATTGTTAATGGAACGAAAACTCTGCTCCCACCTTGACCGACTACACCCATCGTACGAACCAGAAAAACCACACGGATCCAGTGGGAAATGCCGCAAATTCCAGATAGGTGACTTAGTCTTCACTAGAAACTTTTCTGGCGATCCTTTGTGGGTCGAGGCAACTGTAATCCAAGTCACAGGACCCAGGTTGTACCGAGTAAAAAGTCACGATGGAAGAATATGGAAGCGCCATATTGATCAGCTGCATTCAAGGCTGCAACCTCGTTTCTGCGACTCCGGTAACTTCCAAACTGAGGGGGGAGGAGATGCTGAGGAGACCGAATTCGAAACGGCAGAAAGAATGAGTGGAAGAAGTGAACATTCAGACTTAACGCATAAAGAAGGATCAGAGAGGTTAGTGGACTTGCCTCAAAGAGACACCTCGTCAGAGGCAAGTCCACAAAGGCTAGAGGACAATGAGGACATTAGCGGCACCGAGTTTTTAAATGAAGGACTGGAGGCACCCTACTCGCCAGAAAACGTCCCACCCAAACAAGATTATAAACAAGTACCAGGGGGGACAGCGAAAATCTAACAGACAATCTAAACAACCTGCCTACCTCAAAGATTATGTCACCGCACCCCTTAAACAGAACCCAGGGGGAAGGGGTGTTGTGAATTAATAAAAGTGCTTAAATAAAGATTGTTAAAACATTTAGAAAAGTGCAGGGTTCTGGCCCTGCACTTCTGATTGGCCGATAATAGCAACATCTGATTGGTCCGTTCAGGAGAATCTGATTGTCTATTAGCGGGCCTCTTTCATTGGTTAAGGGAACTAATGCTTCCCGATTCTTATTGGTTGTTTCATCAGCAGCTTGCCTATAAAAAGGGCTATTGCTGCCGTAGTTTTTGCTTTGTTCCACAATGTTAAATAAAGAGTTGAAGTTCACTGTTCATTGTCTCATCTCCACTTCTTGCGCCCATGCGCAGAACTTAACAATCTTCATGCTTTAGAATATCATAATCCTCAAAAAACAAGAATTTTATTGCTGAATATTTGAGCACTGGTGATGACTTATCAGACCATTCTGAAATCTATAGAATTTCAAACCACCTTTTATGTCTTTTTTTTTCTATGGTTATGCAAAACCTTTAAAAAATTTTTTTACTGAGTTCTTTTTGGGGTGTGTGTGCAGTTTTCTGCTCTGGGATACTTTTAATGAATATTTTTTTAAACAAACAAACAAATAAACCAACAAACCTGCAGGAAAAATGCCAGATAAAACAGGGATATGAAAATTACCTTTATTTAAATGTGCAAGGTGGTTGAGGGATTTAGCTTTTTTTTTTTTAAAAAAAAGCTTAGTATGTTATCTGTGGGGAAGCTTTTTTACCCAAGACTGGTGCTTTTTGGGATGACCATCATTCTGTTCAGATATTATACCTCCAGAGAATTCCATTTTAGCATTCCAAGTCCTGTCAGCTACTGACATTGCTGTCTAATGAAGTCAGCTTCCCTGTGTGTGTCGATGTGTTCAGCATGAAAGTTTGCATAAGAGAAGCCATATTGATTTCCATATCAGTCAGAACCCAGATAATGAAAGCTTGCAGGAAAGCCAGCCTATCTACAATGATACACATGCAGCTTTTGGTTCTGAAGATGTTTCCTAGATGAGGTAACAAGTTGCAAAGAAATTATGCAGAATGCTCACAGGGATTTACTAATTAATTTATTTGGAGGAAAAGCTAAAAGTTAGCTAGACTGACAAGAACTAGTGTTCTTTTCACGATGAATTAATATTAGAAGGAAATTACATATCTATTCTTAGAGAAATAGATGGTGCAATTGTTGTTGTTAATCCTTGACATATGGTATATTTTATTTATTTATTTTTGACATTTCTGAACCTTTCATCTCTCTGAGAGAGAGAAATATAGTGGTGGTGGTGGTTGTTGTTGTTATTGTTGTTGTTGTTGTTGTTGTTGTTGTTGTTGTTGTTATTATTATTATTATTATTATTATTATTATTATTATTATTATTATTATTATTATTATTATTATTATTATTATTATTATTATTATACAATGTGAAATCACACATGCCAGTTCTTTAGCTAGTGTTGTCTTCAAGGCATCTTGGGTCATTCCTAAGTGCCACCAATCAAATCCAGGGAGCAACACTGTTAGAGAATCAGTTTTGGCAGCAAGATCAGCAAATCTTTGGCAAGAGAGGGGAAAAAAGCCTCTTTCTGTTCAGCATCCATCTTGAGGTTATCTTGTTATTATCCTTCATATTGCCATATCTGTTAATCAACACTTTCTTCTTTTCAGCCTCAAAAATATCTGGTGTGTTATGAGCCAAGATTTCATCAGTCTGTATTTGATAATCCCACATTTTAACCTGCTCATTTTTTATTATGTTTTTCAATCGCTATGTTCCTACCAATTTTTTGTTACTGGTACATAAACATTTTACAGGTGTTCCAGTCACTTTGATGAATGTATTATGTCTTTATTTATTTTCATTTTGTGCTATCTATTTACTGCACTTTGAATCATTTAATTATTTTTTTTTTCAATTCTGTCATTCATTGCATTAGTTCAAACAGCTTGCTCATGAGCAACAAAAATCAAACCTTCAGTTTCTTTTTTTAATGTTCTGTTGTAAACTATTGCCAGGTTTTATGTTTATCCATTCTCCCCTCAATCTTTTATAGAAATTGAGCATGTAATCAGGGGTGGGATTCAAATTTTTAACAACCGATTCTGTGGGCATGGCTTAGGTGGTGGGCATGGCTTGATGGTCATGTGACTGGGTGGACATGGCTTGGTAATCATCTTCATGGCTGGGTGTGGCCAACTCAATATCACTCACATCGAGGCACGCATCTCCTCACCTGGCCTCTCATGACTGTTTGGGATGCTGCAACAGTCGTAAGTGTGAAAAATGGTCATAAGTCACTTTTTTAGTGCCATTGTAACTTTGAATGGTCACTCCACACAAGCAAAGTACCAGCAAAGGAGGGGAAAAAAACTCCAGAGATGTTCCTGAGACAGAAAGTCTAGTCCTGCCAATAATGTAATAAGGGTTAACAGAGAGGCAGTTTCTGTAAGCAACACCAGAATGTTTCCTTCCTGCCTTCCTTACAGGATTAGGCCAGTATTTCTTCTAACAACCGGTTCTCCGAACCGCTCAGAATATTATCAACCGGTTCTAACAAATGGGTACGAACTGGTAGAATCCCACCCCTGCATGTAATGTTTTCCCTTGCCAGCATTCTGTTCCCATTTTTATTATACAGGTTTGATATTCATGGTTTGTTTCCTATCCCTTCAGTAAGTTACAATTTTTAACTTGTGTCAAAGGTTGTTTTTTACTGTCTTTTACATAATCGACCAATATATGTTTTTCTTCTTCAATAGTTTGACATGAAATAAGCCTCTCAATTTCTGCAAGAAAGATACAATTTATAAATTTCATTACAGGATCATAATGCATAGTAAATAATCATTAGCTTTCTTGTTTTTCTGTTCAAATTGTTCATTTTAGCTTGTATCTGGTTAATAATTCCAGCAATGTGTTGTGTCACAAGTGTGCCCCCAAATATGGAAGGTTTTTATGGTGTTTCTACCATTCAATTTTGTCTTTAGCGCTTTTCTCACATTTGGAGGTATTCTTTACTAATCACATTTTTAATTTGCCCACACTTAATGTTATTCAACTGTAAATTCCAAGATAATTATAAACTTTGTCTCATGGCTTCTGATGGTTTTGCTCTTCAGCATTTGAGCAGCATTACATTAGTGATTTTAATTTAGTTTATTGCTACAATGCATATTTCACCAGGCAAAATTCCACAGCTATATCTGTGCTAAAAATCTTGACAGTGTTTGTCAATGACCCGAGTCCAGCTTCATATACCTGCAAACGTGAATAGGGCTTTGATTGTACAAATGCAACTCTCATCTGTATTTTATTAATTCCTTCTACAGATAACCCTGCAGAGAAGGGAGGTATCACCCTATATTTATTGCAAAATTGTTGATAATGAAGTTAAAAGAAATGAGCAGAATTTTTCCTTTCATTGCCATGGGAATTGGAAAAATTATTACAAAACTCTAGTTGTTGTTTGTTTCACATACTTTCTATGGCATTCTTGTTTGCATACTTGTCTCTCTTTCTCTGTCATGTTCTTTCCCTATAAAACATCTTGTTATACCTCCATGTAGAAGTATGCATCTAGTCCTATGAGGATCAAATAATGAGAGAGGATTTTCTCAAACTGGCTTATCCATATAGGAGGTTTGGTGAAATTGTGCCAGCCTAGATTTTGTTAAAAAATAAAACCCAGGAGACCCAAATCATCTGTCTAATGAGGAAGGATGGAATGCAGAGAACTGAACTTCTGGAGGTTGGAAGGTTTCCTACCCTATATATTAATCGGGCATGTCATTGTAGATCAGATGCTGTTCTAAAATATTTAAATGAAGATATTATGTATTTATTTAATTAAAAAATGTGGTTAGAGGGTTTATAAATATACCTGGACGGTTGATTTATTATGAAGAATTAGCAACTAGAATGGGTGAGAAGGAGTGACATGTAAAATAATTAAATAAATAAATAAACTAATAAAGCTAATGGTATTGAATGAAGGAAGCCACATTTAGGAACAAATTCAATTGTATGCAAAGGGCATATAGCAACCCAGTAAAGAAACAGCCTTCTTCTGATCTTAACGTGAGCTTTTATTATTCTAAACTCTTGAGGTCATCTGGCAAATTTTGTTTAGTTATGGGACCTCTAAGAAGATTAAAGTCTCTCAGCTAATATTCCTTACTGTCAATCTGTAAAAGAAAAGACTGATGCTGCACATCTTACTTGACCTTATAGACAAGTGATGTTTCAACTTACAGCTACTCTTCAAGTGTCCCAGAACTTCCACATCTCATTTGAAATGAACTGCTCCTATGTGAATGCTATGTCAGGGTTATATAAACTTTATGGTGGTTTCTTTCTTTGGTGATAAATGGACCTTGAAACATGATGTATGAATTGCAAATTATTTCTTCAATCAAGGCAAACTTCAGGGAAGTGAAAATAGATGAGAAAATTCAGGGATTTTTTTTTTTTTTACCTCAATTAAAGTTCTGTAGGTTTTATTTTGTTTTTATATTCATAAGCTCATAGTACAAAAGGGTTAAAATAAAATTTCTTGTCATATAAAAATGTGAGACTGAATCAGAATACAATACATTTTCATCCTAATAGCCATGGATTCTAATTTAACGTGCTATGAAAAGCACAGTAATGTTGGAACTGACAATGGAAAATAATTTATCTAAAGACCAAATGGTTCCTCTAGCTCTTAGTAACTTCTGGTAGATCTCCAATTCTCTGTACATAAACCACCTTTTTACAAACACTGTAGCACAATGCCCTGTTTTACTGTTTATTCTTCCAGAATTTTGTTTTCTTTTGAAATAAAAGTATAAACAGTATGATTACAGTAATTGATGTACACCCCAAAAAACAATGAGATTGCTGCCAAATTACACCATTTAAAACATTTTCATTCATTTTCATTTTAAATACTTAAAGTAGGTTACTAGGATTTTAGATTTCATAGCCCAGTTTGGAGGAAAAAGATGGTGTAAACATCACTAGCTGTGACAATAACAAAAACTAATCTGAAATGTTTGGTCTATCTTGTCAAGGAATCAAAGCTATATATCTGGAAAACTCTTCCCAGAAAAAAAGTATATTTATTAGAGGATAACTGCCATTTCCAAAAAAAATACTAAACAATTGAAATTCATTGGGTAATTCATTATAATTAATTCAAGTTTTGAGTGGAATTTACATTGGACTGGATTGAAAATATCAAAATTCCATCTATCAGAATGCTTATGTGATCATAATGGATAGTATTCCAACCCTAAACAAGCCACAACAAAGCTGAACATTGATTTTTAAGATTTCAAAACTAAACTTCAAATGGGGATATTGACAATACCACCTAAACTAACAAAGTGCCTTCTGCATCATTTTTATTACCTCCATGTCCATGATATTAATTCAATTGTTAACTATCCAAAACTTCTAAATACTTTAATGTCATACTCCTTGTAGCAGAGGCAGCAGATCATATGGAGATATATATGAATAAAATCCACTTGTCAGCCTTCAATAATCTTTCTTCTGTTTGTCTTTCTGGCTGCCATAGTAATGAGGAGAGGGAAGATAAATTGGGCTTTGTCTGGTGGGGGAAGTGTGCTGAAGCTGTAGAGAGTGAACTGTAACACTTGGGGAAAATGTTATTGTTTATGCTTACTTACTTACTGTGCAGCCATAGCATCTTATCTAAGCAGGCCAAGGTCAATGACCAGATGTCTGCATCACCACCTGATGCCCCACATCACATTATGCACATGTCAGATTGGATGGACTGTGTGAACTATTGTGGGTGGGAACGTTGTCATAACTTTGTATATGTGATTTTCGCACCTAATATCTCAGATCTTGAATTCTTTTGATGCTACCACTTGATTTTCAGTAAAAGTTCTTTTCTCTATAACAATGGAATCTAAGGGTGTCTTTCTTGGATTTTGAATGGAGCCTCATCTGACATCATTTATGTCAATCAGTTGTTTTGGACCTCAACTCCCACAGTCTGCTGCCATAGGTCACATTGGTAGAGACTAATGGCAATTGAAGGATAATGTGCCTTGAAGGCACACATTTATTTAAGCATTTGGAGAATACAGTATGTGGGACTATAATATACCATGAATTGCTGTAATTTTCTATACTGCATTCAGCATAATAGATGTTGGTAAGAACATGGATGGTATTAGGATACTGTATATATCTCCAAATGATTGGCATACAAAGCTCTTATGTTCTCGCTCTGAAAGAGATTAGAGAGATTTCCTGCTGTTCTTCAAATATAACTTCCACCCAATAAGTCTTTTCTTATAAAAAGTCCTAGGAAAAGGAACAAGTTCATTAATTGTTTTATATAGTTGTGACCATCATAGGGAATTTGCTTTCTTCCTTCCTTCTTCCTCCACCCTCCACCCACTGCTATATTTCATTTGTGCACAGGAAATGAAAAGATGGATAAGAAAGCCAGCCAATTTACAATGTAAACCTATTATTCAGGAGTAAATCTAGTCTACTTTTAAAAAATCGAGTTATGAAAACTAGTCTGGCCTTTGTATTTTGAAATATCTCCCATTGAATATTTGCACTAATCAGATGTTAATACTTTTCTGTTTGTACATCCCTTGGTCTTTCATAGGATTACAACTGTTTGCTGTGTGGATGAATATCAGAAACAATTCCTTTGTTCTATCAACCTCAGCTGTTGCCACTGCGATATATTCTGTTGGAAATTTTGATTTGGATGCAAAGTTCCAGCCCATAAAAACACTAGTTCTGCTATAATGGCTGTTACTTCCTGCTCATTAAATTCTGCAGAATTAAATGCATGTTTATCCTACTTTATGCAATGCATTGTGTGGTGCCCAGTTTGAGGTAATGCTGTTGCGAATTGACAGGACTAAAAGAGGTTAATTGAACCTTGGGTTGAGCAATCAAATAAACTCCCAGTGGCTAAAATATTCTGTTGTTGCAATCCAAACATATTTGAGGACCATCTTGGATAGCAATTGCCAATCATGGAAACAGTCATTGTGTTGGATTTCACCAGCAATGACATTCCCTATAAATAACTGCAGTCCCTTGGAAAGATCATATACCAAAGAATCAGTTGGCTAAAACAGTAGAGTCATAATAGGAGTCAAAGAGAAGTGACATAGCTCATTTATTGAGGCTTATGACTAAATTGATAAAAATGGAACAAAAGGCTTTCACTGCCATTTTATCCCAAATGGCCAAAATATCCAAAAGTAAATAATGTAATACCTTAATTTATAAGTTTTATTAGTTTATTAGAATATAAAATACAAAGAAAAAAATAATGGGAAACTGCAGGGAGGGGAGTTTAAAAAGGGCATTGACTTCTGACTTTTTTCAGCCCAATAAAAGATAATATTATGTCCTTGACTTTTTACATACACACAATATTTTAGATTTCTATAACATTGAACCTACCTAATCAGCAGAACCAAAATCAGAGTTTCATTTCCTTCACCATCACAAGTAGAAAATCCAGAAGCAGTTTCCAAACAGAAACAAAATTAGGGATGTTGTTTTCTTGGATAAAGCAATCAATTTAACCATTTCCACTTTTTTACCTTCCTGTGGTAATGAATTTATATTTCTGTTTGCAATTATTAATCTTTATGGACTATCAACATTGATATTAACAAAATTCACCTTAATCATAGAGATTCTTCCCAGCAATGAAAACACTATTTTATTCTACTTCAACATGCCTTTTTAAAATGTTATTCCATATTTTAACATTTTAACTCAATTCATATTCAGAAAAGTGACTTCCAATTATTTTACTTAGAATTAAACCTGTTTCCAAAAGCTGTTCCGTGGGATTAGGTGTCCTAAAAAAAATCATACTTTCCAGGGACCACAGTTCCATTGATGAAACCAAATTCTAAATGCCATAAAGCCACCTTTTAGATCATGGTCAGCTTGATTTCACTGATATCAGAATAATCTGAACAATTTCTATTACATTTGGTGTCCTCATGCTCACTGGAGCCCAGGGCTTCTTCCTGATGGCACCACTGGAGGGCAGCAAAATATTGTGGACCACCACTGTAGCCTACAATACAATGGCTTTTACTTCTTTCTTTGTCACTCAATAACACATCTTCTTATTCACATTTAAAATATGGAATTTTACAGTAACTTATCTCTGTGGCAGGAACATGGGAATCACCAAAATTAGTTATTCTGTAATCATTCATCATGAATCATTTGTCTCAGGCAATTATTTCATGCTAGATTGTCATAAAGGTACCTTGAGGTAGCTGTTACTCAGCTTGTATCAGCTATCATTCAACTGAATGTATCTACTAAACCCTTTTAATTGGAGTTATTAAATTGATAGCTCAACACCTCTTTTACTCAATTACTTTTCCATGGAATTGTGTATGTAGTATAGTAATTATACTTGAGTTCAACCCACATTGCTATGCAGTGGCTTTATCTGCCTTAAATAAGATAAGATAACATTTATTGTCATTTTTTTTACTGTGAGCACACTAGTCCACCCATTTACCAATACACATATATAATACACACACACACACACACAATATATATATATATATATATATATATATATATATATATATATATATATATATATATATATATATATATATATATACATACATACACATATCGACATCAACTTCAATGGCACCAAAACCCTAGCCACTATAGAAAACCCCAGCCACAGAATTATCAGAGAAGCCATAGAGATTGAAAAAAAGACCTGAAAGCATGAATAGAAGAGAAGATTCCATCAGACTGTCAATTATTTGGAAGCCTGCACTCACAAACAAAAAAATCTCCACACCACAAACCAGGCAAACACCTGGGCACAAACAGACCCCCCCGATACCTCCAGCTCAAACACACCCCAACCAGGCACCCAGATGAAACCTAGCTTCCTAATAAATGATAGCCATCCATTTACTCGGAGCCAAGCTACACTAAAAGCCTCCAATACAGGAACACAATGTTGCCAGCCAATCAAGACAAAAAAAGCCACAAAACAGACAGAACATATTAGAAGCACCAATCAAGCAGAACACAGCAAACTCCAAGACCAATAAACACAGACCAAGACACCCAGCCAATCAGGATGAAGAAAAAACCATTTGGCACAGCAGTAGGCTAGCCCCAAACTTAAAACTGAAACAACTGTAAAAGTCTGACTCACAGATGAACTCAGTACAGAAGCCTGATGATGGCAGATGAGATTCTGCTGAAACATTGCTACAACTTTAAAAGCACAACTATAATGATGTGGGAAAATACCCGAACAAAGCTGAATGCCATACACACACACACACATACACACACACACACACACCATCAGTGAAGAAATCCAGCAAAGAATCATACCCAGAGAGAAATCATATAGATGCCCTAAGCTTTATGGTCTCCCCAAGATACACAAAGAAGAAACCCCACTTAGACCAATAGTCAGCTCCATAGGCTCACCTCTACAAAACCTAGCCAAATTTCTCACCAAACAACTACAGCCCTATGCAGAATCCATCAACTCACATGTAAGAAATTCATTCCAGTTCATTGAGATCATAAAGAAACAAAACTTACAGCCCAGCGACCTACTAGTGAGCTTCGATGTCATATCCCTCTTCACCCAAGTGCCAATAAAAGAAGCCTTGACAGCCATCCAAAACAAATACAACCCCCCCAAGCACCTCCTAGATCTGACCAACCACTGCCTATCCAATAGATGCTTCACCTACAATGGACAAAAATACAAACAAATAGAAGGATCACCCATGGGATCACCCCTCTCACCTGTCATCACAAACATCTACATGGAACACTTTGAAACACAACCTCTAGAAAAATATGATCACAAACCCAAACTCTGGCTCAGATATGTAGATGACACCTTTATAATCTGGCCACATGGGAAAGAAAAACTGAACAACTTCCTCACACACCTCAACAGCCAACACCCCAAAATACAATTCACCATGGAAACAGAAGCTAACAACCAACTTCCCTTCCTAGATGTCTTGGTATACAAAAAATCCAATGGCACCATAGGACACACCATCTACCAGAAGAAAACAAATGCAAACCGCTATCAACATGCACTCTCACACCATCACCCAGCACGGATCAATTCCGTAGCCGAGACACTCATCTCCAGAATGAAAGGCTTAGCTGACAAACAACACCTAAAAACCGAACTAAACACTCCCACTAACATACTAACAGCCAATAGATTCTAAAGAAAGATTACCTACCTAATCCAAAAAGAAACCCCAACCAAAATGCAAGACAGAGAACAAGAGAACAGCAAAGCCCTCCTCCAATATATAAAAGGCACTACAGACAAAATCAGCAAGATCCTCCAAAAACACAACATTAAGACAGCATTCTGCACAAACAGAAAAATATCCACCATCCTAAGAAACCTAAAAAGAGAATCGAGTTAGAAAATCAAGGAGTATACAAAATCTCTTGCACCGCCTGCCCCACCACATACATCGGACAAACCAACAGAAGAATAAGTGCATGCATTGAAGAACAAAAGAACTCAATCAAAAAAGAAGAACCGACCTCTTCCCTGGTCCAACAATTCAAAGCCACAGGACATGAGATTGACTTTAAAAATACCAGAACTATCACCAAAACTGAACACTTCAACAACAGAATAATCAGAGAAGCCATAGCGATAGAAAAACACCCACATAGCATGAATAAACGAGATGATACCTCCTGCCTACCAGCCATTTGGAAACCCACCCTCACGAACAAAACAAGTACCTAACATGAAGAATAACACTAGACCCACACCCACGAGGGCCACACAAGATGCTACCACCACACCTCCATGTAGAAAGCAGACTCACACTCACACAGATGATAAGACATGACCAGAGACCAGAAGCCGTACCACAGCTGCATCACTACCCGCTTCAGACCCCTCCGACCCATACATGAAGCGAACGGACGCCCACCATGAAGATGTGGCATGACCATGAACGTGAAGCCAAACAAAAGGATCACACCTCACCAACTCAAATCCCCCAACAACTAAGACTAACCAAGCCCCCACCTGAACAGAACACACCCCCAACCAATCAGAACACAGCCAAACCCCCCAATCAATCAGAACACAGCCAAACCCCCAACCAATGAGAACACACCCCCACCCAATCAGAACACAGCCAAGCCCCAACAACCAAGCTTTATATATATATAAAGTTGTAGCAATATTTCAGCAGAATCTCATCTGCCATCATCAGGCTTCTGTATAGTGTTCATCTGTGAGTCAGACTTTTACAGTGGTTTCAGATTTAAATTTGGGGCAGCCTATTGCTGTGCCAGAATGGTTTTTTCTTCATCCTGATTGGTTGGGAGTCTTGGTCTGTGTTTATTGGTCTTGGAGTTTGCTGTGTTCTGCTTGATTGGTGTTTCTAATATCTTCTGTCTATTTTTTTGGCTCTTTTCGTATCTTGATTGGCTGGCAACATTGTGTTACTTTATTGGAGGCCTTTAGTGCAGCATGGCTCCGAGTAAATGGACGGCTATCATTTATTAGGAAGCTAGGTTTCATCTGGGTGCCTGGTTGGGGTGTGTTTGAGCTGGAGGTATTAGGGGGGATCTGTTTGTGCCCAGGTGTTTGCCTGGCTTGTGGTGTGGACATTTTTTTGTTTATGAGTGCAGGCTTCCAAATGATTGACCGTCTGGTGGAATCATCTTCTATTCATGCTTTCTGGTCTTTTTTCAATCTCTATGGCTTCTCTGATGATTCTGTGGCTGGGGTTTTCTATAGTGGCTAGTGTTTTGGTGCCATTGAAGTTGATGCTATGACCTGTGGCTTCCATGGGTTTGGACTAGTGAGGAAGTGTGTTCCAGCTTTTTGACTGCATTTTTGTGTTCATCCTTATTCTTCTATTGGTCTGTCCAATGTATGTGGCCGGGCATGATGCACAGGGGACTTCGTATATGCCTTGGTTTTCCAGGTCAATTTTATCTTTGGGGTTTCTAAGGATGGCTGCTATATTTCTGTCTGTTTTGAAGGCAGTCTTGACGTGATGTCTGTGTAGTATCTTACTAATTTTGTCTGTAGTACCTCTTATGTAGGGCAGGACAGCTGTTCCATAGGTCTGTTCATCTTCTGGGTCTCTATTATGTCTCAGTGTGTTTTGGTGGATCAAGCCGGTGATTTTGCTTTTGTGGAAGCCGTTGGCTGTCAGTACTTTAGTCAGGGTGCATAGTTCAGTCTATAGGCAGCCCCAAATTTAAATCTGAAACCACTGTAAAAGTCTGACTCACAGATGAACACTATACAGAAGCCTGATGATGGCAGATGAGATTTTGCTGAAACGTTGCTACAACTTTAAAAGCACCACTACTATGACATGGGAAAATACCCGAACAAAGCTGAATGCCATACATGTAAGTACCTGCAAAAACTTAAGAAAACAAATATCAAACCTCTACGGGGAGGAAATAAACAGCCAGATCAAAACCTACGAGAAACTGGAAATTAAAAGAGCAGGACTACGATGTGACCTCCAATTCCTACGCAGCTGCAGAGACAACAATACTACACCAACCTGCTTCAAATTAACATTTCATCAAAGCACAGCAGCCACTAAACGTATCCTGAAAAGAACTGAAATGGCTCTACTAAGGAACGAGCTCCACAGTAAGAGATTCCAATTAGATCAGTTAAACAAAGATTTGCTAGCCCAACACCCAGAATTGAGCAGCAAAATCCATCCTCTACTTTGGGACAAGATAAAACAAGTTACAATTTGGAGAGCTGAATTTGAAACCACTTACAAACAGGAAAAACTCTTGAAAAAATTAAAGAAATTAGAACATGACAAGAAAACCCCCAACAACTCACAACAACACCTGAAACAATTAGTGTACAACATTTCCAATAGAGAACTCACCAAAACAGAAACAGATGTCCTAACAAAGGATTCAATTATGCTATAGCACCTAAAAAAATCCCCACAGAATCCATCATATGTGCAGTAGAATCCAGCCTAACCAAATTAAATACAGATGAAGCTGATAAAATAAGACACCAAGTTACCAACATCCTATGCACAAGCAAACTACCCAAAAACAACTTGCAGAAAGAAGAAATTAAAGCGCTACAAACCCTGAAAAGAGATAGCAGCATAATCATCCTCCCAGCAGACAAAGGGAATGCCACAGTAGTAATGGACAGAAAAGACTATGAAACAAAATTAACAGACCTACTCCAAGACCCCACAAACAAACCATAAACACAGACCCAACCACATATCTGGAAAAATTAACCAAGAAGAAAATTATAACCAGCCACATGAGCAAAGAGATCCAACAGATGATCATCCCAAGAAAAAAATCTTCCAGATGCCCCAAACTATACGGCCTCCCAAAAATAACAAAGAAGGCATACCTCTCAGACCCATAGTCAGCTCCAGAGGAGCACCACTATAATACCTAGCTAAACACTTAGCAAAACAGCTACAGCCCCATGCTGAAACAGCAGCTCCACATGTACAAAACTCATACCACTTCTTGGAAATGATCAAAGATCTACACGTGGAGCAAGAAGATCTGCTTGTAAGTTTTGACGTGGTTTCACTATTCACTCAAGTCCCGATAAAAGAGACCCTTGAAATCATCAAAAATAAATACCAACCAGCTAAACACCTCATGGAACTAACAGAACACTACTTAACCAACACATATTTCATATACAAAGGACAAAGATACAAACAAATTGAAGGAGCCTCCATGGGATCACCACTGTCGCCTGTCATTGCAAACCTGTTCATGGAAGAATTCGAATCCAGAGCCCTGGCCAATGCCATCCACAAACCCAAACTATGGTTAAGATATATCGATGACAAATTCGTGATTTGGCCCCATGGAAAAGAAAACCTAAACAATTTCCTAACACACCTAAACACCACACACCCCAAAATCCAGTTCACCATGGAAACGGAAACAAAGAAACAACTACCATTCCTAGATGTACTAATCTACAAAAAAACAGATGGCACACTAGGACACACCGTATACCAGAAGAAAACACACACTAACCGCTACCTTAACGCCCAATCCCACCACCACCCAGCACATATAAACTCCATGGCTAAAACACTAATTACAAGAACCAAACACCTGGCAGACAAGACACACATTAAGACTGAACTATGCACCATGACTAAAATATTGACAGCCAACGGCTTCCACAAAAGCAAAATCACCGGCTTGATCCACCAAAACACACTGAGACATAATAGAGACCCAGAAGATGAACAGACCTATGGAACAGTTGTCCTGCCCTACATAAGAGGTACTACAGACAAAATTAGTAAGATACTACACAGACATCACATCAAGATTGCCTTCAAAACAGACAGAAAAATAGCAGCCATCCTTAGAAACCCCAAAGACAAAATTGACCTGGAAAACCAAGGCATATACGAAGTCCCCTGTGCATCATGCCCGGCCACATACATTGGACAGACCAATAGAAGAATAAGTACCCGCCTGGATGAACACAAAAATGCAGTCAAAAAGCTGGAACACACTTCCTCACTAGTCCAACACATGGAAGCCACAGGTCATAGCATCAACTTCAATGGCACCAAAACCCTAGCCACTATAGAAAACCCCAGCCACAGAATCATCAGAGAAGCCATAGAGATTGAAAAAAGGCCAGAAAGCATGAATAGAAGAGATGATTCCACCAGACTGTCAATCATTTGGAAGCCTGCACTCACAAACAAAAAAATCTCCACACCACAAGCCAGGCAAACACCTGGGCACAAACAGTTCCCCCCTGATACCTCCAGCTCATACACATCCCAACCAGGCACCCAGATGAAACCTAGCTTCCTAAAATGATAGCTATCCATTTACCTGGAGCCAAGCTGCACTAAAGGCCTCCAATAAAGTAACACAATGTTGCCAGCCAATCAAGATACAAAAAGAGCCAAAAAACAGACAGAAGATATTAGAAACACCAATCAAGCAGAACACAGCAAACTCCAAGACCAATAAACACAGACCAAGACTCCCAACCAATCAGGATGAAGAAAAAACCATTCTGGCACAGCAATAGGCTGCTCCAAATTTAAATCTGAAACCACTGTAAAAGTCTGACTCACAGATGAACACTATACAGAAGCCTGATGATGGCAGATGAGATTCTGCTGAAACGTTGCTACAACTTTAAAAGCACAACTACTATGACGTGGGAAAATACCCGAACTAAGCTGAATGCCAAAAAATTTTACTTAAATAATAATAAGGAAGCCATGGGTTAACCAATTTGAAAATTAGGGTGCCATGACAGAAAAAGAGTGACCCTGTGTCCTGGTTAAAATAATTCCAATTTGCAAAGTCCACAACCAAAAGAAAATGAAATATATGGGAGTTCTAAAATAAGTGTTTCTGATTTGTGTCTTTAGAATTTTATGTGAGTTTGCAGAGATTTGGTTTCTGTGGGTAAATAAATGTTATGGAGTACATTTGCAAACATTGCACTTCTTGGGAACATACTAAAGCAGATGTGATCCAGCTAGAAAATTCTACATTTGTACATAGTCCTGGGTAAAGATTCCTTTGGTTTCAGCTATTCCTGGAAGGTGTTCAAGTGAGCTTCCAACATGTTCTCTGAATATGGACTCCCATATTTATTTATTATTTATTCTATTAGTATAACGACCCAACTCAGAGAAGTCTCTGGCTAATGAACAATCAGAAAATCCTTTAAAACCAAGTCAAACAATGGAAATATAGTTTCCATCTATAGCTACATCATTCAACCAAATTCCAGATCATTTAAATATACACTTGCACTTATAAACATAGTTCAGATTCATCTTCTGTTATCTTAAAGGTACCTGTGCACAGCATTTTCTAATATATTTCTTTTAATGTCATCTCAGAGATGGCAGGAGCATCACAAAGTCTAGAAAAAAATGAATTGTTTAAAATTATATATTATTGTTTACAGTTTGCATATTGTTTAAGGAAGTAAGGAATAGCGAGTTTAATTTAATGGTTAAAGCAACAGTCTAAAAACTGAGTTCTAGTCCTACCTTAGACATAAAGATAGCTGGGGGACCTTAGGTCAGTCAGTATACCTCAGCCCAGGAAGCAAGCAATGAAAATGAAAAAGAAAATTTTGGAAGGAGAAAAGGTTACCATCAGAGGGCATGGTTATAAAGAAAATAATAGATTATATAGAGATGGTCAGGCTAACGTTGAAATTAAAAGACAAAGAAGATTCAATATATTATGGAGCCCAGGATGACTGGTATAAGTGGTTTAGAAATAAAAATAAAATAAAATGGCGATTAGGAAAAGAATGAGGAAGTATATAAATATGTATATCTGTTATAGAAAAAATTGAAGTATAAGATGAAATATATTGATTTGTAATGGTATTGGAATAAGTAATCACATATTGAAAAATGTAAGGAAATGTAAAAGATGTCTTGATGTTGATAACAATGCATATAGTTTTATTTTATGTTTTTAAACTTTGGAATATTAATAAAATATTTTAAAAAATCAATCTTGAAATCCAAAAAAAAAAAAAAAAAGATACTTCCTGATTCCTTTGATGAGCTTCAGTTTGCTTACAAAGAAAATAGATCAACCGAGGATGTAATTATCACTGTGCTTCACTTGGCCTTATCCCATTTGGAAACACCGGGGAATTATGTAAGAATGTTGTTCGCAGATTTTAGTTCTGCTTTTAATACCATCACGCCGCACAGATTAATAGCTAAGCTTAAAGATCTATATTTTCCAGATTCTATTTGCTTATGGATATTGGATTTTTTAACAAATCGTGCACAAAGAGTTAAATTGAATGACTATATTTCTACTGTCAAGACACTTAGCATTGGCACTCCACAAGGTTGTGTCCTTAGTCCACTTTTGTTCTCCATCTATTCATCTGATTGCACAAAATAAACATCCCAACAATAGGATAATGAAATTTGCAGACGATACTATGCTTGTAGGACTTATTTCTGGGGAGGATGAGTCTGCATATCGGGATGAGGTATTACAGCTATCCCGTTGGTGCAAAAATAATAATCTTCTATTTAATATTAAGAAGACCAAAGAGGTTATAGTGGACTATAGGAAAAAAAGAGCAGACATTCAGCCACTGTATATAGAGTGAGTTCGTGTGGAAAAGGTGGTTGAATGTAAGTTTCTCGGGACCATCATTACAAATAACCTGACCTGGAGTGCAAACACCACTGCTTTAATTAAGAAGGCACAACAACGGTTGTATTTACGAAGAATTCTTAGGAAACAACAACGGGCTGAGAGTCTATTGACTACTTTCTATTAGAGTTCAATTGAGAGTATATTATCCTACTGTCTCTGTGTATGGTTCTTGAGCTGCACAGTGGCAGAGAAAAAGGCAATTCAGAGGTTGATTAAGATGGCCCAAAACATCATTGGCTGCTCACTTCCCTCTTTGGAAGAACTGTATAGGAATAGATGTAGGAGGAAGATACTTAATATATTGAATGACTCCTCTCATCCGGGACATCAGCTTTTTGAACTATTACCATCGAGAAGGAGATTTAGGGTATTAAGAACAAGGACGACCAGATTTAAGAACAGTTTTTATCCAAGTGCAGTTTTGAGTTTGAATGCAGGGTCATAAGATTTATGTGGAAGTGAATGGCTGAGAGTAATGGGGTTTTACATTTTTAAATTGCATAGAGATTATTGTATGGTCGGTTGTGTTTAGTTTTAATTTATTTTTTCTTTTTCTTTTAGTGGTGTTTGTCCAGTTTTACTTGTGGAAGAGCACCTCATTTCATTGCACCCGCTTGCGAGTGTAATGACAAATAAACTCTTATGTCTTATGTCTTAAATCTTGCCAACAAAACTGCAGGGACACATGTGAGCAATTGCCAGGAGACAAGATTGCTCAATGGCACACACATGCACACATGTACACAAATAAACATATGCACAAAATTTGGTGAGCTGAAAAATAATTCATCTTTCTACTAGGGCCCTAATGCAAGAATTGTTCAACATTTGTGAAAACCATGAGGAGATATGCAGCAGTGCTGGGATTCAAATTTTTTTACTACTGATTCTGTTATATTCTGCGCATGGGTGCAAGGAGCAGAGACGAGGCAGTGAACAGTGAACTTCAACTCATTATTAAGCTTACTGAACAGAGCAATCACCTAGGGCAGCAGCAGCCCTTTTATAGGGTTGGCTGCTGTCCTATTAGCCAATGAAAAACATGGAAGAGTTAAACCCTTGAACCAATGAGAGTTGGCCCGTTAACAGCCAATCAGATTTCCCAGAAAGGACCAACCCGATGTCGCTATTATCGGCCAATCAGAAGTGCAGGATTAGAACCCTGCTTTTTACTTAAGGTTGCTAAAACTTTATTAAACGCCTTTATTAGTTCATAACACCCCTTCCCCCTAGGTTCCTTTTGAGGGGTGTGGTGACGTAATCTCGTAGATATGCAGGTTGTTTCAACTGTCCATTAGATTTGTGCTGTCCCACCGGTTCCTGTCTGTAGTCCGGTTTCGGTGGAACGTTTTTTGATTTATCTGGTACAGGCGGTTCCACATCCTCACAGGATGACTCGGCGCTGCTGATTCTGTCGTTGTTGTCCTCCAGTCTCTGTGGGCTCACCTCCATTGAGGTATTTCTCTGTGGAGAGGCAACCCCATTCCTGATTCTTCTTCAGGTAACACGCCGGGCTGCTGACTTCCTTCAATTTCGCCTTCCACCATCTCGAATTCGGTTCCCTCGACATCCCCCCCCCTCAGTTTGAGAGTCACAGGAGTCACGGGAACTGGGTTGCAACCTAGAGCGAAGCTGATCTATATGGTGTTTCCATATCTTTCCATCCAATGTTTGCACGCGGTAGGATCTGGGCCCGGTGGTTTGGGTTATGGTTGCTTCGACCCATAATGGTTCGCCGGAAAGGATTTTAGTGAAGACTAAGTCATCTACCTTGAACTCACGGCATTTCCGCTAGATCCACAGGGTTTCTCTGGAGCGTAGGATGGGTGGAGACAGTCAAGGAGGGAGCAGAGCTTGCGTCCCATCAACAGTTCAGCTGGAATCTTGTTGGTGATGCTGTGCGGGGTGATGTGTTGGAGTAGGAGTATTCTGTTTAGTTTGTCATCAATGTCCCCATGGTCCATCTTGTGGAGAGTTTTTTGAACAAATTGGGCCATGTGCTTGGCCCTAACATTGGCCACAGGGTGCGCCGGCGAGGTTAGCGCATGGCGGATACCCCGGTCTGCTAAGTATTGTTCAAATGCCAGGGCAGTGAGCTGGGGTCTGTTGTCAGAGACTAGAACAATCCATGTGTTGCGAATAGTTTATTTAATTTGCAGATGACTGAATCGGTTGTAGTAGTCTTCATCTTGTGGATTTCAAGCCAGTTGGAATAGGCATCCACTGTTAGGAGGAACGTATGTCCCTTAGTAGGTCCCACAAAGTCAATGTGGATGCAGGACCACGGTCCCCAGGGGGTTTCCCACTCTGTTGGAGTTGCTCTAGGTGGGGCACTGCTGACTTCCTGGCACTTTAGACAAGTCTTCACCCAGGCTTCGATCTGCTTATCGATGCCCGGCCACCACGCGTAGCTTCATGCGAGCGCTTTCATATGCACGATGCTGGGGTGACCATCATGCAATGCTTTCAAAACTGCTCGTTGTAACCGCTCTGGGACGACGACTCTGTCTCCCCATAGGATGCAGCCTTTCTGCGAGAAAAGTTCTGTTTGCCGGTTTCTGAAAGGGATGAAGTCGTCAGGGGTTTGTTCTGCTGGCCATCTTCGTTCGACCCAGCTGAGAACTCGTGCCAGGACAGGATCTCGTTTCGTTTTGATAGCAATGTCTCTGGCTGTTAGCGGTGGCGAATGTAGTGTTTCAATCTGGAGTGTCATGAGGGTTGGAGCTGGGTCGTCGACGGTTTCCGGAAGTGGGGCATGGCTCAATGCATCAGTGTGGGGAATGGCTTTCCCTGGGCAGTGTTGCAATTTATAATTGTACGCAGCTAAGAATTCCGACCAACGAGTCATTCTAGGTGACAATATATAGGGGGTTGGCTTGTCTCCCACTATAATCCCCAGCAAAGGCTTGTGATCGGTAATAATAGTAAAAGCTCGTCCATACACATATTCATGAAACCGTTTTGCAGCAGATACAACAGCAAGAGCCTCTTTGTCAATTTGGCTATAGTTGCGTTCAGCCCTCCTTGAAAAGTAGGCAATAGGGGCCTCACTACCATTAGGGAACACATGACTTAAAATGGCTCCTACTCCAAACGGTGACGCGTCACATGTAATGGTTAAAGGCAAAGTCTCGTTATACTGCATTAAAACAGCATCGGAGGTTAGTAAGTTTTTCACTTGTCAGAATGCGTGCTCCTCTCGGTGTCCCCAGACCGAGGTGGCTTTTTTGTCGAGAAGTCTATGTAGGGGCTCAGCTACGGTCGCTTTCTGGGGCAAGAAGATGTTGTAAAAGTTAATGAGCCCCAGGAAAGGTTGGAGGTGTGTCCTATTCTTGGGTCTTGGGGCATTTTTGATCACTCTTAGTTTGCTCTTAGTGGGGTGAATTCCTTGCTTATCGATTAGGTACCCCAGGAACTTTACTTTCTCTGTACACAGTTGACATTTATTTTTTTTTAACCTTTAGGCCGGAGTCTTTAAATTTCTGGAGAACCATTCTAAGACGCCTTTCTAGTACTTCTCTATTCGGGGCTACAATTAAAACATCATCAAAATATGGCATGACCCCCTTGATCCCTTACAAAAGTCTCTCCATCAGACTTTGAAAAATCCCTGGGGCCACGCTCTCTCCGAATTGGAGTCAGTTGCATTTAAAAGCCCCTCGGTGCGTAACGATCGTCTGTGCTTCCGTGGTTTTTTTTATCTACAGGCAGTTGTTGGTACACCTGTGCTAAATCCAATTTAGCGAAGACTTTTCCGCCCCCCAGGGAATGGAGAAAGTGTTGAACCACTGGCACCGGGTAAGCATTCTGTTGAAGGGTGTGATTGAGGGTGGCCCGGTAGTCCCCACAAATTCTTAACGATCCATCCGGTTTGATGGGTGTTACGATTGGGGTTTCCCAATGGGCGTGGTCAGTTGGTTCTAAAACACCCTGGGGTATTAATTTATCAAGATGCTCGTCAATCTTTGGTTTTAGAGCAAAAGGCACCTGATGAGGCTTAAGGCAGATGGGGGCTACTTCAGGGTTAAGGTTAAATGATATCGGGGTCCCCTTGTACTCGCCTAGTTTGTCTGCAAAGATGTCCTGGAATTCCTGGATAAGGGCCTCCTCCCAGTCATTGCTTCTGGTTTGGTGAATGCCGGCTACCTCAATCCCGAGTGGGGCGAACCATTGAAGGCCTAACAAACTAGGCCGATCGCAATCGACGACGTTCAGCGGTAATGACGCAGTGTGGTTTTTGAATGATACTTGGACTTGGCTGGAGCCGACAACCGGAATTCGGTTCCCCTGGTAATCATTAAGTATAATTCTTTGGGCTCTGAGGTCTTGACGCCGGACAGCAGGGATTAACTGTTTGAGGGTTTTCCAGGAAACCATCAAGAGGGACGACCCTGAGTCAACTTCCATCATACAAGGTTGGTTCTCGATGGTGACCCTCATTCGGATCTTCTTTGCATCTAATGATGAAGTGTGACCGATGGTAATGGTTTGGTGTGCCTCTTCCCATCTCGTTGAAGTGGCCAGTGTTTTATTTCTGTGGGAGTGGTTGTTCCATTGGTGGTTCAAGTGTTCCCGAGTCACAGGACGATTCCCTGTGGTCTGGTGGTAGTTGTTTTCTCTCCGAATTGGGCTGGATCCTCGCTTGCTTCTACAGACCTTCCCGATGTGGCCTCTTTTCCCACAGGAATGGCAGAGCGTGTCGAGGAATTTACAATCTGATCGTGGGTGGTTTGCCCCACAACCCGCGCATTGGTGCGGTAGTCTTCGATTCCGCTGGTCGCATTGGTCGCGTTCGGACCGGAGCCGGTTGACCTCCTCCTCATCACTTTCTGATGGAGATTCGAGGTCCTCATGGTGGGTTGCTGTTGTGAGGTAAGGTATCGTTGGCTAGATGACGGAGTGGTGCGTTGGTGCCGCACATTCGGGCGGCCGACTTCCTGGTTGCTTCTTCTGCAGTAGCATCTTTGATGACATCGGCAAGTTCAATGTCCCCTTTGGCCATGATCTTGCTCTGTGCCATGTGGTCATCTAATCCCAGAACTATTCGATCTCTCAGAGCTTCTTCAAGGTCTGCAAACCCACAGAGGCCTCCCAGGATCCGGAGGTCCGCGATGAAATCTGCGACGCTCCCTCCTTTCCATTGGTCCCTCTGATAAAACTCATGTCTTCAGACAAGTGTTGGTGGGTTCATAGTGGGCCCGTAGAAGGGGCGCGAGGACATCCCAGTCCATGGATTTCACCTCAGCGGTTTCACTAGTGCCTTGGCCATCTTAAAGACGGCTGGCCCACAATGGGTCAGGAACACTGTTTGCTTTTTCCCCGTAGTTGCATATTTCAAGTTGTTGGTCTCCAGAAACATCTGGAACTGGTTCATGTATGAGTCCCAGTCTTCTTGTGCTGGGTCAAATGGAGCAGGTGGTATGGCGCCACCAGACATGGTTTCCGTTGTCGATGCTCCTTCAGCCACGTCCTCTGTTTGGTGCTCTGTAAGTGTTCAGTCAGCTCTGATGTCTCCGCATCCCATCCTCGTCGCCAGTGTTATATTCTGCGCATTGGTGCAAGGAGCGGAGACGAGGCACTGAACAGTGAACTTCAATTCTTTATTAAGCATACTGAACAGAGCAAACACCTAGGGCAGCAGCAGCCGTTTTATAGGATTGGCTGCTGTCCTATTAGCCAATGAAAAACATGGAAGTGTTAAACCCTTGAACCAATGAGAGTTGGCCCATTAAGAGCCAATCAGATTTCCCAGAAAGGATCAATCCGATGTTGCTATTATCGGCTAATCAGAAGTGCAGGATTAGAACCCTGCTTTTTACTTAAGATTGTTAAAACTTTATTAAACGCCTCTATTAGTTCATAATAGATTCTGTGGGCATGGCTTGGTGGACGTGGCAGGGGAAGGATACTGTAAATTCTCCAGTCAGAGGTTCTCCAAACTTCTCAAAATTTCCACTACTGGTTCTCCAGAACTGGTCAGAACCTGCTGAACACCACATCTGATATGCAGCATTCTTTACTTTTTATTCTATTAGCATTTTTGTTTTCCATTCTGCTCAGAGGTCGTTATTTTAATTTGTTTCTTTTAATTTGTAATGAAGAATTAAAACCAAATTGAAATATTTACTTCCAATATAAAGGATGAAGGAGCTATAAAGCCATCAATTTAAAAATGACTGCCCAGAAATAGATAAGGAATACATTAGCTAACATTGGAGAAGATTGTATTTAAAGTAATTGTGATATATATTATGCATGCTTATTTATGAATTTTTAAGCACTGCTTTTCATAAAAGAAGTCAAAGTAACATTTAACAGAATTAATTATTCATATTGATGAAAATGGCGAAGTTGGCAAAGCACTCCTTTGACCTTTAATTGAAGCCAGACTATGAAGCAGCTCAACAGCAGCTTATATGTTTATTCCTTTGTGAAGACAGGAGGGAGCAAAGGTTTGAGTTATGCAACACTAAAATACAAAGATGAAGCCAAAAGATATTAACAGTCAGAAACCAATGCCAGCACTAGAAAAGTGCAAAACACGTCCTCAAATGCAATATCCAAACAATATCAGCTGTTTTTTTTTAAAGGAAATAAATGTTTAGCCTACATCATTGCAGATATGTTAGAAAGTGCCTGGCAATCCAAAAGCAATCTAAGGAAACCTTCTATATATTTGTGGATAAATTTTCATTCTCCATTAGTTGTTTGGCTGGTACAAAAATGAAGATATAACATCCCATAAGGGAATTATTTATTTAATTTGTTAAAGGAACCAGGATTTTGTCAAGCCATATAGACTCTAAATTTTTAGAAAATAAATATTCTATTTTTTTCTGTGTCAGCAATTTAATCTATAGTGAGAAATATGCTGAGTCTCAGATGCAGGAAGAAACTTACTTGATTCATGTCTATGGAGATTTTCAGTTATCCAAAAGGTGCCTTTTCAAGAGGCAACTGGACTTTCTGTTTTTTCTTTGAAGATGTTTTGCTTCTTATTCAAAAAAGCTATAGCTTCAGCTGAAGAAAAGCCAAAAAGTCCAGTCACTTCTTGAAAAAGGACCGTAGAGATTACTTGATTCATATTTCAAGTTCAATTTTACTAATTTACATTTAGTAAAATTCAAGTGCATACGTGCATCAAAAACCTGTCTCCATATTTTGTAAAACTGTTCTTTAATAAGCAAAAATTCACATAAATAAGATAATGTACATCATCAACGTACAGTAACAATAATGATTTAATGCAAGAAAGCAGGGGATACAGTCTCAAGTTTTCCATGCTGAAAACAAACCAAATACACATAATACTGGAAATGTCATACAAAAATATATTGCATTAATATAAATGGCATACAGGCATGAGTAATTTCATAAGAAATGTGCACAAAATACATTTTGGTGTAAGTATTTTTAAGTCTCAAAAAAATATGGCAAGTTTCAAAAGTGAGAACAAAAAAACAAATCAACAGAGTGCCCTATATTTGTTTTCTTCTTTGGAGAGATTGTTTAAAGGAATTTTTTTTTTAAACTTTTCTTCTCCCTTTAATCAAAAGTTTGCCTCTTTAGAATTGAATGGACTTATAATTTGTTACTGAATTTAATGCAGTATTTTGTAGATGATGACATAAGGATGGTAGAAGAGTTAATCAGATTTTCCAGATTTATAAATTAATGGAATAATGAACTGATAAAACAGTTATGAACCTATTCTACAGAGAAATGACATTTTTGGCTCTCTTCATTAAGATTTGTATCTCTGGGAAGCAGAAAGATTTTCTTAGACTAAACCCTTTAGAAATCACTATGACCTAGTTTTGAGAACAAAGTTCTGAAAAATAAACTACTTTATTTGAAATATTATGGCGCTGCAGGCAATAAAATGTCTGACAGAATTAAAATGAATAGTTGGGGGGTGACTGAATCAATAGGGTCTAAAACCTGGGTCATGTGAAGTTTCAATGAGGTCATTCCATTTGGAGGAAAGTTCAGACTGAAGATTAGGTGTCTGAATCCTTCAAGAGAGTTTCAGAGAAAATTCTGTTTTTGTACTGTCTTAAACATTGTTGCTGCTTTTCTTCCATGGGTGAATGAAGCCAGACTGGAGCTAAATGATGTGATGAATTCTTTCATATTGACATGAGAGGTCAACTAAGGTTGGAGAGTTTGGGTATCTAGCGTACTATTTCTTTCTCTCACTATTCTTGTTGGGGATGTTTAGACAGATACAGCTGAGGAAAAAGAAAGCGGCAAAGAGACTTATTTAACATCTATTTTGCTTTTCTTTTCCATCTTTCTTAGGTGAACTTCCACCAACTTGTCAGCTCTATACAGAGTTCCATTCTGTGTGTAATAATTGGCTGTAGTTCTTTAATTCTTTTAGCCTTTGTTTCTTTTCCTGTCATTAATCATTCTCATTCCCTAGAAAAGCGCACACACACATACACACCCACACCCACACATTTCTATTTTGTATTGTCTTCTTCATTGAATGAGTGAGTCTGGATGAAATACAGTGTGTGGTGTCAGATACAATATAGAGCAGATTTCCCCAACCTTTTTGGCTCTGTTGGACTGGCAGGGTGTGGAGAAGGGATGGTTCCATTTGTGTGGTGGGCAAGAATGCACATGTGCACAGCTCTATTTGCACAAGCAATGGGCACATGCACCAACCACTAAAATGGAGTGCACATTTGCTCACCACTTCCGTGGTTTGGTTCCAAAAGGCTCAAAGGCCCATTAGTGGATTGCAGCCCAGGATTTGGAACCCCTGATATAGTGTATTTTGTTTAAATAATGTGAATGCATTAAAAGGCAAAAGTAATAACTATCAGACTTTTTTTCTTTTAGTTGCCCAAGCAGCATGTAATAGATCATTCTTAGGAAGGTCAGCCATGCCAAAACTCTGATAATCCAAAAAACATGAATGCTCAGAGCACGGTAGTTTATTATATTAAACTGTTTAACAAAAGGTGAATGTTGACACATTTTTTACATTAGTTCAGTGTGATTTCTCTCAAAGCATTTTACAAGAGGCTGCTTTAATATTTTACCGCATTCCTGCTAACTGTGACTTTCAAAAGGGCAAACAATTTGGTTCCAACTTTGAAGAGTTAATGTTCTCTAAATAATCTATAATTGCCTTTATTTTTCATCTCATTACAAAAAGACTAGTGAATCAACTATAATCAGCTATATTTTGAGGGTCACCCTGGAATCTTTGATCAAATGGACTCTTGAAATGCTGAACTTGCCATCTTTGAACAATGAGAAGATAACTGAATTGTAGATTCCTAATGTTGGCTACTTGACATAAGGATAGAGGAGGAAACTGAACATTATTGGAAAACTCTAAAGATAATGCCTGCTAAAAGCTGCAATATCATACAAACATGTAAAAATTATACAACAACAGAATAACAGAGTTGGAATTGGGCCTTGGATATCTTCTAGTCCAACCCTTGCTCAAGCAGGAAACCCTATACCATTTCAGACAAATGGTTGTTCAAACTTAAAAAAAAACAAACCTTCAGTGTTGGAGCATCCACAATTTCTAGAGGCAAGTCATTCCACTGATAAATTATCCTGTCAAGAAATTTCTCCTTAGTTCTTGGTTGGTTCTGTTCTTGATTAATTTCCATCTATTGCTCTTCTTGTCCCAACCTCAGGTGCTGTGAAGAATAGATTGACCCTTCTTCTTTGGGACAGCCCCCCAGATATTGGAATAATCCTATCATGTTATCCCTAATCCTTCTTTTATTAAACTAGACATGCCCAGTTCCTGCAACCGTTCTTCATATGTTTTAGCCTCCAGTCCCCTGATAATCTTTGTTGCTCTTTTATGCACTTTTTCTAGAGTCTAAACATCTTTTTATATTGTGGTGACCAAAACTGGATGCAATATTCCAAGTGTCGCCTTACCAAGGCATTATAAAGTCGTATTAACACTTCATGTGATCTTGATTCTGTCCTTCTGTTAATGCAGCCTAGGACTATGTAGGCTTTTTTACAGCTACAGCACACTGCTGGCTCATATGTAAGTGATTATCAGCACATGGCTCACTGCAACAATAAATGAAGAAATATCGTCATTCCATAAGTTGCAGGAATATCGGAAAAGCTCAGTAGAATCTTCAGCCAATACAACATATGTACACACTTCAAATCCAAGAGTGCTAAGGCAAAAGCTTGTCCACCTCAAGGATAAAATGCCCAGACACTGGGGAAACAAAACAACCACTTCATAATACATACATACATACATACATACATACATACATACATACATACATACCAATATGCCATAGAGCTGATGGTCATATCTCACTAACGATGACACAAATCATTCCTTGATTATCACTTTTATAGGATACTTCTTCAGAACATTTTTTCATTTCATCCCCAACCTAAAGATATCTTTAAATTATCTGATCCATTTTCAAAGGGTAGAGTTTTATCTTCTTCTCTTTTTTTTTAATAAAGTTTTATTTGGGTTTTCACACACAAAATACAAGTAAAAGATCTTTTTTGAAAATAGCATGGTCCCGGGTTGAATTTCTTCATACAGACACAAAACTCAATTTCATGCTCCTTTTTTTATTCTATTCCATATCTTATACTATTTTACATTTTCTATATAGTTTTCCCCTCTTTTAATTTTCTCAATTTTATTTTGAATCTCATCTCAATTCAAATCATTATATTTATACTTTTGTCTGTTCTGTTTCAATTTCATATTATCTTTTCTCATTAAACAAATTTTCTCCTGTAGTTACTAATTGGAGTATGACACCTTTATATCTTTAAATTACATCCATTCAACTCTTATTTAAACTTCAATATATACCTTAAGTTTATGATCTTCAATATAATACATAATACACAACTTCCAATCGAATTCTGCTTGGTACATTCTTATAATACACACTATATTCTTTTAAAAAGAAAGAAAGAAAGCTTATAAATATATGTAATTATAAACCCTCATTCAATTCCAATTCAGTTCTATCATTAATAATCATTAAAATATTGACATCTTTAACACTTCTTTTCAATTAAATATCATACTTCCTTAAAAACACATATAATCTCCATAATTAATTTTTCCCTTATTTCTCTTCATATATGTTTTATAAATCATTAAATATACCTTTTGTTGCATTTATTTATTGACAAGCATTCCACTGAATTACAATAGCTATTTTATCAGACATTTTAATCATACATTGTTTCATATTTTCTAAAATTATTTCTACTTCTAATATAACCATACTATCTTACGTACCTTTGCAGAATCCCTTTTTCCATTAAATTTTCACCCATTATCTCTAAATAGGCCCTGTTTCTCTATATTTTGTTTCTGTCTTTATAACTTCTTTTCCTTCCTTTCTTCCCTCTCATCTTCTCCTCCCCTTTTTACCCCCCATGTCTCTCTAGTTCTAATTCTCTCTTCTGCATTTCCCTTTTATGTTGCTTTCTGATTTTATACTTATTTTTCACTCTATTTTGGGGGCGAGTTGTTTTTCCCAATCTTAAACTTTCTACTCTTTCCCCCCTTTCCCTTTCCCCCCCCATCTAAGATTACTTGTTCATTAAAGGTGGCTTCTTCTTTGTTGCAATCTTCTTGTTCTGTAGGCATTTCTTGTTGTTTCTCATCCAAATCTCCATTTCTAAGAACTGAAATATGAAGCCAAAAGAACTTCTTCCTTCTTGTGCATCTTCTTTGTACTTTTTAAGTTCCATTTTCAGTTCTTCTAAAAGTGGAGCCATTTTAAACAGTTTTAAACAACCACCCGATTGATTTTAGTCATTCAAAACAATAACCAAGAATCCAGAAATCATCAAGTAATCCAGATAGTCCCGAGTTATATCTTCTTATTTCTTTTTCAACTTTCTCTTCCTGGGGTTTTTGTTGCAATATTTCAGTTCGAATGTATCTTTTGGAAGTCTTGTTGAGATTTTGCTATGAGTTCTTTTTTAATTCCAGGCAGTCTCCTCCCTTCCAGATCCTGCCCTTTTTATTCTTCCTCTCTCCTTTACTGTTTTCAAAAGCTTTTAATTATCCAGAAATCTTTATTATCCCTTTGACTTTTTATTTTCAGCATTAAATGCCTATTGATGTCAAAGTGGATTTTTTTCCAATTTCTTGCTTAAGTCTCTTAGCTGACAGTATAGGAAAAGGAGAAAACCAAATCTTTTCCCTTTTCTCTCTCCTTCACAGCTTAAAAATCTTCTTATGTTATTGTTTTTCAACAGTTTCAATTCCAGAGTACCTTATTTGTTGCTTTTGCTGTTTGACCTGGTCAACCAAAACTTTCACTTCTTATCTTCCTCCTGCACATTCTTTTCCAGTTGAGTTCTTCTTTGAGGTGGCCATTTCTGACCACTGCTGCAACTGCCTTCGGGAAAGGGAGTAATGGCCAGCTGGGGAAGAGAGATAAAGTTCTCCTCAACCCTGCTGTCAGTCTCCCCCTTCTTCACCACCTCTACGGGGTGGCTTAGCCCTGAAACCAGCCTGCTCAGGGCGCTCCAGCAGCGTGCACGGATCGAAACCTCACAGAGACAAGGTTTCAGTCTATTACTGAAGAAGCTCAAACCGGAAGTCCCTCGAGTTTTATCTTATAGACAATTTTTACTATGGACATTATCTAGACCACTTCATTGACTGTGCAGGGATGAACACAGTTGCATTAGAGCTTATCCAGTCCCTGGCTGCAGTTTGAGAATGCTTCAGGCAGTATTTCTCTCCTATAGATACTTGACGCAGTTCTCTATGGTCATTTTGATTTCAGCTGCAGAAGAAATCAGGCTTCTACAAAGACATCTGCCACTGTAATGACTGAATGGTGCTTTCCAAAGTACTTAGCAGGTATGATTTGATTCCTTAGTAGAAACACTTTTAATGCTTTTTTGAAGAGTGCCAGACTTGTCTTAAAAGAAACAGGATTAGTAGTCCCTTGAAAAAGCAGTCACTCTGCACAGGAGATCAATTTAATTGTAAGTTTTCTGCTGCTTCTGCATGCTTCAATCACTGTTCACTGAGAAGAGGGAGCCTTTCCCACTCTATCCTGCTCACCAGATCTGGGAACAATGTTTTGAGAGACAGAACATTAGTCAGCGTGGTATGTCAACTACAAAATACTTATTGATAGCCACAGAGTTATTGAAAAGTTCAAGGAAAATATGTTAGCTGGTTCAACATCACTCCATAAATTATGCAGAGATTATTTAAATAGATATTTTTTCAGAGCAACACATCCAGAG
This sequence comes from Hydrophis major, assembly GCA_033807585.1. Taxonomy (NCBI): domain Eukaryota; kingdom Metazoa; phylum Chordata; class Lepidosauria; order Squamata; family Elapidae; genus Hydrophis; species Hydrophis major. The sequence continues at coordinate 93,196,105 of CM066330.1, read as the reverse complement.
AATTGTTTGTGAAAGCTGAGAGACTTTTCCATAGCACTGTAATACATATTTCTTGGAGCAGAAGAAAGCTGACCTTCCATTTTGCTTCTTCTCCTGAACATAGGTGTTAATTTCTTTTAGTTCTAAGAGAGTCTTGATGCTGTTACCATTCCAACTAAGAAGAATCATGATGCAGTTTTCCTAGAACACTGTTCTGGTTTGTTGTTGTTGTTATCCCGTTGCAACATTCCTGGGGTTTGCTTTGGGGATGGAGGAGTGAAAGTAAAGTAGCGGAAGTATCTAAACTGATACACTGAGGAAGAAGAAATCAGTGTTTTGTCTTGGTTGAACATTCAAAATCATGGGCCACTCCATTTCTTCTCCCTCTGTTCATTCTAACTTTCAGGAAAGATGAAAACTTCCATGTTAATAAAATTATACTAAGAACAATATGAAGTATATGAACTTTCAGTTTATTTAATTGACAGACTCAAAGGGGACAGGAGTCATGCAAACTAATTTGGAGTCACAAGTTCCATATTCCTGATTTTTATAATTTATAGGACTTATAAGAATAAAAAAAATTGGAAAGGGCAATCCAGGCAATCAACTCCAATTTCTTTTTCATTGCATGGATCCAAATGAAAACATCCCAAGTGGGCTATATAGAGTCTGTTTGAACATACCCATTGAAGGCAAACTCATCGTCTTTTTGAGTAATTGGCTCCACTGTTAAACTGCTCTTGCTGTTAGGATTTTTCTTCTTATATTCAGCTAGAAACTGCCATCCTGTAACTTAAGCAAGTTCCTTCCTGCAGCCTAGAGTAATTGTGAATAAATGAGTTTTTATATGATATACCTGGGTATCTCTATAGGTATCTCTTTTCATAGGACTCAGCTTCTAGTTCTTGGATTGTTCTCATTGTCCTTCTCTAAAACTGATCTACTTTATCTGAAACTTTTTTTAAGCTTGATGGTTACAACTGGTTATACAACTAGAGGTGGAATACAATAAGAGCAAGAATGTATTGTGATTTTATATTATTCTCCTGCTTAAAAAGAATAATAAAACTGCAGCTGGCTCTTATTTTGCAGCCATGTCACTCTTATGACTCATATTCATATTTCAATCACTATTATTTTTCCCCACCAATAGTATGACTAAGAAAGATATCTATATGCAGGAGAGTCCACAGTGATGGTCACCCACTTCAAAATGGCAGGTGTGACTGGATGAGCAAAGCTGTCCCCACTCCATTTATGTACATGGAATGCATGCAATGCATGTTTTAAAAAGAGTGAGTTTTGATTGCCCTGTTGCATCTAATGTGGCCCAGCTGTGGCCCACAAAGATTTGAATGTTCAATCAAGATATAATTGGTTGCATCTAAACAAAATGCTTTACAATTTTGAAAACAAAAACGCCAATAGAAATTATGTCCATTGGTATATATCTTATTGGGATTATATCTTATTACTATGGTCATAATGGTCCTTGGCATAAAGTTAATGTTTAATATTGTTAATGTCTCATTCTAATGTATCTCCACACTGGAAACTTGTTAAAGATTAAGAGCTTTGGATATATCAAGTCTGGACAACTACAGAAAAAAATGGTTGAATTCCTGAATGGATGTGCGAGTACTACATCTAAAGACTTGCTTAATCAAAATTCATCAATTTTCAGCTCACAAATTGGCCCTATGTTGACAGAAAGGAAATACTGCATAATATGGGTCTGGGCCAGGGGTGTCAAACTCAAGGCCCATGGGCTGGATCCAGTCCAAGGTGATTCTTAGATCTGGCCTGCAGGTCCGCCCTGGAAAAAGCAAAGGATCAGCCTGAGGTGCCTCTGCCAATGAAAATAAAGCTTGGGGGGGCCACGTGTAGGCCTTCTGGCTCTGTTTTTGACTGCAACAACCTACTGCAGCCCTCTGCCAGTGAAAACGAAGCCTCAATGAGTGATTTTGAGCTGGTCATGCCCCCTGGCTATGCCCTCCCAAGTCAAACACAACCCTGATGTGGCCCTCAATGAAATTGAGTTTGACACCCTGATCTAGGCACTTAACTTGTTTGTTCAAAAATGAGTTTTTAAATTAATCTGTGCATAAAAATATGGTTAAGATTCTTGCACTGAAAATTTTTTAGTGTTGGCTTTTTGTTATTTTTTATTTCTTTTTCCATTATTTTTATTTTATTCCTTTTTCATATCTATTACTTGCTTTTTCCCCTTACAGGTAGTTCTCAACTTACAACCAGTTGCTTAGCGATCGTTCAAAATTACTATGGATGCCCCTGCTCCAAAGGCACTTATGATCAGGTTCTGAAGCTCTGATGGATGCCCACCTTGCAGTCAAGTGACTGCATTTTGAGTGCTTGACAACCAACCTGCATTTGTGCAGCTTTCCTCAGTCACATGATTGTGATATATGACAGTTTTTGTTGAAAATCTGACATTTACTTCTAATTTTTGGTAAAAATACCCCATAGCAAATAATATATTTCCTTAAGTTGAAGGCTGTACTTAGGTTTTAATTTATAGTCTTGTTTGAATTATGTGATGCTCTGCTTGTATCTTGTAATATGTGAAAAATCTTTTTGGAAATTAATATAAGTCATAGTCTTCATAGTCTAAGAGACATGCTCTATTATGTTTTAGTTTTAAATCAAAATCACACACTTTCTTTGGTTTCTTTCCTCCATGGTTAATACCTTCTAATTCTCTCTGTTCATTTGAAAAGTAACTTAGTCTTAAATCATCCATAGCAATAGCATTTAGACTTATATACCAATGCATAGTGCTTTACACCCCTCTTCTAAGAAGTTTACAGAGTCAGCATATTGCCCCCAATAATCTGGGTCCTATTTTACACACCTCTTAAGAATGGAAGGCTGAGTCAACTTTGAGCCTGTGAGAATTGAACTGCAAAATTACAGGCAGTCGGTAGTCAGCAGAAGTAGCCTGCAATACTGCACTCTAACCACTGTGCCACCATGCCAACATACTGCACATGTTATCATTAGATGGAAATAATGTATTTCTAGAATGTATCATGGAATAATATGAATTGGCTGAAAAAGGCTGACCACTTTTATCAGGGTAACCACAGAAAACAGAAAACATTTTGTAAGTCCTGACTGCTGAATTAGACTGAGTGGAAAAGCTGGTCAGAGGAAAGAGATGAATGTAAACAAGCCTTGACATAAATTGGCCCAACAGTCAAGGATCAAAATTGTTCTCATTATTAACTCATTTTTTTATTTTATGTTAATTCTTTCTTTTTCTCTCTAAAGTATAATGGGTGAAGGTAAAAAGAATAGAAACTGCAGTAATGAATCAACAAGTTTCGGTACATACCAGGCCCCAAGGCCTCAAGGTCACACATAGGCTGAAAGTGTATACCAGGAACAAAGAACATCAATCAGCAACACATCACCATGGGCTACTAACTGGACTGCAAGCGTTGATTGGCTACTTTGTACCTACTAAAACTGACCATATAGTACTGTGATTTGATGCTACTATGTGTCCACTAATATTTCTGCTCATGTAATATAATGATTGGATAGAGTTCACTGCTTCTGACGTATTACTGTGTGTTTTTAATAAAAGAGCTTCCCGAGCTCGTGATCGGGGCAGCTCACCCAAGATAGAACCGGACTGGTGTCTTTCTTGATGCATTCGACCACCCAGTGAGAAGCCTTCCAAATGCAGAGCAAAGCTGCATCTGGTGACCACAATGTGATCTGTTAAAAGAAACAGGTGCGTCTGTCTTCGACTACTTATCTCACCCGGCCGGACGAGCCAGTTGCAACTCAGGGACGCCATCTCGTGTCACGGATCCCTTCCCAGGAATCTTCCCTAAAGAAGACATCCTCCCTTCAGGTGAGTATGGGCGGAAAGTTCTCCAAAGCACAGATAGCACATTTGCAGGAATTAGGAGAATTAATGAAGAGCTCAATTATTATTCTTAGGAATCAGGGCAAAACACTCCCGGTTCCAATTAAAAAGGACTTTATCACCCTTTTAACTTACATTTACACACAATGTCCGTCTTATCTGGAGAAAGGGTCCTTGAAAGTCTCCACATGGCAACATTTGGATGACTATTTTCATAGCAATCCCAGGGCTCCACCAAAGATTCTGACCACATGGAGAATAGTCAGGGAATGTTTAAAAATCCATGGTTTAGCACTTACCAAAGCCCCCTCCCCTAAGGAGGTTCCTCCTTCTTATACAGCTGAAACCAAAACAAAGGACAGTCTCCAGTTAGAAGCTTCTTCCCCCACTGCTCCTGAACTCATAAATCCTCCTAACTCAAATCCAGCGGAGGATCAAACACCCCTGGGAGCGATCGCGCAAACCATGGCACAGGGACACAGGGAGGGCTCTCTTACCCTGGAGGAGTTCTCTCTGTGTCCTGTTGAATATATAGGGGATGGAGCCAGAAATGTGGTGCCTAGACTTGAACCTTTACCCATGAAATTAATCAAAGATTTAAAACAAGCCGTGGCCATGTACGGCATCCAGGCACCATATGTCAGAGGTTTCATTAACACCATCAGCTCCTCCTTTTTTTATGTTACCCCAAGATTGAAAAGATCTTTTCCATATGGTACTGACTGGACCGCAGTATGTTGTTTGGGAGTCAGACTTTCACGCTGAAGCTGAAAAATTTGCCCGCGATCGTGGTGCAGCCACGAGAGCAGATCAAATATTTGGTATGGGCCGATTTGCGGACTTATCAACTCAGGTGGCTCTCCCACAACGTACCCTTGCCCTTATCAGTATCATAGCGGTCAAAGCCCTTGACAAAGTTGATGATCCTACCTCTGGCATCATAGGATCTTTTTCAAAAATTACTCAAGACTCACATCAGCCTTATGCTGAGTTCGTAGAGGAACTTCAGAAAGCCATTCAGAGACAAATCTTGAATGAAGAAGCCCATAAAGAGCTTCTGTTGAAACTGGCTGTTGAAAATGCAAATGAGGATTGCAAGAGGATTCTGCAGCCTCTATCTGCCCGAGGGGGGGCTTCCCTCTTAGACTATCTAAAGGCTTGCAGAATCATGGGAACCGTCTCTTACAATATGGAGCATCTTGCCATGGCCTTGCAGCAAGCAAATTCTCAAAACAGGCCAGCCGGCAACTGTTTCAATTGTGGGAATCCAGGCCATTTCAAAGCACAATGCAGAGCCAGAGACAATACACAAAACGACACCAAACCTAAAACGATATGCCCAAGGTGCAGGAAAGGGTACCACTGGGCAAACCAGTGTCGCAGCAACATTCCTCAGCTGCAGGAAAACTAGAGGAGGGGCAATCAGCCAGCCCCGCTCCAAAGGCTGACTCCATATCTTTCCAACTAATTGCCTCTGAAGATATGGAGATTGACATTCCAGGCACTGTTTACTTTCTCCCCACATGCCTGAAAACAATCCCTCCTGCCATGACGCCCCTCATAATTTAATCCCATCCGAGACCTCATGGCAAAAGGAATCATTGCTTCTCCGTTTTTGAGAGATTCCGATGACTTTTCCTCAGTGGCCATGGCAGTAATTGGAAATACTCCCACAAAATTTAGCAAGGGAGAATTAGTAGCAACCGCTATTCCGGTGCCTGTTAAAATGGCTAATGCATGGGCATTTACTGTCCATCAGACAGTGGAACAAGACAGGCCTGTGTTACAATTCACAATCTGTAACAAAGTCTTTTCGGGTCTCTTAGATACTGGAACTGACATAAGTGTCATCCGAACGGCTGAGTGGCTGGACGATTGGCCTTTGGAAACTGCCCAAGCTGTTCGGGGAGTGGGAGGAGTTCAGCATGCCCACCGTAGCAAACACTGACTACCGGTGAGTTCCTCTGATATTTCTCGCACTGCCTACCTCCAACCCTTGGTTCTTCCACTTCATACTAACCTGTGGGGCCGTGATCTTATGTCTCAAGTTAACACAAAACTCATTATTGATTAATGGAATCTTTTGCTAGAACTCCACTGCGGCTACAATTAAAAACCACAGAACCTGTTTGGGTAGACCAATGGCCCCTCACAATAGACAAACTAGAGGCCCTGCAATCACTTATCCAGGACCAAATTGTCAAAGGGCATGTTGAACCATCTGTCAGCCCATATAACACCCCCCATTTTTGTCATAAAGAAAAAATCAGGAAAATGGAGGCTATTGCAGGATCTACGAGCCGTGAACACTATAATAAAACCAATGGGGGTGCTACAATGTGGTTTCCCAAATCCCAACATCATCCCTGAAAAATTTGATCTCATGGTCATTGATTTAAAAGATTGCTTTTTTTCTATCCCTTTGCATGAACAAGACCGTGCCTTATTCGCTTTTACACTACCTCGCTTAAACAACTCCTCTCCCTCTTCCCACTTTCAGTGGAAAGTCCTACCTCAAGGTATGCTCAATAGCCCCGCCATGTGTCAACACTATGTCAATAATGTCTTGCTACCCTATTGTTCTGCTTTTCCACAATTTCTGGTGTATCATTACATGGATGATATCCTTGTTGCCGCTCCTGGGCCACCGGGTACGGTGTTCACTTCATTTTCCTTCCTGAAAGCTGTTCTTGCAAAAGGAAGCTTGCACATAGCACCTGAAAAGGTGCAAGTACTAACTCCATATGTATATCTGGGCAATAAAATGCTTTCTGCTACTGCCTATCCTTCACTTCCCTCTCTGTCTCTGCCTTCTCAACCCACCCTGGTTCAATTTCAGCAATATCTGGGTACCATAAACTGGGCTCGACCTTTCCTGTCTTTAACCACTGATATTCTTTCTCCATTGTTCGAAGCCCTTACCTGGGGAAAAAAGCCTGCTGACATAATATCCTTGCAGCAACCTCAGCTTCAAGCAATAACTCAAACAGAAGAAAATATCTGAAAGGTATGGGTAGACAGAGCTGCTGCCAATACTCCTCTAGATATGGTCATTTTAGCCACCCCGAGGCAGTAACTCAAAAGGACCAAAAGCTCCACATCATAGAGTGGATCCATCTTTCCCATACGCCACGATGCTCCATCACTTCCAAATCAGCTCAATTGGCTCAATTGATCACAAAAGGCAGGAGTCGCGCAAAATTACTTATGGGAATAGATGTTTCCACACTTTTCATCCCTTTTTTGCTACAAATATGGGAATCTCTATTCCAAAACTCCCAGGAAATTCAGTTTACTCTAGCCAACTGGCCTGGACTAATTTCTTGCCACCCACCCGCTGATCCACGTTTTCAAATCATTCGGACAATACCCATCTCTTTCTCCTCTCCCATCAGCAAAAGGCCTTTGGTCCACGCTTTGACTATATTTGCTGATGGCAGTAGGGAACGAGGGGCATGCGCTTGGCAAAGGAATGGGGTGTGGCACACTAAAACCACCCCTGTGCAAACATCACCACTAAGGGCTGAGCTTGCTGCAACCATATTAGTCCTCCAGAATTTTAACTAATCCCTCAACTTGATCTTAGACAGCCTATATGTTACCCAAATAGTCTCTACTATTCACGATTCTTACCTCTCTCCCACTATTGATAAAAACCTTCTCTCTCTTTTTGTTACATTGCAACACCTTGTTGCACAGCGTCAGCACCGACCCTCCTCCTCCTTCTTGCCGCCCGTGCCTCCAAGGTTTCCATCCCGTCTCGACTGACTTACTTCACGCCAGGCACCCCCCTTCTGTTGACCTGCACCGCGTCTGGGGACATTTTTCCACCCTATCTCAGATGGTCAATGCTCCCTCAGCCATGGCTCCATATCTCCAGCAATGCTTCTTTCCAGATCAACACCTTTGAACACCCTCCTTGGACTACACTCCTCATACTTCGTCCTACTGCAACCACTTATTATTGCTCCAGTCAATGCCTCTACGATTCCATATGCAACATTTATGAATCCTGGACAGTTCTCAGTCCCCATTCACCTTTTCATCATCAAAGACAATTTGCAAATCAGCCTGACATTCATGTTCAGGCCACCCCCTTTCTACATTGGGTTAAGAGATTGCAGAACCCCACCAGTGCATCAGATGGCTGCGCCCCCTGCCTGACCAAAACCACGCAAGCAGGCTCCATTCAACTAACTCTCATCTACCATACCCAACAACCACAGAAGTACCTTCCTACAGGAAAAACTTGCCAAAACAACAAGACCATGTACCATCTATGTAAGAAGAACTCAAAAACCATTTGCTACGAACCCAAGACGGCTGTACATCTCAATGTTACCTTATGGGCGGGACTTCCAAAAACCTCTGGCAGATCTGATCCTGAGGGGGAGGGAAAACTTTATTCCCTAAACCACACCACCATGCTCAAGGATGGTACTAACCCAATTGTTTTAATCTTTGATGTTTGTGTTGCTTGTTCTAAACCAGGGGGACATTCATGTGGGTCGGCTGACTGGAAAACAATGTACGCCCACAATCATAAATATTTGTGTCCTACACCCATTAACTGGGCCACAGGGAACCCCAATCAATGGATCCCTTGTGGAGGTTCCATCAAGTGTTCAGGTTGGTCTTGTGTCTGTGATTATACCGGGGAGGGTACTCAGGCTGCAATCATCTGTCACATTTCAAACGAATATCAGGGTCTACCACAGACAATAAGGTAGAAATCACCATCTTCAGACAACACCCTACCTTGAATACTTATGGCATAGGGATTGATGGCACAGGATCAGATCCAAACACTTACATTACCATAAAAACTGAAGTAATATATGAAGGTAAGGAAACATCCTTAGGCTGGTCAGTATATAATAATTTAAGGAAATTAGAAAAAGCCCCTGATATCAGTATTATTGCAAAAAACTTGCTCATGGATATGGCAGAAAAAATTGCAAAACAACTTGCAATAACCAATTGTTTTGTCTGTGGGGGAACCACCACAGGAGAACAATGGCTGTGGCAAGCCTTAGAAGCCTCACCATCACTGTTCAATAACATGTCTTCTGTAGGAAACAAAACAGCTAGAACAGTTTCCGATCCACTTATCTGGATAATTACCACCAATTTGATTGATAGAAACTGCTTTTCCCAAAATGGGTCCACTCCAGTAGGACATCTCCTTTGCTTAGGTACATGGGATAACTCCTACCAGACTTGGACATCACCTGACAATGTTACCACCACACCTGCCAAATTCAACACCTCCCTCCTTCCTTATCTCAATGACACAACATCTTCCCAAGAATGGATAGCCCCAAATAACAAGTATTGGATTTGTGATAACCTAGCCTATCCGTCCCTTCCAGCAGATTGGCAAGGATCATGTGTATTGGGGTGGATAAGACCTTCTTTTTTCCTCCTACCGATCTCCATTAAGCAAGAACTAGGCATCCCTGTGTATGATACATTATCCCACAAGAATAGAGACACCGACAATGCCTTTGCAGGTTTCCCCTGTCAATCAGAATATACAGGGGATACCCGGACCTCAGAATGAATTGTCTGCACTTACACCATTTGGGCCCAGGACGGGTCCTGAGGGTACAGAACCCCCATATATATGATTAATAGAATTATTCGTTTACAAGCTGTTTTAGATTTAGCAGGCCAACTAATAGACAAAGCTCTAAACACTCTAGCAACTGCTACAGACAAATTACGCACAGCTGTCTACCAAAACCGCTTAGCTTTAGATTACATACTAGCCAAAGAAGGAGGGGTATGTGGTAGGTTCACTCTCACAAATTGTTGTCTTCAAATTGATAAGGTTGGCAAAGTAGTAGCACAATTAACAACTGAGATGTGACAATTAACCTATAATCCTAGTCAAGTATGGCAAGGTATTGATTTTAAAAATATTTTTAGTTCCTGGTTCCCAAAACTACCAGGATTACAAGCCATAGTAGCTCTCATAGGTATGATTGCTGCAGGATGCGTTATTCTTCCATGTGTGTTTCCAATTTTATTCGCACTATCACCAATAGTCTGTCCTTGTTAGCTGAAAAGCACGCCATTGCACAGGTTAATGCCCTCTGGGAAAAAGAACCTCTATACAAAGTAATACCCTCAGAAGACCCTGATACGTACGCTCGCACAAGTTTTTGCATGGGCAGTGACGAAGATCCAGAAGAATTTCCTCCATATAAAACTAAAACAGAGGAGATGCAGTAATGAATCAACAAGTTTTGGTACATGCCAGGCCCCAAGGCCTCAAGGCCTCACTTAGGCTGCAAGTGTGTACCAGGAACAAAGAACATCAATCAGCAACACATCACCATGGGCTACTAATTGGACTGCAAGCATTGATTGGCTATTTTGTACCTACTAAAACTGACCATATAGTACTGTGATTTGATGCTACTATGTGTCCACTAATATTTCTGGTCATGTAACATAATGATTGGATAGAGTTCACCGCTTGTGACCTATTACTATGTGTTTTTAATAAAAGAGCTTCCCAAGCTCGTGATCGGGGCAGCTCACCCAAGATAGAACCGGATTGGTGTCTTTCTTGATGCATTCGACCACCCAGTGAGAAGCCTTGCAAATGCGGAGCAAAGCTGCAAGAAACAAAAGTGCAATGTATTCAGTTAGAACCATAGTTTAAGAAACAGCAGATTACATTAAACACTTTAAAATGCCACCTGCTATAAAATCACAAGAAAATCAACTGAATGAGACAGTAACAAAGACTTTAGATGGTAGAGAATGCACAACAGGCTGGACACTTATCCATGAAATCATGGTTCAAGGGTACCAGTGAAAGTTCTGCTTTTGAATGATAACAGTAAATTAGATTTTAGAGCTCACTAAGATTGTAAATTCAGATTATAATCTCTAAGGATTACCTAAACAGTCAAATATGACCATGGATCACTATGAAATGACAAAAGTCAGTAGCTAATTTCTTTGAGGGGGACTGAGAAATGCCTGCTGTTTTTTTTTTTTTCAATTCAACTCAATTCAAACCTTTATTGTCGATGCACAACTCTTTTTTTATGAAAGATCCATGTAGCATTTGGTAGAACAGTTGCTTTACATACAAAAAAGAAAAAAAAAATGTAGGTTAATTTCACAGTATAGATAATATACCTGGTAACCTTCCATTTAAGCAAAAAGAGCTGGAGGGATTAACCATATGATGTTTTATAAATACATTGCTATATTTCCTGGTACTTCATTTACCTCTGGCAAAGAGGCTTCACTAAGTAGTAACCGCATTTTTGCTTGAATTTGGATGTAAATCACTAACATCTCGATATAATTATGCATTGTTTCACTGCTCGAAAAAGTGCTTACATCTACTCATTATTTCCTTAGCTGTAAATTCTAACATGAATATATAAACTGGCATGCCTTACTTCCTCTAACCTAATCTCCACTCCTTCCTTTCTGCTAATGAATGGATTGGGTCATTCAAAAGTCCCCTTTGAGTTACAATATCTTGCCTTTCTGACAATAATGGAAAAATGTGAAAGCCATTGGATTTAGTTTCACTTTCTCCACTGAAAATACAGATTTGCATTATTATTAGCATAACACTCATTTATTAGTTAATTGACTCATTGCACTTTTATCATCATTGTTAGTTAATAAGGTTACTTAGTTAAACACTCTCTCGTTGTTCTTTATCTGCCCCACAATGTATCTTCTCTTCTATCTCACCTTATTTTTACAACAGACAATACAAAGTGTGCGCACTAAGTAATTTTTTTTTCTGTAGTCTTGTAATTACTTCTGTATCCTTCTTCCAGTTCTGTCAGTTGAATTCTGCTGTGAAGGATATGAAGTCAACCAGTCTTTAACCAAGGGCAAAAGTGACCTTTTAGCCATATACACAGTTACTTGTCATTTGTTTCCAATCAATGTCATCTCAAGTAAGAAAGCTGTCACCATCCAACCATTTTATTTCTTGATATGCATGGTTTCCTTTTTGAGTCTTAGGCTCAATAATTTTAAAAAGGCAGATCCTTTGGATTCTGAAATGTTTCACCATTTTTTGTGGATTTTGTTTGTCTCTTTTTTAGAATTTGTCATTCCTTTATTTTTATTGTAAAAGTCACTGTAAAGCTACAACTGTATTCTTCAGCTTTCGTCTCTGGCAGTAAAATAATAGTCCTTATTGTTGATTAAGGATGAATGGTAAAATCTCATGCATTGTAAAGTAAGAAAGGTCACTGAGTCAGGTTTCTGTATTTGATCTTTTTTCCATCAGCACAAATTTGTTATTTTTTTTAAATGATAAAGACAGATTTATTAAAAATGGGGAAAAAAATATAGCAGCCAGTTTTTGAATTTCAATATAACTTTACTTTTTTAGACAGAGAACTCTGTAAACAGTTTTGATGAGACCCAGAAATAAGGTCTACCTGAGACTCCTCTATTAAAAGGGAGCTTATGGAAATTATTGCAATCATAAGAGAGCTGGAAGGGATCTTGGAAGTCCTCTAGTGTAATCCCCTGTTCAAGTCGAAGACCTCCAAGAGATCTCTATTGCTAGTAATTATTATCCTGATTGCTGCAGGCGGGACTGAATAACTTCCATAGCTTCCACTGACAGATAACTGTACAGCTATAAAAGTTTCTCCATCCCTGACCTACCGGTTTTTCAGTTGTGTGGGAGATCAATTTTTGATTGAAATAGGCCAGGGATGGGGAAACTTTTATGGCTCACTCAGGAATTCTGGGAGTTAAAGTCCATAAGTGATAAAAGAGCCAAGTTTCCCCACCCCTGCCCTAGTCTATTATTTGAAATTTAGACAGAACAAGATGCAACTCTTCACTGAGTTAACCAACAGGTCAAGGTAGTGGATCTCAGTTGGAGTAAAAATATGCATATATTAAGAACATTTAAGTTATGCATTACATTAAGCCAGGGCTGTCAAACTCATAGCCCGGGGCCAGATGCATCATGCACTGACCACACTCACACCCAGTTGAGGGAAGGGGGAAAAGTTGTGACACATCAAGTGATGACGCTGTGACGATGCACATTTGACACGCCTGAATTAAGTTGTTTTTTAAACTCAGTTTAGGAATAGTATATTACAACAGTTACTATAATATATTCCTGATACCAAGTCCTGGATTGTTACTGGATTCTAAACTAGCACATGGAGAGCCTGCCCCTCCACTCAGAAACACCCTAAAGAGGCAATTTATCTTCAGAAGTTTCTAAAGCATTCAGACTTTGAAAGGAAGCATGACAGTAAAATATATTTAAAGCCAATGGCATATGGAATCAGAAAGCTTTGAAATGGAAGGCAAGATCCCCATACCCCCCCCCAAAAAAATCTGCTATTGAATGGAATGTTATTAAATAAAAATATTTAACTGTATCAAAATATTTAACTGTAAACATTCACTTTCTACCTCTTAATATATTTTGTTCCAACATTTTGCAAAGGAATAATGTCCAGAAAGGAAATTTTAAACTTGTAATTAAAGCAACCAGAGCTCTGAGGATATCTACAGTCTTTCGAATGTGCAGTAAAAGTATGTAAATTGCCTGTACTATGTGTGACTTCAAACAGTCTGTTTAGGAACATAAATTCTCTATTCTCTGCTTCAGACCTTCAGGGAATTACAAGTCACAACAGAAGCAGAAGAGTGCCAAGAAGAATGAAAGCAAGGACTTTGAAAATATAAATATGACAAATATGCAAATTGAGTTATTTGGGATTATTCATTGTTGTTATAATATTTGCAGTAAAGAATTAGAATACTTGAACTCAACAGTTTATTTGTTTACTTATAAAACTGCAATGCTGCTATGCTATTCCACTCCAAACAATATAAAAATGGGAAGGCATCTGTATGAAACTCCATAAAAAGCTGAGTCATCTTGTACATCTTCCAAGATCCTTCTGATTACAAATTGTCAAGCTATGATGAATATATTGCTACTCTTTCAATTCAACACAAAACCTAAATCAGAGGAGGTCGAAATCAATTTCATTGAGGGCCACATCAGGATTGTATTTGAACTTGAGGCCAGGGTGGGTATGGCATGCTCAATAACACTCATATTGGGACACATGTGATGGCCCAAGCATTCTGTCAGCAAAAACGGGCTGCTGATCTCCATTTTCAGCTTCAATGGCTTATTGTAACCCTCTGTCAGTGAAAGCACCCAGATCTGGCCCCCAGCCTTGAGTTTGACACCCCTGACCTACCACTTTTGCTAGCTATATTCAATGAATGAAAATGATAATTTGATAACAGTTTTGTATCAGGACCCTTTGATCAAATTAAATAGACTGCTATCATGAAGGTACACTTGAAAATGGAAGGAGCCAATATTCCAGTAGGGAGAATAGAGATTACTCACTGAATAAAACATCTTAATGCCTTCTACCAAAATATAGCTCAAATATGTCTTGAAATTTAAAAACATGTTGGCTAAATCTAGACTGTAGAAATGTCCCCTGTACTTTGGAAAATAAAGTTCATATTTTCTGTATGCATTAAGCAATTTTAATTACTTATAACAGCCTGAGTTGCAACAACAGCTGTGCATGTTATACATATCTTACTGTTTAGCAGTCAGTTAACAAATGATAAAAGCAAGATACCTCATTGTAGGCTATTATGAGTAGAATGATACCTGCGCATTCTTTGTAAAAACAATCAAGAAAACCTTTCTCCATACTGAACTTTTTTTTGCATTGCTAAAATCTGTTTATTGGAAATGTGTTAGCAGCTGTTCTTTCTTTGGGGCAGAAACTCCAAGTTGAAATCTTTATGGATTTTTTTTTAATGAAATGTAGCTGGATATTCACTTAATGGTAGAAAAGAAAAAAAATTCACAAGTGTTTCCTTAATAAAGTAGGCTCACTTCTTGCCCCTAAACACCAGCCAAATGAATCTTTCCATGCTTCTACATTGTTGTGAAAATATTCCTAGATAGATGGTAGATGATAGATATCGTGTTTGCCTGAAAATACAACCTACCCTGAAAGTAAGTCCTAGCTTGATTTTTACATGTGTGCCCAATATAAGCCCTACCCCTCAAATAAGCCCTAATTAAGACTGCCCACTCCAAGGTACACAGGTAAAAATTAAGCTAGGGTGGGGATGGGGAGTGAAGCTGCTCTACTATTTACCTTCAGACAATTTCAACCAGGCCTCACACAGCCCAGCACCTGCCTTGCCAGCCCTTTTCTTCTGCAACTGGCAAGGCCAGCAAGTTTTTCCTGTAGGTCTCCACAGGTGATAACAGAGCTTTGGATCGATTTGGAGCTCTGTTTTCAGAGGCCTTCAGGAAAGCTTTGCTGGCCTTGCTGGCTGCAGAAGAAGAAGTTCCTGAAGACCTCTGACATTGAAAAGGAGGCTGGGGGTGACACACACAAGTGAGACGAGTCAGCGGATGACATCCCCTGAAACTTGACACTTGGTGTCTTTTTTGGTGGATATATATATATATATAAGACAGGGTGTTATTTTGGGGAAAACACTGTGGATGGATGGATGGATGGATGGATGGATGGATGGATGGATGGATGGATGGATAGATAGATAGATAGATAGATAGATAGATAGATAGATAGATAGATAGATAGATAGATAGATAGATAGATAAAGACAGAATATGTAAGGTCAGCCATCAAACAATCAAGTTTAAAAATAGTGTAATGATATATGTTTAACTTGAATGATCAGGGAACTTCATGAGAGAAAGTCCATCAAAAATGAATAAATTGCAGAAAGTAGCATTCATTCTAGCTAGGACTCAAAAGAGGAAGACCATCCAACTTCAGTTTTCTCAGGAAAACTTCATAGAAATAGTTAAAAAGTTGCTTACACAGGAAGAAATTATGCCTAATAGTATGTAGAAATGGAAAGCTTCTGTTTCCCTCAAGCTCTTTTTTAAACTAATGAGAATAAAACTGCAATCATCCAAAGCAGGAGACCTAGTGATTGTATTGGTATCCTGAGAACTAATATGTTTTATTTATTTATTTTTAAAAATGTCTTTGCCCTTTAGTAACACAAACACTTTTATCTGAGCTCTCATAGATCTTACCAGTTTGTAATATGTTGTTGTACAGTTAACCATCTGTCATGAAAGTCTGAAAGTGTCTTATGGCAATCATTTATTACTGCTGGTCACACAGTCAGCCAGATGTTTAGACTGTATCTGGGATTTTTGAGTCCTTCTCAAGGACTTGGGTTAGGCAGAGATTATTGTCTAATATAAAAAATATTGTCACAGGATGTTAGCTGGTCCAAATAAATGGACTGGTGGTGATTTTGTCAATGTCCATGGTCTTCAAGTGGTGGTCCAGATGGGATTACACTCGAGGGGCCTATTACTGTTAGTACTATCTTTTCTTTCTTTTGTCACAGTTGTTTTATTATTATTGTAGCTGACTAAATCTGATGTTTGTATCAACTTATTGAGTCCTTGCAAAGGACCAGGAATTGCAAATGTTGTTGTTTGATGGTTGTTATTATTATTCTAGATCAGCAACTCCTAAAATGTGACACTATGAATGAATGTTTAGTATTAAAAATTTATATACACACCTGCAAGTAAATCCTATTTAACTCATGTACATTTATTAACACTAGAGATATTATTTATTAGTAATATTTATAGTCCATCTCAAAGTGAAGTTGGATAATCCTTAGAAAAATACATACATCTCTTAAGAAAGAATGCAGAATAAAATGGATGTCACATCAGTTTCCATCCATAGAAAGGTGTCTGAAGAAATCCACTACAAACTGATTTTGAAATAATTTCCTACACTAAGATCAAACTCATCTAGAAGTAAAAGTAAGTGTGGTTGTGGGGAGGTAGAATTCAGTTGTATCTGGAGGCTCACCAGTTTTCAATTCATTTCTGCTTTTTTCAATTGCAGTAATGTCTGGGGATGTGTGTTTAAGGTTATGGCATGATGGATATATAATTCTAAATGCATTCAAGTTTCTACTTCTCTCCATTTCAAAGATATATAAAGAAATGGGGAAGTTGTTATTTTATTTATATCTGACTTTTATGAGAAATCTTAGAAAGTCCATACCTGCTTAGTTTTCAGCTTCTACTTGTCTTCAATTTTCCCTGGATCCTAACCTTTTAATGGTTGAAAGAGGGATAAATGGTATCATATAGAGAAATGGCTGATAAAAGGGTATATTTAGTTGAAATGTGTTTAAATATTAGTATCTTGGGTTGATAGTTAGGCTGTTGGGTTGAGCTCCAAGCTTGGCAATTTGATTGCAAACATTTCATCACCATTCGAGGAGACATTGTCAGTGCATTTTTGTCATCTGTCAGAATACAGGTCTTTAAATATCTTTTTATGAGATGCAAATTAGTCTAAATATTGTTTGTTCAGATATTTCTGAGTCATGGTCTGATTTCGGATTGTTTGATTAGCTGGTTGTTGTTGCTGGGCTATAGTTAAGTATAGTCTGTGTGATGCAGATTAGGATTAAAGTTGTTTATCTGGATGCTTCTGAGTCATGGTCAGATTTCAGCTTGTTTGATAGTTTCAGTGGGTGGCTATTGTTACTGAGATTTCTTGTGAGTTAATGGGTTATAATTTTGTGGCTGTAAAGGTAACATTTTGTTATTACAATTCCAAGGTACCATTTAAAATGAACAAACAGGCATCACACTATGCAGCAACAAAATTATCACCCATCAGGTCACAAGAAATAGCACCATGTATCAATAACAACAGCCAATGGCGACAAAATGTTCACAACCAAATTGCCAAGCTCCGAGCTCAAACCAACAGTCTAAGGATATATTTAACTTTCTATAGCAAAAAGTATAATGAAGTTTCTCAATACTGAGTCAGCAGGAAATCCAACTACAGTTTTGAAGGGGGAGGAAAAAAAAAATTATTTTAAAATGTTAGACAACATTTCAGACTCTTGGAAAGTCCGTATTCTCATCCAGCTCTTTGTCTATTTCCTTGCTGTCTCTTAAAAGTTTAGTTAGCTTAGTTTTCCATTGGACAAGTCTCTGCAAATTTTCTCCAGAATCCAGGCAAGTATTATGTGACTTTCTTTCTTTCTGGAACCAAAAAGTGTGGTTCAAATTAATAAATTATAACAATGTATGATAATGATAAAACATCAGAGAAAGAATCTAGGTATTAGATGTATTCTATTATTATGTTTGATATAAGCACTAATTTTAAACTACAAATGCAATACATACAACAGTTTCAACCTTTATTGGTGTGCCCTTGGAAACTGACATTTGTGCAATATAAGTAGGTCAGCTTCCTTTTGGACATTAATATTAGGCTGACTTCCCATCATTTTTTTTTTTAAATGATGGAACTGCATCAGAAACTAATCTTTGTTTTATTTCATAAATCATTAGGTTGAAAGACATAGCTGTAGCCAAAATGATGATTTCTGCACACAATGGCATCTGAAACACAGAAACTTATGTCAGGCATCAAAACACAGGTATGTAAATTGTGAAATAATGATATATTCACACATATATTGTCATATGGGAGTTTGATTCACAAGCTATGCCATGTTCCAAATAGGAACTCAAATTAAAGTTTCCATACGGAATGAATGCCTGTTTTTTATTTGAACCAACTAGTGATACCCAACCAAGTTCATTGCTGAACTATTTTCACTACTATATACGAAATATTTCTTAACAGACAGTATCTGTTCTCCTGTGACTTAGCCTATTATAATATAGTCATTGTCATGGACCCCATTTCAGGTGCTTGAAATCTTCTATTAGTTCCCCTTCCATTTTCTCATTTTAAGCCAAAATATTCTGTATTCCTTTTCTCTCTTAAAAGGTAAAATCATACCCATGCAGAACTGAGTGAACAATTTCTTCTATTATTTAGAAACTGTTAAGTTCGGTCGATGGGTCCCAAGGAGAGACGAGACTCGAGTAGTGAACAACAGCTCTTTATTTAACAGGCAGATTCTGAGACAAAACTCTAGTGCGCGGCAGCTCTTCTAATAGAGCTGGCTGCGGCTAGGCAGCCAATGACAACTCTTTGAGTTTGTCGTGCTTGGTTTCAGCCAATCACAACAAACACTGTAGAAGCCAATCAGGAATGTTTTAGTTGTCCAAAACACGATCCGGCTTCTCTGGACCAATAGGAAATGCAGGATTACGAGCCTGCTAATATGGAACACCCCTCCCCTCTTGGTTCCGTCCAAGGGGCGGGGTAACATAGTCACGTAAGTAGATGGGTCTTCGTACCTGCCTACTTGACTTGCGCAGTTCACAATGTCTCTGGTCATCATCAGCTTCAGACGGGCTCTGCATCACTCTCCAGCTACTCGATGGAACCGCCTGGAAGAGTGAGCCGGGTCTATAGCTGCGACTCCCACCTGGTGTATCCGAGTTGGTCGAGTCATTCACTCTGTCGCTCCTGCCTGGATTCTCTGGGCTGGTTGAGCTTGTCTGGCTGCTACTTCCAGGTGAAGCACCCGTCTGCCTCGGTTCCCTGTTTGTAGGTAAGTCTTGCTGGTTTAATGTTTGATTTTTATTTAATGTGTGTGGGGGGTGTTCTGCTTGTGCAGATATCTGTTCTTTTTCTAAGTTTGAGGTTCTCCCCCCTCTGATTTCTTGGTTAGAGTCTGTGAGGGGAAAAGTGGCCAGTCTAGATGGTAGCTGGTCAATGTGCCGTTTCCAACTCCTTCCGTCAGTGGTCTGGAGTCGGTAGGAGCAGGGGCCGGTGACCTGGGTGATCTTTGTTGGTAGCCATAGTGGGTCCCCAGTGAAGTTTTTAGCAAACACCGTGTCTCCCACGTTGAAGGCTAGGTGTCGGCTTGTAGATCCAGGGGGTTTCTCTGGCGTGCAAGTAGGGTGCAGATGGTCTAGAGGTGACCAGAGCCTTCTGCCCATGAGTAATTCTGCTGGGCATTTGTTCGTGGTGGTGTTGGGTATGATGTGTTGTATTAGGAGCATTTTGTTGATTTTTTCATGGATGTCGCCATGTTCAATCTTTTGAATAGTTTTTTTTTTTTTTTTGTGAACTGAACCATGCGTTCAGCTTGCCCATTCGCCGCCGGGTGAGCGGGCGATGTCAATGCGTGTCAGATGCCATGATCTGCCAAATATTGTTCAAACGCCAGTGCGGTAAATTGAGGTCCATTGTCAGAGACTATCACATCTGGCAGACCATGCATGGTGAAAAGTTTAATTTTTTGATAATGGCTTCTGTGGTGGTTGTCTTCATTTTGCTTATTTCGAGCCAATTTGAATATGCATCAACAGTGATTAAGAAGGTATGTCCTTTGGTTGGCCCCGCAAAGTCAATATGGATTTGTGACCAGGGGCCTCTGGGGGTTTCCCATTCTAGCGGTGGAGCTGCAGGGGAGCCGAGCAGGTTTCTTGGCATCTGCTGCAACCAGCAACCCAAGTCTCTATTTGCTTGTCCATGCCTGGCCACCAAGCGTAGCTTCTGGCCAGGGCTTTCATTCATACAATGCCTGGGTGCCCATCGTGCAGAATGTCTAGAACTTTTTTGTGTAATGTTTCTGGTATAACCACCCGGTCTCCCCAAAGAATGCACCCCTTTTGTGAAAAGAGTTCAGTTTTCCAGTTTTTGAATGGTTTAAAGAGTTCATTTTTTTCACTTTCCGGCCAACCCCTCTCCACCCAGCTGAGGACCCACACCAAACATTTGTCCCTTTTTGTTTCACAGGCAATGTCGGCATGGTCAACGGTGGTGTGGTTATTGTTTCTATTTGTAAAATAGATAAGGTGGGTGCCGGGTCGTCTTGCACATCTGGTAGGGGGATCAGCTTAAAGCATCAGCATACGAGATGGTTTTGCCGGGCCAGTGTGTTAAATGGTAATTGTAAGCAGCAAGAAATTCAGACCATCTTGTCATCCTAGGTGGCAGGATGTTGGGAGTGGGTTTGTTCCCAGCCAAAATACCTAGTAGGGGTTTGTGGTCCATAATAATTGAAAAAGTCCTACCATAAATGTATTCGTGGAATATTTTCACTGCAGAGATGATGGCTAGGGCTTCTTTGTCCAGATGATTGTAGCTCCTCTCTGGCTTGGACAGGGTTCTGGAGAAGAATGCGATGGGGGCCTCTTCCCCATTCGGCAAGGTGTGGCTTAGAATTGCCCTGACACCAAAAGGTGATGCGTCGCATGTGATAGCAGCAGGGTTTCATTATACTGAATAAGGACTGCATCGGAAGTTAAAAGATTTTTTATTTGTTGGAAAGTGCATTCCTCTCGCCTTCCCCAAGGAACAGGATGCTGTTTTATCCAGGAGCCTATGCAAAGGTTCCGTGACGGTCGCCTTCTGGGGTAGGAAAACATTATAGAAATTAATGAGTCCGAGGAATGCTTGGAGCTCCGTTTTATTTTTCAGTCTGGGGGCTTCTTTGATGGCTTTTAATTTTTTGTCAGTAGGGTGAATTCCATGCTTGTCTAGGAGGTATCCTAGGAATTCAACCCTTTCAGTACATAGCTGGCACTTCTCTTTTTTTACTTTGAGGTCGGAGTCTTTAAATTTCTGTAAAACCGCTCTAAGCCGTTTCTCCAATTGTTTCTTATTGGGGGCTGCTATTAGAACGTCATCGAAATAGGGTACGACTCCTTTGATTCCCTGCAGTAGTCTTTCCATTAGGCTTTGGAAAACCCCAAGTGCGACGCTGACTCCAAATTGGAGTTGGTTGCATTTAAATGCCCCTCGATGTGTCATGATCGTTTGTGCCTTGGCGGTTTCAGCATCGACCAGCAGTTGCTGATAGGCTTGTGCCAGGTCGAGCTTCAAAAAGATTCTGCCATCCCCAAGTGAGTGTAGGAGATGTTGGACTACTGGCACAGGGTAGGCACTCTGCTGCAGGGCATGGTTGAGGGTGGCCTTGTAGTCTTCACAAATTCGCAGGGAGCCATCTGGAATGATGGGGGTGACAATGGGTGTCTCTCAATGGGCATGGTCGATGGGCTCTAATACGCCTTGCACTATGAGCTTATTTAATTGCTTGTCTATCTTAGGCTTGAGTGCAAATGACACTCGGTGTGGCTTGAGGTGGGTGGGAGAGATGTCTGGGCTAAGACTGAAGGAGATTGGGGACCCCTTGTACTTGCCTAAAGTGTCATCGAAGACCTCTTGGAAGTCTTGTATGAGCGTCGCCTCCCAATCTTCTTCATCTGTGTGATTTATACCTGCCATCTCGATCCTCAACGGCAAGAACCACTGTAATCCGAGTAAGCTGGGGTGGTCCTTTTCCACAATTGTAAGTGGTAGGAAGTTGGTGTGGTTTTTGAAGGTGATCTTGAAATGCCCAATGCCAGCTACCGGGATGTGGTTTCCTTGGTAGTCCTTCAAGATCAATTTCTGATTACTTAGTTCCTGGTGGCGTTTGCTAGGAGACCATGGAGAGATATGAGCCAGAGTCTACCTCCATGGTGCATGGTTGGTCTTCGATAGCAACCTCGATGCATACCTTCCTTGCATCTATTGGTGAAGAATGGGTGATGATAACTGTTTGGGGTGTTTCTTCTCTGTGTGGTGCCTCATTGAATCTTTTGTTTTGGCTGTCCCGGTTCCATCGGCTGTCAGTCTGATGGTCCCGGTTTTTGGTGGGGGTGCCAATTGTTTTCTCGGGCTGTTGCCTCAATGCCAGGGGCTGAAGTTTCTTTTATGGCGGCATACTTTAGCAATATGCCCCCGCTTCTCACAATGTCGGCAAATGGCATCCAGGAATTTGCATTTGGAAAGCGGGTTATTTCCTCCACAGCCGGCACATTGGTTCCCCGACTTATGACCCCGCCGGTCTCACCGATCACGTTCTGACTGAAGTAGGTGAATTTCTTCTTCTTTGCTGTCAGAAGGGGATTCGACGTTGCCATGGTGGGCGGCGGTTGCGAGTTTTTCTGGTGTGGTAGTTGCCTCGCTGGTCAAATGGCGATCGGTTCCATTTGAATGCCACATTTGGGCCGCTGATTGTGGGTAGCTTCGGCTGCGGTTGCTTCAGCTATGGCATCGGCGAGAGAGATGTCACCCTTGGCCATTAGTCTGCTTTGGAGTGTTGGGTCTTTTAGGCCGAGAACGACCTGGTCTCGCATGGCCTCATCCAGGTTGATGAATCCGCAAAAGCCTCCAAGGTCCCTCTGGTCAGCCATGAATTCAGCAATGCTTTTGCCCTGCGCTGGTCTCTGATAAAAATCATGCCTTCAGATAAGAGTTGGCACAGCCAGAGCATAGTGGTTTTGGAGGATGGGAGCTAGGTTGTCCCAATCCATTGTTTTGACGTCTGCGGGCTTTGCTAGTGCTTTGGCCATTTTAAAAACGGCGGGCCCGCAGTGCGTCAGAAATACCGCCCATTTCTTGCTGCCGGTGGCGTCCTTCAAATTGTTGGATTCCAAGAACATTTGGAAACGATCAATGTAGGACTCCCAGTTCTCACTGGCTGGGTTAAATGGTGCAGACGGCGTGGTGCTGCTGGCCATTTTGCTGGTCTCTAGCACCATTTGCCACGTTCTGGATAATCTTGCTGTCTCAGAATCCCATCCTCATCGCCAGTGTTAAGTTCAGTCAGTGGATTCCAAGGAGAGACAAATCTCGAGTAGTGAATAACAGCTCTTTATTTAACAGGCAGATTCTGAGACAAAACCCTAGTGCTCGGCAGCTCTTCTTATAGAGCTGGCTGCAGCTAAGCAGCCAATGACAATTCTTTGAGTTTGCCGCGCTTGGTTTCAGCCAATCACGGCAAACCCTGTAGGAGCCAATCAGGAATGTTTTAGTTGTCCAATCATGATCCGGCTTCTCTGGACCAATAGGAAATGCAGGATTACGAGCCTGCTAATATGGAACAGAAACCATAGTTTTGCTGAAATGACATGATGGTATGGTTTATCTGCATGTGTGTCCGTCTAAATCAGAGGTCTCCAAACTTGATAACTTTAAGACTTGTAGACTTCAACTCCCAGAATTCTCCAGCCAGCTGTGAATTTTGGTTGGATAATTCTGGGAGTTGAAGACCACAAGTCTTAAAGTTGCCAAGTTTGAAGACCAATGCCCTCGAACCTCTGATCAAAGGCAAAGAGAAAAAATTGTTTAGGTGACTTTAAAAAAAAACTATTTCCCCTTTTCCCCCAAGCAGAGATGTAGATTTCATTTAGATGCCTGCTACAAAACAGCTTTGCACTCCTGACCTTCCTGACAAAACTTGGTAGGGGGTAGAAGTTCTTTTCTGCCTCTCAAACAAATAATGTTGAATGAAACTTTATTGTTAGGCTAGAAATAACGGGGCATACTTGGAAGGAAAAATAAAATCTCTGCTTAATTAATTGAGCTTTCATTCTTTCCTTTACCTTTTTATGTAACATTGCATCAATATAAGTGGAACTAAAGAGAATAGGTTGGAAAGTAGTCAAGTAAACCTGAGTAGAATGCACATGGGTGATACACAGAATGATTTTTTAAAAAGTTTACCAGGATGCATTTCTTGTTAAAAACAAAGCAAAAGTGAAAGTATAAATAGGTCACAGATTCATATACAAATTAAATTAGCTAATACAAGTGGTACCTCAGTACTCCATGGCAAAACTCATCAACTTTGGTATTTGATTCATTTTGATGTGAAAATGTCTCAGTATTCGATATTTGACTGTTACTTGATGTGCTGGAATAGGAGGAGCTGCAGAAAACAAACAGAAAGTCGTCCATGCTGGAAAAATCACTACATAGGAAAAGGGACAAACAGAAAGTTCTTCTCAGCCAAAACAAAGGGTTACATGGCAAGTCACGTGGCTTGTTTGGGTCTTGTCCTTTTTAGTACTCGTTGCACCTTCCAGAACCAATTAATGCCAAATATCCAGCCACTATTGTGTAATAAAATAACCTGATTACTTTTAAACTGATTTGAGTTTTTTTTCCTCAGACTGAAAATATCTGCTACTTGAATCATATATGTGAATATGCTCCATAGACTTCGGTCCCTTCTTGTAGGTGAGATATCATATTTTAAAAAATACATAGAGACTGTGGATGTTGAATAATTGAATGGAAAATTTTGTATGCAACACCTGTTTGCATATATAGTTTCCATTTAATTCATGCATATCCTCAGTCAATTTGGGCATTCAACCCTGCAGTCTTATTGAGTAAACTTTCAGGGAGACTAACCTGCTATATTTTAGGAATATATATGCATAGAGTTGTGTTTTGAGATGGGCAGCTGAAGAAATATTTTAAATAAATAAATGTAAGAATGTAAGAATCTACAGAACGTCCTTTGAAACCAAGCAATAATTTTCTCTTTCTCAAAAGAGAGGTTTCTGTAGCACAACCTCTTCTATAAACTTGATAACAAAAAGCAAACTTTAGCACAAAAAGCAAACTTTAGCACAAAAAGCAAACTTTAGCACAAAAAGCAAACTTTAGCACAAACTTTAGGCTTTCTCATTTCTAAGTTTACTGTGTGGTTATGTGTGTATGTTTAAAAAAAAATTAGAATATTATTTTTGTACTGCAGATTTTTCAAAACTTTTCACTTTAAAGCTCCTCCCCCCCCCCCCAATTTTTGGGGAAAGTCTGCTTGTTTTCTGGATATGCTGGCACATAATCAATAATCTCTACTGCTTGTCTTCCTGTATGTATACCTGCAGTATATTTCTCATAGTTTTATTTGCTGCTGAAATAAGGAGAGATCATGATAATTTTTGATATACCAAGGACATGTGCCAAAATATTCATGTGCTCAGGGGGACTTTCACATAAATAAATGGGCAAATTGTTGCAAACATCAAAATAAAGAAAGAAAGATGAAACTAAATTCAAGGCTGACACTATAAAAAGTACATGAAAAAAATATCTCACCCACATACAAAGAGAGAGAGGGATACAGATATGGACACACACATAAATCCACTTTCTAGGAAGGAGGCTATTCAAGATAAGATAAGATAAGATAAGATAAGATAAGATAAGATAAGATAAGATAAGATAAGATAAGATAAGATAAGATAAGATAAGATAAGATAAGATAAATGTTGGTTTGGCTAAGATATCTTAAATAATTAAAAGCTACATTGATATCACAGCAGTAAGAGATATTCCCTTAAATCTGTTTTTCTTGCTTGTGCAATCATAAGCTATAAAAGAAGCGATTCTTAAATCATGTTTACTATATACAGTCCCTTATAGCTGATGAGGAGAAATTGGAAGTCTGCATCAGCTTGCTGGGGAAATTAGCACATAAATTATATTTCAATCAAATAATTAATCCAGCACTACGGAAAAGTATTTCGTGTATATTATGTGGTATGAGATTTGTGGAATCAACATACTACAGATTCAAGCCGCCAAGTCTTATAATCACCTGCAAGATCTTTTAAACTTCACTTTAAATTTCAACATAGATTTTGATAAATTCTTTTTAAATGTTGTGCTGCTACTGTCATTACTGTTACACAAAGATCTTCATAAGATGTCATTAATAGACACCTCTCTTTTGAACGATTATTGTCCATTTTATAATCTTCCTTTTGTGGGGAAGTTGTAGAGAAGAGGATAGGATGGCATCTACAAAGGATGTTGGGGAAAGTTTTCAGTACTGTTAACCACAGCTTCCATCTGCGTTAGCTGGGGGCTTGAGAATGGGAGACACTATATTATAGTGGTTTGACTCCTTTCTCAGCAGTCACTGTTGATGGGGCAGAGAGATTGCATCTGTGGCCCTTCCCTTATGAGGTGCCTCAGGATATAGCACTTTCCCTTCTTCCATTTAACATATTTATGATATTACTAAGTGGGTTCATTCATCAATCCAATATCATCAGTATGATGACTCTGGGCGGTTTACAATTTTTAAAATATTTTTTTTAAATACCCACACATATATACAGGTACCCATAAACACAAAATCATAGAACAAAAGAATAATGATGGCAAAGAAAGTAAATCCATAGAGAAAGAGAAAGGAAGAAAAGGGCATTACTTAGCAAACAGCCAAGTTTATTAAGGTCCTTCAAAATACTAGTAGGGTGGGAGCCTTTCAGGTTTGAGGGAAAACTTGATTCTAGAGGGTTAGAATTCCCAGAAAGAAGGCACACCTCCAGGATCTCTATATATGACATTGTTGAAACCTGGAGTGCCCAGTTCTGCCAGATAAAATCGGTTGTGCAGGTTTGTTTGCTGTCCATCTCATTTTGAAGTGACTCTGGGTGGCTTACAGCATTAAAAAAAAAAATTAAAATAATATTTTAGTTGATTGAAACATTTTTAATATTTCTCACTTGACTGTGCCAAAATAAAGTAAGAAGGATACCCCACTTGTTGCAGATGGGTGGTTTGAAACTATAGGGAAAATCAAAACATGAAATTAAATCCTTTATACTTTAAGATAAATCATGAAGTCATAATATCAACATGGAATCTGGATTTGACAAATGTATGATATTCAGCATAAATAATGGAAAAACTGAACAAAATGAAGATGTACAATTGGGGGACAATTGTCCTCTCATCAGCGTAATCCTCTTCAGAATCTAGTTCATCCTAATTTTTATTCCTGAAGATTTTATAGGACTGTGCTATAAATCAAGAGTCCATATGAGTAAACATGCTGATGAGATTGATAATTCCAGACCCCAATTCCAGTATCATTCTGCTGAAATGGTATAACAGACTTTATCATATGCAGGCTCATTAGAACAAATGGTTTTTCCCTAAGAAAACTACCAAATTATATCAACTGCTTTATTATAAAAAAACAAAAACAAACATTTGAAATGTTAAGAGCATTTAATTAATTATTTCTTTACATCAACCTTGAAACTCTTAAATAATATACCTGTGTGTGTATGTCTGCTTCAAGAAAAATTATAGCATTGGTGTTGCCTGTGCGATTTCATTTTCTTGAAAACCTTCACCAATTATTTATTTAAATTAATTTATGAAGAAAGTTCATCACAATAAAAATGCTTTCCTTGTAAACATATAAGGAAAATATTGGAGAACTTCCCCTTCTCCCATTATATTTTTTTAAAATTCTTCTTTATCTCACATTTTTATTCTATAGTAGAAGTACAGTTTGGGTAATACATAAGACATAAGACCAGAAACTGGGATACTATGAGTTTAATCCCACCTTAGGTTTAAAGCAAACTGGGTGTCTTGGGCTAGTCAGTTTCTCTCAGCTTTTGGAAGGAAGCAAACCACTTCTGAAAAAAACTTGTCAAGAAAACTGTAGGGGCTTGTAGCTGGGAATCAGACACAATTGAAGTAAAATAAAAGTATAATTGAACAATTACATTCCAGTTTGTCATTCTTTGTATGCAGTAATGAATCAGCTTCAATAGTTTCAGTACATGCCAGGCCCCAAGGCCTTGCTGCAAGCGCGTACCAGGAACAAAGAACATCAATCAGCAATACAACACCATAGGCTATTAACTGGACTGCAAGCATTGATTGGCTATTTTGTACCTGCTAAAACTGACCATATAGTACTGTGATTTGATGCTACTATGTGTCCACTAATATTTCTGTTCATGTAACATAATGATTGGATAGAATTCACCGCTTGTGATGTATTACTATGTGTTTTTAATAAAAGAGCTTCCTGAGCTCGTGATTGGGGCAACTCACCCAAGATAGAACCAGCCTAGTGTGTTTCTTGATGCATTCAACCACCCAGTGAGAAGCCTTCCAAATGCGGAGCAAAGCCGCATTTGTACCCACAATACTTTCATAGAAAAGTATGTAAAGTCTAGTTATTATCAAGGAAGCCCTTAATAGAATAGAATTGTATTATCCAAAGGATGTCTGGACTTCTTCTTGGCCTGTATGATTGTGCAGAATTGGCCTGCTCCCAGTTCCATCAATCTCTGGTGCAGAAATTGCCTCATGATGGTGATATTCAATTTATACAGGTAGTCCTTGACTTACAATTGGTTACTTAGTGACCATTTGAAGTTATAATGGATTCCCCCCACAAAATATATGTTGTGTATGCAATATAACTAATAAAGTATGAGCTTGGAGTCAAGTGCAGGGTTCTGGCCCTGTACTTCTAATTGGCTGTTAAACGGCCGACCGGATTGGCCCGTTCCGGGGAATCCGATTGGCCCTTAACAGAAATGTCTTATTGGTTTAAGAGCTAATGTTCCTAGCTCATTATTGGTTAATCGTTACAAGGTTTGCCTATATAAGGCAGGTTTTACTGCTGTTCAATTGAGTAAGTCACGATGCAAATAAAGAGCTGAAGTTCACCGTTCAGAGACTTGTCTCCATTCTTTCTCGCCCATGCTCAAACTTAACTCTGGCGATGAGGATGGGATGTGAAGACATCTGAACCAACGAAACTTCGAAGAACACTGAGCACGTGACAGACGACGCCAACAACAGAACCATGTCCGGCGGCATCGTACCACCCGCTCTGTTCGATCCAACACAAGAGGACTGGGAGTCCTACATGGATTGCTTCCAAATGTTCCTAGAGACGAACAACTTAAAGGACGCCAAAGCCGGGAAGAAATGGGCGGAGTTCCTAACGCATTGCGGTCCAACCGTATTTAAGATGGCTAAAGCACTAGCCAAACCCCGAGAAGTGAAGGCCATGGATTGGGATGACCTCAAACCTATCCTGCGAGACCACTACGACCCGACCATGCCTACGCTCGTGAGACGCCATGAGTTTTATCAAAGAAACCAGCAAAAGGGAGAAAGCGTGGCCGACTTCATTGCAGACCTCCGAAATTTGGAAGGCCTCTGCGGATTCACCGATCTAGAAGAAGCACTAAGAGATCGCATAGTTCTGGGACTGGATGCACCCGGCGTCCAAAGCAAGCTGATGGCGAAAGGCGACATCAGCCTTGTCGACGCCATCGCTGATGCTACCACAGCAGAAGCAACCAAGAAGTCAGCTGCACAACTATGCCGAAACCGCATTTCGGTACCTCCACCGACAAGCGACATTTTATCCAAGTCGGAAGGACAGTTTGTGACAACGCACCACAAAGACCTCTCTTTGTCATCAGACAGCGATGAAGAGGGGGTCCATCGACTGCGGTCCGACCGGGACCACTACCCGAAGCCCGTACGCCCTTGCACTGGCTGTGGAGCCAACCATGCCAGATCCAAATGCAAATTCCGTGACATGCTCTGCCATGAGTGCGGGAAACGAGGCCACATTGGACGGGTCTGCCGCAGCTTGCCAGGACCCAGCCAGGAAACTGTCCTGTAAGACGAGAGCCAGTAAACCACTCCTACAGAAATCGAGCTTTGCAGAGAGAAGAGGCTCACCATACTATCACTGTCGGTCACACCTCAGCCTTGGACACTAAGAAAATCCGAGTCACGGTAGCCATCGAGAACCAGCCTTGCCACATGGAGGTTGACTCAGGATCGTCCCTCTTGATGGTGTCTTGGAAGACACTCAAGGAACTCATCCCCACAATTCAATGCCAAGATCTCCGTTTCCAACGCCTCATCCTCAAGGACTACCAGGGGAATTGAATTCCCGTCGTCGGGTCCTGTAGAGTCTGAGTCTCCTTCAAGAAGCACACAGCATACTTACCTTTAATGGTCATCGATAGAGATAGGCCTAGCCTACTGGGCCTCCAAAGGTTCGCGCCACTCGGCATTGAAGTGGCCGGCATAAACCGAGTTGGTGGCTGTGACTTGGAGGAAGACCTTATGTATGAGTTCAGGGACGTCTTCACGGACAGGTTAGGAGAGTACAAGGGGACCCCAATCTCATTCAGCTTAGATCCAAAAATAGTTCCCATTTGCCTAAAGCCCCGTTGAGTTCTGTTTGCCTTAAAATCAAAAATCGATGAACAACTTGACAAACTGATAGCACAGGGAGTGTTGGAGCCCATCGATCACTCCCCGTGGGAAACCCCTATTGTAACACCCATTAAGCCAGACGGGTCAATCTGAATTTGTGGGGACTGCCGGGCCACTTTGAACCACGACCTGCAGCAGAACGCGTATCCAGTTTCGGTGGTGCAGCACCTCCTCCATTCCCTGGGGGGCGGGAAAGTTTTCGCTAAATTGGATTTAGTTCAGGCATATCAGCAATTACCAGTAGATGAAAAAACGGCACAGGCCCAAACTATTGTGACGCACCGAGGTGCCTTTAAATGTACCCGGCTGCAATTTGGAGTAAGTGTAGCCCCAGGGATTTTTCAGAGCCTTATGGAAAGGTTATTGCAAGGAATTAAGGGCATGGTCCACTATTTTGACGATGTATTAATTGCAGCCCCTACAAAAAAATCTTACAGGACCGGTTAAAATTAGTCCTAAAAAAATTCCAAGAGGCCGGTCTTAAGGTTAAAAAAAGCAAATGTAAATTGTGTACTGACAGTGTTGAATTTTTAGGGTACCTGATTGATAGCCAGGGCATTCACCCTACTGAAAGTAAATTAAAAGCGATCAAAAACACTCCCAGGCCACGAAACAAGGCCGATCTCCAGGCGTTCCTAGGCCTCATCAATTTTTATAATGTATTTTTACCACACAAAGCAACTGTCGCTGAATCGTTACACCGATTGTTAGATAAAAAAGCAAATTGGTTATGGAGTTACCGTGAAGAACAGGCGTTTCGAAATGTTAAAAAACTGCTCACTTCTGACTCTGTACTCATGCAGTATAATGAGACTTTGCCGTTAGTTATAACCTGTGATGCATCGCCTTTCGGGGTGGGCGCCATTTTGAGCCACGTACTGCCTAATGGGAACAAAGCCCCTGTTGCATATTTTTCAAAGACTCTTTCAAAAACAGAGTGGAACTATGGACAAATTGATAAAGAAGCCCTCGCAATTGTCTCAGCTGTGAAAAGATTTCACGAATACGTGTATGGTAGGGTTTTTAGTATTGTGACTGACCACAAGCATTTGTTGGGGATAATAGTTGGAGATAAGCCCACTCCCTACATATTATCCCCTAGGATGACCCGATGGTCAGAATTCTTAGCTGCTTATAAATATTGGCTGCAATACTGCCCGGGGAAAGCCATTCCCCAACCGACGCAATGAGCCGAGCACCGCTTCCAGAGACTCTCAATGATCCAGCACCAACGGGAACCACGTTGCAAATCGAGGCACTCAACTTGCCACCACTGACCGCCTGAGATATCGTGAGAGAAACCAAACGCGACCACACCCTAGCACGAGTCCTAGGCTGGGTAGAACGCGGATGGCCATTGGACCAGTTATCAGTTGACTTTACACCAT
The DNA here is from genome assembly GCA_033807585.1 of Hydrophis major. Taxonomy (NCBI): domain Eukaryota; kingdom Metazoa; phylum Chordata; class Lepidosauria; order Squamata; family Elapidae; genus Hydrophis; species Hydrophis major. Next base: position 93,164,003 of record CM066330.1, on the reverse strand, counting down.
TCAAGTCTCGACAGACCGAACTCTTCTCCCAGAAAGGCTGTGTCATCTGGAGCGATAGAGTCGTTATCCCAGAACGGCTCTGAAAAGCGCTGCTGAGAACTTTGCACGACGGCCACCCCGGCATCGTGCAAATGAAAGCCCTTGCACAAAGCTATGCATGGTGGCCGGGTATTGGCAAGCAAATTGAACAGTGGGTTAAAGCTTGTCCTAAATGCCAAGAAGTCAGCAACGCCCCACCAAAAGCCATGCCTACTGAATGGGAGACACCATGTGTACCCTATTCCCGAATTCACCTGGACATCGCGGGGCCAACCAAGGGCCAAACCTTCCTGCTTACTATCGATGCCTACTCCAATTGGCTCGAAATTCATCGCATGACGACTACGACCTCTGAGGCGGTCATCAAGATTTTAAACAGACTCTTTGCAACCCACGGATTACCAGACATCTTGGTATCCGATAACAGCCCACAATTTACTGCACTAGTGCTCGAGCAGTACCTCGCTGACCCCGGCATCCGCCATGTGCTCACCTCGCCTGTGCACCCTGCGACCAATGGCCGAGCAGAACGCATGGTCCAATTTGTGAAGAAAACCTTTGAAAAGGTAGACTACGACAACATTGACGACAAGGTCAACCAAATCCTCTTCTTGCAACACATCACCCCACATAGCGTCACCAACAAAATTCCCGCTGAACTGCTAATGGGACAAAAGCTCCGCTCCCACCTTGACCAGTAGCACCCTGCTTATGAACCGGAGAAACCACTAGGATCCAGCGGCCGCTGTCGCACCTTCCAGGTAGGAGACCTGGTTTATGCAAAAAACCTATCGGGCGACCTGTTGTGGGTGGAAGCGACGATAGTATGAGTAACTGGCCCCAGATCCTACCTTGTGCAATGCCGTGACAATAAACTCTGGAAACGGCATATCGACCAGTTACGGTCGTGACTTGCAGCAGCCAGTTCGCAAATCCCCTCTGACCAAACTGAGGGGGGGGGAGCTACGGAAGAAGATGAAACTCTAGGAAACCCGTTCGAAGGGAACGACGATTTAACAGAAACCCAGGCTGCGGAGCCGTAGGGAGAAACGTTTGCACCTTAAGAAATTGCGGAAAATGGGGGCAACAATGCAGAAGTGAACTCTGAACCGGAGGCAGCCCCACTACCAAACAGCAATCTGCCTCAGCAGGACTGCAACCAACCAATACAGCAAAAGTCAAAGAGATTAAAAAGACAACCGTCCTATTTAAAAGACTATGTAATTGCGTCCTGAACTAAGAAGCCAGGGGGAAGGGGTGTTGTGTATGCAATATGATTAATAAAGTATGAGCTTGGAGTCAAGTGCAGGGTTCTGGCCCTGCACTTCTAATTGGCTGTTAAACGGCCAGACCGGATTGGCCCGTTCCGGGGAATCCGATTGGCCCTTAAAAGAAATGTTTTATTGGTTTAAGAGCTAACGTTCCTAGCTCGTTATTGGTTAATCGTTACAAGGTTTGCCCATAGAAGGCAGGTTTTACTGCTGTTCAATTGAGCAAGTCACGATGTAAATAAAGAGCTGAAGTTCACCGTTCAGAGACTTGTCTCCATTCTTTCTCGCCCATGCTCAAACTTAACTATATACTAACAACCTTTTTCTGAAGTTCTGACAGTCATGCCCCCCCAGTCATATGACTTTATTTGGAAACTCCACAACCAGCCCACATTTGCAGCATTCCACACTCATATGAACACATTTTATGATGTTTTTGCCAAAAACTGGCATTTACTTCTGGTTTTCAGCAAAAATCAACCTATACTGAACAATAGATTTTCCTAACAATCACAGCATTTGCTTAATGAATAGTCATTAACTTTAACTTCACACAAACAGGTTGTGAAATTGGGTTCTATATATATATGCTGGGAAACAATGTTCTAATCAAGAAACCATCAAGAGGAAAAACTACACTCAAAATTGGCAGGGCAAGCTACTATACATAAATAACACACCCCACTCTTGCTAGCACTGATTATATTACCTTGTTGGGTAATGAAATGTCTGCAAGCAAATAAGCAAGTTCTGGGAGCACAAAGAACTCCATATTTTAGCTTGTCACTATTATATATATTTGCAATTTATTCATACAGTATATTCATATTGTGGTGCTCGCATTTGCACTTGGTTTGGGAAAAAGCTGCATGAAACAAATTTTTTCTGTACATGTCAGAAATTAGAAAGAACATTACTGACAGACAGTGGTCTCTTCAGGGAACCACATGCTGTTCAAAAGGGGTAGAATTTTCAGCATAATCCAGACAGAACTGGATACTTATGACTACAACTAAGAGCGTGTACATGACTGTGTTTATTAGCATTTGTGTGAGTATATACATGTAAAATAAATGTATACACACACACACACACACACACACACACACATATTAGCATTGTATTGAACCCTCCCCAATTTATAACCATTTCTTCCATTTGACAGAAAGGAAATAGCTTGTATAATTTTTTCAAATAAATGATGTGGGTGAAATGTCCTTCCAGTAAATTTACCCTTGTCATTAATAAAAGAGTGAAGCGATGTATGTCTAGTCACAGCATGTCCCACTGATTATATGATTTCAATCTAAGTAGCTGAAAGTGGTGTGATTGTCTTATCTATCAATGTACAAAAAGATTCATCTTTAGTCGTCAGTCTCTTTCCTTCACACAGTTCAATTATATACTAGAGAAGATCAGGAGGTAACTTATTTTCTTTTCCTTTTCCTTTTTCAGGTCAAAAAAACCTAGATGGCATGATGGGAACATGTATAATTATATGAGACAATCATATAATACCCCTCTGCCTTCTTACAGTAATAAGATAAGAGTAAAAACATCACCCACAGAAGTTCAAATCATCAATTCCTCTGATAAACACTGAAACTTATCTAATAGGAGAAAACAACTTCCAGAAATGTTATGGACTAAGCCAACACAGCGATACAACCCTCAACAGCTTTTACTTTACAGCAGGCTTGTAATCTTGCACTTCTCATTGGCCCGCAAATAGTGAGTCGTGATTGGTCATTTTTGGCCAGTCTGATTGGCTGTTAATGGGCCCCTCTGATTGGACGCTTGCGAAAGCAGTAAACTCAAACCATTGGTTGTTTTGACAGCAGTCAGCTCTATAAAAGAGCTGCTTCTGCCCAAGTATTTGCTCTGTTCTTATTTTGCAATAAAGAGTTGAAGTCACCATTCGATGTCTCGTCTCCGTTCCTTGAGCCCATGCCCAGGACTTAACACTGGCGATGAGGTTGGGATGCGGAGACGATAGAGCTGACTAAGTACGCATCGAACAAGACAGAGCACATGGCGAAAGAGTGAACACAACAAACGGCAAGATGACCAGTGGCGCCATACCACCTGCTCCATTTGACCCAGCAACCGAAGACTGGGACAAGTATATAGATCGCTTCCAGATGTTCCTGGAGACCAACAATTTAAAAGATGCTACACCTGGCAAGAAACAAGCGGTGTTCCTGACTCATTGCGGCCCCACCATTTTCAAAATGGCTAAAGCACTGGCAAAACTGGCAGAAGTGAAGACCATGGATTGGGATACCCTCGCCCCAATCCTCCAGGCCCATTATGCACCTGCAGTTCCTACACTGATACGAAGACACGAATTTTACCAGAGGGACCAACGGAAGGACGAGAGCATTGGGAATTTCGTAACTGACTTCCAGAACCTAGGAGGCCTTTGTGGTTTTGCAAACTTAGAGGAAGCCCTAAGAGACCACATATTCTGGGATTAAATGCACCACAGGTGCAGAGTAAACTGATGGCGAAAGACAACATCAGACTTACAGATGTCATCGCTGACGGTACTGCCGCAGAAGCAACCAGGAAGTCAGCCGCTCGAATGTGCCGCTTCACCAACTCGCTAATGATAGCCCACTCGCCGTTGAGAAGCACACTACCACCACCCACCACGAAGACCTCAAGTCATCCTCAGACAGTGACGAAGAGGAGGTCAACCGGCTCCGCTCGGAATGAGAGCAAAGGAACCAGAGACGTCCACGCCAATGTGCTGGTTGCGGGGCAAACCACCTGTGATTGGACTGCAAATTCCTCGACGCACTCTGCCGTACTTGCGGATAAAGAGGCCACATCACAAAAGTCTGCAGAAGCAAGTGAGAGTCCAGTCCCAGCCGAAGGGAGAATAACCTTCATTGGGAGACAGGCAAACCTCCTGAGAACCAGGACCGTCTGAACCACCACTACTACTACAGAAATCGAGCACCTGCCTCTTCAACGAGACAAGAAGAGGCCCCCCAAACCATTATTATCGGCCACGCTTCATCGTTTGATGCAAGAAAGATCCACGTAGGGTTACTATTGAGAATCAACCGTGTGTGATGGAAGTCGATTCAGGATCATCCCTATCGATGGTATCCTGGAAAACCCTCAAACAGCTGATCCCTGCAATCTGCCGCCAGGATCTCAGCACGCAACGAATCATCCTGAAAGACTACCATGGAAACAGAATTCCAGTTGTCGGTTCCAGCCACGTCCAAGTATCCTTCAAGGACCGCACAGCAACGCTTGCCCTGACTGTCGTCGATCGTGACCAACCCAGCTTGTTAGGGTTACAGTGGTTCGCCCCACTCGGGACTGAACTAGCTGGCATACACCAAACCAAAAGCGACGGTTGGGAAGAGGTTCTCATCCAGGAATTCCAGGATGTGTTCACAGGAACATTAGGCAAGTACAAGGGGACCCCTATATCATTTAATCTCAGCCCCGATGTAGCTCCCATTCAGCTTAAGCCTCGTTGGGTGCCTTTTGCCCTAAAGCCGAAGATCGATGAGCAGCTAGATAAACTGATAGCCCAGGGCGTATTGGAACCGATTGACCATGCCTGCTGGGAAACTCCAAAGTAATGCCCATGAAGCCAGATGGTTCATTAAGAATTTGTGGGGATTACCGGGTCACCCTAAATCATGCTCTTCAACAGAGCGCTTACCCAGTACCGGTGGTTCAACACCTTCTTCATTCCCTGGGTGGCTGAAAAATATTTGCAAAATTGGACTTAGCTCAGGTGTACTAGCAACTACCTGTAGACGCAACAACTGCAGAAGCTCAGACAATAGTTACACATAGAGGCACTTTCAAGTGCAATAAACTCCAATTCGGAGTAAGCGTGGTGCCGGGCATTTTCCAAAGTTTAATGGAGAGACTATTACAAGGCATAAAAGGTGTCGTGCCTTATTTTGATGACATCCTAATAGCTGCCCCCACTAAAGAGTTATTAGTACAAGGACTCAGAAAAGTTCTTCAGAAATTTAAAGATGCTGGTCTGAGGGTAAAAAGGGACAAGTGTCGACTTTGTACAGAGAGAGTGGAGTTCCTGGGATATCTTCTTGACAGACAGGGAATCCACCCCACCAAAAAAAAACTAACTGCAATCAAAAATGCCCCGAGACCTAGGAATAAGACAGACCTCCAAGCCTTCCTGGGACTCATTAACTTTTATAACATTTTCTTGCCCCAGAAGGCAACCATAGCCGAGCCCCTACATAGACTTCTCGACAAAAAGGCTTCCTGGGTCTGGGGACGGCGTGAAGAGAGTGCATTCCAAGAGGTAAAAGACCTCTTAACCTCCCATGCTGTATTAATGCAATACAATGAGACTCTACCTTTGACAGTTACCTGTGACACCTCACCATTTGGAGTGGGAGCCATTTTAAGCCATGTCCTACCAAATGGGAATGAGGCACCTGTTGCGTTCTTTTCAAGAACTTTGTCTAAGACCGAAAGGAACTATAGTCAACTTGATAAAGAGGCTCTTGCTATTGTATCTGCAATTAAACGTTTCCATGAATATGTGTATGGGAGACCCTTTACCATAATTACAGACCACAAGCCACTACTTGGTATTTTGGCGGGAAACAAACCAACTCCCCATATCTTATCACCAAAAATGACACATTGATCAGAAGTTTTTGCCGCCTACGATTACCGATTGCAACACCGCCCGGGAAAAACCATTCCCCACACTGACGCTTTGAGCCGATCTCCACTACCAGACATCATAGAGGACCCAGCTCCAACCTTATGCATATTGCAAATCGAAACCCTCAAATCGCCACTGCTGACCGCTCAAAACATTGCCTTAGAAACAAAAAAGGACCCTGTTTTGGCACGAGTTCTCAGCTAGGTAGAACGGGGTTGGCCGGTCAGCGCAACCAATGATACATTGAAGCCATTTAAGAATCGTCAAACAGAGCTATTCTCCCAAAAAGGCTGCGTAGTGTGGGGAGACAGAGTCATAATCCCAGAGAAATTGCAACATAGAGTATTAAAAATGTTGCATGATGGACATCCAGGCATCGTGTGGATGAAGGCATTGGCCAGGAGTTACACATGGTGGCCTGGGTTAGATAAATAAATAGAGACCTGGGTAGCAAAGTGCAGCAAATGCCAGGAGACTCGCTCTACTCCTCCAAAAACTCCCCCAACCCAGTGGGAAACGCCTCGAGGTTCTTGGTCCCGTATCCACATCGATTTTGCGGGACCCACAAGAGGACACACTTTCCTCCTAACAGTGGATGCCTATTCAAACTGGCTCCAAGTCCACAAGATGAAAAGCACCACCACAGAGGCGGTCACTAAAAAGCTGAATAAGCTATTCGCTATCCACGGATTTCCGGATGTCCTGGTCTCCGATAATGGCCCCTAATTCACTGACCTGCCATTCGAACAGTACCTGGTAGATCGGGGCATCCGCCATGCCTTAACATCGCCTGCTCACCCTGAGGCCAATGGTAGTGCTGAGCGAATGGTTCAATTTGTAAAAAAGACCTTGCACAAAATGGACCACGGCGACATTGACGACAGAATAAACCGGATGCTTCTCCTCCAGCACATAACCCCAAACAGTACCATGAACAAAACCCCAGCTGAACTCCTGATGGGCCACAAACTTCACTCGCATCTCGATCGCCTCCACCCAAACTACATGCCGGAACAATCCCCAGGATCCACCAGCAAGTGTCGGGCATTCCAGGAAGGTGACCTCGTGTTTGCAAAAACTTCTCGGGCGATCCATTGTGGGTCCCCACTACCATAATGCAACTTACAGGACCCCGATCCTTTTGCCTGCAAACTACAGATGGTAAGATGTGGAAACACCACATAGACCAACTCCGTTCCAGATTAGCACCTAGTCCTATCTCAGCCCCGAAATCTCTAGCTGGGGGGGGAGGGAACATTGAGGAGGCCGAAGAAGAATTAACAATTGAAACCCAACAGTCTACACAACCAACCAGGGGATACTCACCATCAGAAGGAGAACCGAGCCAGGGAGTGGCCTCGCCATGTGACAGCACTGCGATGGAAATGGATCCAGGGAACCCAGAAGACAGCACTGGCGTAAGCAGAGAAAGCAGCCCAGGGCACAATTTTCGCCATCCAACCCAGCTAGCAGCCCACCGGAACCAGAGCCAGGACAGAAACTGGTGGAACAGCACAGGTCGAGCAGACAGGTGAAGTGACCTACCTATTTATGAGAATACGTCATCCCACCCATCAGACGGAACCTAGGGGGGACTAAGCCAACACAGCGATACAACCCTAAACAGCTTTTACTTTATAACAGGCTTGTAATCCTGCACTTCTCATTGGTGCACAAATAACGAGTCATGATTGGTCGTTTTTGGCCAGTCTGATTGGCTGTTAACGGGCCCCTCTGATTGGACGCTTGCGAAAGTGGTAAACTCAAACCATTGGTTGTTTTGACAGCAGTCAGCTCTATCAAAGAGCTGCTGCTGCCCAAGTATTTGCTCTGTTCTTGTTGAAATCGCCGTTCAATGTCTCGTCTCCATTCCTTGCACCCATGCCCAGGACTTAACAAGAAATATGAGAGAAAAAGATTTAAGGATAGTAAAGATTTAAGGATAGTACGTGTGTGAATGACACTTTGTCTAAGCAACAAGTTCTTATTATTCTCATTGTCATTCTATAATGATTTGGTTTTACATTTTTAAATTATTGAATTGTTTGAATATTTCCACAGTAGGCTACATTATTTTTAATAGTAATATTTCCATCCTATCTGACTATTCAAGTTTGGATTGCTTTTTCATATAACTAATTAACTATCAAAAGAACTGTCAAAGACACTCAAGAGATCTTGTAACTGGCTCAGAATGATAGAAAGCATTCCATTATTGTTATTCAAATCAGCTTCGTGCTGGCTTCCAAGACTTAAATGAACTTCCATTCAATCCAGAAGAAGGATTTCATTGTTTAAATGTGTTTTAATTTTCACTGGATATGGTTTCATTACACTGAAAATAAGATAATTTTTATAAAATAATTTCATTTTCTCATGAAATGAGATGGCGACTAGCATTTAAGCAAGCACGATTCATTTGAAGAAACTTCAACTACCAGATTTTTTGTTTTTTCTACTTTGCTCTGCCAACTTTAACCTTTCTTCTCTTGTGACATTTAGTAAAGTTGATTTGCATCTATTAAATTTTCCTAGCAGTATTATAAGGCATATTAAATCATTCCTGAAACTCAGACAAAAAAAATTCAAATAGCTGTCTAGAAAGGCAAATCGTGCTGTAATCTGAAATGTCACTGCCATTTTGTACCCCCTTTTAAAGATGCTTGAATAAATTCTATTTTATCAGATCAAACAACATTTAACATTGCCTGCCAAAATAATTTTAAACTAAAAAAATCATAAATCCTGAACTGACAGATGATGATGGAAGTGTGATGGTAACTCAAGGCCTTTAAGGAATCTAATACTTTCAGAAAAGGATTTTTTTTATTTGATGCCTAACAGTTTTTTTTTCCCATGAATGCTTTGTAAATAACTCTGCTTCAGTGTGTAATTCTTAAAACTATACCTGATTCAGAACAGTTATTGGTTTTTATCCTTGTTACACAAAAATCCAGGAACAATTTACTCCAAAACCTAAGAGGATCAAGCCTCTACTCTCAGAATATCAGCACTAGGGTAGGTCTACTCCACAGCTGAATACTGTGCCCCTGTTTGGCTTAATAGCTGATACACTAGCAAGATCATTGCTTGACTAAATGATACAATGAGGATCATAAGCAGTTGCATAAAATTTACTCCTACCTGCTGGCTCTCTGTCTTGAGTCACATTGCACCACCAGCTCTATGAAGGCCTTAGTGAAGGAATACAACAAAATTATGACAAACCTACTTCTTCCTGTGCACGCTGATCTTCCTCATCTATCAATTGGCAGGCTTAAATCCAGAAAACCCTCTTTGGCACTCACTCAACAGCTGTCTAACAATTTTGACATCAACACACAGTGGAAAGCCAAATGGTCTGCTGAATGCCCAGATACAGATAGTTATGTAGATAAGTTTTGTAGATGTACAAAAGGTGCCAGGTTTTGACCTTCCTCACCAGCTCTGGCCAACTTTGAACAGGATCTGTACTCAATGTGGTGTCTGCCAGGACTCATTGTTTAAGTGGGGTCTTTTTTTTTTTTTTTGGTATAAGTTTTATTGATTTTAACAAACAAAAAACATATAAGACATAAAACATGACATAGAAAAAAAATTAAAAAAAATTATAACAGTATTAATAGTTGAAATAGTGGATAATAATATAAAAACTCTCTTGGTTGCAATTTATGCCCCAAATGATAAGCAAGAAGAATTTTATAAAAAATTACATATGAAAATGATTGAACTGGACTATGTTAACATACTTATGATGGGGGACTTTAATGGAATTGTAGACAATAAACTGGACCATACAGCAAAAACAACACGACAAAATAGGAAAACTCTCCCTAAATCCTTTTTTAAAATGACAGATGAACTAAATTTAAAAGATATATGGAGAGAAAGAAATACTAAAACTCAACAATATACTTTTTATTCAAACAGGCATTTATCGTGGTCCAGAATAGATATGATTTGGACATCAACAGAATTATTATCTAATATTCAAGAAATGAATATTGAAACAAGTACATGGGCAGACCATAATCCAATGACAATTAAATGGAAAGGACAAAAAAGAAGATCTAGATGGACATTAAACAATACTATTCTAAAAAAAAAGATTTTACACAATGGATGGAAAAAAAATTGGCTTTCTTCTTCAATGAAAACAAAAAAGAAGATACTTCAATACAGAATGTTTGGGATACAATGAAGGCATATGCAAGAGGATTAATAATTGACTATATAAAGAAAAAGAACATTAGGAAGAGGCAAATGATTAAAGCTCTAGAAGATGACCATAAAAAACTGGAAAAAGAATTACAGAAGATGCCACAAAAAAAAAGATATCAAACTTAAAATGGACATAATTAAACATAAAATGGATCAAGCAGAGAAAGAAGAATTGGCACAAAAAATTAGAAGTGCAAAACAGAACTATTTTGAAGATGCAAATAGGCCAGGTAGCATATAAGCTATATAAACAAGAGGATCTTGATGAGGAAAAAATTAAACAGTATTTACAAAATGCTAACCTACCTAAGATACCTGATGAAACTCAGAAAATGTTGGAAAGTGCCATAACAATGATGGAATTAACCGAAGCACTCAACAGACAGAACAATGGAAAAGCACCAGGACCAGATGGTTTCCCGGCAGAATTTTATAAAACACTACAAGAATCGTTGAGCATTCCACTGTTAGAAGTCATGAATGAAGTTATGATAAATAAGAAAATACCTGAAACATGGTCAGAAGCTTATATTACACTTATTCCAAAAGAAGGGGTTGACCCATTACAAATTAAGAACTATAGACCTATTTATTTATTGAATGCAGACTATAAAATCTTTGCTTCAATCTTGGCAGAAAGGCTTAAAAAATAAATAATTTTATTCACTCTGATCAGAATGGATTTTTACCAAAGAGACAGATTAAAGACAATATGAGGGTAATCCTGGACACATTGGAATATTATGAGGCGCACTCTGAAAAACAAATGGCTTTGATATTCTTAGATGCCCAAAAGGCATTTGATAATGTGAACTGGAGATTTATGTTATTACTATTGGAACAGATGGGCTTTGCTAGAAAATTTATCCAAGCAATAGAAGCCGTATATTATAAGCAAACGGCAAAAGTAATGATAGATGGAGAATTCACAGACTCTATTAATATTTAAAAAGGTACAAGACAAGGATGCCCATTATCTCCTTTGTTATTTGTATTGACCTTGGAAGTCTTAAATAGAAATATTAGAGAGGATATAAACATAAAAGGAATGAAAGTCAAAAAGGAGGAATTCAAATTGCAAGCCTTTGCGGATGACTTGGTCTTTATTTTGGAAGACCCTTTAGAGACAGCTTTAAAACTATTGGAAAAGATAGAGATGTATGGTGAGATGGCTGGTTTAAAAATAAATAAAGACAAAACAAAGATTTTGACAAAGAACATGTTATTAAGGCAAAGAGAAGAGCTGGCAGATTTATTGAAAATTCAAGTTACGAACAAAGTTAAATATTTGGGGATATATTTGACGTCAAGATGTACTACATTGAAAGAGAATAATTATATTAAGCTTAAACAGCAGATAGCATCTGACCTGAAAAAATGGGAAAACCTACAATTGTCATTGATAGGTAGAATTTCAACAATCAAGATGAATATTTTACCCAGAATTTTATATTTGTTTCAAACAATACCAATTAGGTTAAGTAAGGATTACTTCGAAGAACTAAATAAAATTGTGTTGAAGTATATATGGCAAGGCAAGAAAGCGAGAATAAAATTAAAACTTTTACAGGATGCTAGAATTAGAGGAGGATTTGGCCTTCCTAATTGGGAGTTGTATTATCAAGCTGCAAACTTAATGTGGGTTAAAGAATGGATAACGTTAAGAAAGACTAATTGTTGACATTAGAAGGTCATGATTTATTATTGGGTTGGCATGCTTTTTTATGGTATAAGGGAACTAAATCACAGGGTTATTTCAGAAGGCATTATATATGGGAATTGTTATGGTTGAATTGGGAGAAAATTAAGAAACAATGTTATTTGAAAATTCCAGTTTGGTTATCAACTATTGAAGCTTTTTCGTATCCTATAACTTATAAGAAGGAACAAACAGTTAGATATGGGGAAATATTGGATGAAAAGGGTGAACTTAAAACGATGCAAAATTTAGAAGAACAAGGTATAAAGATGAATTGGTTTTCATATGTGCAAATACATGCAAGGTATCTTAAAGATTCTAAAATAGAAGGATTTTATGATAAATTGACTGACTTAGATAGGATTTTGACAGGTACTGATGAAAAAGTGATTAAAAAATTATATAGTTATTTGTTGGAAATTAAATTAGAGGAAGAACAAGTTAAAGAAACAATGATTGCTTGGGGGAAGAATTTTGGATATGGGATTGATTTAGAGAAATGGCAAAAACTGTGGTCACAAAATTATAAAATGACAATATCAACAGCATATAAAGAAAATTTGTATAAGATGTTTTACAGGTGGCACTTTCCCCCGACAAGAATAGCAAGAATGTTCAAGAATAAATCTGAAAAGTGCTGGAAATGTCATCAGATACCTGGCTCATATTACCATATGTGGTGGACTTGTGAGGAGGCCAGGAAATATTGGATTAGAATTTGCATGTGGCTGGAAAAAATGATAAAGAAACACATAGATTTGAAACCAGAGATTTTTTTATTGGGAATCGTACCTGATATATATAATAAATATTTAAAATATCTGATTGTAAATGTATTAACAGAAGTTAGGATTGTATTTGCTAAACATTGGAAGAGTGAGAAAATACCAATAGAGGAAGAAATTATTAAGAAAATATTGGAATGTGCTGAAATGAGTAGATTGACATTTGAAATTAGAAAACAAGAAGATAAACAATTTTATGAAGTTTAGGATCTTTTTTATCAATGGTTAGATAATACAATATGATAATAGAATATTTAGAAATTTAGGAAATATTGAATATATAATTTTTCTTGGTTTTGATGATTCTTAAGAATATTTTATTATGATAGATTTGGTATGATTCTATGATTTGTTATAAAATAATTTAACTCAATTATAGTTATCTCGCTTAAGTATGAATTAGTAAAATTATAGTCAAATGATTGTTCAATAATGATATTGGGATATTTTATTGATGATTGATAATGTGAATTATAATGTAATATAATTCTTCTGATGACTATGAAATGGATGCACAAAAGGGAGTGGTAAACCAACCGATACACTGTAAATTTATGAAGAATGTTTAAGTGGCGTCTTGTGTCTACCCTTCAGTGTGACTGTGGTGCTCCTCGACAAAATATCCATCACATTGTATCTGAATGTCCATTAAGAGCTTTCATCAGCCCAATGTCTGATTTTTTTTAACATAGACCACTCTGTCCTTGAATGGCTGGGTGAACTGGACATTAACACTTGAACCACTATAAGTCCATGTATTTGCCATATATTAAAAAAATAAAAAAAATAAAAATCCAGCCAATTTTTAAATGCTCAAACACAATTCAGTACAACAGTCAAAGTCAAAACTGTTGCTTTTTAGACTAAGTGTGTTATCCCACACTTAGATTTTCATTTTTCTTCTCCTTTCAAAATCTAGATAACACATTGCACTCAATAAGCACACTGATTTTCATTTAGTTGTTGGACAAGGTCTGTCTCTTAAAGGATGGTTCTGGATATGGAGGTAGATAGTGCAAGTGTAGTTAAGAAGTTGTTCCAGTGTGGAGAGATCCAAGTCTTGCTTTACTTGAAGCAGTTTACATCCTGCAACCATACCTTTAATACTATTAAACAGCACTATCATAGGGAAGGAATCATTAGGTGGACAAAAAGAAATGCCAAATCCAGTATAAAGGTATGACTAAGTGTGCAACCAACCATAAGTATATCACCCAACTTATTTAATGAGCTATTTAATGAGGGGAGAAAGGTAAAGTAAAATGATGAGTTCCGACCGGAAGACCTAGGCTGGAGTCTTTCCTCAATCATGGATATTCACAAGACAATCTTGATCCTATATTTCTGATTCAGTATAAGTTTATTACTTACATTCAGTTTAATACAAGTTTAATATTGTGTAGGAGGGTGGAGCTGGCATCGCGACGATACGGCATGCGATCTTGGAGGTCTGAGATCGCTGCTGATATCTTTGCTCCTGGACAGTCCTATCAGATCTAAACCATCCCAAAGAGACAGTGAAAGTGAAGAGTATATCCTGTTGATCCCAGGGATACTGCAAAGTCCCTGGTAGATCAAGGAGAAGCTCTTCTTGCCAGCAACAAAGAGGCAGCCATTAAAGCTGCTGAAGTTGGGACAGCTCCGAAACGGAAGAGAACAGAAAGAGAGAGTGTGCTGGTTTGGTGAGAACTTTTTTTTTTATTCTAAGATCTGAAAGGACACCCTAAGGAAAAGAAAGAATCTGTAAAAGTTTTGACAGAAGTGATTAAGTGGCGATTTTAAACAGAAATGTCAAAGTAATGTTGTTTATTTCTCATTGCTGGATTTTCTATACACAATCTTGTATTTTGAAACTGGACTGGTTTTCTCATTTACATATTTTTTCCCTCCTTTTTGATTTTGTAATATTTTAGGCTAGAGGCTCCCTTTAGTTAGTTCTTTTTTTAAAAAAAAAATCCTTTTCTTTTTTTTTTTATTAATTCTTATTATATCTTGCTCAGAAAAGGAGGGGGAAAGTGAGAGCAAAGAAACTTTGTAACACTGCCAATTAGAGTCTTGAAAATATTCTATTTCCCTGTGACGAGACAAAGCTGAGAAAGAAAGAACTGAGACTCTTTTTCAAGGAAATTGTTTTTTGATAAGATAGAGGGAAGAGCATGGGCGAATATTATTGCAGGTGCTCTTCTGGGTTTCTATCAAGAGCTGGAGTCTGGTGTTAAAACCTAGGGGGGGGAAAGATGATAAGTTTTTGGAGAAGAGAGCTATAATAAGAGCCTTGTATAATTAAACAAAGTGCAGTGTGCCCTTTCTACTTTTTCTAAGTTGTGCTATCCCTTCTCAACAGCTTTATTGTATTTCATTTTATCTTTTTTTTCTTGTAATAACTATATGGGTTTTTGGCTTTGTTGGAGCTTGTCTATGTTTTTTTTTTTTTCCTCTTTGGAAGTCCAATCTCTACGTTTGCTTTTTATTTTTAAGGTAAAGCCTTAGAAGCCTTTTTTTTTCCTTTCCTGGTATTTTTGTTTTTTCATCTACCTTTCTGGTTTATTCTTATGCACTCTTTTCTATTTGAGACCTTTCAATTGGATTAAGGTGTTGAAGAACCTGAAGAATTTTCCTTTTCCTTTTCCTTTTCTTTTTTTTTTCTTAAGCCTTTTTCTCCATCTAACTATTGATTGGATTAAGGTATACAAGAACCTGAAAAAATTTTGTCCTCTCTTTTTTTTTTTTTTCTTTATCATTATTATTGGGCTTCTTATTTCTACTATTTTTATTTTGAACTATAATTGGTTACTTCACAATTGAATTAAGGTTTAGAAGAACCTGAAGATTTTGAAATGCTTAAAATGAGTAGGAAATTTACAGCTCCTGGTTCTTCAATTTCTACTTCTTCCTCTCCACCATCTGGTGGACAACATTCAATACAGACAATCTTAAAGCAAGAAATAGAACAAGAAAAAGTGATGGATGATTATGCAAGGAATTCAAAATATTCAAGCAAGATCAGACAATTGAAAAGAGAATAGAGAACATTGAACAAAGAACAGAGAACATTGAACAAAGAACAGAGAACACTGAACAAAGAACAGAGAACACTGAACAAAGAACAGAGAACATTGAACAAAGAACAGGGAAAACCAATGAAAAAGTGGAGAACATCCAACAAATGACATTGAAGAATGATGAGAGATTCCAAAAAAAATGAAGAAGAAGATAAACAAAGAGACAAGAAGATTGGAGATATGTGTTATGGAGAACATTGTTTACCCTAACTGGTTTAGGTAAAATAATAAATATGTAATCATAGTTTGTAAGTTAAAGTGTCTGCAACTTTAAATATGGGAATGTAATTAAGGGAGTGGTTGTGAAAGCACTTTAAAAGAAGCAAGGTACTGCAGCTTGCTCTCTCTGGCTTTGATGATCCCTAATAACTGCATGGACTCAAGACTGCGTTGCTCAAACAGGAGATAAACAAAGGACTGATTTGTAAGTGAACTGACATAGGATATTCCACACAGACTTTGCTAACTGAATATCCTTGAATGGACTGACTAAATGATACATGACTAATGGACTGTTATTTTGACTATGCTATGAATTCATAATGGAATAAACTATATTTTTGATAGCACAAGCGTATCTGTTATTTTTACTGTATGTTAATAAACATAGAAACTTATACCACTCATTTATCTGTGTGCCTATCTGACTAACGCTGCACATTCTGTTTAGCTTGTCTCCTTAACCCTGGTTAGGGAACACAGGCTTAACAATATGGATAATAGATTAATGGTGATTGAACAAGATAAAAGTGGTATGTTGAGATGGAAGATAGATAGATCAGAATTCTATCTTAGATTCCAAAACATAGGGGAAGAAAATGGATAAAACTTCCCTGAGATAATGATAGAACTACTGGCTGAAGCTTTGGAAATAACTCAAGAGAAGATGATGGATGGAATAGATGAGGTTTATCAAGTTTTCACAAGATATGCGATGAAAAATAGCTTACCAAGAGAAGTTCACATTAGATTTACAAAGAAAGTCATTAAAACGCAAATATTGCAAGTGGCAAAAGAGAAAACATTGAAATACAAAGACAAGGAGATTGTGGTTTTGAAACAAATACCCAGAAGAGTGAGAGAGATGAGAAGAGAATATTGATTCCTGACTAAAATGCTACTTTAAAAAGAGGTGAATTATAAATGGCTGATTCCAGAAGGTTTAATGTTCACATGGCAAGAACAGAGACATAGAATTGACTCAAGAAAGCGGAATTATTTTATACAGAATTTTTTGGAGGGAAAGAGAAGGAGGAGAAAAAGAGATCTCACTAATTGAATTCCAAGAGGACTCCAAATGGCAACTGAAAAAGAAGAAGGTGCAGTCGGTGGAAAGGTGGAAGCCAAAGAACAATGTGAACTAAGATCTACAAGAGCTGCCAAACCTAACTATAAAATATAACCATGGAAGAGAAAAAATTGATTACAATTAATATAAATGGACTTAACTCAGCCGTTAAAAGAAGGAAAACCTTTCATAAATTAGAGAAATTAAAATTTGATATAATTTGTCTACAAGAAGTACATATTTAAAAACAATATGAACAATTGTTGGTACTGCCAAAATTAGCGAAAATATTTACTTCCTTGGCACAATGTAAGAAAAGAGGAGTAGTTTTATATATTAAAGAGACCACTCCAGCAAAATTGATTTTCGATGATGATGGAAGAATACTAATGGTGGAAATAATGGACAATAATACAAAAACATTCCCGATTGCAATTTATGCTCCAAATGACAAACAAGAAGAATTCTACAAAAAATTACATATGAAAATAATCGAACTGTACTATGCTAATATAGTTATGATGGGAGATTTTAATGGAATTGTAGACAATAAATTGGACTACAGCACAGAAAACAATAAAGCAAAAGACCCTCCCAAAATCTTTTTTTAAAATGGTAGATGAAATAAACTTAAAAGATACATGGAGAGAAAGAAATGCTAAAACTAAACAATACACCTTCTATTCAAATAGACACTTATCATGGTCCAGAATAGATATGATATGGATGTCAACAGAATTAACAACTAATATTCAAGAAATAAATATTGAAACAAGTACTTGGGCAGATCACAATCCAATGACAATTAAATGGAAAGGACAAAAAAGAAGATCTAGATGGACGTTAAATTATACTATTTTAAAGGAAAAAGACTTCACACAGTGGAGGGAGAAAGAATTGCCTTTTTTCTTTAGAGAAAACAAAAAAGAAGATACATCAATTCAGAATGTATGGGATACAATGAAGGCATATGTTAGAGGCTTGATAATAGACTATACAAGGAAAAGAAATACTATGAAAAGACTAGCCTCTAAGGCCTTAGAGGATGGGCATAAAAGACTTGAAAAAGAGCTACAGAAAATGCCACAGAAAAAGGACATCAAGCTAAAAATGGATATAATTAAACATGAAGTGGGTCAAATAGAAAAAGAAGAATTAGCGTAGAAAATTAGAGGTGCTAAACAGAACTACTTTGAAAACGCAAACAAACCAGGTAGATGGTTAGCATACAAATTGAGAAAGGAGATAGAATCAAGGAAAATATTGCAATTTATAGATGACCAAGGCCAAGTTTGCCATGGTGGTAAAGAGAAGAAGGAAATCATTCGAGGCTTCAATGGGAAATTATATATGCAAGAGAATATTGATGAGGAAAGAGTTAAAAAGTACTTACAGAATGCTAATTTACCTCAGGTACCTAAAGAGACTGAAAAAATGTTAGAAAGCAACACAACGATGATGGAGTTAACTGAAGCACTCAAGAAGCAAAATAATGGAAAGGCACCAGGCCGAGAGGGACTTCTGGCAGAATTTTGTAAAACATTACAAGAATCGTTGAATATTCCATTGCTAGAAGTTATGAATGAAGTTATGTTAAAGAAGAAGATACCTAAATCATGGTTAGAAGCCTATATTACACTTATTCCAAAAGAGGAGGCCGATCCATTACAAATTAAGAACTATAGACCCATTTCTCTACTAAATGCAGATGATAAAAATTTTGCTTCAATGTTGACAGAAAGACTTAAAAAATATTTAAATAATTTTATTCATCTTGATCAAAATGGATTTCTGCCAAAGAGACAAATTAAAGACAACATGAGAGTAATCTTGGACACCTTGGAATACTACGAGGCACATCCTGAAAAACAAATGGCTCTGATATTTCTAGATGCACAGAAGGCATTTGATAATGTGAATTGGTGATTCATGTTATTCATGTTGGAACAGATGGGTTTTGCTAGAAAATTTATTCAAGCAATAGAAGCTATATACTATAAGCAAACGGCAAAGGTAATGAAAGTGGGAGAATTGACAGACTCTATCAATATAAGAAAAGGAAGTTTAATATTCTGTGGAAGAATGGAGGAGACTGTTCGTTCACTGCCTTAAACACCTACAGGAAAAGAAAAGCATTAGGCACAATTTACAGAGACTTCTGCAAAGCCTTTGATTCAGTGGCACATGAGAAACTACTGTTAAAACAAAACTCTTTTGCCATTTCTGGATCCCTTCATAAGTGGATTACTGCATTTCTGTCAAACAGGTAACAAATAGTAAAAATAGGGAGAACTATATCAAATCCTACTCCAGTTAACAGCAGTGTCCCCCAAAGCAAAACTCTAGGACCCACACTCTTTATACTCTATATAAATGACCTTTGCAATCACCTTATAAGCAACTGCATCCTCTTCGCAGATGATGTAAAACTATTCAACACCAGCAACAATGCTACTGTTCTCCAAAGTGACCTTGATTATGTGTCTGAATGGTCAAACAATTGGCAATTCCAAATCTTGATCAATAAATGCTCTATCCTACACATTGATTTAAAAAAAATCAGTACACCAAACACAAGATAGGCAGATATTACCTCGTTGATGACCCTCACTCTGTCAAGGACCTCGGAGTACTCATATCTAATGATCTAAGTGCCAGAGCTCAGTGTAACAGCATTGCCAAAAAGGCATTAACAGTTATAAATATAATCTTATAAAGCATCTCCTCTGGAAATATTGAATTGCTAACTAGAGCACACAAAACCTTTGCTAGACCAATACTCGAATACAGCTCATCTGTCTGGAATCCGCATTGTATATCGGACATTAATACAATTGAGCAAGTCCAGTATTTCACAACAGAATATCCTATATCCCCAGGTTGGACAGTCTTGAACTATGCTGCCTACGGTTGGACTTAAGTGTAGTACACAAAATTATCTGCTATAATGTCCTATCAGTCAATGACTACTTCAGCTTCAACCACAACAATACAAGAGCACACAACAGATACAAACTCAATGTTAACTGTTCCAAACTTGATTGCAGAAAGTATGACTTCAGCAAGAGTGGTCAATGCCTGGAATGCACTACCTGACTCGTTGTTACATCCTCAAACCCCCACTCCTTTAACCTCAAACTATCCACTATTGACCTCACCCCATTCATAAGAGGTCTGTAAGGGGCATGCATAAGTGCACCATTGTGCCTCCCATCCCTATCCTATTATCTCCATTTATTCATACCTATTTCCTGTATTCTTACTCATGTTTATACTTATATCTATTATCTTGTAAGCAATTGACAAATAAAATAAATAAATAAAATGTAAACCTGAGGCAAAAAGACAATTTGTATTTGCCTTTTTTTCAAATAAGGATTAATTTGTTTCAATGCCATTTTCCTTTGAATGTTTGTATGTTTTTGCATATATTGGAAAGCTTTAACATATGCTGATCATTAACTATTATGTATCATAGCAAGTTTGCTGTCTAAGTAACAAAGCAAACATCAAGTCGAATCAAGTAATGGAATATTGTTATTTCTGAATGTTGTTATAAAATCACAGGGTAGAAGGAACAGATGTTGAGGGAAATGAGAATTCCCAGGCTACATCTACCATCTGACATGAAATAAAACCACCTGTTATGTTGTGCAAAAACAATGTTTAGTCATCTTAAGTCAAATGAAGCTGGGTTTCTCTTGATTTTTTTTAAAGTCTGTGTAGGATTCTTATTCCATCCTTTCATTTTATTAGGGGAATTTACTAGTACCCAAAATGTACAATTTAAACAACATAAAATGTGTGTTTTTTGTCAAGGGATTGAGTACCATATTTGTTTCTTCAAAATCACTCTTTTATTTCCACATTTTTAAAATCACAGTCTGTCAGTTGAGAAACTTTTTACTTCTTTTAAAAAAGAATACATGCAGGAAAAACCTCTCTAACACTTACAATTGCTTGGGAATTATGAATAGCTTTCCTGAGAGCACTTGCCTTATTATTACATATCCCTACCTTATCAAAAGGTCATATTAATTATAGGACCCTTGCTGAGAACAAATCAAAGTGTCATTCAAAAGGACCCTCAATGATGCTTTCAATTGGTAGATATATAGATAGACTTATATTCTTACATTCATATACATGTATGCATATACAGAATATAGAAAACAAAACTGGCATGGAAGACAAACATAAAGAACTTATAGACATATTGTATTCATGAAATCATAATGTGGGAAGTGACCTTGGAGGTTTTCTAATCCAACACTCATCCAGAACAGGAATCTTCAAATCATCTCAAAATATTTTTTCAATATTTGTTGCAAAATCTCCAGTCATGGAGCACCCATGATTCCAGCAAACAAACTGTTCAATTATTTTAATAGCTTTTGTGTTTAGGCAATTCCTGCTAATTTTGAGTTTGGATAATCTTCTGTAAAAATTTCCATCTGTTGGTTCCCTTAGGGGCTGTGGAGAGTAAATCCACATTCGCAAATGTTTTATCATATTTCTCTTATGTTTCTGTAAATTTGAACAGAACAAACCAAATTCAGAATTATTTTCAAGACTCTCTGTTAAGTCCTGGGCATGGGCACAAGGAATGGAGATGAGACATCGGATGGTGACTTCAACTCTTTATTAACAAGAAAGAATGGAGCAACATATCTGGACAGCAGTAGCTCTTTTATAGAGCTTGCTGCCGTCAAAACAACCAATGAACTGAGTCTATCACTTTCACAAGCGTCCAATCAGGGGTTCCCGTTAACAGCCAATCAGACTGGCCAAACCTGACCAATCACAACTCGCTATCTACGGGCCAATGAGAATTGCAGGATTACAAGCCTGCTGTAAGACGAAGCTGTTGAGGGTTCTATCGCTGCGTTGGCTTAATCCATAACACCCCTCCCCCCTTGCTTCCGTCTGAGGGGTTGGGTGATGTATTCTCACAAGTAGGCAGGCCGCTTCACCTGTCTGCTTGACCTGCGCTGTTCTACCGGGTTCTGTCCCGGTTCTGGTTCTGGTTCTGGTTGGCTGCCAGCTGGGTTGGATGGTGAAGATTGTGGTCCCAGGTTGCTTTTGTCAGCACTGTCTTCCAGGTTCCCTGGATCCGCCTCCATCGCGATGCTGTCATGTGGCGAGGCTGCTTCCTGGCTCGGTTCTCTCTCGGATAGTGAGTATCCCCTGGGCTGTTGGGTTTCAATTTCTTCTTCGTCCTCCTCCATGTTCCTTCCCCCCCCCCCAGTGCTAATCTGGAACGGAGTTGGTCTATGTGGCGTTTCCACATCTTACCACCTGCTGTTTGTAGGCGATAGGATCGGGGTCCTGTAAGTTGTGTTATTGTCATGGGGACCCACAATGGGTCACCCGAGAAGTTTTTTGCAAACACAAGGTCCCCTTTCTGGAATGCCTGACACTTGCTGCTGGATCCCGGGGGTTGTTCTGGCATGTAGTTTGGGTGGAGGCAATCGAGATGCGAGTGAAGTTTCCAGCCCATCAGGAGTTCAGCTGGGGTTTTGTTTGTGGTGCTGTTTGGGGTTATGTGTTGGAGAAAAAGCATTCGGTTTATTTTATCATCAATGTCACCGTGGTCCATTTTGTGCAGGGTCTGTTTTACAAATTGAACCATTCGCTCAGCCCTACCATTGGCTGCAGGGTGAGCTGGTGATGTTAAAGCATGGCGGATACCCCGATCTGCCAGATATTGTTCAAATGGCAGGGCAGTGAATTGGGGGCCATTATCAGAGACGAGGAAATTGGGAAGTCTGTGGGTAGCGAATAGTTTATTCAGTTTTTTAGTGACTGCGTCTGTGGTGGTGCTTTTCATTTTTTTGGACTTCAAGCCAGTTTGAATAGGCATCCACTGTTAAGAATAAAGTGTGTCCTCTTGTGGGTCCCACAAAATCGATGTGGATACAGGACCAAAAACCTCGAGGCGTTTCCCACTGAATTGGAGGAGTCTTTGGAGGAGCGGAGCGAGTCTCCTGGCATTTACTGCATTTTGCTACCCAAGCCTCTATCTGTCTATCTAAACCAGGCCACCATGCGTAACTCCTGGCTAGTGCCTTCATCCACACAATGCCTGGATGTCCATTGTGCAGCATTTTCAATACCCTATATTGCAATTTCTCTGGGACTATGTCTCCCCATACTATGCAACCTTTCTAGGAGAATAGTTCTGTATGATGATTCCTAAATGGCTTGAACGTGTCATCGGTTGCACTGACCAGCCAACCCCATTCTACCCAGCTGAGGACTCGTGCCAAAACAGGGTCCTTTTTTGTCTCTAAGGCTATGTCTCGAGCGGTTAGTGGTGGCGATTTGAGGGTTTCGATCTGTAATACAGATCTCTGAGTCGTTACGGTTGGAGCAGGGTCCTCTATGATGTCTGGTAGTGGAGAGCAGTTCAAAGCGTCAGCGTGGGGAATGGTTTTCCCCGGGCGATGTTGCAATCGGTAATCGTAGGCGGCTAAAAATTCTGACCAATGTGTCATTCTTGGTGATAAGATATGGGGAGTTGGTTTGTTTCCCGCCAAAATACCAAGTAGCGGCTTGTGGTCTGTAATTATGGTAAAGGGTCTCCATTCATGGAAACGTTTAATTGCGGATACAATAGCGAGGGCCTCTTTATCAAGTTGACTATAATTCCTTTCGGTTTTAGACAAATTTCTCAAAAAGAACACAATGGGTGCCTCATTTCCATTTGGTAAGACATGGCTTAAGATGGCTCCGACTCCAAATGGTGAGGCATCACAGGTAACTATCAAAGGTAGAGTCCCGTTGTATTGCATTTATACAGCATTGGAGGTTAAAAGGTCTTTTACCTCTTGGAATGCACTCTCTTCACGCCGTCCCCAGACTCAGGAAGCCTTTTTGTCGAGAAGTCTATGTAGGGGCTCGGCTACGGTCGCCTTCTGGGGCAAGAAAATGTTATAAAAGTTAATGAGTCCCAGGAAGGCTTGGAGGTCTGTCTTATTCCTAGGTCTCGGGGCGTTTTTGATTGCAGTTAGTTTTTTTTTGGTGGGGTGGATTCCCTGTCTGTCGAGAAGTTATCCCAGGAACTCCACTCTCTCCGTACAAAGTTGACACTTGTCCCGTTTTACCTTAAGACCCGCGTCTTTGAATTTCTGCAGGACTTTTCTGAGTCATTGTACTAATAACTCTTTAATGAGGGCAGCGGTTAGGACATCATCAAAATAAGGCATGACGCCTTTTATGCCTTGTAATAGTCTCTCCATGAAACTTTGGAAAATGCCCGGCGCCATACTTACTCCAAATTGGAGTCTATTGCACTTAAAAGCCCCTCTATGTGTAACTATTGTCTGGGCTTCTGCAGTTGCTGCATCTACAGGTAGTTGCTGGTACATCTGAGCTAAGTCCAATTTTGCAAATATTTTTCAGCCACTCAGGGAATGAAGAAGGTGTTGAACCACTGGTACTGGATAAGTGCTCTGTTGAAGAGCATGATTTAGGGTGGCCCGATAGTCCCTGCAAATTCTTAACGAACCATCTGGCTTCATGGGTGTTAATATCAGGGTTTCCCAGCAGGCATGGTCAATCAGTTCCAATACGCCCTGGGTTATCAGTTTATCTAGCTGCTCGTCGATCTTCAGTTTTAAGGCAAAAGGTACTCGATGGGGCTTAAGCCGAATGGGAGCTACATCAGGGCTGAGCTTAAATGATATAGGGGTCTCCTTGTACTTGCCTAATGTTCCTGTGAACATGTCCTGGAATTAGTGGATGAGAGCCTCTTCCCAGTTTTCATTTCTGGTATGGTGTATGCCGGCCAGTTCAATTCTGAGTGGGGCAAACCACTGTAACCCTAACAAGCTGGGTCAGTCACGATTGATGACAGTCAGGGGAAGCGTTGCTGTGCAATCCTTAAAGGATACTTGGACGTTGCTGGAACTGACAACTGGGATTCTGTTTCCCTGGTAGTCTTTCAGGATGATTCGCTGCGTGCTGAGGTCCTGGTGGGAAATGGTAGGGATCAGCTGTTTGAGGGTTTTCCAGGATACCATCTATAGGGATGATCCTGAATCGACTTCCATCACACATGGTCGATTCTCAATAGTAACCTTTACACAGATCTTTCTTGCATCAAATGATGAAGCGTGGCCGATGATAATGGTTTGGTGGGCCTCTTCTCGTGTTGTTGAAGAGGCAGGTGCTTGATTTCTGTAGTAGTAGTGGTTGTTCCATTGGTGGTTCAGACGGTCCCGGTTCTCAGGAGGTTTGCCTATCTCCCGACGGAGGTTGTTCTCCCTTCGGTTGGGACTGGACTCTCGTCTGCTTCTGCAGACCTTCACGATGTGGCCTTTTTTTCTGTAGTTACGGCAGAGTGCATTGAGGAATTTGCAGTCCGATCGCAGGTGGTTTGCCCCGCAACCCACACATTGGCGCGGACATCGCTGGTTCCTTTGCTCTTGTTCTGAGCGGAGCCAGTTGACCTCCTCTTCATTACTGTCTGAGGATGACTTGAGGTCTTCGTGGTGGGTAGTGGTAGCGTGCTTCTCAGTGGCAAGTGGGATATAGTCGGCGAGTTGGCGAAGCGGTGCGTTCGCTTGGCGCATTCGAGCAGCTGACTTCCTGGTTGCTTCTGCAGCAGTAGCGTCGGCAATGACATCTGTAAGGCTGATGTCACCTTTTGCCATCAGCTTACTCTGCACGTGTGGTGCATTTAAACCCAGAACTATACGGTCTCTTAGGGCTTCCTCTAAGTTTGCAAAACCAGAAAGACCTCCTAAGTTCCGGAGGTCGGCTACGAAATTACCAATGCTCTCATCCTTCCGTTGGTCCCTCTGGTAAAATTCGTGTCTTCGTATCAGTGTAGGTACTGCGGGTGCATAATGGGCCCGGAGGATTGGAGCGAGGGTGTCCCAATCCATGGTCTTCACTTCCACCGGTTTTGCTAATGCTTTAGCCATTTTGAAAATAGCGGGGCCACAATGAGTCAGGAACACTGCTCGTTTCTTGCCAGGCGTAGCATCTTTTAAATTGTTGGTCTCCAGGAACATCTGGAAACGGTCTATATACGAGTCCCAGTCTTCGGTTGCTGGGTCGAATGGAGCAGGTGGTATGGCACCGCTGGTCATCTTGCCGTCTGTTGCGTGCGCTCTTATGCCACATGCTCTGTCTTGTTCTAGTCAGCTCTATCATCTCTGTATCCCACCTTCATCACCAGTGTTAAGTCCTGGGCATGGGTGCAAGGAATGGAAACGAGACATCGGATGGTAACTTCAACTCTTTATTAACAAGAAAGAACGGAGCAACATATCTGGGCAGCAGTAGCTCTTTTATAGAGCTTGCTGCCGTCAAAACAACCAATGAACTGAGTCTATCGCTTTTACAAGCGTCCAAACAGGGGTTCCCGTTAACAGCCAATCAGACTGGCCAAACCTTACCAATCACGACTCACTATCTACGGGCCAATGAGAATTGCAGGATTACAAGCCTGCTGTAAGATGAAGCTGTTGAGGGTTGTATTGCTTTGTTGGCTTAATCCATAACACTCTCCATCTTCTTTTTTTTTTAAATAGACTTTATTGAATTTTTATTACATTAAAAACTTAAGAAATATATCACTCAAAAAAAACTATTTGTAGTGCTTATCATATGAGAATAATTTGTGCATTATTTACAGGTATTAATTATGCATAATTACATTCTTATTCTATCTATTACTTATATTTAATAATTACCTATCCTTAATCTATTTCCAATCTATCCAGCTATTCCATTGTTCCCACACCTTATAAAATATTGAAGTTTCTTTATCTTTTAACTTCAGTGTTAATTTATCCCTTTCAGCACAGTTCATAACCAGTTTCTCTGCTGGTATATATGGCTGTTTCCAAAATTGGGCAAAGGCAATCCTGGCAGCAGTCAATATGTGTAATAGGAAGTATTTTGTGTTCTTTACATTTTTTTTTTTTTTTTTGGAGATCACCAATAGGAAGAGTTCTGGTTCTAGGTCTAATTGTTCATTGGTGATTTCCTGCAGACAATTTTTGATTTTAAGCCAATATTATTGAGCCTCTGGGCAAGACTACCACATATGATAATATGTTCCCTCTTCTTTTTTACATTTCCAACATATAGGACTCATTTTAGGGTACATTTTCGCTAATCTCTAAGGGGGTAAGTGCCACCTATAGAACATTTTATATGTATTTTCTTTGTATGTTGCTGATTTTGTTAATTTGTGATTTCTGTTCCATACGGTCTCCCAATCTGATAACTTTATGTTGTGACCAATATTTTGACCCCATGAGATCATGCATTCTTTCACTACTTCTTCTTCTAATTCTACTTCCAGGAGATATTTGTAAATTTTGGTAATATTTTTTTTTTTTATCTGGGCCTAATAAAATTTTGTCTAATTGTTGTGGTTTTAGGTATATTCTGTGATACTTTATGTCCTTTTTATATCAGCTTTGTATTTGAAAATAAGCCCACCAGTCTAGTCGTAGTCCTTGTTCTTGGAGCTTTCGTATTGTTTTTAAATTTCTGTGAATATCCAATACTTTAACATTTTGTTCAGATCTAAATTATTTTGGTCGGTCATCACTTCCATTGTAGATAGCCAGATTGGAATTTTTATATAATGGTTCTTTTTAACTTTGATCTAGTTGTTTATCAATGAATCTCTATCAGATGTCTGTGGAAATATTTTTATTTGGTGGGTCCTGTATCCCAAAGAAAGGCATGCCATCCTCTCTGAAGGTCATGACCTTCTATAGCTAATATTCTTTTATTCTTTAAGTTAATCCAATCTTTTAGCCAAACTAATATTGCTGCACTATAATATAATTCCTAGTTTGGCAATCCAGTCTTCCAATTGCCAAGTTGGAAAAGTCTCCATCTTCAAGACCATCTTTGCTACTCTTGTTTGCATCCTTTTAGTTCATCATCAATCTTTTTGTATCATGCTCACCAGAACTAAACTCAATATTTCAGGTTTCATCTGACTAGTGTAGCATATAGCAGAATTATCACTTCCCATGACATTGATGTTATAGTTCTATTGATATAGCTCCAAGTTTCATTTGCTTTTTTTTTTTTTTGGCAGCTGCACATACTGTCAGCTTATACTGAAATTGTGCTTTGCCTAGAACACTCAGATGTTTTTCAAAAATAATACTGCTCAGCTAAGTATCTGTGATCCTGGTTTTTTTTTTTCTTCCTACTATAAAATCCTAGATTTTTCACCACCACTGTTTTTTTGTTTGTTTGTTTGAACCCAATATTCAAGTCTACCAAAATCCTTTTGAACTTTCAGCCTAAAGTATTGGCCTTCCTCCATCCCAGCTTTGTATCTTCTGCTGATGAGTATTTATCCTATCTATTCTGTTGTGGGAAAAATAAAAAAGGAATGGAAGTGATTGGAGTTAGATGTGACACAATATCTGTTATTGGCATGTACAGAATTACAGTTGTTACTGGGCTCTTCATTAGAGGAACTTGCAGAACAGTCCCAAGATCCTGAGATTACAGGTTATACAATTTCTGCAAGTTCTGCAAATGATATTTAGGACTTCAAAAGTAGTATAAATAATGACACAGCTTTCACTGCAAGAATATAGAATCTGATAGCAACATGGGTGACTTTACTATAGGCTGATCCAACATCTCTACATTTTACTGTTTTAAAGAAACCCAAGTCCCACTTTTCATTCATACTAGAAACTTCCAACACAGTGTCTTTTGTTGTATTCATATTTTAACTCTCTTCACAACAAGGAAAATGACAGCAACTTAGTGTTTGCTATCTATCTTATTCTCTTCCAGAATCACTAGGCAACTTCATTTTGCCTACTCAGCTTGAGATGGACTTCAACTGTGCATATATAGGAGAATAGTATTTGTTTTCCAGAACTCATGTAAGTGCTGTGTCAAAATGAGAAATAGCATTGGGCTGAGAACAAAGACTTTAGATACCGAATTGGATATACCCATTCATATTGATATGAAATCATTAAGAACCATATGTTAGAAATAGTTTTTTATCTAGCTAAGAATCCATTTGGTAATTGGATTATCTAGCCCACATTCTTCCATATTATCAAAAGGATATCTATGATCAACTTTATCAAATGCCTTACCAAGTCCAAGAACACTATTCCAGACTACACACAGAGAAACAAAGAGTTTAAGGGCTTTATTTAAACACCACCATTAATGCCATTCCCACAAATCTGAAACTTGCCTGCAAACATCTCCCACAATGTTCCTGTTTAATAGTGTAACTCATTAGGAGGGGCGGGTAGCCTCTATGACCTCCATTATGTCTGCCTTCCTTCAGCCCTGCAAGTCCTGGAATTTGGTGGAGGAGGCAATTCCTACTCATACCTCCTGACCAACTGCAACTGCCCTGCACTTCTGACTGGATCTGAGCCCTCCAGCAGCAGCCACATCTCTCCCATTTCTTCTTCAGCAAGACACTTGTCCAGTTATTCCCCTCATGCCTCTCTGAGATTCCTGATCTCTCCTCTTCCTTTGGCCCATTCACTTGCTGCTTGGAGACCTCAGCATCTTTTTGATGCTCCTCTGCACCCTCCTCCAAAGTCCATGGAGTCAGCTCTTCCTCTGAGCCAGCATCAAGAGAAGCCATCACAAGTATAACCACAGCATTTCCTTAGACTACTAATATAGTCAGTTTGTTAAACAAGCAATAAGGTCTAGTTGGCATTACCTGCCTTAACAATCCTTTGCTGGTTTTTAACAATCACTTTATTCCTTTCTAAACACTTGAAAATCTATTGTTCAATCTTTTCTAGAATTTCCCCAGGTGCCAACAACTGTACTTTCTTAGGGTCATATTTAAAGTCATAACATTCACTCTTTCTAATCTCCTGGTGCTTCTTCTGTATTAAAGGAGTTCTCCAAGTCAATAGTTCTGAAATGACACCCTCCAATTCCTTGAACACCTCGGGATATAATTCATCTGGTCTGACTTGCATTCATTCAGGGTTTCAAAAGATCATTAGACTATTCCTTATGGTTTGTCATCTGATTGGTTTAGAAACTAACTGCACTGCTAAATATGCTGTTTAGAAATGTGCAAGTGGATGCCAATTCACTGCAGAGCTCAGTTCACACTAACAATTTCCCATGACATCAAGGTTCAGCCCCTTATTGTTTTAAATTGATCCATTATAGCTAGGCTTCTGTTAATTGAGGAGAAATAATTAAGCCTTGTTGAGTTAAATGGATAATTATGATGGGGTGCTCTAAACTGAAAAGGAACAATTTAGCCTACATCAAATACTCACTGGAGCTGGTGTATGATTACAAGAGCCCCAAATAGTTATAATGAAAACATGAATTGGATTCAGTATTTGCACTGAAATCACTAGGACATATCATTCATGATAAATTGATTACAGTAGTTTTATTTCAAGCATCACTAAATATGGTTCAAAATGATTTTGTTTACAGTGCTTACACTGTCATTATTTCTTAGTTAGGGCTTTTCATTATTATCTCACTCTGTAACCCAAACATAATTTAATTAAGGTGAAGTTACACATGTATAAAGTTACATATATAATTATTATAAAGACATCTAAACATCATTTTTGAGACTCATGAGAAAACCTGAAGAAAGATATGGCTGCTTGAAAAAAAATTCTGCACTTTCATTGTGGAATTCTGCACTTTCATTGTGGAATTCTGCACTTTCATTGTGGAATTCTCTTCTGAATCAATTTTGACACAAGCACAGACTTAGTATATAATTATGAAAAGGTACTTTAAGTAAAACTCTATTCCTAGAGTGTGTAACTTGCTTGGCAATGTATGGACGTGACAAGGCATTGATTTGTGATAGGGAGCTGTGAATTTGGATGTTTTAGCAATAAATGGAAAATGTTTGCATTTAAAGAATTCACAGTTCCTGAAACCATATGCTAATATTTCTTGACTGTTGTGTTGCATCCCCAAAAAGATTTATGGAAGATGGTATGTGTTAGGAGAGAGTGCATACACTTTGAGGGAAAAAACAGTTTGCAAAACTGGGTTGCATCAAGTAAACTTCATATGAAAATGAATATATGCTGTAGAAGGAAGAGCCTGAAACTTAGCTCAGAATTATTTTGAAGATAAATTATAAACTAATGTCATCCCTAACCTTAAAGAGATAGAAAGATATATTTATGTATTTATGGACAAACCAGTTTGCAAACAAAATGGAGCAAACTATACTTTGGAAAAAGTAAAATAAAAATTAATATATTTTAAAAAGTAATAGACAAAAGAAAACCCAGTTCACTATAAATATTATATTTACTATTCCTTCCCTTTTCCATTTTAATTAACACTTTTACAACCCTTAAATTCAGGTATATTGTGTTGATTCAAAGGATTCTGAGTCATGCAACACATAAACATTCTTATACAGAAAACTATTAATCACTCTATCACAAGAAGATTTGATTAAGGTCTAATTTATGTGCTAATTTTCCCAGAAAGTTAATGCAAGGTTCAGTTTCTTCTCATCAGCTGCAAGCAACAGTGTACTGTAAACATGATTTAGGCAGTTTCCTTTTTTAGAGTATTTGATTACATTGGAAAGAAAAAGCTTGAATAGCGGGTTCTCTGCTGTATACTGTTTAATGTATTAATTTAGGATTCCAAGCCAAAGTGTCTGAGTGAACCTTTGGGTTTAGCATATAGGTTACAATAAGAAAGGTTAAGTGTAGTCCGCTGATAGCAATAACAATAGCACTTAGACTTAGATACCACTTCACAGTGCTTTACAGCCCTCTCTAAGTGGTTTACAGAGTCAGCATATTGCCTGCAACAATTTGGGTCCTCATTTTATCCATCTCGGAAGGATGGAAGGCTGAGTCAACGTTGAGCCTGCTGAGATTTGAATTGCCAAATTGCAGGCAGACAGTAATCAGCAGAAGTAGCCTGCAGTACTGCACTCCAACCACTGAGCCACCACGGCTCATGCTTTGTGGCTTGACAACTTTCTATATCTGCATTCTTAGGGTTGTATCAAGTAAGCAACTCTGAAATGTTGATTGCTGCCTACTTGTTGGAGCATAAGTCACAAAGTCATTTTCACTTTTATGAGCCATCTATTGACTTGCCTTGATATTCTCCTACTAGGTGCAACAATAGTATCTGAAATTTAAAAATACCATAAATCTTGAGCCCTGTCAACATCTCACTATTTGCTTTTGTTTCATTTTTAAATAGCAGTTTTCAGTGCAAGACTTTAGTATAAACACAAGGTTTTTAAAGAAGAGGACAATTAACCACCAGCTACATGAGTAGTCTTCCAAAGATCACAACAGGTAGTAGGATCTTGCTGACCTTGATTGATCTTGGGGAAAAAGTAAATAAGGTTGGATCAGTTAGTTCTTTCCAACAAACCACAGGAAATCTCAGGGATTAGACTAGGCTGGGAAATAAATATATAATGGAAAAAGATATTATCAAACAACTTTCAGATTATTGCCAAGAAAACTAAACAGAGATGTCCATATAAGTGACCAGCAATCAGGGCAGTTTCCAGAAAGACTTGCTTCACCGTTTCTTCACTGTTCTTTTATAAACTATTTAGGTAGGCTCATTTGGAGATAGATAAATTAACTGCTCAATTGCTTTGAACTGGTGTAGACAATCTCACTTTTTCATTTTTGAAAACCCATACCTATTTATTTTTACCTATTCTTGAATCTCAATTTATCTGATGTGCAGTATGATGCCTAATGGTTCCTGTTCACAGTTCTTCAGATTCTTTCACCTTCTATTCCATTTCTGTTTCGTTCATCTTACTGTTCTTTTGTGAATGCTACTCACTTATCTTCTTTTTTTGTAATAATTTTTATAGTTCTTATAGTTCTTATAAATTCTATAGTTCTTTTTCACCTTTAACGCACATTGACTTTAAGAGTACTGTATCATCATTATTATACACATTATTCTTCACATCAACCTAATATCCATTTATCTCCATTTATACATCTTTATATACTGTACATTCATTTATTTTTTCTGCTCACTTATCTTCTATTGTCCCTTTTTCTTTGTGTGAATAGAATGGATATGCTGTGCTTGGCATTAGATTATTATATAAAAGATAACTTTTTTATATTAAAGTGTATTGTACTATATGCAAAATAATGACACACATCAATTCTGAGACTTTTTTAAAAAAAGGTATTTTTAGCACAGGATTTGAAGTGTCATTCCCAGAAGACAATGGCAATGTGCTAACAAGTCTACTAACCTGTTGTAATAACGAGGCAGTCGAAGTGTTTGATCATGATCAAATGAATCAACTTTATTGGAGTCTAGTCTTGCATTTATACACATTTTTAGTAATCCTCTAACATTGGTTAACTTTGGTTATTGCTTAACTTTCATTACTGTTTAGCATAGTAATTAACACAATTAATTATCTCTAGTTAAAGTCTAACATATGTTTACTTCTTCTCTCTAATCCTCCTTTACATTAGTGACTTTGTTTGCCTGAGTTGTATTTGCTTTGTAAATATTCATTACCTTAGGTTTGCCATCCAAGATAAGAACTTTCCTGCAATTACAACTCTATACTAACCCAAAGAAACAAATGATGAAAAATGTCTGGGTTAGTGATGGTGGACTGATAATATCCCACAATGGAAACAGTGACTGCTGTGAGAAGGATTGGCAAGTAGATTAGTCCTTTAGAACTTCTCTGGAGAAGGAAGACAATATGAGATTATCCACTAGCCCTTTGAATGGCACCTTCACATATGAGGGAACCATAAACAGTGAAAAACCAATAGCTGAGGAAGATAACATCTTTGCTCTTTGCAATAGCAGAACTTTTAATAAGGTCATCAAGCCAGCTAAACTCATTTTCTAATGGCATGTGTTCAATTTAACCAACTTATTTATGGATATTGAAGACCTTCAAAACAGCAAACTTAATTTGATACCTGGTGTACTTTATCTTCTTTGGATTTAATGAATTTAAAATGCAGACTTCAGAATTTAAAATAATATACAATTGGGAAACTTTTTTTATTTAAGAAACTTTTAAATGGACTAGGAAACCAAAGAGATTTGAAATATTGATTACTTTTAGTCTAAGATTTGATACAGAAGCATAAAATATATGAGTGGGAAATGACTAAAACACAACTAAACCCATATTAGCAACTGAAGATTGATGAAAGTTGCAAATGAATACTAGAGGGAACTAAAGGACCAAGCAGAAAAGATTTAAAATGACTAAGCTGGCCATAACTTTTACTCATCTGAAAGAATATTTCAAAAAAATGGCTGAGATAGTAATAACTAATATAATATAGATTTCAATGGTTTTTGAAGATAGTCAGATTTTTTTTAAAAAAACAAAACAAAAACCCTGTTATCTGATTTCCAACAAAATGGAAATTAATGAAATCGAAATACAAAAGACAAATCAAGAAAAAAATTAGAAGACAGGTGTGACATGAAATCCATGATGATGTCTCTTTGTGAGATTTATAAAATGGGATGCTTTGAAGACTCTTCAATACTTTTAAATTCCAAGAATCAATGAAATATTAAAACCTGCAACGTCGTTGGAACAATTTAAAAATCAAGATTGTGAAGAGTAAAAGGAAGGAATGTAAAGTTGGATTATTTGGTCAGGGATAAACTAGCTGTTTGATATATCTGTAACAAGGGGTGGGATTTTACCTGGTTGCACCGGTTCTGTAGAACCGGTTGTTACGATTCTGCATAGTTCAGAGAACTGGCAAATCAGACCATTGGCTGGCCCCGCCCCACCCCACCCAGTCACTCCTTACCTGGCATGTGCGCCATCCAACTTCCCTGCATTGTGCCTTCACCTAATTTTTGTTACGTTGCTATTTTTCCTTCCCCCCCAACCATCAGCTGTTCTGACTATCAGCTGTGCTGGGATATTTAGATTAGCTAGAAAGCAGGAAATCTTAGATTTCTTGCTTTCTAGCTAATCCAAAATCAGAGCTGAACCTTCCTAGCTTCTATTTTTCAGTGCAGAGTCAGGTAGCAGATTTCAGAAAGATAGATCTCTGAGTGAATCTGTGATTCTGTGAGCAACCTGCATTGCCTGATTTTGACTAAAAATAAAAATTCAATATTAACATACATGGGGTGTTGTGAGTTAATTTTGTGAATTTGCTTGCTAGAAAATTTTATGAGTTTGCTTACAAGCAAATTTTATGTGACAGACTCAGGCAGCAAATTGTAGAAAGGTAGATCTCTGAGTAAATCTGTGATTCTGGGAGCAACTAAATCTGCCTGCCTGCTTTGCCTGATTTTGGGTAAAAAGTGCTCTTTTTTAAATAAAAAATTTAATATTTACATAAATATTTACAATATTTACATACAAGCTATGCCCAGCCAGTCACATGACCACCAAGCCATGCCCACAAATTAGTCCACACCCACAGAAATGGTTGTTAATAAATTTGAATCCCACCCCTGTCTGTAACTCTTAAAGAATTGAAAAGATTATGATTTGTGGATTATGCATAGATAAAGGTTAGGCTATGAGAATAAAAAAATAAATAAATAAATTGTAGTTTAAAAGAGGGTGAAAACTTATTATATTAGCTTATGATTGGTGTGATGGTTGGAAGCCACTTTATGATTGGTGTGATGGTTGGAAGCCACTTCTTTCATAGTGTTTTTGTTTCTTTTTTATTCCCTTCTCCCACATCTATTGAATTTTTATTTTTTGTTTACTTCTAATTTAATTTGTATCAGTTTTTACTATGCTCATGAAGAATTACACACACCATTGGGAGTTTTATAAACAGTATTTGAAAATGTCTATTTTAAGACATAGTCACAGACTTTATCAATTAGTTATGCACATTTTTTTTTCTGTAGGGTCTTTTCTGTATAATTTGGAAAAAGATGTGCTTTATTTTTATCCAGGCTATACCTATATTGAAGGAGGTACACATACACAGATAATATTTCAAATAACTGTGAAATCCTTAAAGAAATCTGTTAAGTTTTGAGCATGGGCGAGAAAGAATGGAGATAAGCCTCTGAATGGTGAACTTCAGCTCTTTATTTACATAGTGACTTCTTCAATTCAACAGCAGTAAAACCCGCCTTATATAAGCAAACCCTGTAACATCTAACCAATAATGAGCTAGGAACGCTAGCTCTTATAACCAATAAGGACTCTCTGTTAAGGGCCAATCGGATTCCCCGGAACGGGCCAATCCGGTCCAGCCGCTTAACAGCCAATCAGAAGTGCAGGGCCAGAACCCTGCACTTACTCCAAGCTCACACTTTATTAATCTTATTGCATACACAACACCCCTTCCCCCTGGCTTCTTATTTTAGGGCGCAGTTACATAGTCCCTTAGGTAGGACGGTTGTCTTTTTAGTCTCTTTGATTTTCGTTGTATCGGCTGGTTGCAATCATGCTGAGGTAGATCGTTGTTTGGCAGTGGGGCTGTTTCTGGTTCAGAGTTCACTTCTACGTCGTTGCCCACATTTTCTGCAATTCCCTGAGGTGCAACCATTTTTCCCTCCAGCTCTGCTTCCTCAATTTCTATTAAACCATTGTTTCCTTCGAACTAGTTTCCTAGGAATTCATCTTCTTCCGTACCTCCCCCCCCTTAGTTTGGTCAAAGGGAATTTGCGGAATGGCTGCTGAAAGCCGCAATCGTAATTGGTCGATATGCCGTTTCCAAAGTTTATCGTCAAGGCATTGCACAAGGTAGGATCTGGGGCCGGTTACACGTACTACTGTCGCTTCCACCCACAATGGGTCGCCCGATAGGTTTTTAGCATAAACCAGGTCTCCTACCTGGAAGGTACGACAGCAGCCGCTGGATCCAGTTCAGCGGGAGTTTTGTTGGTGATGCTATGTGGGATGATGTGTTGCAAGAAGAGGATTTGATTGACCTTGTCGTCAATGTTGTCGTAGTCTACCTTTTGCAAGGTTTTCTTCACAAATTGGACCATACGTTCTGCTCGGCCATTGGTCACAGGGGGCTCAGGCGAGGTGAGCGCATGGCGGATGCCGCGGTCAGCGAGGTACTGCTCGAATGCTAGTGCAGTAAATTGTGGGCCGTTATCAGATACCAGGACATCTGGTAATCCGTGGGTTGCAAAGAGTCTGTTTAAAATTTTGATAACTGCCTCAGAGGTAGTAGTCATCATGCGATGAATTTCGA
Source organism: Hydrophis major (assembly GCA_033807585.1). Classification (NCBI taxonomy): domain Eukaryota; kingdom Metazoa; phylum Chordata; class Lepidosauria; order Squamata; family Elapidae; genus Hydrophis; species Hydrophis major. Next base: position 93,126,786 of record CM066330.1, on the reverse strand, counting down.
GCCAATTCGAGTAGGCGTCGATGGTAAGCAGGAAAGTGTGGCCTTTGGTTGGCCCTGCGAAGTCCAGGTGAATTCGGGACCAGGGTCCACGTGGTGTCTCCCATTCAGTAGGCATGGCTTTTGGTGGGGTGTTGCTGACTTCTTGACGTTTGGGACAAGCTTTAACCCACTGTTTGATTTGCTTGTCAATGCCCGGCCACCATGCGTAGCTTCGTGCAAGGGCTTTCATTTGCACGATGCCGGGGTGGCCATTGTGCAAAGTTCTCAGTAGCGTTTTTCGGAGCCGTTCTGGGATAACGACTCTATCGCCCCAGATGACACAGCCTTTCTGGGAGAAGAGCTCAGTCTGTCGAGACTTGAATGGTGTGAAGTCATCTGATAACTGGTCCAATGGCCATCCGTGTTCTACCCAGCCTAGGACTCATGCTAAGGTGTGGTTGCGTTTGGTTTCTCTCGTGATATCTCGGGCGGTCAGTGGTGGCAAGTTGAGTGCCTCGATTTGCAATGTGGTTACCATTGGTGCCGGATCATTGAGAGTCTCTGGAAGCAGTGCTCAGCTCAATGCGTCGGCGTGAGGAATGGATTTCCCCGGGCGGTATTGCAGCCGATAGTTGTAAGCAGCTAAGAATTCTGACCATCGGGTCATCCTAGGGGATAATATGTAGGGACTTGGCTTATCTCCGGCTATTATCCCTAACAAAGGTTTGTGGTCAGTCACAATAGTAAAAACCCTATCATACATGTATTTGTGAAATCTTTTCACACAGCTGAGACAATGGCGAGGGCTTCTTTATCAATTTGTCCATAGTTCCATTCCGTTTTTGAAAGAGTCTTTGAAAAATATGCAACAGGGGCTTTGTTCCCATTAGGCAGTACGTGGCTCAAAATGGCGCCCACCCCGAAAGGCGATGCATCACAGGTTATAACTAATGGCAAGGTCTCTTTATACTGCATGAGTACAGAGTCAGAAGTGAGCAGTTTTTTAACATTTCGGAATGCCTGTTCTTCACGGTAACCCCATAACCAATTTGCTTTTTTATCTAACAATCGGTATAATGGTTCAGCGACAGTTGCTTTGTGTGGTAAAAATACATTATAAAAATTGATGAGGCCTAGGAATGCCTGGAGATCGGCCTTGTTTCGTGGCCTGGGAGCATTTTTGATCGCTTTTAATTTACTTTTGGTAGGGTGAATGCCTTGGCTATCAATCATGTACCCTAAAAACTCAACACTGTCAGTACACAATTTACATTTTTTTTTTTTAACCTTAAGACCGGCCTCTTGGAATTTTTTTAGGACTAATTTTAACCGGTCCTGTAAGATTTTTTTTGTAGGGGCTGCAATTAATACATCGTCAAAATAGGAGACCACACCCTTAATTCCTTGCAATAACCTTTCCATAAGGTCTGAAAAATCCCCGGGGCTACACTCACTCCGAATTGCAGCCGGGTACATTTAAAGGCACCTCGGTGCATCACAATAGTTTGGGCCTGTGCCGTTTTTTCATCTACTGGTAATTGCTGATATGCCTGAGCTAAATCCAATTGAGCGAAAATTTTCCCGCCCCCCAGGGAATGGAGGAGGTGCTGCACCACCGGAACTGGATACGTGTTCTGCTTCAGGGCGTGGTTCAAAGTGGCCCGGTAGTCCCCACAAATTCGGATTGACCCGTCTGGCTTAATGGATGTTACAATAGGGGTTTCCCACGGGGAGTGATCGATGGGCTCCAACACTCCCTGATCTATCAGTTTGTCGAGTTGTTCATCGATTTTCGATTTTAAAGCAAACAGAACTCGACGGGGCTTTAGGCGAATGGGAGCTATTTTTGGATCTAAGCTGAATGAGATCGGGGTCCCCTTGTACTTGCCTAAGCTGTCTGCAGAGACGTCCCTGAACTCATAGATAAGGTCTTCCTCACAATCATAGACACCAACCCGGTTTATGCCAGCCACTTCGATTCCGAGTGGCGTGAACCAATGGAGGCCCAGTAGGCTAGGCCTATCTCTATCGATGACCGTTAAAGGTAAGTACGCTGTGTGCTTCTTGAAGGAGACTCGGACTCTGCAGGACCCGACAACGGGAATACGATTCCCCTGGTAGTCCTTGAGGATGAGGTGTTGGAAACGGAGATCTTGGCATTCAATTGTGGGGATGAGTTGCTTGAGTGTCTTCCAAGACACCATCGAGAGGGACGATCCCAAGTCGACCTCCATTTGGCAAGGCTGGTTCTCGATGGCTACCTTGACTCAGATTTTCTTTGTGTCCAAGGCTGAGGCATGACTGATAGTGATAGTATGGTGAGCCTCTTCTCTCTGCAAAGCTCGATTTCTGTAGGAGTAGTTTACTGGCTCTCGTCTTACAGGACGGTTTCCTGGCTGGGTCCTGGCAAGCTGCGGCAGACCCGTCCAATGTGGCCTCGTTTCCTGCACTCATGGCAGAGTGCGTCATGGAATTTGCATTTGGATCTGGCATGGTTGGCTCCACAACCAGCGCAAGGGCGTAAGGGCTTCGGGCAAGAGTCCCGGTCAGACCGCAGTCGATGGACCCTTTCTTCGTCGCTGTCTGACGACGAAGAGAGGTCCTTGTGGTGCGTTGTCACGAGCTGCCCTTCTGAACTAGGTGAGATTTCGCTGACCAGTGGTGGTACCGGAGTGCGGTTTCGGCGTAGTTGTGCAGCCGACTTCCTGGTTGCTTCTGCTGCAGTAGCATCGGCAATGGCATCGGCAAGGCTGATGTCGCCTTTTGCCATCAGCTTGCTTTGAACGCCTGGTGCATCTAATCCCAGAACTATGCAATCTCTTAGTGCTTCTTCTAGATCGGTGAATCCGCAGAGGCCTCCCAAATTTCGGAGGTCTGCTATGAAGTCGGCCATGCTTTCTCCCTTTCGCTGGCTTCTTTGATAAAACTTGTGGTGTCTCATGAGCGTAGGCATGGTCGGGGCATAGTGGTCTCGCAGGATAGGTTCGAGGTCGTCCCAATCCATGGCCTTCACTTCTTGGGGTTTGGCTAGTGCTTTAGCCATCTTAAATACGGTTGGACCGCAATGCGTTAGGAACACCGCCCATTTCTTCCCGGCTGTGGCGTCCTTTAAATTGTTCGTCTCTAGGAACATTTGGAAACGATCCATGTAAGACTCCCAGTGTTTTTGTGTTAGATCGAACGGAGCGGGTGGTACAATGCCACCGGACATGGTTCCGTTGTTGGCGTCATCTGTCAAGTGCTCAGTGTTCTTCGAAGTTTCGTTGGTTCAGATTTCTCCATATCCCATCCTCGTCGCCAGTGTTAAGTTTTGAGCATGGGCAAGAAAGAATGGAGACAAGCCTCTGAATGGTGAACTTCAGCTCTTTATTAACATAGTGACTTCTTCAATTCAACAGCAATAAAACCCGCCTTATATAGGCAAACCCTGTAACGTTTAACCAATAACGAGCTTGGAACGCTAGCTCTTATAACCAATAAGGACTCTCTGTTAAGGGCCAATCGGATTCCCCAGAACGGGCCAATCCGGTCCGGCCGCTTAACAGCCAATCAGAAGTGCAGGGCCAGAACCCTGCACTTACTCCAAGCTCACACTTTATTAATCTTATCGCATACACAACAGAATCTAATTAAACATTGCAAGATAATGTCCCCTAAAAGGAGGATTTTCAAACTTTTTCAGGCTATAGCACATATACCTCATAGAACCTCTGATCAAAGCCAAAGAGAAGATGACTTTTAAAAAAGTTTTTTTTTTAAAAAAGTCAGTCCTTTGTTTTGGTTAATGACCAGAAATCATATTTTACTAGATTTAAATCTTCAGCTTCATCTGTGGTATGATGAAGCTCCACTATATTCAATCCAAGATTTTGTTGTTATAGTACATGGTTGTTTTTATATATCTTGGCATGTAGTAATGTAATACTTTATTGAACCAGGACCAATTTTAAAGGAAACAATTAGCATGCATCCATGATATACAGTAGTTTAAGATTCGAAACTGAACATCATTCAAGATTGGATTTGGAAATTTATGGCTAGTCAGAGTAGATAATATAAATTACTACATACTTTAAAGCATTTTTTTCTTATATTCTGGTTAATTTGATACAAGTTATTGTCAAAGAAATTAATCAGTGTGGCTAATGAGGTATTCTTTTAAATTATTATAATTTCCTAAGGAAAGGAAAATTGTTCATATGTAAATGAGGTCTCCACTTATTTAAACGTACATTATCAATCTTGGGTGCAAAGACTTCATAGAGTGAGGGAAGGGAGAGACTTTTATTTTGTGTTTCTAACTGGTAAAAATGATATATTTCGTACTTTACAATTCTTGGGTAGTTACATGTATGAATGAAAAGATGACATAGAAGAAGGAAATAACTGTTTGCTTTTTTTTATTTTTTAACTGTCTGAGGTCTAATCCTGGAAAAAAGAGCTGCAAGAATTTAACTCTGATTGCAGGATAAATAGAACCCCCATTTGATATCTAGCACTCACAGGAATTCTTTCAGAATGGTTTCTTGGCTTTTCCATAATAAACTGAAGCTCTTGCAGTCTTATGTGCTTGTTAATCTCTTTAATTTCTGCCTGTCAGGAAGAAGCTGTACACCTACCACCTGTAGTACATTTGAGTGCTTACAGGCACCAGCAAAAAAAGGTGGGGTGTCTTATCACTACCTGTTGAGAGTGGAGGTTTGGAGTACTAACTGTGTGGGTGAGTGAGCTATGAAGCTATGACTAGAATGGAAGATTGGAGCTCACAGGCTGAAAATTGAGCAGGACTGATTGGAAGTTATTCACATGGAAAAGTGGGAATTGGGATGAAGAGGGTTATGAAAAGCCCAAGGAAACAACAAGGGAATGAGGAAGCAGAGACGGAAAAAGGGATCTATTATTTTGAATGTGGAATATATAAAAAAGAATTAGAGTAGAATTATTCTGAAAGAAAGAGAAAACAAACAAAAAAAACAAAAACAAAGAAACCAACTGAGGTGATTTTTAACTGGGATTCTGAACACAGAAGGAAAGGGAGAACTATAGGTACAATATTGCAATTTATTCTGGTTTTGCAATATGTTTCGGGTCTATTTAACTTAATCTTGTTAATCCTTTTATGAATAGACTCTCTCTGCATGACAGCCTCAACATTTCTAATATGCCCATTCCTCCAAAATAGCCCTTGCCTAGCAGAAAATGGCTGCCAATGCAGTTACCCATATTGTATCTTTTTCTACTCTGAAAATGAAAACAGTGTTTTTAAATCTAGATTTCACGGAAGATAAAGGGTTTTGAAAAAGCATAGCTATTGCCTAAATATTCTGGGTGAAATTTATAGAGCTAATATCTGAGAAAGGGTTGTAGGAAACTTTTTAGTAATGCATGAGATCTTTCAAAATACTTACTGACAATTTTAGACATTAGGCAGGATACACTACACCTTATGTTATAACTTATTTGCCTTTAGTACTTAAGGGCAAATCTGATAATAATCCGTTCTTTTGCATAATTTTTAAAAATTAACTAACCATGCTTAACTAACCATAACAGTTGGAAGACAAAAACTGTGCCAAAATACAAAAAGTCCAATCCATTGTCTTTGTTACAGAACACCTGGAAGCAAGTTTACTCACTCAAAACCTTAATATTATTTACTGCAATGCAATTTTAAATATATTATTTACTTTAGGAAATAGTTAGAAAACGGCACTTGAGCAATTCATTGTATATACTCAAGAGGTTAAATAAAGCAAAGAGGAAGTGCTCCAATAATGTACCTGACAAAATCTACCAAGGGAACATCAAGTATATATTTTTGAAGCCTGTAATTTATACAAATTGCGAAAGTACCTTAAATTAATCTATTATATTTTACAACTGAATGCTTTAAAAGATACCACCAAATGTTCTACATTTCATAACTGTTTAATGTCAAAGCAGTGACAAATCTATACAGATTTTCCCAGCTGATTAAGTATTTGTAGATGTTTTGCTTCTGAGGTTCATCCTGGTACAGCTTTGCAAATATTAAAAATAGATTTGGTTACATGTTTGTCGGGCTTCCTCTAATTATATGCACAGTAATAAAAATAATAATACAATAACTGTGAATATTAACAATATTAACAATACAAATATACAAATTATAATAAATATTAAATATTTGCTATAACTGCTGCAATTCATTTGGACAATGTGTTTCCTATCATATTGCCAAAGGCTTTCCAGAACAACTGGGTTGTGTTCTGAGCTGTTTCAAGCCACAGAAACTTCTACAGGAAAACTTCTATAATAAGAGGAAAACTCAAAAAGACATCTCTCTTCTTCTCCCTGCTGGCTCTCATAACTCATTTGGTATGGAATCAATTTTTGGTAACACACACACAAAAAAAGTCTTAGAGCATTATGTTATAAATAGAACCACCCCACAAACATTGACTGACAATGAAAGTGGCCAAAATAGAAAAGAAAGGCCATGGAACTTGGATAATTTGGATCAAAACTTAGTGCCTGTGCTTTGGTCCATGTTTACCATTGTATACGCAAAAAGCAACTTGTGACCATGTAGAGAATGGGCAGACAAGCACCATCCCTTGGTCACTCTTGCAAATCATCTGTCAGACACTCAGGACAAATAGTAAAGTGCTAGTTCAGATATTTGATTCATCATTTGCTCTCAAGTATGCATGCATGCGTGTGTGTATGTGTATGTTTGTATTTTCTTTATAAAGTTTCAGTTTGAACTCTGAGGCAGGGTTGGAAAGAGGGCAGGAATCTCTTCAGCCTATGAGATTAAAAAAATATGTCAAGAAGATGGGGATGCATCCTGAAAATTAAACAAGAAGACTTTGGTCATCGTAAGGCAAAGGTAACACATTTTGACAGGAGTATTTTGTAAGGTTACTTGTTTTAATTTTAACTGCATGTACTGTTCAGATAAAATATATGTTCAGTGACTTTTGTGTTCTGAGTACATGCTTGTATAGAGTGAATTGTATGTTTAAATGAAACTTGGAATCTTTTTCTTGCATCTGCACAGAACCTTATATTGTCCTTATAATGTTAAAAGACCTCACTTTCAAAAATTGTAACCTGTGGTGATCTCCCATGGAAAGAATGAGACACAGGCTGGTGTACTCAGGATGGGAGTCCAGAGCAAATTCTAGTGCTCCCTTTTATTGAGAATTTTGTACATAGTAAGCATTCACATTGTGGATTAAAATAATTACACAGAATTGTTTACAGTCGTCTGAGCTGCTTAAATGTTTCTGGTGTTTGCTTTTAATTTCCTTGCTTTATCTCAGTGACCCTTAGGCAGACATGTATGTATAAGATCTTAGACTAACCATTACCCAATACTGAAGTCAAAGTTTATTCCCACAGTAACCTGTTATTTGAACCCTATTTTTTTTTTTATCTTCTGTGCCATTCTATTGAAGCTGAAAAGAATTGTGTGCTTTTTCTTCTTCTTTTATGACTCTATCTCATGTGTTTGATTTATCTTCCAAAGGAGTTGGATAGAACTCTGATTTTTGTTGCCTGCAAACTTCAGCCTGAAAGGCTAGAGATGGTGCTATAGAATTTATTTCCCCCTTTTCCTTTCATTTGTTTTTATTTTTATTTTTCTGTAAGATAGATATGCCATAGTAATGAACTGATTCCACCTCAAATCATCCCCTTGAAAGATACCGCAGGTGGTTGCAGCAGAAATTACCAAACCACTACATGCACACAAAAAGGCAGAGCTCAGGAATTGAGACCCAAATGGCTTTTGAAAGAGGAAATTGAAGCCTCTAAATTTTATCCTCTGAGTTCAGTCCAGCTGTTAAGAAAAAGCTGGGTGAAATTTGGATGAGAACCGTACTCAGATTAAGGCTGAATGGTCAGTTGAAGCATTCTAAATAAACCAATGACACACCATTATACCATTATTGATTTAAATATCTTACCAAATCTTTCACTCATCTTGATTTTGCATGTTCTCCAATTGAGCCATCAGTGTTTGAGTTACTTTACTTACTTTCATTTTAATGTAACTAAAAGCATATTTTCTTGAACAAACTTCCCAAACATTATATTTTTAACAAAATAGCTCACTACTTAACATCACACTCAAATAGCTGTGCTGAGTTTGAGAGTATCTAATTACTTCCAATTGGTATTAGGGGGATATACTGTGCTCTTAAAAAGGGAAACACTACAACTCGGGGAGCCAATCTTAATGTCAATGATCATTTTGCTTAAGTTTATATTCCAATTAAGGAATAAAGATTTCTCACTTGAATGAGTTTCATATTTTATTTATAGTTCAAAATATCTGCATTTATACATCACACTTATTGCAAACTATAATTAGATATATATTTCCATATCTGAACTTCTCAGCAACACTTAAATTTATGTTGACTTTTCTATTTACTTTTATAAACTATACTTAAAATAATAGGAATAATTAAATAATAATAATATCCTAAACATATACCTTGCTTGATTCCAAAAGGATAAATAAGGATCATGATGTGAAATAAACATTGATTTGTCTAAGTATTATCATTTGTAATTAAGCTACCTCAGGATGAAGGCCTCTACATGTTATTCTAATCCGTATGTTATTCTAATCAGTATTGCAAACAAATCTGACTGGTGAGGGTGAACATAGATGAAGAGGAAGAAAGAAATGGGGGAAGGAAATAGTTATATGCTCTTCCATTAGAAACTAAATATTGCTCTACCTTATGGGATGTAATCTTGAAGAACATAATTGAATATTGAAATCAAAGAATTAGAATAAGATGCTTTTGGAGGTTATCTAGTTAAATCGCCTGTATTTTCTTTCATTCTTCTCCAACCTTTTAAATCAAATTGATCTACTAACAGATATTTCTTCCTATTTCTTCTGTTGTTGGATTGAAAATTTGCCTCCTTGCAATTTCCACCATTTGATTAAAAATTTCATTCATTGCTAGATAAATCTGTGCATGACATCCCTTCAAATAAATGTATGAATCATTACATTGCCGCTCTTTAGTTTTCTGCTGTCTGAGATGCTTATACCAAACCTGTTTGTCTCTTCCAAGGGTTTCCAAACTTCGGCACCTTAAGACTAGTGGACTTCAACTCCCAGAATTCCCCAGCCAGCATTGTGGCTGGGGAATTCTGGAAGTTGAAGTCCACATCTTAAAGAGGCCAGATTTGAAAGACCCCTGATCTGTTTTTATAGGGTTATATAGAGTTATAGAGTGTTAGGAACTAATAAAGGTGCTTAAATAAAGTTTTAACAAACCTTAAGAAAAGCAGGGTTCTAATCTCACACTTCTGATTGGCCGATAATACGATATCGGATTGGTCCATTCTGGGGAATCTGATTGGCTGTTAACGAGCCACTCTCATTGGTTCAAGGGTTTAACACTTCCATGTTTCTCATTGGCTAATAGGTCAGCAGCCTACCCTATAAAAGGGCTGCTGCTGCCCTAGGGTTTTGCTCTGTTCAGAATGATTAATAAAGAGTTGAAGTTCACTGTTCACTGCCTCATCTCCGTTCCTTGCACCCATGCGCAGAACTTAACACTGGAGAAGAGGATGGGATGCGGAGACATCAGAGCTGACTGAACACTACAGAGCACCAAACAGAGCACGTGGCTGAAGGCGCATCGACAACAGAAACCATGTCCGGTGGCGCCATACCACCCGCTTCTTGTGACCTGGCACAAGAAGACTGGGACTCGTACATAGACCGGTTCCAGATGTTTCTGGAGACCAACAACTTGAAGGATGCCACTATGGGGAAAAAGCGAGCAGTGTTCCCGACCCATTGCGGGCCTGCCATCTTTAAGATGGCCAAGGCACTAGCGAAACTGGCTGAGATGAAAACCATGGACTGGGACGTCCTCGCACCCTTTCTACGGGCCCACTATGCACCTGACATACCAACGCTTCTCTGAAGATATGAATTTTACCAGAGGGACCAGTGGAAAGGAGAGAGCATTGCAGATTTCATTGCGGATCTCTGGAACCTGGGAGGCCTCTGTGGGTTTACAGACCTCAAAGAAGCTCTGAGAGACCGAATAATTCTGGGATTAGATGACCACACTATGCAGAGCAAGATCATGGCCAAAGGGGACATCAACCTTGCTGATGTCATCAAGGACGCTACTGCAGCAGAAGCAACCAGGAAGTTGGCCGCCCGAATGCGCCGCACCAAAGCACTGCTTTGTCAACTCGCCAGCGATACCTCACCTCGCTTAGAGAGGCACGCAACAGCAACCCACCACGAGGACCTCGAAGTGCCATCAGAAAGTGACAAGGAGGAGGTCAACCGGCTCCGGTCTGAACGTGACCAACGCCACCAGCGGAATAAAAGACTACTGCACCAATGCGCGGGCTGTGGGGCAAACCACCCGCGATCAGACTGCAAATTCCTCGACGCGGTCATTTCTGTGGGAAAAGAGGCCACATTGGGAAGGTCTGTAAAAGCAAGCGAGGATCCAGCCCACTTCAGAGGGGAAACAACTACCGCCAGACCACAGGGAATCGTCCTGTGAGTTGGGAACATTTGAACCACCAATGAAACAACCACTCCTACAGAAATAAAACACTGGCCACTTCAACGAGATGAGAAGAGGCACACCAAACCATTACAATTGGTCATGCCTCATCACTAGATGCAAAAAATATCCAAGTGAAGGTCACCATCGAAAACCAGCCTTGCGTGATAGAAGTCGATTCAGGATCATCCCTCTCGATGATTTCCTGGAAGACCCTTAAACAATTAATTCCTGCCATCCGGCGTGAAGACCTCAGAGCCCAAAGAATCATACTCAAAGATTATCAGGGGAACCGAATTCCGGTCATTGGATCCAGCCAAGTCCAAGTATCATTCAAAAATCGTACTGCGTCATTACCACTGACTGTCATCGACCATGATCGGCCTAGCTTGTTAGGCCTTCAATGGTTCACCCCACTCAGGATCGAGGTAGCCGGCATTCACCAAACCAGAAGTGATGACTGGGAGGAGGCCCTCATCCAGGAATTCCAGGATGTCTTTGCAGACAAACTAGGCGGGCACAAGGGGACCCCGATATCATTTAACCTTAACCCTGAAGTAGCCCCCATCCACCTTAAGCCTCGTTGGGTACCTTTTGCCCTTAAACCAAACATTGATGAGCAGTTTGATAAATTAATAGCCCAGGGTGTTTTAGAACCAACAGACCACGCTCCTTGGGAAACCCCAATCATAACACCCATCAAACCGGATGGATCGTTAAGGATTTGTGGGGACTACCGGGCCACCTTTAATCATGCCCTTCAACAGAATGCTTACCCGGTGCTGGTGGTACAACACCTTCTCCATTCCCTGGGGGGCAGAAAAGTCTTCGCTAAATTGGATTTAGCACAGGCGTACCAACAACTGCCTGTAGATAAAACAACCACAGAGGCACAGACGATCGTTACGCACCAAGGCACCTTTAAATGCAACCAACTCCAATTCGGAGTGAGCGTAGCCCTGGGGATTTTTCAAAGTCTGATGGAGAGACTCTTGCAAGGGATCAAGGGGGTCGTGCCATACTTTGATGACGTTTTAATTGTGGCCCTGAATAGAGAAGTACTAGAAAAGCATCTTAAAATGGTTCTCCAGAAATTTAAAGACTCTGGCCTTAAGAAAAAATAAATAAATGTCAACTATGTACAGATAAAGTAGAGTTCCTGGGGTACCTAATTGATAAACAAGGCATTTACCCCACTAATAGCAAACTGAAAGCAATCAAAAATGCCCCAAGACCCAGAAATAAGACTGACTTCCAAGCTTTCCTGGGGCTCATTAACTTCTACAACATCTTCTTGCCCCAGAAAGCGACCATAGTGAGCCCCTACATAGACTTCTTGACAAAAAAGCAACCTGGGTCTGGGGACACTGAGAGGAGCACGCATTCCGACAAGTGAAAAACTTATTAACCTCAGATGCTGTTTTAATGCAGTATAACGAGACTTTGCCTTTAACAATTACATGTGATGCATCACCGTTTGGAATAGGAGCCATTTTGAGTCATGTGTTACCAAATAGTAGTGAGGCCCCTATTGCCTATTTTTCAAGGACCCTATCAAAGGCTGAACGTAACTATAGCCAAATCGACAAAGAGGCTCTTGCTGTTGTATCTGCTGTGAAACAGTCTCATGAATATGTGTATGGACGAGTTTTTACTATTGTTACCGATCACAAACCTTTGCTTGGGATTATAGCGGGAGACAAGCCAACCCCCTATATATTGTCACCTAGAATGACTTGCTGGTCGGAGTTCTTAGCTGCGTACAATTATAAATTGCAACACCGCCTGGGGAAAGCCATTCCCCACGCTGATGCATTGAGCCGTGCCCCACTTCCAGAAACCGTCGATGACCCAGCTCCAACCCTTATGACACTCCAGATTGAAACGCTACATTCACCACTGCTAACAGCCAGAGACATTGCGATCGAAACAAAACGAGATCCTGTGCTGGTGCGAGTTCTTAGCTGGGTCGAATGAGGATGGCCAGTAGAACAAACCCCTGATGACTTCACCCCTTTCAGAAACCGGCAAACAGAACTTTTTTCATAAAAAGGCTGCATCCTATGGGGAGATCGAGTCATCGTCCTATAGCGGTTGCAACGAGCAGTATTCAAAATATTTCATGAGGGTCACCCCGGCATCGTGCAAATGAAAGCACTCGCACGAAGCTACGCGTGGTGGCTGGGCATCGACAAGCAGATCAAAGCCTGGGTAAAGACTTGTCTAAAGTGCCAAGAAATCAGCAGTGCCCCACCTAGAGCAACTCCAACAGAGTGGGAAACCTCCCCGGGGGCCGTGGTCCCGCATCAACGTTGACTTTGCGGGACCTACTAAAGGACATACCTTCCTCCTAACAGTGGATGCCTATTCCAACTGACTTGAGATCCACGAAATGAAGAATACTACAACCGAGTCCGTCATCCAAAAATTGAATAGGCTATTCACAACGCATGGGCTGCCAGACGTCCTGGTCTCCGACAACGGACCCCAGTTCACCACCCTGGCATTTGAACAATACTTAGTGGACCAGGGTATCTGCCATGTGCTAACTTTGCCAGTGTACCCTGCGGCTAATGGCAGGGCCGAGCACATGGTCCAATTTGTTAAAAAAATTCTCCACAAAATGGACTATGGGGACATTGACGACAAACTAAACAGAATACTCCTACTCCAAGACATCACTCTGCACAGCATCACCAACAAGACTCCAGCTGAACTGTTGATGGGATGCAAGCTCCGTTCCCACCTCGACCAGCTCCACCCGTCCTATGAGCCAGAGAAACCTTGTGGATCTAGTGGAAAATGCCACGAGTTCAAGGTAGGCGACTTAGTTTTCACAAAAAAACCTCTCCGGCAAACCATTATGGGTCGAAGCAACCGTAATTCAAACCACCGGGCCCAGATCGTACCGTGTGCAAACCTGGGATGGAAAAATATGGAAACGCCATATAGATTAGCTTCACTCTAGGCTACAACCCAGTTCCTGCGACTCCTGTGACTCCCAAACTGAGGGGGGAGGGAATGTTGAAGAAACCGAATTCGAGATGGTGGAAAGCAGAAGCGAAGGAAGTCAGCAAATGGGCGCGATACATGAAGAAGAATCAGGGAGGGGATTGACCTTGCCACAAAGGAATACCTCAACGGAGGCAAGCCCACAAAGATCGGAGAACAACAACAATGACAGAATTAGCGGCACCGAGTCGTCCAGTGAGAATGCGGAACCACCTGTACAGATATGTCCAAAAACGTCCCGCCGAAACCGGACTACAGACAAGAACCGGTGGGACAGTGCAAATCTAATAGACAGTTAAAACAACCTACATATCTTAGGGATTACGTCACTGCACCCCTCAAATGGAACCTGGGGGGAAGGGTGTTATGAACTAATAAAGGTGCTTAAATAAAGTTTTAACAAACCTTAAGAAAAGCAGGGTTCTAATCCTGCACTTCTGATTGGCCGATAATAGCGATATCGTATTGGTCCATTCTGGGGAATCTGATTGGCTGTTAACGAGCCACTCTCATTGGTTCAGGGGTTTAACACTTCCAAATTCTCATTGGCTAATAGGTCAGCAGCCTGCCCTATGAAAGGACTGCTGCTGCCCTAGTGTTTTGCTCTGTTCAGAATGATTAATACAGAGTTGAAGTTCATTGTTCACTGCCTCGTCTCCGTTCCTTGCACCCATGTGCAGAACTTAACATAGTTTTTCTACTTACCTCCATATTCTGACCATCTCCCTTTTGGATGAACCCAGTCTGTCAGTGTTCTCCTTATTGTGGCATACATGATTGGACAATGTAATTCAGATTCAATCAGACTATCTTGAGAAATGCCTTAACTGAAAAATGTTTTGTTTTTTTTCCCAAAATTAAGTCCCAAAAGGTGCTTTTTCAAGAGGCAATTGGACATTCTGGTTTTTCTTTGAAGACATTTCGCTTCTCATCCAAGAAGCTTCTTCAGCTCAATTATGGACATAAGTCGATCATTGTATTTCATTTATATCATGAATCATGAGATAGTCAGAAGTTTCAGGCACATGTTTTACAAAAAGCTTGTCTTTCTTTTTCTAAATCCATTACTTCATAAGACCCTTGTGTTCTGTAGTATATGAAGAACTGAATCGAATTTCATTGTGTTTTTTTCTGAATTACTATTTGAACATATTTTCTTAGAATAAGATCTGGTTCTGCATAATTTTAGAAAAAAGGTTTGTTTTATTTTTTAAATGTTTTTGGAACTAAAATATTGTTTTGGATTTTAAAAAATGCCCTTGACATAAATACTCTGGAAATTAAAACATTGTTCTCGTGGTCAAAAATAAACTCCAATGAAAACAGTGTCCAATGTATATACTAATTGTTCCCATCCACCCAATATCTCTTGATAATGTTCTCCAGATTCAAGTCTCAAGTCAGTTTCTTGTCATATGTATGTGATCAGGGAATGCAGTGTACCCTAAGCTAGGGTACACTGTATCAGAACTGCAGGAAAATCAGTGGCGGGATTCAATTTTTTTTACTACCAGTTCTGTGGCTGTGGCTTGGTGGGTGTGGCAGGGGAAGGATACTCTAAAATCTCCAGTCAGTGGTGGTATTTGCTGGTTCTCTGAACTACTCAAAATTTTCGCTATTGGTTCTCCAGAACTGGTAAGAACCTGCTGAATACCACCTCTGAGGCAAATGCCTGTGATTTATACTCTAAGCTCACAGGGCTTTGACCAATCATAGAATAAGAAATCCAAATATAAATGTTCTAAATTTCCTTCCAAAACAGTTGGGCTCATCTAAATATTAGTTTCACTTTAGTACAGTTAACACAGTTATATACATTCAATACATAATATCCTCTTTGATGCTGGTTTTTGCATACTTAGTTATTCCCACTTCCAAGGCTACACACCAGTTATGTGACATGTACTGGCTGATAGTCCTATATTGTTTCTTTTGAACATGCTTGTTAGGGATAACATTGTTTACCCTAACTGGTTTTGGTAAAATAATAAATAAGTTATCATGGTTTGTTGGTTAAAGTGTGTGTAACTTTAACTGCAAGAATATAATTAAGGGTGTGGTTGTAAAAGCACCATAAAAGGAGCAAGACAACGGCAGCTCGCTCTCTGGCTTAATAATCCCTAATTACTGGATGGACTGATGACTGCGTTTTTTCCTACTGGAACGGGAGAGAGAAACGAATGTTGATTTCTCAATGGTGAGAAGAGATAATACGGACTGATTTATTGTAAGTGAACTGACATTGAATATTCAACACGGACTTTGCAAATGGAGTATCCCCGAATGGATTGACTGAAATGATACATGACTAATGGACTGTTTTTGACTCTGCTATAAATCCTAATGGAATAAACTATATTTTGATAGCACAAGCGTATCTGCTTTTTACTGAGTGTTAATTAACATACAAACTTATCTCACACATTTACCTGTCTGCCTAACTGATTAACGCTGCACATTCTGTTTAGCGTGTTTCCTTAACATTGGTTGGGGGACGAGGCTTAACAAAGGTTATGGGCCCAGAGGCTGCAAAGTCAGTTTAACTAGGATAAAACAGATTTATGTAAAAAGTGTGAGTTTGTGTTGTTACACGTTACAGTAAACAGACAGCTGTGTTTTATTAATTATAGTTTTATATCCATATATAGAAAACATGGCACAAGTCAGTCTACAAAGTTTGTCCCTTATATCCAAGCTGGATGGAACGAACTATGTTTTCATGGTCTATGAAATGTAGTGTACTTCTACGAAGAGAAGGTCTGTGGAACATAATTGAAAACCCACCAAAAGTAGAGGAATGGGATCCGGAGGTTGAGGAAGATAGTCAAAAGATAGAAGACTTTAAGCAGAAGAATGAACAAGTTCTTTGTATAATAGGACTAACACTATATGACCAGCAACTTGTTCATATCTGCGGAGAGCAAATGGCTTTTGGGCGTTGGCAGAAGCTGAAGAGGATTTATGTCCGAGATAACGTTGGTGCTCACATAAATCTAACACGGAAGCTTTTCAGGATGCATCTCCAAATGAATGGTGATATGCTGAGTCATTTGAATACTATGAAAAGCATTTTTCAAGAACTGCACGAGAAAGAGCTTATTTTCTCTGAACTACACCAAGTCTACATAGTTCTGTCTTCATTAGACGAAAGTTTTGATAACTACGTCACTTCCCTTGAAATTTTGCCTAAGGAAAGCCTAACTCACTGATATCACTGGCAGATTGATTGAAAAGGCCAGAAGAAGGCTTGAAAGAAATCAGTTAAGGAGGGAGCAACCACAAAAAGAAGATATTGAATCTCCTACTTCATACGCAATTAAAAAGTGTTTTAATTGTGGAAGAAGAGGACATTTGGCAAGGTTTTGTAAAAAAGCAAAGCACTAGAACGCTGGGCAGAATACTAAAAGTCATCAAAAGAAAAAGAAAAAT
Organism: Hydrophis major; assembly: GCA_033807585.1. NCBI lineage: Eukaryota > Metazoa > Chordata > Lepidosauria > Squamata > Elapidae > Hydrophis > Hydrophis major. The sequence continues at coordinate 93,109,819 of CM066330.1, read as the reverse complement.
GTTGAGTTAGCCATGTATATTAACGGAGCTGTAAAAAATAATTTATGGGTGGTTGACAGTGGAGCATCCCACTGTTTAACAAATGATCACAATTTTTTTGTTAAAATGTCCGTGAGTTCACAGCAGATATCGTTAGCCAATGGCTGGAAACTGAAAGCTAAAGGTCAAGGTATAACATATTGTTCTTGCATAAAAGAGAATGTAAAATTGTTATATGTACCACAACTTAAGTTTAATTTACTTTCAGTTAGAATTTTGGTTAAACTAGGATATGTAGTTACCTTTAGGGGAGATAACTGCATAATTAAAAAAGAAGATAAGAAAATTACTGCATCTTTAAGAGGTGAATTGTATGTGTTAAATGATAATGATTTAGAGGTGGCTAACACGGTTTATGATAATAAGAAACCTCATGGTGAATGTATTCACTTGTTACACCGATGGCTCGGGCATTTAAATTTTAAAATGCTAAAGAGAATTGTTCAACTATCTAAAGGAATAAGTTTGGAACCTTGTAATAAATATTTGCAATGTTCTGCTTGCAATCAAAGCAAAAGCAAAGTCATACCGGCAAATGGAGTTAATGGATTTACTACCAAAGAGCCTTTAGATGTAGTATTTGCCGATTTAATAGGTCCAAAAAAACCAAGTGTAGGAGGAGCTCGATACATACTAAGTATAATGGACCACTATTCTAGATATGGGTTCTGCTATTTGATGAAGAGCAAAACTGAAACGTATCTAAATTTCTTTAATTGGTTAAAATTTGTAGAAAGGAAAACTAAAAAGAAATTAGTAACTCTTATAACAGATAATGGTGCAGAATTTACAAATAATAAATTCCAGAGTAGACTTAGGATGGCAGGTATTCAACATAAAAAGTCTGCACCATATAGGCCACAACATAATGCCTTTATAGAGAGACGAGGCCAAACACTGCAGTCAATGGCACGTAGTATGTTGTCTGATTCAGGATTACCTGACAATTTATGGGGAGAAGCAATAATGTGTGGTAATCATATATTAAATAATGTTGTTAATTCAACAACAGGTGAATTACCATTCACACTGTGGCATGGTACAAACCTGATTTAAGTTACATGCACATGTTTGGAGCACCAGCATGGGTGCATATCCCTACACAACTTAGACACAAAGGACAGCATAGAGCTAAAAGATTATTTTCTGTAGGATATGAATCAAATCACAGATCTTATAGATTCTGGGAACCAGGTATATCTAGAGTTTACTGCAGTGCTAGTGCAAAATTCCTAGAACATGTAGGATGGAATAGATTAGACAAGATTTAGATAATGATGTAATTATTGAACCCTACAAAAGGCAGAAAGAAAAGACTAGTTATAAGAAGAGTCCAATTAAAGAAGAAGTCCACAAAGAACAAATAGGACCAGAACAAGAGGAAATAGTTGATCAGGAAGAGTTAGATAATCAAGAACATGTAGTAAAGGAAAATCCACCTGTAAGTCCTGTAATACCTAGACGTTCTACACGTGTAACTAGACCACCTGATAGGTATCAAGTAAGTATAGTTTGCCAAGTAACTAAAGTTTAGCGTGTTTCCTTAACATTGGTTGGGGGACCAGGCTTAACAAAGCTCAATCATTTTTTTCCACCAAATCAGGATTTTGAAGCATGGGTTTTTCAGGAATGGGAGAATTCAAACAACAAAAAATTTGAATATATTTGGGGAAACTCTTTGGAACTATGAAATGGGAATGAACTGCTTTATTAATTATGAAATTATAACCTGAAATAACTCCAGATTTACGTGGCAATATTTTGCTTAAAGTATTTCCATTGATTCAACAGTCCTCATTCAATTTGCATTTTTCTCAAAGAAGTAGCAGTGCTGAAATTAGCATGAGTAGAATGTAGGATTTTTGCACCTGTTTGTAAGGTAGTCAAGATACGTGGCCAGATACTTTTTCAAACTCCACAATGATGTCTCCAATGGTCTGAAGTCTTCTTACCTTGCACTGGAAGCCGCTTTTATAACATTTTGTACAAAGGGAACAACAGATTCAAATGTAATGTTATCAAATAATCAAATAACCAATGCAAGACAAAATGTTTCTGAAAAAAAAAGGCTTATTAAAAAGTCATTATATTTTATTTGTTAACAGTGTGCAGCTCTTTGATTTCTCAAAATTTCCAAGAGAAAAGGGCTTATTTTTTTCTATCAGAGTGACCTCCATTGTTGGAGGTGGCAAAAGAAGTATTGATATTTTCCATTATACATTTTTGTTCTACTCTTCAGTTTTCTAACCCCAAAATAAGCCCAAATGGAGTGTCTTCCCTCTTGACTTCTCTTTGGCTTATCTGAAGTATGGGAAACAAAGAAAGTTGCAAATGGCTAAAGAAATAATTGTGCAATGAAAGAGAAACATTTGCATGCATTTGGGGCAGCTGTCTAATAGCTGAATAAATATTAAGATAGTTGCACGTGGACCACTTTTTAACATAATTAACTCTATTTCTGTATAACATACAACCACTTGGTGATCCTAAGCCAAATTTTGCCTTCTGAAGCCTGAGATATGGCTTGCTTTATGCCAGCCAAGAATTCTTGTGAGAAACAAAAATTTCCAGCCATGAGATTAGAGATGATGAAAGAGAAATGAAAATATGCCAGAGAGAAAAGAAGAGTGACGGGCCTATTTCACTCTGTTCTATTCTAATTGCAGGGGATCCTACTGATAACGGAGAAAGGGCATAATAGCTATTTAAAATGATCTTCTAGTTTGCTGCTGACTCACAACACAGACTGCATTTATTCCATGCCTTCATTTATTATATTCACTGTGGCCTCCCATAAAATGTTCTTGCCCTTATTATTTCCTCTTTGGTCAGATGCTACTTATGAGGTCATTTTTTTTTTTAGTCCTGTGGTTGTTCTCTTCCGAAGCTATGTAAATGATTTGGAGAGATTTTCTTTCCTAGTGCTCCATGTGGGATGGGTCTATAGACCCTGCTATATATAATACACTCATCCAGACAGGTGTGTCCTCTCTTGGAATTAATATTTTGGTACACACAATGCTTACATTATATTGATACTACTGATAGAAATTATTTTAATGTCATAAAAGTGTACATTTAATTTACTGCCTGGTTTTCAGGCTTAAGGAATGTGTAAGATGTTGTAGATTCCCCTTCCCATTAAAAGTACGAGAACCTATTTATGTGCACTTTTATGAATATATTCCTATGTACTTTTTATTAATATATACTATAAATATTTGCAATGTTGCTGTTTTGATTTGAAAATGCACTATAATAGGGATACATATTGGCATAAACATTAAGAAAAATGTGAAACAAAGTTGCTGTATTCAGAAAATATTACACAAACAGACGTGGATCAGTTCAGGGTTGCATTAAACCATTCAGATTGATTCATTCATTGTTTAGAGGGAGAACAAGATTTTTGTTCTTTAAATTCAGCATGGCCCTGAACTGTGCAGTTATTCCCTCTTGTTAAAGATAACGCTTTCATGACTATCTAAACATTTCAATGATTGCTGAGAGATACCGTATATACTCGAGTATAAGTCGACCCGAATATAAGCCGAGGCACCTAATTTAACCACAAAAAACTGGGAAAACTTATTGACTCGAATATAAGTCGAGGGTGGGAAATGCAGCAGCTACTGGTAAATTTCAAAAATAAAAATAGATGCCAATAAAAACTTTCACTAGGACAGTTGAGAATAAGTTTGATGTTCACAATTTCCTCTTTGAAAGAGACCAGTAAATAGGGAACAAGAAGATGAAGAAAAAGAAGTGTGTTTTTTCACACTTTTCACACTGAAGTGAACAAAAATGGCATCATAGGAACAAGCTTATTCTCAGTCCAAAGGTTTGTTTCTGATTTCTTCCCTGATTTAAGGGAAATTTGGGAAACGATCTCACTATCATGAAAGGTTTGATTGATTCACTAACCCCAAAGATGATGATGATGACAGTGGTAGGCAGGAGTCACTCTCTCCCTTGCAAGAAAAAACCAAGAGCCGTTCTTATGATATCTCTCTCTCTCTCTCTCCCCCTCCTCCCCTCCTCCCGAGTGGACAAGCAGCTGGAGCTGAGGAAATGAAGCTGAGTGGAGCGACCTCAGCTCGCATTGCTTTCTCAGCCTAGAGCTCAGAAAAGCCTCCCCCTCCTCCTCCCCCTCCTCCCCCTCCTCCCGAGTGGACTGAAAGCAGCTGGAGCTGAGGAAATGAAACTGAGTGGAGCGACCTAGGCTCGCATTGCTTTTTCAGCCTAGAGCTCAGAAAAGCCTCCCCCTCCTCCCCCTCCTCCCGAGTGGACTGAAAGCAGCTGGAGCTGAGGAAATGAAACTGAGTGGAGCGACCTAGGCTCGGGTTGTTTTTCAGCCTAGAGCTCAGAAAAGCCTCCCCCTCCCATGCTTAAAAGTTGCAAAGGAAACACGGAAGCAGGGAAGCGGCTGCCCAGCTTCGGAGCTCCACACCATTTTTTTTCAGAGGGGAATCTGACTCGAGTATAAGCCGAGGGGGGGTTTTTCAGCACAAAAAATGTGCTGAAAAACTCGGCTTATACTCGAGTATATACGGTAAGTTGCTTTTCTGCCTCTGAACTGCTTGCCTATGTTGGAAATGATTGCACAGGAAATGTACTGCCAGAAAAATGCCTTGGGGTAAAATGGCAAATCATCTTATGAATAAAGGGTACAAATTTGTTGGGTCAGCAAATGACTGACAGAGCAGCACAAATGTGCAGCCATGCCAAGTGCTTCCAGTAAAGTGAGGCTGGGCCAATTTATGATTCTTTTTGAAATAACTGTATTTTCAGTGGGTTCATTAAGCCCCAAGTCATATTTCTGAATTTTCTCAGATTAATTAATTACAGAACACTTATAAAATCAATATCAGGGAAAGAAGAAACAGAATATTAAGAGAAAATATGAAACTAGGATGTATCATACACTTTGTGAGAGAGATGGAACTACTATAAGATGATAAAAGGATTGTGTAAATTGGCTTCAGTAATGGCTTTTGATGGAGAAGGCCTATGAGTTCCATTCAAAGTTTTAGTCCTGAAAACAAATTCCTTAATCTAAAATTTCTTATTTACAAGTTTTGCACAAAATTGTGGTTGATCATAGTTTTTTGGGGGGGAGGGGGGAGATGAGCAGAAACAGGAGAAACTAAAGACTTAAAATGTATATGTTCTGTACCTTCATTAGCATTCTTGAAACCCTGCATTTTGATTGGCCAAAGCACGGGGCGATCTGATTGGTTTAGCGAGCCATGCTGATTGGCCCTCTGAGAATCTCCCGCGATTGGTGGATACGAATCATGGGAGATTCAAAGTGGTGCCATTGGCCGCAGCCGCCATGGCTTGAGAATAAAAAGCCGCTGTTTTTTCCCTTGGTGCCAGATCGGTTCCAGGGACCAATAAAGAGCTGAAACCTAGTCACCGCCTCCTGGTCTCCTTACCGACGGACACGACACTGGCAACGAGGATGGGATCCCGATTCTGAACCCCAGCAAGCATGTGTCCGACGGAAGCAAGACCGATGAGATGGCCAGCATCGCTCCGCCCGCACCCTTCAACCCCGCTAGCGAGGACTGGGAATCCTACACAGACAGATTCCACATGTTCCTCGAATGCAGCGACATGAAGGACACCACTGGGCCGAAGAAACGAGCCGTCTCTCTGACACACTGTGGGCCCACAGTGTTCAAGATGGCGAAAGCCCTAGCAAAACCTGCTGATGTCACTGGGATGGACTGGGCCGACCTCGAACCCTTACTCCAAAAACACTACGCTCCCGCCGTGCCCACCCTCATCAGACGGCACGAGTTTTATCGGTGGGACCAGAGGTCGGGCAAAAGCCTCAATGACTTTGTTGCGGAGGTGCGGAACCTAGGAGGGCTATGTGGGTTCTCCGACATGGACGAGGCCCTACGGGACTGAGTCGTGCTCGGGCTTCGGGACCCAGTCCTACAGGGTCGGCTGATGGCCAAAGACGACATCGCCCTCGTCGATGCCATCGCTGAAGCTACCGCAGCTGAGGCCACCCAGCAGTCAGCAAACCACATGCGGAAACCGGATGCCGGGGACTGCACCGCGAACAACAACCCTGGACGGGCGACCAAGGCCCAACCGGAAGCAAGTCACCATGAAACTACTACCCACCATTGCGAATTCCACTCTGCCTCTGACACTTCGGACGAGGAAGAGGAAATCCACCGGCTTCAGGCAGGACGTGACCAGTGCAGTCGGCGGGGTCATAAGGCAGGGACCGCGTGTGCCGGTTGTGGAGGCGACCACCCTAGATCCAAGTGCCAGTTCTTCGATGCAGTCTGCCAGCACTGTGACAAAAAGGGTCACATCGCCCGCGTATGCCGATTGAAGAAAGCTTACAGCCCCAGACAGCGGGACCACAGCAAGTGGAGATGGGACAGCACACCCCCCAGAATAAGAGATCGCCCAGCCGACAGCCATTGGGACTGGAGCGGGCGAGCCCGAGGAGGTGGCGAGACCCGGTAGAAGGAGGAAACACACAAGACGGTCATCATCAGCCACGCATCAACCACCGATGCCCGAAAATTCCACGTGGAGGTAGGCATTGAAGACGAGCCATGCAAGATGGAGGTGGACTCCGGGTCCTACCTCTCCATGGTCACCTGGCAAGAAATCAAACGCTTGGTGCCTACCATCCAAAAGAAGGGACTGGAAAACCAGAAACTAATAATTAAAGACTACCAGGGAAACCGCATCCCAGTAGTTGGAACCGGACAATTCAGAGTAACATTTAAGGGACGCACTGCAAAGCTTCCCCTAACAATGATGGACCAAGACCGACCCAGCCTTTTGGGACTGCAATGGTTCACACCGCTCGGCATCGAAGTCACGGGCATCAACCACATCATCGAGACTGACTGGGAGCAACAACTTGCACGGGACTTCCAAGAAGTGTTCGACAGCACCCTAGGCAAGTACTGAGGGCCCCCTATCTCTTTCAGCCTAGATCCGAACATTCCCCCGAGACGCCTAAAACCAAGGCGGGTACCTTTCGCACTCAGGCCAAAAATTGACGAGCAAATTGACAAGCTCGTCAAGCAAGGGGTCCTACAACCAAGAGACCATGCCCGGTGGGAGACACCAACAGTCACCCCAGTCAAGTCTGATGGGTCAGTGAGAATCTGTGGGGATTATAAGGCCACCCTAAACTGCGCCTTGCAACAAAGCGCCTACCCCATCCCAGTAGTGCAGCATCTTCTACACTCACTGGGGGGAGGCAAGGTTTTCGTGAAACTCGACCTGGCCCAAGCATGCCAGCAGCTGCCGGTCGACAAAAAAACCACAGAGGCGCAAACCATAGTCACCCACCGGGGAGCTTTCCGATGTAACCGACTCCAGTTCGGAGTCAGCGTGGTGCCTGGAATTTTCCAGAGCCTCATGGAGAGACTCTTACAAGGCATCAAGGGGATGGTGCCCTATTTCAACGATGTGCTGGTATTGGCAGCCAACCAGCCGGAACTAGAAGGTCGACTAAGGGAGGTGCTAACCAAATTCAAGGAAACTGGGCTAAAGGTGAAGAGGGAAAAGTGCCAACTTTACACAGAGCGGGTCGAATTCCTGGGGTACCTCCTAGACCGGCATGGCATCCACCCAACCAAAACCAAAATTAAAGCCATCAAAGAGGCCCCCACACCCAGGTCTAAAACGGAACTGCAGGCGTTTCTGGGACTACTTAATTTTTACAATGTTTTCCTGCCCAAAAGGCGACCACGGCAGAGCCTTTGCATAGGCTCTTGGACAAGGCGGCTACCCGGACTTGGGGGAAATGCAAGGAAGCTGCCTTCAGGAAAACCAAGGACCTGCTCACTTCGGATGCCATCCTCATCCAATGCAACAAGACCCTACCACTAGCCATCACATGTGACGCATCACCTTTCGGCGTCGGCGCCGTCCTCAGCCACACTGTCCCCAACAAAAAAGAAGCATGCATCGCCTGCTTTTCAAGGACCCTCACCAAACCAGAGAGAAACTACAGTCAGCTGGACAAAGAGGCCCTGGCTATCGTCGCCGCAGTGAAGAGGTTTCACGAATACCTCTACGGCCGGACGTTCACCATTATCACCGACCACAAGCCGCTGCTGGGAATCCTCGCAGGAAACAGGGCCACCCCGAACATTCTATCTCCTAGAATGACAAGGTGGTCTGAATTCCTTGCCGCCTACAGCTACCGGCTCACACACCGACCCAGTAAGACGATCACACATGCAGACGCTTTAAGCCGCTCACCGCTACCCGAGCTAGACACCGACCCAGCACCCATGACGACCACCCTCAGCATAGAGACTCTGCCCGATCTACCCATAACCGCATCAGACATTGCCCGAGAAACTAATAAAGACAGATGTCTGGCACGGGTGTTACATTGGGTAGAGAAAGGGTGGCTGGAAAGGGACAACAACGAGACATTCAAAACATTCCGGAACCGGCAAACAGAACTCTCGCTACAAAAAGGGTGTATACTGTGGGGGGATAGGGTGGTTATCCCAGAAAAACTTCAAGGGAAGGTACTGGAGTTGTTATACGAGGGGCACCCGGGCATAGTTAGAACAAAAGCCCTGGCCAGGAGTTATGCTTGGTGGCCAGGGATGGACAAACAAATCGAGGGTTGGGTAGAAAGGTGTCAACGCTGCCAAGAAACCAGACCAAGCCCGCCCACGGCACCGATCCTAGAATGGGAAACCCCCAGGGGACCTTGGTCTTGGATCCACATAGACTTTGCTGGGCCTACAAAGGGACATACATTCCTAATAACCGTAGACACTTACTCCAACTGGTTGGAGGTAAGCTACATGAAAACCACCACCACAGAGGCCGTGACCAAGGAACTTTGCAAACTCTTCGCAACACACGGCCTCCCAGATGTCATTGTATCAGACAACGGGCCCCTATTCACCTCGCTGGAATTGAAAAATTCCTTGCGGAACGGGGCATACGACACACACTGACAGCCCCGGTGCATCCGGCGGCAAACGGAAGGGCGGAACGGATGGTTCAATTCACAAAAAAAACCATCCAGAAAATAGACCACAGGGAGATCCAAGACAAAATAAATAAAATGCTTTTCATACAGTACATAACCCGAACACGACAACAAACAAAAGCCCGGCAGAGCTACCAATGGGGAGGAAAATAAGGTCCTCACTCGATAGACTGCACCCCATATACAACCCAGAAAAAACCCCAAACTCCTTCAGCAAGTACCGATCCTTTGCACCAGGTGACGCCATCTACGCAAAGAACCGAACCGGAGACCCACTATGGGTACCAGCAACCATACCCAACTGACAGGTCCCTGCATGTACAAACAACTGACGGACGAGCATGGAAACGCCACATCGATCAATTAAGATCGAGGACAGCCACAAGAAACACAACCGACATGCAACCAGACATAACCAATCCCCTTGACACAAACCAAGAGGGGAGGGAATACCCCGGAAACCAAATCCCAGAAGAAAGGAACCAGCTATACTCACCAGCAAGCAGCCAGCTCGGAACCTCACCAGGAAGAAGCAGCCAGGCCAGCTCGACCAGCCCGGAAAGACCAGGCGGGAGCGGCGAAATCCGCAGCTCAACCAGCCTGGGTAGACCGGGAGGGAGCTGCGACGAGCGGCCCGGCAAGACATACCAGGCAGTTCCATCAACGAGTCCGAGAGACACAGAGAACCCGACTGAACCGGCCGGGAGCCAACCCACGACTGACCTGTGCAGGTCCAGTAGGCAAGTACGGAGCCCCGCCTACCTACGGGACTACGTTACGTTGAACCAAACCAAGAGGGGAGGGGTGTTCTGTACCTTCATTAGCATTCTTGAAACCCCGCATTTTGATTGGCCAAAGCACAGGGCGATCTGATTGGTTTAGCGAGCCGTGCTGATTGGCCCGCTGAGAATTTCCCGCGATTGGTGGATACGAATCGCGGGAGATTCAAAGCGGTGCCATTGGCTGCGGCCGCCGTGGCTTGAGAATAAAAAGCCACTGTTTTTTCCCTTGGTGCCAGATCGGTTCCAGGGACCAATAAAGAGCTGAAACCTAGTCACCGCCTCCTGGTCTCCTTACCGACGGACACGATAGTATAGCCAACTACTGAAAATTTCAAATGTAGTCTGTGATTTAAATATATACTCTGACAGTAAATATATATTTGAGAACAAGAACATCTTAACTGGAGTCTGTCTTGGCAACTCTCCAAAGGGGCTTAAGCTAGGAAGAATAACAGAAGATTTTTTAGATTTCAAATTCAGGTTTTGGATAAGATAAATAACCTTATTTTTATAAACTCCTTAATCAGACTCTGCTCCTTTTCCCCTCCCCACTAGCATCCTAAATCTACTATACTGTATATCGTTTCTATGCACTGTGATAAGCAGTTATTTTATTAATGCAATTTAGAAACAGTTGCAACAGCCAAATATTAGTCAAAAATAGCTCTGCAGGTTGGTTAATAAAAGTTATTGAACATAATTTCCTGAAATTAAAGAATAAAACATAACCTTCAGCTATACTCTTGCAAGATTGCGGATGCTTCCAGCAGAGGTGGTATTCAGCAGGTTTTGACTAGTTCTGGAGAACCAGTAACGGAAATTTTGCGTAGTTTGGAGAACCGGCAAATACCACCTCTGACTGGAGATTGTACAGTATCTTTCCCCTGCTACGCCTACCAATCCACACCCACAGAATCGGTAGTAAAAAAAAATTGAATCCCATCATTAGCTTCCAGTGAGGCATGTCAAAGTAATGTCCCATGGAAAAGCAGAACACCTTACAGCTGAAAGGCATCTGGATGCTGGATTTAGTCTACCCAACATTCTCTCCAGATCAAGGAGAAATCTTGAGATTACCCATATGTACTCCAGACAACTGCTCTCCCTGTCTCTGTCTCTCTCTCTCTCTCTCTCTCTCTTTCTCTCTCTGTCTGTCTCTGTCTCTGTCTTTCCATCTCTCTCTCTCTCTCTCTCTCTCTCTCTCTCTCTCTCTCTCTGTGTGTGTGTGTGTGTGTGTATGTGTGAGTGAGAGAGAGAGAGAGAGAGAGAGAGAGAGAGAGAGAGAGAGAGAGAGAGAGAGAGAGAGAGATCAGATGTTAGAAACTGACATCTTATAAACACCAGTCTCTTACAAACACCTAGAAGTCATGGGATTCTATCAAGTTCAGAGCCTTTAATGTAGCTTTGGACAAATATTCTCTTTTCATCATTTTGGAGTTTACTTTTTTTTACTGCTTGTTCAATATTGAAAACTTTCAGAAGTGCTAATCCAATTTTATTCCCTGCCTGAGTTGTCCTTCAACCCATAAAAGAAAATTACAAGTTTAAAGTTTTTTAAGAATTTGTTTTTCAGAATATACAGCAAAATGTGATTTTTATATGATTACTGTTGGCTTTAAAAAGTTTAAACAGTTTAAGGTCTTGATGGACTTGATTTAAGACTTTCAAATTAATTGAAAGGAACCTTTTTCTTGAGAAAATTCCCTTGTTTGTACTTGGAAACTGATATGATTTTGAAGATTGGACAATGGAGGGCACCAGAAGGCTATCTCAAAAGAAATGTTTACCAAATAGATGCAGGAAATGTTTGAGTTCTCTAACCCTATAGTGCAGGGGTGTCAAACTTGTGTTGTCACAGCATCACCACATGAAGTATCAGGACTTTTTTCCCCTTTGCTAAACAGGGCAGGGGTGAAGCCAGCATGTGATATATCTGGCCTGTGGGCTGCGAGTTTGACACTCCTGCTATAGTGGAATCAAAAGGTTTTGAAGAACAATCCTTACTGAATAAAATTAAAATTGACTTACAGGTGGATTTAAAAATTTAATCTACAATAAAGAGATGTAAATAATGGATTTATGGATGAGGTTAGATAAAGATTTAAAATAAAGATATGCAAATAAATCAGTAAACTGATGGGGATAAATTTTTTAGACTTACAAAAGGGATTTGCTGGAGCTGCCACACTGGGATTACAAAAGATTCTGACAAAAATAACTTTAAAAGGTGAGACAATGAAAATATAAGAAAATAGATGTTAGAACTTTCTTTGAGGAATTTAAAGATTGTTGGAAGAAAAAAAAAGAAAAAAGAAAAGAAAAGTAGTTTTAGAAAGGGAATTAAGCTACTAAAAGACCTAAGTTTTGGTGAGGCAGAAATTCCTGCAAATTGAGAAATATTGTTATTTTTCCAATAACAATAGTTTACTATGATTTAAGTACAGTACACCATAAATGTTACATATGACATACCCAAACTCAGAAAGATGCAAAACTGCTTTAACTAGCTCACAGACCTTATGCCAAACAACCTTTAGATGGACAGATTTGTATCCTGTGCAATAGCTAAACTGGTAGCTAAGTTTGTTTATAATCAGGTATACTTGAGGGATTTGTTCTTTGTCAACTCACTGTAAATAGATTTGATCTATCCTTTATGTACAAAGAGGCATTTTGGGATAATTTATTTCTCTGCACTTTGTGATGCAATTATTTTCTAATAAAATAATTTCACAAATAACTACTTTGTGAGAAAATATGTTCAACATGATGTATTGAAATGTGTATTACTTTTTGTCCATGAATACTGAAACTGTACATAAATGTTGAAAGAAGATGAAATTTTTAAAGGATGAATAGCTACAAAATGAGCATAGATTGGAAAAAACTTAGTTTGGCCATCCATTGTTCCTAAAGTGTGGCTGCTTTCTAATTGCTGAAACAATTAGCTGAATTTGAGATGTAAGCATTCCAAGCATATTGGGCATTCTCACTAAAATTTGTGCTTCTAAAAAAAAGGCCAAATGATTTCACTAGTAAGAATGTTTGTTGGTCTCCTAGCTGCTGCAGGACCCTCTGTCACACTGCATGTAAATTGCTAGACTACTAAATATACTATATAAAGCTGGAAATGCAAGAAATAAGCAGTTTATGCAAGCATAATACCCATATAAAAGGTAAATTCTATTTTTTTTAAGGGGGAAAGCAAGCCTTGAGAGGAATAATTAACAAAAAACAATTTCTTCCTGCAATTATTTCCTACAGTTCTCTCCCTCTTATGTATGGCCCTCAAGAACCACTTCAAATATTCAAGTATAATGTTTGTGGTTATGAGTACAAATGATTGTCAACCAGGTGTATTATTTAAAGTTAATTTGTCAACATCAGGTAATGCCATGAGATTTAAAGCAACATCAACTTGCAGATGCATAATCAGTTGAAGATAATCAAAGAAAGAGGAAAAAGGAACTGGAAGAGGAAAAGGAAGAAAAAAATATGAAACTATGTTATAAATTAGTCTACTCTGATTGTCATTGTGTTTTCAAATGGATGAAATGAACACTTGTGTGTATGCATTTATGTTTGTATCTGTATATGTGTGTATGTGAATGTGTATTCACATTTATACACACATACTTGCCCTTACATTAGTGTTGAATCTTAGCAACATAAAAGAAGGTTTTGTGAATGAAAATGAATACATTAATGATCGAGTGACTGAATGGCTGACTGAATGGCTGACTGACTGAATGAATCTCCAGCCATTTTTGAATTGACAGATATATTGAGTCTATCTCCATGCAGGTACTTTTGAAAAGTATATTGCAAAACAAAATATAAACATGTTCCAATCATATTAATCCATGTAAATAAATTATATTTTATTTAAAAATGAGTTTACTTTACTTAAAAATGAATAGCAGATTTTCCAAACATGCTGCAAGCTTCCATTATTTTTTTGCATATATTCAAAAGTATCTTTTTAAAAAATGAAAGGAAATGAAGAAAAGGTGGCCAAGAGAGGGTCTATGGGCAAACATCCCAAATAACAACTATTGATTTAGGTTGTTAAATTTCAGAAAGTGGCATGGGCCTGACCTCTCCCAGAATCTCTGAAGCCTTATCTCATCATTCTCAAGGAAATGTAGTTGCTGTGAGATTATTGTAACATAGATGACTAACAATAAAGTTTCTGCTTGAGACTACTCAGGAATGGTTCCGGTTGCTTACTCTTGAATAGCATGATTTTAAACCTCATCTTTCTTAAAAATCATTGTTGATATTATCAAAATACAATATTCTTTCTTCAAAATAATGGTAGTCCTCAACTCACAACAGTTCATTTAGCAACTGTTCAAAGTTACAATGGCACTGAAAAATGTGACTTGTGGCCATTTTTCAAAGTTACAACCTTTGTAGCATCCCCATGATGTGATCCAAATTAAGATGCTTGACAACTGGATCATATTTATGATCATTGCTGTGTTCTAAAGTCATATGATCACCTTTTGTGAACTTCTGACAAAGTCAATGTGAAAGCCAGATTCACTTAACAACCTGGTTACTAACTTATCAACTGTGATAATTCATTTAACGGCGTGGCAAGAAGGCTGTCAACTGTCCAACTACTGAACCCAAAATAAAGAAACACTCTTGGGAGCTTTGAATTTCCAAAAATAAAACTTTATTGGATACACCACATTGGTGTAGAACCAAAATGAGCTCTGGTTTTCATATGCAAATGCTTGCCTAGTTAAACAATAGGTTCCCTTTCTTCCCACCTCATTGTCCAATTATGAGATGTCCGTTTGTTATGGGAACAGTCCATCTCTTTCTCCAACACCTACAGTGGTGACCTTGGTGATTTCCATGGTCTCATGATTTCTGCATTCATTCTCGGTTCCATTTCCTCCTTCCCTTCCCCCAGTTCATTGGAGAGTGGAAAAGCATTAAGGTTTGAAAGAAGCAAAGTGGCTCAATCTTGACAAAAGGTTGTAAAATGGGGTAAAACTCAATTAGCAACATAAATTTTGGGCTCAACTATGATTATAAGTCAAGGACTACCTGTAATTTAGCAGTTTTACTCAAGGAAAACTACCTTTGAAAATTATGTAATAATTCCATATTGACATTGTTCTCTTCTTCATTACATTGATTTGCTTTTCTGTTACCAAAAATAATGTGATATGAAATAATTCACACAGTAGTCTTCTATCAAGAAAACAATTTACTACCAATTTAATGTTGCTTCCCAAATACATAGCTTTCATCATTTTTCATCTTAATAGGGGCATTATAAAGAGCCATCAAGACAGAGTTAATTTGAGTAATTCTGTTCCTAGAAACTCTCAGTATAAATTGGTTGTCTTATCTATTTGTAAAGTGACAAATTTTTCAATTGCCATACTAAATACACAAAACTTTTGATGATAAAATGTTAACAAGACATCTCTCAACTGGAAATTCAAATCTTCAGTACTCTCTTAAAAGGCCCTCCTCTTTACATTAGTTTAGGGATCTTCAAGCTTTCATTAGTTAGCCCTTGGGAACTTCAACAAGTTTTTTCTTCATGTATGAAAGACAGTTTCTTGCCTGCAGCACATTTAATTAAGAGAACAGTTGGATATTCAATTTTGACAAAGGAAGAAGAGGGAGTGAGAAATATTAATATTATGCAGATGCAATGGAAAGAAAGTTGAGCTATTGTACAAAGGAAAAATGAAAACTACGTATAAAAATACCATACACATCCTAAAAAGGGTTGATGGTCATCTTGGCCATTCTATTCAAAGGATGCCTAAAACAAAAGAAACAAACAGGTCCTTCTAAATTGTCAAAGAGTGTCAACCTATTCTAAATCATAATTATGTAACTCATCAAACATGTCTCTGCCAGGGAAAACAAGGACTCAATAACTCTTATGACTTGATAGTGATTAGAATTAGCACTTGTTGTTTTAACCCTTCCATCATATCTGACTCTTGGCCGTGACTTTATAAGCAAATGCCGTCCATGTTACTTTGTCAAGCACAGCTTCTTTCAGTTGTTGGATGTTTATCTTTGTTTCAGTTTTGATGTTACAAAGGCACTCAGCATATTCTTTGCTTGCCCCTTCTTCCTATTCCACTAACCATTCCCAGCATCATTGACTTCTCCAATGAATTTGCATGCATGATAGAGCCAAAGTAATTCTGATTTTGGTTTTTGTTGATATGTCTGGTTTTATATGATTCAGTGGCTGCTCTTACTGTGCATGGTATATGCAATAATTTAGGCCAGCACCACAGTTCAAAAATGTCAGTTTTTCTTCAATTAGCTATTCTTTGATCAGAGTTAGCAATTAGGTGTGAAGTTTACAGAAAACACCATACTGGGGATGGAGGACATAAGTACAGATTTTCTTGGTCTTTGGCTCACTCTCCCTCTCCCCCCCCCCAAAAAAAAACCCCCGCTACACTCAAAAAGAAAGAATTTGCTAAAACACCCAGTTCCTTATAAGATTGCATTTTTGGGCTCAAGCTCTATGAGGAGTATCCATCTATAGGAAAGAAAGGAATGTTGTTGTTCTACAAACTTTCAAGGGGGTCCATTGATTAATATGTCAATTTGTAGTCCTTACATTTAGAAAATAATAACAATTAAACTGAGCACATATTTGTCTGTTGTGTTTATTTCTTTTTCCTTATTTTGCTATTTTTTTATTCCTTTAAAAATCATGGTTTTCTGACTTTTTTTTAAAAAAAAATCAGTTCATTAGCTTCCTTGTGGTCAATAATTAACTTTCATTATTCAGTTAATTTATTCAGCATTTTAAAAAAAACTTTGAGAAATTACTAATTTTTTTGACACTGGATCTCAGTATATTTTTTAGAAATAGCCTTTTGAAGTTGTGATTTAGATTCCAGATAAGTGTTTCAAGGGCTGGATATGTACAAGTTCCTGGTTAGAAAGTAATACCACCCAAGTTCTTGGGTAATGTTGTTGTGATGAAGAGGATGACTTCTGTTTAGGCAAAAATTAGTCAGATTTTCATCAAAAATCAGCTACAATGTTTCACGTTCAATGACTGCAGGCTGAACATAAATTTATTTTTTTCATAGAGATAGATAGATAGATAGATAGATAGATAGATAGATAGATAGATAGATAGACAGATAGACAGACAGACAGACAGGGCAGGCAGGCAGATAGAAAGACAGACATACACACTTCCAGGAAACATTTACTAAATTTTAAAAAGAGTATGGATTCTTCTAGCAAAGCTTAAAGCAACAAGCTTGTGGAAAAAGCTTCATGTTCTGGTAATTCCTGACATGGTTTGTTCCTTTTAAAGCCATACTTAGAAACTCCTTGGCAAAAGAAGAAGAAAAACTTCATAAAACAGTATTAGAACCTTTGATCTTCTATATAGGTCTCCTCTATTTTTGATTCATTTTTCTGTTTTATTATATGATCAGGAAAAATAAGGTTGAAGAGAGGAAACTATCTGATTCTAAGCTTATGAGGAAGAAAGGTTTCTCATTGTTATCAAAGGCAACATATTGAAATAACTCCTGTGTCTGGAGGACATGCTTTATAGAGATTTGTTTGCAAGTGTGCTTACAGCAGCAAAAGCTTCAAATTAGTTTGAAATCATTATTGCATTATCACACAAATGAAGGCTGTAGTTTAGTTCAAATATTTAGTATAGCAGTGGAGTGTATATGGCTTGCTTTCAAAAAATTAAACTTTAAAAATTTTAAATTAGCTGTACAATTAGGATTTTTAGAAGGGTAAGGATAGTGCTCAAAGGAAAAATTAAACTGAAGCAATTATGGCTTGAGAGTAATATGCAAGAAGATTAGAGAAGGGAGAAAGATAAAATATGCATTCTGTTGTATAGATGACTGGTATATGCATAAGGAAAACAATCCGTGATATTTATTTGGTTAATGACTAGCAAATTAACAAGGAGAGCTATGAATTGGCAGATCTGTCTCTCTGCAATGATTTATGAAGTTGCTCATGACATGTTCTCAAAATTCCACATTTATCTATCACCTCAAAAATATAATTTCCCTTAGAAATTCCACAATAATTAAATCCTTTGCTGATTTAACATTCAAACTGAGAACTAACTATATGCTTTAGGATAAGTTTGACTAGGCTCATTGTAGCTCTACAATATTGTCCCCCATAGTCTTCTTAAATTGCACACACATTACATGCCAAGTTCCATTTATGAATAATATACATTTCTGACTTAGCAAAATTGAATAACCTGAGCTACCAAGCCTAAAATGGATCTTAATTATCCTAACGAGGACTGGATTGTCCTTCATGGGTGAAGGATTTGTGAAGAATCTTGTAGTGCATAGAAACATGGAAATGGTTTGGAAGGTCCACAACAGTTTAAATGGCCCAGTTATTGGACTAGGATCAGGGCTAGAAAAAAAAAATCTGAGACTATTGCAATGATCTAAACAACCAGTGCACTCATTCATAAAATTATACTGTGGTCTTCTTCATCAAAACCTGTGAAAAATCTGTGACACTTGCTGTAAAATCAATAAATAGGCATAATGAAGAAGATCTCATAACAGTGAGCTGCTGGTTACTTGTTTCTAAATTTGTAGACTGATGCAGAACTTTGAAAGGAACAGAATAATTTGGAATCCAAAGACAGTCCAATACAGTCTTTTTCTTAGTTTGTGATGGCTACTGATCATTCTGATCTCTAGAGACTATATACATATAGAAAATATATCTTTTTCTGCCTTTGAAAAAGCCCAAAGGGGAAAATCCTTTTCTCTATGAATCCTACATGAAACATGAAGAATTTTGAACCAAGTGATAAAAAGAAGTTTTTAAACTTTTTTTTAAAAAAAATATATTACTGTTCACTAATTGCATATTGACACAAATATCTCAAATGTTAAAAAGAACAACTTTCTGGGATTATTTAAGGATTATTTAAAAAAATGAAAAACAAAATAAAAGTGAGAAGGAAAGAGATCATTTAGACACTTTGTATTGTAGATCCTTCTTCTTATCTGGCAAATAAAACTAGCTTAAGATCCTCGCTTCATCACCAGAGCTTTGCTGAGAAATATAAATAGAAAGCATCCCAGAAAAAAGGTGCAATACAAATTGCACAGCAAAAGCTCTACAATATTCCCAGATTAAATAATTTTCTTCATCAGTAAATTCATTTTCATACATATTCCAAGCAGTTAGATATAATCACACAAATCTTTCCAACTCAAAAAAAAACCCAAAAACAATTAGTAGAAAGAATTGCTACTCTGAGTAACTGTTGATTCCCTGTCTTTGATTAGTGCAAAATTGGCAGGAGAACAAGGTAGGACAAGATCAGAACAAAG